>JANAVB010040018.1:7241437-7886437 GCA_029216955.1 Iris pallida | reverse complement strand
AGAGCTTCTGCTGCAATGACAAATAATGCAGGGGACAAAGGGTCTCCTTGTCGAACACCTCTAAAGGCCTTAAAAAACCCCGATGATGCGCCATTGACAATGGTTGAGAACCAAACATTATTCATGAGCCAAAAAATTATGTTTATCCAAGGTTCAGAAAAGCCAAATCTTCTCATAACTGACATCAGAAAACTCCAGTCCACCCTGTCATATGCCTTCATCATGTCAAGTTTGATCACAATATTTCCTCCTCTAATTTCTTCTTCATTTTGCTCATCATCTCCTGTGCCAAGATGATATTGTCTACTATTTATTGCCCCTTCACAAAGCCACTTTGTTCTTCTGAAATTAGTTTGGACAAGATAGGAGATAATCTTCGAGCTAGCAATTTAGATATGATCTTGTTCATGACTGAGCATAGACTAATCGGCCTAAAATCCTTCATTGTAGTGGGGTTTTTATTCTTAGGAATGAGAACAAGTGATGTTGAAGTAATTGATTTAGTGAGATGGAAGCCCGACATGAATAAAGATGTAGCAAGAAGGACATCCTATGCAACAACATCCCAACATGTAGAGAAAAAGAGAAAGGTATACCCATTTGGACCAGCCGCTGAATTGGGATCCAAGCTACGAACCACATAAAGTAACTCATCCAAAGTTGGGGCCGCAGTAAGGCTTGCTTCTCCTCCTGCGTGACCAGCTTCGGAATGGCCTGAAGAAGATCTTCCTCATGTAATGTATCCTCAGCCTTATATATTTGCTCGTAGTAATCATTAGCAATGGCCTGAATGTCCGATAATGAGTCTGTGGCCACACCATCTTCCCCAATGAGAGAATGAATTCGAAGTTTCCGATGTTTGCTGTTAACACATTCGTGAAAATATGATGTGTTCTTATCCCCTTCCATATCCCATTTCAGGCGAGCTTTTTGTCTCCAGTAATCTTCTTCGACAATCATCCGACGCTTGAGATTGGCCATAGCATGATGAAGAGCCACCTTGTTCTCTAGCGAAGCCTCCACCTCGAAAGAAAGCTCTGCAGCTAAAACACTGTCTTCCGCCTTTTTGACCTCCTGAAAAATATTGCCAAACGTTTGATGACTCCAATTGGACAAGGCCTTACGACATACTGTCATCCTTAGTCCTAATTGCGTAAGTCCATTTGGATGGGATACAGATGACCATGCCGATTTAACAATAGAATGAAAATCTTCATGTTTGGTCCAAAAAAAGAGAAAGCAAAAATGCTTAGGACCTCTGGCCTGGGAGTTTCTCAAGGAAAGCAACAGTGTAGAATGATCGGATTCAGTACGGCTCAAATGTTCAACAATAGATTCAGGTACGAACCGTAACCAATCATTGTCTAACAGGACTCTATCCAGTCTCGAAGCCTGTCTATCTCCCTCTGTTGATTTGAGCCAAGTAAAACTGCTGCCTTTAAAGGGAATGTCAGTAATACCTGTAGTCATTTGAAAGTTCATAAAATCTTGCATAGAAACTGGACATGCAGGCAAACCACCTACTTTCTCCTCAGAGTGACAAACAGCATTAAAATCTCCTCCAACTGCCCATGGTAGTTGATGTCGATGCTGAATCTCTAATAGCCTGCTCCACAGCTCTCTTCTACCCTCCTTCTTGCCATGCCCATGCATAAAAGAAAACATTACCTCCGTTGGAAGGATGTCATTACAAATTGAAATGGTTAATGCCAGTTCAAAGTTGTCTAGCAAAACCATTGAACTAAGATTGTTTAGAGAAACCCAAATATTTCCTCGATTATTTGCCAAAGCAGCAGCAAATCCCATCTTTAATTGGAAATTAAGAAGCTGGTTATTAGAAAACTTCGGCTCAATGACCACCAGAAGTTGGACTTTATGAAGTCTACAAAGACTTTTAATTCTTTTGAGAGTGGACTTGCCCGCAATCCCCCGCACATTCCATAGGAGGGTGTTAAACATCAAGGGAGGAGGAGGTACCAGTTGGTACAAGTTTTCCCGAAGATCTCGTGCAGCGATCTGTTGGCTCAGGCGCCTTCTTTTTTCTGGTCTTCTTATTGGCAACAGAGACTCCTTGGTCTGCATTGTCTACTTCATCTGCCCAAGAGATAGCCTTCGTGCATATTTCGCTTTTTTCTAATTGAACACTAACCTCCTGTGTCTCCTTGCCATCATCATCTGTCCCCTCACCCGTCGATTCTTGTGCGTCAGTCTCCACTGCAACATCCTACAGTGGCAACTCGACATTGCCTGGATCCTGCTGCATCGCCATTTGTTCTTCTTGATCAGCATTAATTTTGGAGGGTGTAGCCTCATTAATGAGACTATTTACTAGAATATCCTGCTCTATAAGGTTTGCTCCCTGTTCCAAATTCTCGGGTATTTGATCAGCATTAATTATCGAGGGTATTATCTCTGTAGGTTCTTCTACTCTCTGATTGGTGACAACATGACTCGGTTGTGGGACAGTTTGGTCAGCTTGCACTTGTGGTTCCATGCCCCGTTCTTTAATTTTCTGCTTCACCTTACACGAGTCAACCATATGTCCTTGATGCTTACAATGCGAGCAATAAAGAGAAGAGGATTCGTAATCAACAGTTTGCCAAAAACTCTGTCCCCGAGGTAAATTTATCCGGATCCTTTTTTGTAGGGTTTTGGATGCATCTACTTCAACAAAAATCCTAGCCATGCTCGGACGTGATAGATCTGCTGTTGCTTTATCAATCTTTAAAGGAGTTCCTATAGCAGAAGTGATCGCAAATAAAGCATCCTTATTGTAAAGATGATGAGGAAGGTTTGGAAGGCCAACCCACGTAGGCATGATGGAAGATTCATGAGAAGGAGAGAAATCTGGATCCCATTTAAAAAGTCTCATAGGAGCCCTAGCAATATACCAAGTATCTTTTGAACGAAGACGAAGATAGTCCTCTTCATTTGAAGGACGGATGAGAATATGTTTACCATCAATCAGGCCAGCTTTGATAGATCCATTGAACTCAAATCCCGTAAGCGCCTTACGAATTAATTCGATAGACGACCGGGAATGTAAAAACTTACCAACTAGAGCAAACTTGAGAGGATCAATCAATGATTGCTCCTTATCCTCCGAGAAAGAAACCGAAGGAGCTCCTTTAAAGGATGATATGATTCTTAGGGAAAGAACGGGAGCCACCGATGTTTGGCCTCCCATGACTTTCGCGAACGACTTCGCCATGAAACCACACCTATAGAAGCAAGATAATAAAGATCGGTGGCGGCCAACTGGTCCAGCCACCGATAGAGAAAGGACGCCGGCCTGGCCAGGGGCCACGCCGGAGTCGGTGGAGAATTGAGGAGGCTAGGGTTTCAGGATCGCCTGGTGATCAAAAAAATATCTTGCTGGGTGGCTTGGAAGAATAGGAATAAGTGGCGTTATGAATCGTACACTTATGATCGTGCACAGTTGTTTTTTGAAATCAAGCGACAAATTACCAAAGTCTTGGCTAGGAGTAGACATTCAAATAGGCTACCTCCTTTGTTACAGAGAGGATATGTTTGTACTCTTGCTACTCTTTCATTGAATAAAACCTCCTGTTCGTGAAACTATATATATATATATATATATATATATATATATATATATATATATATATATATAATACATATAATCGACAACCTATGATACCTAAATTCATTTAATATCCATACTACATAGGCTCATAGGTTACACAAAATGTCTATATCGTATAGTTACTCTTCTACTTAAAATCAATATTGTACCAATTGGACATTCACTAAATTCTAGGATTAAAGTATGTCGTAGCCCTTCGTGTTAGCTTTCCGAAACTTTAAACGGATCGCATTTTCGTGTCCGTAAGCTCCCAAATCGTAAAAACACCGAAACACATTTGTCTTTCGGACATCTGACACTCAAATAGTTTTACAGAAAGTTCCAGAACGATTTTGGCTTATTAAAATATATATTTGGAAAGCTAACTTCGATACGGTTCTTTTAGAAAACTGGAATATTAATCAGAGTTTTGAGCTAAAAGTTATAGCATTTCTAAGTTGCTATGGTTACTAAAAATGTGGATGAATATTACGACGAATTTAGGTTGTTTTGGATAAAAGAAACACATGTAGGCCAAGATACTTGGATACCAACATAGGTATCCAAATAAAACTAATTCTAACCATCCTAATAAGATCAATCCACTCTCTAACCATTCTAAAACTGAATTTAAAATACAATTAGTCCTATTAGGTAATAAATCAAATACATGGGGTGTCCTAATTTGGGATCTATCAAGTAGGACGCAAAACACATATCTAAAATCCTCAAGAGAGCTCCAAATGGCCTCAAACTTGAATCTAAAGGGGGTACATGCATGAAGGTGGATCCTATGGATTCAAAACTAACTAATATGTATTGAAAATCAATTTAGAGGGTTGGTTTTACCTATTGGAAGTGGAATCCCAATGATACTCTCAAGGACACGGCTCCGACACGAAGATCTTCCAAAAAGGACACTCCTCCTTGCACTTTGCTCCAAATATTTGCTAGCACCCTCCTTTGGTAGTATGAGAAGGTTGGATGGAAGTTTTGGTAGAGGGATGTAAGGATCTGCAGATCAAATCAAAGAGGAAAGCTCTCTAATTTGGAGAAGAACACTTTGTGAAGGAAAAGTGGCAAGATGGAATGAAATAAAAGGAAGGGAGGCCAACCTACCTTTAGTGGCTGCCATTAAACCCTATTTGGTCCTTGGGGGAAAGTCCAATAAGGCCTCAACTAGTCCTCTTGGTTAATTTTAAGTTAGGTTAAGTTTGGGATGAAAAGGGTTAAATTTAAGCCTCTAACTTGACCAATCTAACAAGTGGGATTAGTCTAAACTTACTAACTTAATTAGTTGGATTTGTGGGCGATGACTAACTAATCTTGGGATCCCGTCTACAGTCTAAGCTACCCGGGTCACTAACACAAGTCGAAACGAAACGAAACTCAAACCCGACTAAACAAATCCCGTAAAATCAATATTAAAATATAAAATTTTTCAAAATATTAAAAATATGAAAAATGATCAAAATTATAATACATCAATTTAAATATTATTAAACTAATCTAAAGTTCACCAATTAATCAAAATCCTAAATAATTCAAAAGTCACAAAATGACCAAAATACCCGTAGCCTAAAAGGTTGTAATTAGTCATTCTAATCACATGTTTAGTCCCCATGGTCATGGTTAGTCTCTAGGCTCAACAGTTCTAGGGTTCACTAGCTAACACATCAAAATTATAATTCACCAATTATAAATAGTATTAAATTAATTAAAAATCCCCATAAATCATAAATCATATTATTAAATAATAAACTTTTACAAAGGTTCAAAATTATCCTCATTTTAGAAAAATGGGTGTTACAGAATCGAGCACTTTTTTATGCAAAGTTGCGACAAGTGATGCGGCTTTGCCTAGTTTGCGGGCCTGGAGACAAATTTTTAGAGGTTCCCCTGACCCTATTGTGGCCTCCGGTTCGTTTTGTCTTCCCACATCAACTGTGCGTTGTTTAGATTTATCATATATATAGACAAGCCTCAGACGAATAGTAAGACTCAACCCCTTTGAAGGGATAGATGTCGGCAAATTCCGTCTTTACGAAGCCTTGCTTACTGACATATTTGAAGCACTGATGGAGCATGGACGGCACGATCATATAGTCATGTATCCACAGACACCCCAAGAGGATATTGTAGGACGTATCTTTCCCAGGGGATAGCTTCATCCCGAGTTAAAACCACTAATGTCAGTGTTGGTCGATCCTAGCCGGTGCATAGGGATGCCCAGGAGTTGAAGCAAGCTTTTCGGGATAATACTTATTGACGAGCCAGAATCGATATGCATCCGATCCACCTTGATGTCGCCTATGTATCCAGCATAGTACAAAGGGCGATCATGCAAGTTGGTTTTGATTAACATGACCTATAGGGTAAATACGATGTTGGGCATTGTATCTGCACAATTGCTGCCCTGGAGATCTGCTGACGAGTCTTCCCCTGTAGGCATCAGCATTATGGAGTGCTTCGCTCAATATAATGTGAATATCTTTGGAGAGCCTTAGGAGCTCGTATAACGATATCTTTGCTGGCGTATTAGCCAGTTGTGCTAGTATGTCAAAGTTGTAAGGTATCTCCAGCCCTTGAGGTACGTCCTTACGGAGTGGCCTGTCAAAGCGGATTTCCTTTGGCTTGGATTTGTCTGTCGGTGGAGGCTGAGATGGCCCCGGAACATCAGTAGCAGACATCGTTGTCGGCTGAGGCTCCTCGACTGAATTACCCAGAGTGGGCTAGAATTGTGTGCTAGACCGGGTAACAACGACCGTCGCATCCTCAACTTTGGTCGAAATTGTGTAGCAGGATCTGGACTTTCCGCCCTTCTTTTTACTAGTTGAAGATGGCACCGCCTGGGTAACTTCGGGCACTAAGTCTGGGTGGACCCACATGACCTCTCTTTATGACGTGGTGAGAGGCACCAATCTAGTCGTCTGGTCCCGGACAGGTAGAAGGTTGGTAACCTCCAACATTTCTCGGGGAATGGGTACTACCCCGTCTTAAGTTTTTATTGGAGGAAAGTCGCCGAACTGAACAGATACCATGTTTGCAACCACAGTAACCTCTTCGAAATCCAGCGACAAAGCGTTGGAGTTGATGAGGTTCTAGATGTATCGCTTTAATGTGAAGCACTCTTGTGTGGAGTGGTGGACATAGCAGTGGAAGTGACAATACTTCGTATCCTCGATCTCTGCTGTTCGAGGCTCGCGCTCTATATCACGTAGTCGGATCCTACCCGCTTCCAGGAGCATGTCGAAGATAGGCTTAAAATGGCTATCTTCAAAAGAGTATGTCATCTCCTTGGGCTTCGGAACTTCTGTTTGCTTTTATTTAGGCTTTTTGGTTGTACCAGCGACCATGGCCTGTTTGCCTTTGGTGTCCCGGTTATTGGTGGTGCCGCCACTGTTATTATTATTGGAGGTGGTACCAGGATGTTTGCCTTTGTCCTCTACATCTGGGATGTGTAACCCTAGCTAGTGTGCCTTCTTCAACTTTGTCTCCGCATTTGTAGCGCTTATGATGAAAGTCGTCCAATTCCTGAATTGATCTTTGCCCATCCAGAGGCTGATTGCAGGTAGCAGCTTCATTTGGCAAATTTCAATCAAGGAGCTTTCCGGATTACCTTGGGGCAATCTCATCGCGGTTTGGCAAAACTGCTCGATGTAGTTTCTCGTTAGCTCCCTTTCTCCCTGAACTACATCCATGAGAGACGACATCGTCACATCATGCCCTACTTCGTAGAACCTTTCCAGGAACATGTGTTTGAAGCCGTCAAAGGAATGGATGCAGTTGTCCGGGAGATTGCGGTACCAGTCGAATGCGATTCCATCTAATGCTCTGACAAATAGTCGTGTGAGGATGGCGTCATTATACGGCAATTGGTCGGTTGTGACCTCAAAATAAGTCATGTATCGGCTAGCAGAGGTCTTTCCGTCATAAGAATCGATATGAATTGGTTTGTACTATGGAGGAAATGGAACGTCTCTCCATGCAACGGGATACAACTGCCGTATTCTGAGGTCCCGGGAGGAGTCTCGGGCACTGAACATTGCTCGAAGCTCCTGAACTTCTCTCATTGCCTCCCTAGCATCGTCTACAGCTAAGGGACTGGATATTCCAGGAGGATTATCGCCCAGAGGAGGAGCAGTCGTGTTTGAGTCTGCGTTGACTATGGGCCCAAACTTGTTTGTCTAGGTGTCCTTGCTGGTTGAGTTGGCAAGACAGCCTTGATCTCGTCTACTGAGTTGACCAAGGTTAGGATCATGGCTTCAAGCGCTTCTAGTCGTTATAGATCACTAGGCCCTTTGTGATCATCTCCTGCCACAAGTATTATTTGTACGTGGGGAGTGACGGAGGGGACCGTAGAGGATGTGCTTTCCGTGTCGTACCCTCGTACAGAGAAATCGTCGGGGAACATCGAAATATTCTTCTCCCCAGACTCGGAAGGGGTGCTACCCCCTGCGTAAGAAGCTACATCATCTTGGCGAAGGTGGTCACCCTCGGGGACGTCCAAGTCTGTTGCATAATTCTAGTGGATCGCTAACCCCGGCGCATCCTCTTGGAACACCGGGTTGTCGCATATGTTCAGGGGACTACCACCTCTGGCGTCGTTCAACCCCAGGGACATCGAGGATGAACCTCTGGGTGTTGGAAGCTTCTTTCTTGAACTATTGCCTAGGTAGGCACCCCCTGTGATTATCGGTGGCAATCCTCCAGATGAGAGTTTCCTTGTCGTGCTGGCTGAGGTTGTCGAGCTGGAGGAGCCTGTCTTCTTTCCTCCTTTGCTGACAAGAACCTTCTGAGTTGAAATACAAAAGGCGAAAGAAAATTCCTTATCTCCTAAAATTTTCTTTTCCGAGTTGTCGTTGGATAGGTGCTGGCTGGTGCAGTCGCTGGAAGACGGACTGCCGGTAGTTAGCTGCTGTCGACTTGTTGCAGCAATAGTTGATGAGGACTTGGGTACGGTGATATCCTAGAGAGGGCTCACCGCATGCCAAGGTAGCCTCTTTCTTCTTGCGTTTGTGGATGAGAATCTCTCACAAGTCGAGAGCAGATTGATCTACCTTTGCATTCGTTTTGTCGGCCGGGGTATCCCGGGCACAAGGGTGCGTAGGTATCATGTTTGCTCCCTGATCTGAGGCTAGTAAAAACACTTGCTCTAGATCATTGTAGGGATACTCTTGGGATCTATCTTGTCCGTTTGCCGTCGAGGGATGGACGTGGGAGGTCCTATACAACTTTCCATCAGGGGCCCGTATAATGACTACCGGTACCCGCTGTCGGTGAGCAGATTGGACAGTTGGCTGGGCTTGTTTAGCCCGCACTACCCCACACTTCTTCGACTTAGCACCCAAAGGTGCATCGTAGCAAGAGTCCAATTTGGAGTCTTCAATGTTCTCTGTTGGCCGTATGGGGTTTGGCCCGCATGAGATACGATCAAAGACGGAGCTTCTGTTAGGGCCGCATGGGATACCTTGTCTGCGGCCAGGATTGGCTGCCGCATAGGCCGCCTGCCTGCGGTAGCCGCTCTTATGCGGTCTCTTATATGACCGCATGGATTTCTTTTGTGCCCCGATAGTCCAACTTCGTAGTGTTTCCTCTGCCGAATTCAGGGACAGCGGGGTCCTCTGCAGCTCGAAAGTGAGACCGCGTTAGAGATTTGGTCGCCATCTTGAGTGGCGATAGGAGTTCCTTCCAGAGCCTAGCGAGGGGCAGTGGTCTTGGGCCTCAATGTCCTATCGGCTCTTTTCGGGTTGGCTCGCTTCTGTGCTGGACTGGTGCTCCTATCGGAGAGCATTTCCTCGAATGCTTGTTGGTCAAAGCGAACAACAAGCATCTGCTGTGTAGAGCCGAACTTGGACGTGTCAGATTGCATCACCAATTTCTCATCATTAGAGAAAGAAGTTTCCAGCAGAGTCACCATCGTGTTTGCCATTAATTATCAAAATAAGAACTACGAAGGAAATAGATTTGATTGCAAACTTCGCAAGTACAAAAGAGAGCCTAGAAAAAAAATCCTAGGAAACAATCTAAGTACAATTATTTAATTTTGATTATGGGGGGTGATGGTGGAGGCTCGGGAGAAGTATAGAAACTCTGCCTTACTCTTTCGACTATCAGACGCAGTCTATGCTCTTGAGAAAATTGCCAGGCCTTTGTATGGGTGTGATACCCTACTATTTATAGAGGCTTATGGATGAGGCATATTTTGGGCCGCATAAGTGGTCAAGTAGCCACGTGGTCATAACAGTACAACAAGACCCGATCTTCAGTGGCCAGCTGGGTGTCTGTTGAGATTTTTTTGTTGTAACATATCTGGCTAGTTCAAGACTTTGTCAATTCGCCACGTGTCCTACCCCCAAAATCTGTTTGGGGTGTTTGGGAATTTTGAACCGCATAAGGCTCATGCGGCTCGAATGTATGTCGCAGTCTCCCTTGGCCGCAGGACATCCCTGCTTCATTTTGGCCCTATAGTGATCTTAGGGGCTTTCTTTCTGCGACTCAAATTAACTTGGCCACAGAGTTGTCATAGGAGCCTTCTTTTTACGGCCCATATCAGCTAGTCTGCAGAGTTGACATAGGAGCCTTCCTTCTGCGGCCCGAACCAACTTGACCGCAGAGTTATCATAGGAGCCTCCCTTCTGCGGCCTGGATCAGCTAGTCCGCAGAGTTGACATAGGAGCCTCCCTTCTGTGGCCCGGATTATAGAAGCAAGGAAAATATTGCTTTTAGTCCCACATCGGAAAGAAGAAGAAGAAAGGGCTCACTCCATTCTATAAATAGAGTCCCCTTGCCTCCTTTGAAAAGGGCACAAACTTTCCTTCCCTCCTTCCAACTTGGACTCTTCCTACTACGCACCTTCAAGTGCTAAGTCGAAGAAGTCTAGGGCAGTACGGGCTCATCAAGCCCAGTCAACTGTCCAAGCTGCTGACCGTTAGCGGACACCGTTAACTGTTATACGGGCTCCTGATGGAAAGTTATACAGAACCACCCGCGTCCAATCCCACATGCGGAATAGACAAGTTGGGTCTCAAAAGTCTTCCTATAACGACTGAGCGCAGTGCTTTACTAGCCTCAGATCATGAAGCAAATATAATACCTACGCACCCGGGCGCTCAGGATACCAGGGCCCAGATACAAAGGTAGATCAATCTGCTCTCGACTTGCGAGAGGTGGTCAATTACAAATGCAAGAAGAGAGAAGCAACCTTGGCGTGCGATGAGCCCTTTCCAGAACATTATTGCACCCAAGCCATCATCAACTGCCGCTGCCACAAGACAGTGGCTCCACTATTAAGGCAGTCTGTGTTCTAGCGATTGCGACCTACTCACCTTTCCAGCATCATCTTAGAAATATGATGCTAATTGAATACTTTGTAACGGCCTGCTCTCAACTAGATGCATTACTCAGATATCTCAGTCAGGCAAATAGTCTAAGTCAAGCGCATCATGATCTTCTGAACGAGTCCACCGTCAAATATTCTTCGAACAAGAAGATCACTCAAGAGGGAGACAAACAAAACTCTCTCAAAATCGTGACATTTGGTACATCACCTTCTTCTAGGGCCCCCATACCCATCCAGCCAGAAAATATCCTTCAGGCGGCTTAGTCATGAAACATTCTTCATGCGGCTCAGTCATGAGATGTCCTCATGCGGCTCGGTCAGAAGGCATTCCTCATGCGGCTCGATCATGAGATATTTCTCATGTGGCTCGGTCATGAGATGTCATTTATGCGGCTCTGTCAGAAGGCATTCCTCATGCGGCTCGATCATGAGACATTCCTCACGTGGCTCGGTCTTGAGACGTTCATCATATAGCTCGGTCATGAGATATTCCTTATGCGGCTCGGTCATGAAACGTCCTTCATGCGGTTCGGTCATGAGACATTCCTTCATACGGCTCGATCATGAGACATTTTTTCATACGGCTCGGCCATGAGACATCCGTCATGCAGCTCGCCACAGAAGATTAGTTGATGCACGTGACAAGTTGACCAGGTCTCAACTGCTCAATGACAAATCACAACAAATCCTAACAAATCCCAAGCTATCAGTCACAGACCGAGTCTCGAGTTATGATTACGGCCATATGGTACGGGGATTTGCCACGTGGTCATCTAGGCGGCGTAAAATATCCTTTATCCCGAAATTACTATAAATAGAAGGGTGCCACACCCCTACAAGATGGTTGAAAATCCAAGGCGGGCAATCTTTAAGAGAGAAGTAATTTCTTCACGAGCGAAAGACTGCATCAGATAGTCCATGGAGTAAGGCAGAGTTGATAGCACTTTCCTAAGCCTCCACCATCACCCCAGAATCAAAACTAAACAATTGTACTTAGATTGTTTCCTAGGCTTTCTTTCTAGGCTCATCTTTGTACAAGCGAGTTTGCAATCAATTTTAGTGCTCCGAAATACCTGTCACTAATTTTTATGGCAAACACAATAGCAACTCTGCTGGAGACACCTTTTTCTTCCGATGAGAAGTTGGTGACGCAATCTGACGCATCCAAGCTTTGCTCTACACAGCAGATGCTTGTGGTTCATTTTGACCAACAAGCCTTTGAAGAATTGCTCTCTGAAGGAAGTATCAGCCCGTCTCAGAAGCTAGCCAACCCGAAGAGAACTCGCAAGGCATCGGTGCACAAAACTGTTGCCCTCGACCAAGTTTTCGAAGAAGCTCCTTCTGTAGCCTAAGACGGTGACCAGAACTCTCCTGCGGCTTTGTTTCCAACTGCAGAGGACCCCACTGTCACCAAATCCAGCAGAGGAAAATACTACGATGCTGTGTTTTTGGGGGCAGAAGGGAACTCCATGTGGACAAAGAAGAGACCGCAGAGAGGAGATGGGCAGTCTTCCCATGCAACGGCCAACTCCGGCCGCATGCAGACAACTCATGCGTCAGCCAACTCTCGTCGTAGGAAGATGATCCATGCGACAGCCAGCTCTAGCCGCAAGAAGATGGTTCATGCGACGACCAATCCTGGCTTCAAATAGGACGTCTTATGCGACCCTCTCAGAAGCTATGTGTTCGACCGCCTTTATGCGGGCCCGATGCCATACGGCCTACCGAAGATGCTGGATGTATCAATCTGGACTCTTTTACTACGCGCCTTTGAGCACTAAGTCAAAAAAGTCTAGGGCAGTGCGGGCTTGACCAGCCCAGTCAACTGTCCAAGTTGCTAACTGTCAGTGGGCCCCGTTCACTGTTACACGGGCTCCCGACGAAAAGGTGTACAGAACTACCCACATCCATTCCCCCAGGGCTAACGGACAGGGTGGGTCTTTAATGTCTCCCTCTAAAGATCCAGAGCAAGTGCTTTTACTAGCTATGGATCAGGGAGCAAACATGATGCCTAAGCACCCGTGCGCTCGGGATTCCCAAGTTCACAAGTGTAACACCCTGTTTCTGAAAATTGAGGATTTTTGAAAATTTATTATTTTTTTATTATTTACTAGTGGTATTTTAGTCATGGTGTGATTTT
Organism: Iris pallida; assembly: GCA_029216955.1. Lineage (NCBI taxonomy): Eukaryota > Viridiplantae > Streptophyta > Magnoliopsida > Asparagales > Iridaceae > Iris > Iris pallida. The sequence continues at coordinate 7,873,369 of JANAVB010040018.1, read as the reverse complement.
CTGGTGAATTTAGTTAAGTTAAACCATTTCTAAAGTCATGCTAAGTCATGACTTATGACTTTGTGACCTTGTTAGTAAACCTTAGTGTAAACCCTAGTTTTCTCTAACCTGGAAGTTGCCATGACCATGAGAACTTGACCATAGGCTTAGAATATCATTTTAGTAATTTTTAGCCTAAGGGGTATTTTGGTAATTTTCTAGGAATTAAGTAGGATTAGTGAGATTTTACTATTCATGGACTTTTAGATTTGTGACTTGCTAATCCCTAACCTAATTACCCTAATCTATAGGTTAGCAATAACCACAGAATGACTAGGAGAATGATACTTCCTTTTAGTCAAAGTATTAGAAATATCTAAATCACCTTTTTGGATATTTTCCTAAAAAATTCTCAAAATATCAAGACTTTGGCAACAAAGTCTATGCCTTAGCCTAGAAGTCTTGAACCCACCACCTTGCCATGGTATGGCCGGCCAAGGACACCCCAAGGACACCCCCTTGCCCCTCTCTCCTATATAGTTAGCACTTAGAATCATTCCCATGGTTTCATGAAAAACCAATTCACAAGAAGAACCTAGAAACCCTTCCACTCATTTAGCCATAACTTCCTCATTTCTCAAGCTTTGAACCTCTAGTTTTCTCCATTAGGTCACCTACAATCTAAGGGAGCCTAGGGAAGTGAGCTACTCAAGTTTCACCAAGGAAGGACAAGTTGGGCTTTGAGGCTAATCACCCTCATTTAGTGAAATTCAAGATCTTGCACACATAGAGGTAAATATATTTAAACCTAGTTATTTTACTGGTTTTTCTTCATTATTGCATGCATATAGTCATATTATAGTTGTGGGTAGGGTTTGGTGATTTTAGGGTTTTGTTTGGTGTCGTGTCGGAAACGTATCCTAATTAATTTTCATTGTATTTTACTGTTTTTTTAGCTCACTGTCACATTAATAATACTCACTGTTTTGTAAATCTTTTTAACCAAAAACCTAGCCTAGCTAACCCTAAACCTAACCCTAAAACACTGAGCACGTTTTAAGCTTGTGTCGTGTCCAAAAACTGGACACAAAGCTCACTGGACACAACACTGTTAGACACTGTTTTTACACTGTAAAATCCCCTGCTACCACCCCCTTAGTTCTCCCTACACACGACACTAGGACACGAGAAATTTTGTGGACACGAGGGGGCAATGTCTGCGCACATGCCCCCAAAATTTGGTGTCGCCTCGTGTCGTGTCGAGTGAGAAATCTCACTCGCACTGGACACGGGCTGTCAGCGCATACACGCACAGACACCAACTTCGAGTGTCTCGTGTCGCACGGACACGACACGATGACACCTCGTAGTGACACGAGAGTGTAGCCCTATAGTTGGCGTACACGAGGACACGAGAACGAGGTGCGTCGTGTCCTGTGTCGCGAGCACGAGATGAGTGCATCGCTGCACGACGCGGTGCAGAACAATGAGTATCAGTCGATTTCCTTCGACTGATACGGAGTTCGTGCCGTGTCCTGAGGACACGTGGACACAAGACAGGCTACCTAAACCCTAGACCAACCCTAGGCGAACCTACCCACACGTGCACGAGACTTCTAGACACGTGTGTCGTGTCCTAGAGCTAAGTGCACGCGTGCACGATACTGTGTGTGTGCGTGTGTATCAGGAATTTACCCGAGTCGTGTTTTTGAGTGTTTGGACACGTGAAAACGTGTCGTGGTGTCGTGTCAGTGTCCTAGGACACTAGTATATGTGCGGGGTGTCGGTTACCAACCTTGGGATACGAGTCTTAGCTCGTTGGGTTGCGTGTATTTCGATTTTCCTCAAATCGGGTGCACTGTGCACTGCCAACTGTTTTGGGTTATTTTCCCAGTTTTTGAATTCCAGTTTTAAACCTAATTTTGATGTGAATTATACATTGTATAGGTGTATTTTAGTACGTATATATGTAGTATATATGTATAAGTGTGTGTAGGTGAAATTTGGGGCTAATTGGTTGTGTGTAGGTGTAGTTATATGTATATACATATATATGTATATATGTATTCTGTTATGTGTGTGTTGGGGGTGTGGTTCCAGGTTCTGAAACCCCCCACTGTTCACCCCTCACTCTCTGTCTCACAGTCTCTCTCTCTCTCTCTCGTTGAGTCTCTCTCTTCCCTCTCTCTATATATATATATATATTGTATATATGTATTAGGTAATATATATATATATACATTTTGTATGTATATATATATGTTATAGATATATATTAGTGTATATATATGTTTATATATATATGTGGGGTTATGGGTATATTACATAGTGACCCTTATATATATAGGTTATATATATATTTGTATAGATTCTATTATAGGTGTAAACCTATGAACCCTATAGCCTTGACCTAGGAATACTAACCTATGGGCTATGATACTAGCCTATGGCCATTAGGCCTAACCCTAATTGACTAGTAAACCAAGACTTAGTTAGTTTGACCCCAATTTGACAAAGTGTTGACCAAGGTCAACCTTAGGTCAAATTTGAACTAGCTTAACCTAGTTTGACTTGAACTAACCTAGAATGACTAGTTTGACTAAACCCTAACTAGTTAACTAATGTTGACCTAGCTTTGACTTAGAGTTGACCATTGTTGACCATGGTCGACTAAAGTCAACTATTAGTCAAACCATGACCTAATTGACCTAATAAATGACTAGTTCAACTAGTCAGACCATGTTTGACCTAATTACCCTAACTGACTAGTCTTTGTTTGACCAATACCTTAGTTTGATCTAGACTTGATCCAGATTGATCATGTTGACTAGTATTGACTAGTTTGATTAGAGTGTTGACCAGGGGTTGACTTTAACCTAGATTAAACTTGTTTGACCTTGTTTGATCTTGTTTGACCTTATTTGACCTAGTATGACTTCCTGTGACTTAGTTTGACTATTAGAGTTGACCAAGAGTTGACTTTTGACCAGTTTGACCTAGAATCATGTAGTATGCATTGTATACTTTATTTTTATCATTGTGGATACATTGTGACCTGTATTGCTCTGACTAGGAGCCACACACCTCTCCTCAGGCAGTATATCTTCTTCAGACATTCAGTTATCAGGCGAGTACATTCTCTGACCGTTTCATATTTGCCAGGATTTATATTCTTGCTCTAGATTACTTTACTTGATGCTGACACGATTGTTATCACGGATTGGTACTATATGGATCTTTTTATGAGATGTTATCCCCCTCGGGAGCATCAGATACGGCATGTTTGTGCTTTTCACGAATCATCATGTATCTCTATGCTTTCATAGATTCATGAATCGCTTGTGACTCATGTACTCTCATGCTCACAGAGCCTCTCATGAATCACCCATTTATGGGCTTATCACGAATCTTAACATAACCTGAATGGATCCTTGTGTATTGATTGGGGATGGGGGAGTGGAAATAGTCATGTGAATAATATCCAAAGTAGTGTAGTCATGAATCACTCTTAGCTGTAGCCATGAATCTCCTATGCCATTTCACATGTCTATATTTTGCTCTGACTCACTAGACACTGCTAGTTCTCTATATACAGTAGATATTTCATTACAGTTATCTCTTTTGCTACATGTATCTTCTTTCAGCAGTTCCTGTATTTTACTCTATTGCATGCTTTATATCTCCTATCATACTATGCACTGCGTGAGATGTATTGTGCTCGTTCCCGTCCTGATTGGACCTGTTGAAAATATTACAGAGGATGAGGAGGAGGCCCTGGTATCTACCTATTACGGAGCAGGACTAGATGACACCTATGTTGTGGACCCTCAGCAGGATCCACCTGCAGCTGAGGAGGTTGTTCCAGTAGTCTAGACCAGTTTAGACTAGGCAGTCTTTCTATATCTTTTTGTCTCACATCTGAGTTGTATTTTGAGATGTTGAGTTGTATAGACTCTTAGACTTTGTATTATGAGTTGTCATTCTGGATGTTATGTATCTTAGACACTTAGTCTTATTTCATCTATGCTATGGTTCTCTTTGAGTTACTATCTATCTGTTCTTCATTCTCTACCTAGATGTGATTGAGTTTATTTTCTGTTTGTCACCTCCATTCGGAGAGTATAAACTGTACAGGTACTTTATACTGTTAGATGATTTACCTAGGACAGCGTTCTACTGCCGACACTGCGACGTAGGCTGGGCGTTGTTACGTTCTCGTACCCTAACAGTAGGTGCGGATCGTGACACATTTTTAGTGGTGGCCCATGCAGGTCGAGTTTATGTAGTGGTATTCGAACTAGAGTATCACTACAGCCTGCGATAGGATTAGAGGAATAGGCTTAGAGAGAATGGATACTCAATCACTGCTAGGATACTTTGAGAGATTCCTGGGATGACCCTTGAGAATCTCATTGAAATTTCGATTTAAACTCCTTTTTCCTTAATTGAATTTGATTTTGAAGGATTCACTGTAGAACTTTGAATCCTGGTATTAGTTGATGATTTTGAAATTTTGTAGTTGTTGATTTTAATTTCTTAGTGTTAGATTAATATCTTTTATTTTTTTTTTGGGTACTCAATCACAATTATGAGAAAACTCTTATTTATTTCTTGCCATTTAATCCTCTTGCTAATTGCTTTTCATTAAAATGAACTGTCCTCTCTATTTTGCATCTTGCTTAAACACTTTCTACCTAACTATGTGACTGTATCCCAACCTGACTTACTCGACATTTCCTCAAATCAAGACTTTATTGAGACCTTCTAACCTTGACCCTTGATTGATCGAACCCTAACTATATTCATCTAGTAGCCTATCTATCCCTAGGACTGTGTTCCTAAATTATTTACTGGATTCCTAATAAATTTTATTCCATGAGTTAATTTGATCTCCTTTAAATTTTGTATCAATTATCACGTCTTGAACTCCCACTTTCTATTCTAGATCATTGGACGTCCTTCACCGTGACTTAGATATTTAGAGTATAAACACTAGCTGTTACCTCCCAACAAACTTCACATATAAAACCTAGACTAGCCTACCTTCATGTAGGTATTCCATGTCCCACTAAAATCCGTCTCCCTGTACTCTATTTTACTTGATATGATTTTCTGGTCAAATGGCTAAACTATAACCTCTGCCATGATACTAAATTTATTCTTATTTCAATTAGAAATCCACCTTAGTTCAATTCTTTCGACCTAGCATGTGATGGCGTTCTACTTGAATCCTTGAATACTTAACCTTGTACCTTATCTGATTACTTGACCCGTTGGCTAAGAAACTTGGACTATGAATTCCTTTCATCATTACCACCCTTATATCTTGTGCTGCTAAATTAGCCTTAGTTTTGCAAGCTTATCTATTTTCGAGCTTGGTCATGACATATTTTATTGGGTGGCCACCCACTAACATATTGTCTAATCAGAACCGACGCATGATGGTCTGATCAACCTATTGCGTTTTGGTTCGCTTTTTCATATATTAATCTACGTGGATGGAGACAGTTAAACTTACCCTAGAATCTTATCCACAACAGCCTTGACAATTTTCCTTGGAATTATTTTATCACCTATGAACCTCGTATTCGTATCCAGTTGAATTAAATTTATCATGACCTGGATCTTCATCATTGGATGCTCATGCTCATACTCGATTTCATTAATTTTTCATCTTGCCCAAATCTCGATTTATCCTGAAATTGATCAACTTAGATCGTGTCAAGACAAAAATCTATTTGTGATTGTTGTGCCTAATTTTTCAATTTTCTTTTACCATTTTATGGAATGATAACTTTTAATGATTCTCACTTACTTGTTAATGACCCATTTTCATATAGGATGGTAGACGACCCTATAGCCTTGATGATTGTTGTTTCTTTACCTTCCCAATTACCTTAGATTGCTTGTACGTTTTGATACCATAGGACAGTATTGATCTAGAATGACTAGTGCACCTAGATGAGACCTCAGACTGTTCCATTTAACCTGCCCCCCTGGTACCACTATTGCATCACAAATTTTGGCTTAAATTTAGACCATAGACCTTTCCCACCCTGAATTATGATCATCGTAGGTACACTATCATGACTTTTAAATTTGGAGCACAAGACTAGTTGTTTTCTCAAAACTGACTTCACATACATGACCTAGACATGACATACTACACCCATGACCTTAGTGTCCCACTCAGGCATACCATTGTGTGCTTCATTTGCTTAGTACGATCTTCTTGACCCGAGGCTCCATCCTGATTTACCCCATAAAGTTACTTTTGGCTTCGATTTGAATTTAGGACACCTTATGACCTAAAACTGTCAACCAATTTTTGGACATGACCCAGTATAGGTCTACTACCCCTACTTTGCTTATTGACCTTGTATGTTGCCTAGGTAGTGGTTTCGTCCTTGATTGTTGGAGGTTTGACCTAGAAGGAGTACGACCATCTAAATTTCGAGGACGAAATTATTTTAAGGTGGGTAGACTTGTAACACCCTGTTTCTGAAAATTAGGGATTTTTGAAAATTTATTATTTTTTTATTATTTATTAGTGGTATTTTAGTCATGGTGTGATTTTCTGGTGAATTTAGTTAAGTTAAACCATTTCTAAAGTCATGCTAAGTCATGACTTATGACTTTGTGACCTTGTTAGTAAACCTTAGTGTAAACCCTAGTTTTCTCTAACCTGGAAGTTGCCATGACCATGAGAACTTGACCATAGGCTTAGAATATCATTTTAGTAATTTTTAGCCTAAGGGGTATTTTGGTAATTTTCTAGGAATTAAGTAGGATTAGTGAGATTTTACTATTCATGGACTTTTAGATTTGTGACTTGCTAATCCCTAACCTAATTACCCTAATCTATAGGTTAGCAATAACCATAGAATGACTAGGAGAATGATACTTCCTTTTAGTCAAAGTATTAGAAATATCTAAATCACCTTTTTGGATATTTTCCTAAAAAATTCTCAAAATATCAAGACTTTGGCAACAAAGTCTATGCCTTAGCCTAGAAGTCTTGAACCCACCACCTTGCCATGGTGTGGCCGGCCAAGGACACCCCAAGGACACCCCCTTGCCCCTCTCTCCTATATAGTTAGCACTTAGAATCATTCCCATGGTTTCATGAAAAACCAATTCACAAGAAGAACCTAGAAACCCTTCCACTCATTTAGCCATAACTTCCTCATTTCTCAAGCTTTGAACCTCTAGTTTTCTCCATTAGGTCACCTACAATCTAAGGGAGCCTAGGGAAGTGAGCTACTCAAGTTTCACCAAGGAAGGACAAGTTGGGCTTTGAGGCTAATCACCCTCATTTAGTGAAATTCAAGATCTTGCACACATAGAGGTAAATATATTTAAACCTAGTTATTTTACTGGTTTTTCTTCATTATTGCATGCATATAGTCATATTATAGTTGTGGGTAGGGTTTGGTGATTTTAGGGTTTTGTTTGGTGTCGTGTCGGACACGTATCCTAATTAATTTTCATTGTATTTTACTATTTTTTTAGCTCACTGTCACATTAATAATACTCACTGTTTTGTAAATCTTTTTAACCAAAAACCTAGCCTAGCTAACCCTAAACCTAACCCTAAAACACTGAGCACGTTTTGAGCTTGTGTCGTGTCCAAAAATTGGACACAAAGCTCACTGGACATAACACTGTTAGACACTGTTTTTACACTGTAAAATCCCCTGCTACCACCCCCTTAGTTCTCCCTACACACGACACTAGGACACGAGAAATTTTGTGGACACGAGGGGGCAATGTCTGCGCACATGCCCTCAAAATTTGGTGTCGCCTCGTGTCGTGTCGAGTGAGAAATCTCACTCGCACTGGACACGGGCTGTCAGCGCACACACGCACAGACACCAACTTCGAGTGTCTCGTGTCGCACGGACACGACACAATAACACCTCGTAGTGACACGAGAGTGTAGCCCTATAGTTGGCGTACACGAGGACACGAGAACGAGGTGCGTCGTGTCCTGTGTCGCGAGCACGAGATGAGTGCATCGCTGCACGATGCGGTGCAGAACACTGAGTATCAGTCGATTTCCTTCGACTGATACGGAGTTCGTGCCGTGTCCTGAGGACACGTGGACACAAGACAGGCTACCTAAACCCTAGACCAACCCTAGGCGAACCTACCCACACGTGCACGAGACTTCTAGACACGTGTGTCGTGTCCTAGAGCTAAGTGCACGCGTGCACGATACTGTGTGTGTGCGTGTGTATCAGGAATTTACCCGAGTCGTGTTTTTGAGTGTTTGGACACGTGAAAACGTGTCGTGGTATCGTGTCAGTATCCTAGGACACTAGTATATGTGCGGGGTGTCGGTTACCAACCTTGGGATACGAGTCTTAGCTCGTTGGGTTGCGTGTATTTCGATTTTCTTCAAATCGGGTGCACTGTGCACTGCCAACTATTTTGGGTTATTTTCCCAGTTTTTGAATTCCAGTTTTAAACCTAATTTTGATGTGAATTATATATTGTATAGGTGTATTTTAGTACGTATATATGTAGTATATATGTATAAGTGTGTGTAGGTGAAATTTGGGGCTAATTGGTTGTGTGTAGGTGTAGTTATATGTATATACATATATATGTATATATGTATTCTGTTATGTGTGTGTTGGGGGTGTGGTTCCAGGTTCTGAAACCCCCCACTGTTCACCCCTCACTCTCTGTCTCACAGTCTCTCTCTCTCTCTCTCTCGTTGAGTCTCTCTCTTCCCTCTCTCTATATCTATATATATATTGTATATATGTATTAGGTAATATATATATATATACATTTTGTATGTATATATATATGTTATAGATATATATTAGTGTATATATATGTTTATATATATATGTGGGGTTATGGGTATATTACATAGTGACCCTTATATATATAGGTTATATATATATTTGTATAGATTCTATTATAGGTGTAAACCTATGAACCCTATAGCCTTGACCTAGGAATACTAACCTATGGGCTATGATACTAGCCTATGGCCATTAGGCCTAACCCTAATTGACTAGTAAACCAAGACTTAGTTAGTTTGACCCCAATTTGACAAAGTGTTGACCAAGGTCAACCTTAGGTCAAATTTGAACTAGCTTAACCTAGTTTGACTTGAACTAACCTAGAATGACTAGTTTGACTAAACCCTAACTAGTTAACTAATGTTGACCTAGCTTTGACTTAGAGTTGACCATTGTTGACTATGGTCGACTAAAGTCAACTATTAGTCAAACCATGACCTAATTGACCTAATAAATGACTAGTTCAACTAGTCAGACCATGTTTGACCTAATTACCCTAACTGACTAGTCTTTGTTTGACCAATACCTTAGTTTGATCTAGACTTGATCCAGATTGATCATGTTGACTAGTATTGACTAGTTTGATTAGAGTGTTGACCAGGGGTTGACTTTAACCTAGATTAAACTTGTTTGACCTTGTTTGATCATGTTTGACCTTATTTGACCTAGTATGACTTCCTGTGACTTAGTTTGACTATTAGAGTTGACCAAGAGTTGACTTTTGACCAGTTTGACCTAGAATCATGTAGTATGCATTGTATACTTTATTTTTATCATTGTGGATACATTGTGACCTGTATTGCTCTGACTAGGAGCCACACACCTCTCCTCAGGCAGTATATCTTCTTCAGACATTCAGTTATCAGGCGAGTACATTCTCTGACCGTTTCATATTTGCCAGGATTTATATTCTTGCTCTAGATTACTTTACTTGATGCTGACACGATTGTTATCACGGATTGGTACTATATGGATCTTTTTATGAGATGTTATCCCCCTCGGGAGCATCAGATACGGCATGTTTGTGCTTTTCACGAATCATCATGTATCTCTATGCTTTCATAGATTCACGAATCGCTTGTGACTCATGTACTCTTATGCTCACAGAGCCTCTCATGAATCACCCATTTATGGGCTTATCACGAATCTTAACATAACCTGAATGGATCCTTGTGTATTGATTGGGGATGGGGGAGTGGAAATAGTCATGTGAATAATATCCAAAGTAGTGTAGTCATGAATCACTCTTAGCTGTAGCCATGAATCTCCTATGCCATTTCACATGTCTATATTTTGCTCTGACTCACTAGACACTGCTAGTTCTCTATATACAGTAGATATTTCATTACAGTTATCTCTTTTGCTACATGTATCTTCTTTCAGCAGTTCCTGTATTTTACTCTATTGCATGCTTTATATCTCCTATCATACTATGCACTGCGTGAGATGTATTGTGCTCGTTCCCGTCCTGATTGGACCTGTTGAAAATATTACAGAGGATGAGGAGGAGGCCCTGGTATCTACCTATTACGGAGCAGGACTAGATGACACCTATGTTGTGGACCCTCAGCAGGATCCACCTGCAGCTGAGGAGGTTGTTCCAGTAGTCTAGACCAGTTTAGACTAGGCAGTCTTTCTATATCTTTTTGTCTCACATCTGAGTTGTATTTTAAGATGTTGAGTTGTATAGACTCTTAGACTTTGTATTATGAGTTGTCATTCTGGATGTTATGTATCTTAGACACTTAGTCTTATTTCATCTATGCTATGGTTCTCTTTGAGTTACTATCTATCTGTTCTTCATTCTCTACCTAGATGTGATTGAGTTTATTTTCTGTTTGTCACCTCCATTCGGAGAGTATAAACTGTACAGGTACTTTATACTGTTAGATGATTTACCTAGGACAGCGTTCTACCGCCGACACTGCGGCGTAGGCTGGGCGTTGTTACGTTCTCGTACCCTAACAGTAGGTGCGGGTCGTGACAACAAGTTTAGTGCGCAGGTTGAGAAGCTTCCTACCGACTTAGGTGACGTGATTACTCACAAACGTAAGAAGACAGCATCAGCATACAACGAGGCCCTCTCGGGGCATCGTTGCACCCAAGTTATCATTAACTGCTGCTGCAACAAATCAGCAGCAATTGAAGATCGACAGTCAGTCTTCCAGCGACTACAGCAGCCAGCACCTGTCCAAATTCCAGGAGCCGAGGAGTTTCCTTTCGCCTCCTCTAATTAAACTCAAAAATTTTGCCCTGGCAAGGGAGGAAAGAAGACAGGCTCTTCTAGCCCGGCCATCTCGGCCAATATTGCAAGGAGACCCTCATCTGGGGGTTTTCCATCAACGACTTGGGGTGTCTATTTAGGCACCCGATCCAAAAAGAAGCTTCCGGCACTCGGGGTTGCACCTTCGGCCTTCTTGAGAGTAGATGAAGCTTAGGGTAGCAGCCCCCTCAATATATACGATAACCCGATGTACCAAGAGCACACACAGGGGGTGGAGATCCCCCAGAACTTTACAACAGAATCAGATTTCGCTGAGGGCCAGCACCCTCGCCAAGACGATAAGGCTTCCTGCACAGGGGGTAGCACCCCTTCCGAGTCTGACGAGGATGATATTCCGACATTCCCTGACGATTTCTCTATACAAAGGTATGGCACTGAGAGTACCTCTGCCACAATCCCTTCCACCTCTACCCACGTGAGGACAGTCTTTATGACAGAAGACGACCATGAAGGGCCTTCCGACCGACAACGGCTAGAAGTACAGGAAGCCATGCTCCTGTCCTTGGTCAAGTCCTTGGACGAGATCAAAGTCGTCTTGCCAGCTCAACCAGCAAGGACGCCCGGGCAAACAAGCTTGGGACCCGCAGTCAAAGCAGACTCCAACATGACCGCCCCTTTTTTGGGTGATGATCCCTTAGCACCATCCATTCCTTCAGCTAAAGATGAAGCCAAGGAGGCAAGGAGGGAAGTCCAGGAGCTTCGGGCAATATTCAATGCCCGAGACTCGTCTCGAGATCTCAAAATACGACAAGCATATCCCGTTGCATGGAAAGATGTGCCGTTTCTACCATAGTACAAGCCGTTCTATATCGATTCTTATGATGGAAAGACCTCTGCTAGTCGGTACATGCCTTACTTTGAAGTCACAACCGACCACTTGTCGCATAGTGATGCCATCCTCATGCGACTATTAATCGGAGCATTGGAGGAGATCGCGTTCAACTGGTACCGCAACCTTCCCGACAACTGCATTCACTCTTTTGACGGCTTCAAGCACGTGTTCCTGGAGAGATTCTATGAAGTGGGACATGATGTAACAATGACATCTCTCATGGACGTCGTTCAGAAAAAGAGGAAGCTAACGAGGAACTACATCGAGCGGTTCTGCCCAACCGCAATGAGATTACCCCAAGGCAATCCCGAGAGCTCCTTGACTGAAATCTGCCAGAAAAACTTGCTCCCCGTAATTAGCCTCTGGATGGACGACGATCAGTTTAGGGATTGGACAACCTTTATCATAAGTACGACCAACGCAGAGGCAAAATTGAAAAAGGCTCGACAGTTGGGATTATACATCCCAGATGGAGAAGATAAGGGCAGACGTCCTGGGTCCACCTTAAGTAACAGCAATAGTGGTGCCACTGCTAACCGGGACAATAAGGGAAAATAGGCCATGGTCACTGGTGCGACTCAGAAGCCCGAAAAAAATAGACGAAAAGTCTGTGGCCCAAGATCAATTACTCATTTGAAGATAGTCATGTCAAAGCTATCTTCGATATGCTCTTGCAAGGGGTAGGTTCCAGCTCCCTCCACCAAGACGTGAGCCCCGAGCAGCAGAAATAGAGGACCCAAAGTATTGTCACTTCTACCGCTATGTCCATCATGCCACTCATGATTGCTTCCAATTGAAACAGTACATTAAGAGTCTTATCGACTCCAAAGCTCTGTCGATAGACTTTGAAAAGGTTACCGTGGCAAAGAAGTATCTATTCAGTTCGACGACTTCCCTCCGACAACTACTTCAGACGGGGTCATACCTGTCCCTCGGGCAATGATGGAGGTTACTAATCTTTCACCCGTCCGGAGCCAAACATCTGGATTGGTACCTCTCACCACATCGTGAGGAGAGATCATGTGGGTGCATACAGACTTGGTGCCCGAAGTCACCCAGGGGGTGTCATCTCCTACCAACAAGAAGATGGACAGAAAATCTATAGCCTGCCACACAATTTCAGCCAAAGCTGAAGAAGCTGAAGATTTTGTTACCCGTCCTGGAGCACAAGTCCATCCCACACGGGATAGTCCAGTCGAAGATCCTCAGTCAGCAACGTTGCCTCCCTCTGATATTCCAAGGCCATCTCAGCTTCCACTGGTGGATAAGTCTAAGACAAAGAAAACCCGCTTCGATAGGCTACTCCTAAATAATGTACCTCAGGGACTTGAGAGACCTTACAACTTTGACATATTAGCACAATTGGCTAATATGCCAGCAAAGTTGTCGCTATATGAGCTCCTATGGCTCTCCAAGGATCTTTATGTCGCATTAAACGAAGCACTCCAGAATGCGGATGCCTACTTAGCTCAGGTCAAGCCTCCAGGGAAGATCCGCCAACAGATCTACATTGCGGCGATAGTACATATGCAATGCCCAACACCATATTTACTCCTCAGGACATGTTGATCAAGTCTAATTTGCATGATCGCCCCTTGTACTACACTGGATACATAGGCGACATCTGGGTGGATCGGATGCATATCGATCCTGGCTCGTCAATAAGCATCATCCCGAAAAGCCTGCTCTAACTTTTTGGCATTCCAATGCATCAACTAGCAGTAACCAACAGTGCCATTAGCGATTTTAACTCGGGAAGGAGCTATCCCCTAGGGAAGATTCGGTTGAAGTACCAGATTGGTGATTTGAAGACGGAGGTTACCTGCTACGTCATAGAGGTAGACACATCATACAATATCCTCTTGGGGCGTCAATGGATACATGACTATATAATCGTGCCATCCACCCTCCACCAATGCTTCAAGTATGTCAATAGATACGGCTTCGTGAGGACCGAATTTGCCGACATCGATCCCTTCAAAGGGGTTGAGTCTTATTATTCTTCGAAGGCTTGTTTATATAAAGAATCCAAGAAGTACATCATTAACAAACTGGAGACCATCACAGGGCTAAAGGAACCCTTGACAATTTACCGCCAGACTCGTAAATCAGGCAAAGCAGCACCCCTTGTCGCAACCTTGCACAAAGAGGTGCTCGGTTCTCCAGCCACACCTACGGAGTTGGAACCAATGGTCATCCATCTTTCGAGATCTAGCTAGGAGCCAAAACATGTCATTGGACCAATAGTGATCCGGCTGCCAAAATCCAATCAAAGGCAACAGGACGATGCAAGGCCCTCTGCAACGTCGATGGTAATCCGATTACCAAAATCTACTCCAAGGCGACCAGAAGACACAAAGTCCCTTACTGAGCCCATTATCATCCGTCTTTCCAAGACGAGTCAGCAGCCAAGTGTCAATCCAATACTCTCAGGCAAATCATACCTCAAGCAGAACCCCTGGTGGTCAAGCTGCCCAAGTCAGCATCCCGACCTCTAAGCTCGCAGGGGGTAGCCAAGGAGGACGAAGAACTCGCCAAATACTTGGTTAAACGGTGGATAGTCCCTTTCCTGATGATGTGACAACTGTCCATACCGTAAGCCGACTTGCTCCCATTAAAGACGCCTACTTCCTAATCTCAGGCATCTTTGGCTAAAAAGAAGGATCTCAACCCTTCATGCCTCAAGAGTTTGATCTTGAACCCGATACTGGAAGACTACCGCTCAACCTGTATAGTCCTCAGGCCAAGTACTTCACGCAAAAATAGGGGTACGACATGGAGGTTACTACAGGTCTGAATTATGGCAGCGGTCGGCGATCGCCTCTGCAGCTGTCAACTCCAGCATCATTATGGCAAATTCCTGAAGAAATACTATGTCTAAAGGACATGCTGGTACTCCCTTAAAACCATCACATCTACCTGAGTGGCGAGTCATGTACGATAGTACCGTTGAACTCACCCTCCATCACATCTTCTTGAGCAGCGAGTCACGTACGATGATTTCCCCTTGAACTCACACTATATTGCATCTCCCTGAGTGGCGAGTCATATACGATGATACCTTTAAACTCCCACTCTAATGCCTGCCCAGTTCATCATTATTCCTGAGAAAACTTCCTGGTCCTGATTATCGTGTGTCACGTCCATATTACCTCTGATAACGATAATCTTCCGACTTAACACCGGTACCCCAACCCGGGATAAAAGATACGGTGTTAAGACCACAAAAACTATCACCTCTGTTGGGTTTTGTTTCAAATCTATTACTCGTACCGCCAGTACGCAGAAGGGTAATACGTGGAATACGTTGTGGACACCCACTAGTACAGGTGGCAAGTCTAGCGTGTAAGCCACGTCACCGACTCTTCCGCTGATAACGAAAGGGCCGATGAAGCGCGGGCTAAGCTTCCTACCTCCACCAAAATGTATCATACCACGAGTCGGAGATATCCTCAAGAAAACCTGGTCTCCAACCTAATCAAAAGCAAGGTCTCAAATTAACTATGATAAACAAACATGATCAATAAAACACAACAAACAAACCTAAATCTAATCCTACTTTAATCTGTATCTCAAACTCTAACGACCTCTGGTGGCTATCGGCCCAGTGCCGATGTCTGTCCTGTGCCACGTAAAGTTTGTCCCTGATGAGCTTCACCTTCTCGGCTGCGTCAACAACAATCTCTGGTCCCAGTAAAGCTCGCTCACCAACATCATCCCAAGATAAGGGTGTACGACATCTACGCCCGTACAGAGCCTAACTCACACTTGGAGAGCTTCCCATAAAGCTGCTCCTTTCTGAGAGTCTCTAGTACTATCCTCAGATGCTCCTTGTGCTCCTCCTCGGTCTTCAAATACACCAAGATGTCGTCATTGAATACTAGCACAAACTTGTCCAAGTACTGGTGGAACACCTTGTTCATTAGGTTCATAAATACTGCTAGTGTATTGGTAAGCCCAAACGGCATAACCAAAAACTCAAACTCCCGTACCGCATCCTGAAAGCGGTCTTGGGAATATCCTCCCCCTTCATCTTCACCTGGTGATATCCTGACCTCAAATCAATCTTGGAGAACACCCGAGCTCCGCTCAACTGATCAAAGAGATCATCAATCCGCGGCAGTGGGTATCTGTTCTTGATCGTCAGGTTGTTGAGTGCCCTGTAGTCAATACACATCCGTACTGACCCATCCTTCTTCGGCATAAACAATACTGGTGCACTCCATGGCGATGAAATCGAACGGATGAAGCCCTTGTCCTCCAGCTCATCCACCTGCTTCTTCAGCTCCACTAACTCACTGTTGTTCACTCGATAGACGTGCTGAGAGATGGGTTCCGCCCCTGGAACCAAGTCTATCGAGAACTCAATGTCTCTGTCTGGTGGCAATCCAAGCAACTCCTCTGGAAAAACATCCATATACTCTGCTATCAAGGGGTGTGGAATCGTCGGCTTCTCAACCGAGACTCTGCAGAAAACTCCGCTGCTCTGCTCCGCCTGACGTCTGGAGTACTCAAACTCTGGCTCCCCCGGCACTCTGAAAAGAACTCTACCCCCTCTGCAATCAATGCTAGCATAGTTCCTGCTCAACTAATCCACACCGAGTACTATATCATAGTTTGGCAATGGCATTACGAGCAGGCTCACCTCCAACTCATGGCCACTCAAAACAACACTCCGACCCTTACAAACATTACTCACGAGGACAATGCCACCCTCAGTCGTGATCTTGTAAGTCCTAGGCAACGATTCAGCTATGATACCGTGTCTAATCGCAAATGATACTGATACGAAACTATACGAAGCACCAGAATCGAACAATACAAAAGCCGGACAGGAGTCGAGAAGAATCGAACCTGCGATCCGCTCTCATATCATATCTGTATCCTCGGCCGCCATGGTGAAAGCTCGCCCATGCTATCCTCCTCTGGCTTGTTGCTAGTGCTGAACGAACCTCTGTTGCTGTGTCGGCAGGGCTGGTCCCCTCTACTGGCCTGCTGGAGCACTGACTACTGCTCCCTGAGTTGCTCGTCCCATGCGACACTCCCTCATCTGGTGGTCTACTGAACCATATACTAGGCACTGGTCCAACCTCTTCTGACACTCATTGGAGACATGCCCGGGCTTCTTACAGTAAGCACAAGTAATAATCTGTCTCTGGTCCTGCTAGTGCTGTCTTGGCTCCTGCTGATGTCTCTGCTGGAACGGCTGCGGCTAGAACTGCCTTGGCTGCTGGTACTGAAAGTGAGGCCTCTTGGCCTGGCCTTTGTTGCTGCTGCCTCCAACAAGGTCTCGTCCCCTCTTGTGCCTCAGCTCAAGATCGTCCTCAGCCAATAAAGCTCCCGTCAAAATCTTCTCGAAAGTGGCATCCCTGTTGCCCTTGGTCAAGGACTTGACTCCTTAACCAGACCCTTCCGGAACCTCTAGGCCTTCGTCGTCTCGCTCAAGCCCTCTACGAATTTGCCGATGAGGCCGAACTCCCCAGTGTACTCCTCTACTAACAGGCTCCTCTGAACTAAGCTCTCAAACTACGACTCCAAGGCTCGGAACGCTGCATCTGGAAAGAACTTCTTCTTAAAGAAGCCTTTGAACTCCACCCAAGTCTGTCCGGCTACCCCCACCCGTGGGTCTGACTGATACCAGGTGCGAGCAAGATCTCGCATCCGGCTAGCTACTGTCTCTATCTGGAGATCTGCCGATATCCGGGCCAGGCGGAAGATCTCCTCTATATGTTCGATCAACTCGTCAGCATATAAAATCCTCTCAGTTCCCAGGAAGTCTCTAGGGCTCATCTTCTGGAACTGCTCTATCCTAGGTGTCCTCGGCTGCTGGACTGCTGGTCGAGCTGCGACTGTCGTAAGGGCCAACTCCATGCTCCTGGCCTACCGGGTCTGCTGTACCTCCATAAACTGTTAAAAGTAGGCGAACATCTGTGCCGCGTCCACGTATCCTGTAGGCGGTAGCGGCTGCTGGAAAGGCACCTCTGGGATGACTGAGTCCTGTCTCCGAGCTGGTGGAGGCATACCCCCTGCTGCTGCTGCTGAAGTCCCAATACGAGCAGAGGTGGCAGAAGCTGCAGTCTTCTGACCCTGCTGAACTGGTTGAGAGGTAGCAGTCCCCTCTACAGCATCTCCATGAATGGTACGCTGTGACCGCATCTCCACCATCCTGAAGACAGACCAAACAAGTGTATCAATTGCTGAGAAAGAAGCAATATAACACAGGCGGACAGTTAAAATTCAAAAGAAATCAATTAACAGTAAGGATTTAGATGACAATAATAGAGTCTTTCCTAATATGATTGAGTAGCTTGAAAACTAATATCCTATATCCTACTACAGTCTTTAGTGATACTCTAGTTCGAATACCACTACACTTCTAGTCTAGACCAGCATGGGCCACTACTAAAAACGTGTCATGACCCGTATCCTAGAGTAAGGGCACGAGATGTGGGTACGTCCAACCTACGCTGCAGTGTCGGCGGTAGAACGCTGTCCTAGGTCACAACATCTAACAATATAATGCTAAGCAGTTTATACTCCCCGAATGGGGGTGACATAGCAGAATGTAAACTCAATCACAACTAAAGAAGAAGAAGCACGATATGATATAAAACTCAAATGGAATACAAATGATCATAATAGTCTAAGTGTCTAAGATAACATCTCAGCAAACATCCAGAAATACAAGTCTCAACTACTGAATATGAAAGAATATATACAATCCAGATCTCAAATGACAGAAATAGTAAAACCTAGACTAGGGAGCCTCAGTCTCTAAAGCTAAGGGATCCGGCTGGAAATTCGGATCACAGGTGTCATCTAGAGCTGTCCCATAGAAAGTATCCACACAGGCCTCCTCCTCGTCCTCTGTAATATTTTCAACAGGTCCAGTCAGGACAGAGCGAGTACAATACATCTTAACAATTCATAGCAGGTTAGAAAATATAATCATGCAGTAAAGTAAGATACAGGAAACTGAAAGAAAGTACAGAATGTAAAAAGTGAGAGAACTATAATAGAAATATCTACTATAAGTAGAGAACTAACAGTGGCTAGTGAGTCAGAGTACAATATAGACATGTGAATGGCATGGGATGATTCTGATGCTACACTACGGAATGATTCTCATGCTACACTACTTGGATATTATTCACATGTCTACTTCTACTCTCCCGTACCCCCAATCAATACACAAGGATCTAGCCAGGTTATGTTATGATTCATGTAACGGCCCTCGAAGGGTGGTACATGATAGTCCCATAAATGGGGATTCTAGAAAATGCCCATAAATGGAGGATTCAAGGAAGATTCTATGATCATGAGAGTACATGTCACAAGTAATTCAATGAACCATGAAGCATAGTGATACACAATGTAAGTGAAACGCACAGAACATGTAGTATCCGATGCTCTCTTAGGGGATAACATCTCAAGAAAGGATCCATATAGTACTAATCCGTGTGACCAATGTGACAACATCAAGTAAAGTAATTTAAAGTAGGAGAATAATTCTAACAGGATATGAAATGATCAGAGAATGTACTCGCCTGGTATCTGAGTGTCCGGATGAAATGTACTGTCCGAGGAGAGGTGTCTGGCTCCTAATCAGAACAACACAAGTCACAACAAGTCCAAAATGGTAATAAGATGCAATTCAATGCATTCTACATGAATCTAGGGTCAATCTAGACCAAAGTCAACTCTTCGTCAACTCTGGTCAATCCTGAAAGTCAAACTAGGTCAACTATGCTATTCTAGTTCTAAACCTAGTCTATCAAGTCTATATTAGTCTAATCAAGGCTAAACTAGCCTATACTAGTCTACCAAGTCCTTACAACCGAAACAAACTGTCCAAGTCATTACACATTACCTATAGGCACACATTACTTAGCATATATATATCTACATATATATAAGCATACATTTACATACCTAATAGGCCTATATATTTGGCATCAAAAGTACATATACATAGACACATATACTACAATACACTAGCTTAACATATACATATGCATTTCATAGGGTTGAAGGGTTTGTGTGTGTGTTAGCATGTGTAAAAAGGGGAAAACTAACATCTACATGTGTGCAAGACTATCTATACATAAGGGGTGATATGTGTATGAGGAGTGAACCATTGTGTGTGTGTCAATAAGACATGAGAGTGTCAAGGTGTACCTGTGTGTATACAGGAAATAGTGTGGCATGACATAAACCTGTGTGTGGTGTTCCTGAAATCAGTGAAGTGACATTATCCTGAAATCCAGTGAGCTAACTATAGGAATCAGTGAGGGGAAACTAAAAATACCTGACAGTGTATAATACTCAGGAAACAGTGTGCATGGCGGTAACCTGGGAATAGAAAAGTGTATGGAAAATCAGTGACATAGGAAATCAAAATCAGTTGAAAGTTTAGGAAATCTGGAAACAGTGATTACATTGAATCAAAACATTCATTATAGTATTAGTCCAATAGCTAGTCGAAAGCCAAAACATTGTTCAAAACCCCATTCCACACAATTTGAATCACATGAAAACAAAACAATACAATGTATGGGAATTCAACTCAGGTTATTAAGAAATGAAACGAACAATCAATTTAAAGTTAAAGGAAGGGAAATCAGTTTCGGAATTCTGAAATGAAGTATCAGTCAAGTATTCGAAATCAACTCAAAGCCAAAATCCTATTTATGGATCCAAAATCTATTCTATTAAGTGAAATCGAACTCAAAATGAATAATCAAACATGTGGGAATAATTGGCAACTAAAACAATCAATTAGAATTCAAATTAAATGGGATTTAAACATAGGAAGCTGAACATACAATGTATCAGTGTATCAGTGGCACATTGAACCCAACTCGAATCAAATATTCCATTCCTCATATCAAACCACCTAAACTACTATGTAATCAAACTAATATAGATTATTAATCATATATAGGATCTAATTTAACAATTTAAATCACAATTTAAAAATAAAAACTAGAATTAAACAGTGAGCAAAATAATAAGCTGTTCACGCACAATGCACGCCCAGTGCACAGCCAACTGCGTGTCCGACATAACACGAAAGACCCTAAAACTTAACACACATGGTGTCAGTCAATGCCCCTTTGTGTGTGTCCAATATCTCATGCCTAAGTGTCGTATCTACTGTGCATTTGCCCCCGAGTAGCAGGAAAGCTCGTGCGTGTCTGAACCGTGCGGGTTCGTGTCCAAATGCGATACGACACAGAACAATCACCACCTCAGTCAACCAGATTTCGATAAGCAACCACAAAACCTAATTTCTTATTCAAAAGTTTTTCTAAAATCAGATCGAAATCCCCTTTGGGGCATTTCATCGAACAGTGGGTAACTTGGACTGATACGTGTCCAATTAGGACACAAATTGGATACAATATCCTACAAATTTCTAGAGTTAACTAGGAGACACCTTGATCAAGGCTAATATGAAAAAATAACAGCAATTTACTAGAGTTTTAATAGAATTACCTATAGGTGTCAAAAACCAAAAGAAGCTTTAAATGGGGGGTTCCTCCTTGCTAGCCAACTCTTCCAAATTGTCTACAAACTGAGATTATCCTCTATGAACTGCAAGAGGGAGACAATTAGAATCTAATGCAAGTGGTTTGAAAGAAAAATAAATTAAAATGGATTTTCTATGAATTTCTAAAGATGTGATTTACCTCTTCTTCCAACTTGTGATCTTTCCTAAAAGAGGCTAGCCCTAAATGGAAGAGTGTATAAATAAGGATGGGGTTCCCAATGTGGCCGGCCAAGCTAGGGTTAGGTTTTAGGTTAGCTAATGGGCTTGGGCAAAAATCACAAGCTATGGGCTAAGTTGCTAATTAATTGTTTCCAAAACCATAAGTCATGGCTTATGACTTAAAGCCTTCTAATGCCAACTTAAATTCTAAATGACCAATTAGGAATTAACTTAATGTTAGGTTAAGGTCATATAACCTAATCAAGTCACCACCACTATGGGTAGCATCTAGGTTAGGCTCCAAAGTCAACACTAGTCAAAGTCTAGAATAACCCCGGATTAAAATATGCTGAAAATCATATAAATTCTAATAAATCTCAATAATTCACAATAATTCCAAATAAATCCCAAAAATTCAAAATGACCAAAATGCCCCCATACTAGAAATGTGGTAGTGACACTCTTCTTTGGTATTCAGGTCGATCGTCTAATTTCACTAGAGATTAAATTAGTTAGAACTCTTGCCAAGAGACCAATTACTTTTGTTAAAATATAGCCAAGTTACTGTGTCAATGGCTTTAGTTCAAGTGGACAAATGCTCTTATCAGAGACAGATTCCTGGATCTTGATTCCACGAAAAATAGTTGTTTGTGTATCAAATCTTCGAACTACAAAGACGTCGATCCAGGAAATAATTTCTTTGGCATCTTGCGAGAGATTGTGGAGTTGACATATAATTATGGCCGAGAAACAGCAAAGATAGTATTGTTCAAGTGTGAATGGTTTGATCCGATTGAAAATCAAGGTTGGAAAATTGACAAGCATAGTCTTGTGGATATAAACTACAAGCGTAGATATCAAGGCTACGAACCATTTGTCCTATCAACTCAGGCTCATCTCGTGTACTTCACAGCTTATCCGAGACGGGGAGCAACGAAGTCTGACTGGTGGGCAGTATGCAAGACTAAAGATAGAGATACTTTTGATGTTGACGAAAAAGCTTATCAGGAGGACGAGCTACCTCTTGTAACCAATATTGTTGTTGTGGACTCCACGAAAGTTATGTATTACATGACTAATATAGAAGATATAGAATTATCTAAAGAGGAAGGCGAAGCCGACGAAGGCGAAGATGAAAGTAAAGATGAGGAGGAGGAGGAAGAGGAAGATGAGGTCGAGGAAGACGAACAAGATGAATATTCTGAAGATGATTGAGAGAGATGTGCTTTCATTTTCTTATTATGTAGAGTTGGTTATTATCTAGTTTTGGTTACTATCTGAACATAGATGTTTCTTGTAGAATGTACTATCTGGACTTAGATGTTTCGTGTAGAATCTATTATCTGAACTTAGATGTTTCTTGTAAAATATATCATTATATGTTTTCTTGGTTATTATCTTGTCTTTGTTGTACTTTTATATTTATAGTCTCTATTATTTGTTGTATCTCATTATATGTTGTTATCAGGTATGACAGGTCGTCGCAGATCGTTTCGTATGTCCCTACATGGGGAACGGTGTACTGGTATTGGCAGAGGACAGGGTACTCCTTCGGTACCTTCTACTGGTACCGGCTCTGGATACTCGTCGCCCAGTACTCCTGTGTATCGGACAGTACCTCCGCCTGCCCCGATGCTACGTGGTATATCTCCTGGGACGAGTAGTTCCAGACCTGAGACTGCTCCGTCGTCTAGCGTTCCTCCTGCTGATACGACGATGGAGACAGATGAGCAGATGGAGAAGGCTGAGCCGACGACCGACCAGTATTAGGCAGATGATGCATGCGTACCTCTAGAGGAGACGAGGACGGAGATCTGGGCCGACGGTACAAAGTAAGTATTTTGGTTTATCATTTTTTCCTGTGTTTATCATAAATTAGCTTTTCTCATGAATATAATATGTCTGTATAGATATCGTCC
The DNA here is from genome assembly GCA_029216955.1 of Iris pallida. NCBI lineage: Eukaryota > Viridiplantae > Streptophyta > Magnoliopsida > Asparagales > Iridaceae > Iris > Iris pallida. The sequence continues at coordinate 7,849,824 of JANAVB010040018.1, read as the reverse complement.
CCCATCGGTACATAGACGCCTATGCCACTTATTGAGGACTAATTATGGTGGTCCTTGGATAAACTACTCTAATGCTTCGGATGAGAGGAAGGCCTACTGGTTTGTGCTCTTCAAGGTTAAAATATATTTGCTTTTAATATGAATCATATAATTTTTGCATATTATATATAACTGATAAATATTTGGTTTGTACTCTTCTAGGATATGTTTTTTTATATACCGTACCGGTCCGAGATGATCGAGGGGATGTTTCCTGTCGTCGCTGCTAAGATGACCCGCGACGCTATTAATGATCAGAAGACTCGTGATCGTGCCGAAAAACTGATCCAACGTTGGATCACTCCTGATCAGTGGACTGTAATGAAGGCTCGATTCGACGAGCCAAGGTACAAGAAAAAGTCTGAGAAGGCCAAGGCGGTTAGGAAGCAGGGATCAAAGTGGTACGGTGGGTCGATTTCGATGACGAAATATTTTTGTCGTTTGGTATGTCTTTTTATTTTAAAAATATTATTTTAATGCAAGTCCGATAAATTAGTAAAAGGTGATATATTTAATTACAGGTAAAGAGAGATGGTGACACCAATATGGTGACTGTCTTCCTGGCCATACATCGGAAGGACGGGAAGCTTATTGACGCGAGGGCGGAGCATGCCTATGTAAGTATTACAATTTTATTTATTAATTTTAATACTTCGTGTTAGTTTTGATATAACTTAGTAAATATGCATGTAAATAGATATTCATGTAGTTAGTAATAATAAGTATATTAGACATTAGAAGTTACAGAGTATCCATGCTTTCTAGGCCAAGTTTCAACAGCTTAAGGAGCGGGCGGCTGCTAGTGCACCTGCTGCGGGAGAGGTCGGTACTTCCTCGCAGCCCGCTCTAGCTCTATCGGAGGATGAGCTGTAGGTGACCGCCACTGGTGGTCTCCACAGGGGTACATACTACGGTATAGGATCCTATGGCACCCTAGTTGCGACACAGTCCTCTAGGACCTCCCCTGCTAGTGTGCATGGCCTACAGCCCTCCCAGGAGTCTGCCCGAGTCCAGAAGATGGTGGAGTCTGTCTGTGACAAGCTGCTACGACGGATCCAGGAGCAGCACCAGATGGACGATGCTGCGCTCATAGCACGATTGGATACGCTCGACTATAGTATTAAGGAGCTCAGGGATATGACTGAAAGGATAGAGCGGGGCATCAATGATCTTAGAGCGTCGACAGAGCGCAGAGTGATGGATCTGCAGGCATCATAGATGTCTATGGGTGAGAGGCTCACGTTGATGCAGGATTCGATGGTTGATAGCAGTACGAGGCTGTTATCTACCATAGATTTCTACCACCAGCGACTAGCAGCGTTGGAGCATTATTGTCCTCCGGGTGTGCCTTCATCGTCGTTGACTCCGCCGGCGTCACTACCTCCGACTCCACTGACGTCACTACCTTCTTCAGCGGTGATGATTTCACGGGAGGAGTACGAGATGTTCCTATCCTTGAGGCGCGATGGTGCCCCTCCTCCTCCAGATCCGTAGTAGTACGAGTTAGGACTGTTTTATGAGATTGTAGTGTTTTTTAGTTTTGGTTTATGTTGATTCAGTATTGGTTGTGGATTATTTGTTTGTGTAGACTTTCAGTATTGGTTGTGGATTCATGTGGATATTGGTTGTATACTTTGGATATTTGTTTACCGACTTTGGATATTTTAGTATTCGTTGTGTTGGTATCTCATCATATGTTGGTTATAGACTTTTACTCTTGTTTGCGTTGATTGTTATAATATTGTGATGTACCGGTGTTGAGTGTTCCACCAACGCAGCTAAATGTGATTCTATGGGTCGGCTAACCCAGAAAGAAAATATACTTGTGGTTTTTTTGTAATTTATTGAATTGCAGGTAGAAAATGTGATTGTGTGGACATTCTGTAATTTATTTTATTATTATTTTTGTAATTTAGCGACGTTTACCGACGCAGCTAAACGTCAGTAAACGTCGGTAAGTCACCAGGTATACCGATGCTTACCGATGTAACGTGGCGACGGTAAACGTCGCTAAACGTCCCAGGATTTATCTCGCCTATAGAGTCGGTGAACGTCGGTAAAAACTAGACTTACGTAGCTAACTGTTGTAGGATTCACCGACGTTGGCCGAAGTTTGAGACGTCGCCATATTTCCGACGGGGCATCGGTGAACGTCGGTAAATGTTCTAGGATTACAGACATTTAATTACGTCGGTAAGCGTCGGTAAGAGCGACGATTACCGACGTTTGGCCAGTTAGCGACATGGCTTTCGGCGACCACAGAAAAACATCGCTAAATACGTCGGTAAACAGTTTCAGCGTCGGTTTTTGTCAGTTTAGTGACGTTTTCTGTCGTCGCTAATATGACTTATTCTGGTAGTGTCAGTACTCTGTACAGTGATTGATCGAAAGCTAGTCCGACCAAAGAAACCTACATGCGTCCCTAAGCTATGGTGTACAGGTCGACACTAATACGGACATTCAAGATTGGTGATTCCTGTTCATAGACTATGAGTCTACGGAATCCTAACCGGAGACCCGAAGGAAGCTACTTCTGTTAAGAGATGTGTCGTTCATATGACAAACTTCTCCTGCGATGTCTAACCAAGACAGAAGCACAAAAAGTACTCTGAGAGGCACACGATGGCACCTACGGAGCCCATTAACCTGGTCCCAAGTTACAAGACCGACTGCATCGAATAGGCTATTACTGGCCCGCCATGATGGCAGACACCATAGGTTATATATAGAAGTGTCGGGTATGTCAGTTGCATGCTGACTTCGTCCACCAACCTTTTGAGTTTCTACACCCACTACGGCCGCCTGGCCTTTTCAAGTATGGGGAATGGACATTATCGGACCGATCAGCCCTCCATCCTCCAAAGGGCACCTATTCATCCTCGCCATCACTGACTATTTTTCCAAGTGGACATAAGCTGTCATGACCCACCCCCGGTATAGGGATACGAGTGCATAACATCGTCCAGCCTACGTCGCAGAATAGGCGGTAGAACGTTGTTCTAGGTCGCTAACTAACAACTCACACAAGATATATAATATACCTGATATAGATCTCAACTCCGAATGGAGGACAAGTTTATGATATGATAATACTTAATCATAGTCTAAAGCAAGATAAGATGACACAAAAGTATAAATAACTATAAAGACCCAACAACAACAACAACTAAATTAATATCTGAAACAATCTCAAATATAATGTCAAAATCTTCACTTATTACAATTTAAGTTCAAAACATAATCTAGAACAAGTCCACTAAACTAGTCTCTTAGTTACTCCTGATAATCGGGACCCAAGGTAGCTATCCTCTCCTCAGATTCATAATAAGTAGGACACGTATCCTCCGGGCAATCATTTGAAAAATATATCCAGTCAGGATGGTACGAGCACAACTCATCTAGCAATTCCAAGTAAATGACAAAGACTATAAAGCAGTTATAGACAATTATATTGACGAATCATGGAAAGTTGAGACAAGAATGAAATAGGATAATAGTCAAACGAGGAATGTAAATATAGAAAAATATGAGGGCATGGCAATAAAAACTGTAAATAAAGAGAACTTATTAGAACAATATGATACGAGTCCAATCTGTAAATCATGAGACAATGTGATTCTAGTACAAGTCACTAATCCAGTGTATTTGAGATACTGTTCTAGTCATGAAAATGAATAACGAGTAATACGGCACATCGTACACTTGGCAAACGTACGATGGCTATCTTTCTTGTTTAGACGAGTAAATATGGCACATCGCACGCTCGACAAAGCGGCAATGGCTATCTTTCTTGTAAGGTGGTTCTTGTTGAATACGGCATATCGCACAACGGGCCCAGCGGTGACGGCTATCTTACTTGTAGTGATAATTCTTGTATGATTTGAACATTTAGTACGTATAGGTGTTTCGAGTAGATGGTTCTCATGTGTGGTTCGAGTAATAGAGGCTAGATGAGTCTATTACATTTATTATGAGTGAGTGAATTCAGAATACTAATACGTGTGGAGACAGAGAATAAAATAGAACTACACTAGAACAGAATCACAGTAATCATCAAATAAATGAAAGAACTATTGTTTGCCATTAAATATAAAAGAGCAGAACAGTTTTATGGGAGGACTGGACTTTTACTTCACGTTACAAACTCGCTTGTACAAAGAAAGCCTAGGAACGAAAACCTAGGTACAACAATCTAAGTACAATTGTTTATTTTTGATTCTGGGGGGTGACGATAGAGGCTCGGAAAAGCGACGGCAGCTCTGCCTTACTCCTTGGACGATCGGACGTAGCCTTGGCTTCTGTGACGAGATGCTTGGCGTTGACGAAGAAATGCTCTTCTAGCTCTCCTCGTATTGCTCTTCTGACTTCTCTCTCTCTGGATTAATCTCTGTATATTTTTCTTTCTGATTATCGGAGGAGCATCCTTTTGCAAGGGAATGGCACCTTGCTATTTATAATAGTGGGGGGCATCATTAGAGTTTGCAATGATTTCCCATTCTCAAAGTAGCGGCGGTTTGGTAAATGATCCATCTGGGCCATTAATCTTGAGCATGAAGGATCTGGGCCATTAATGAGGATTATGCCCAATCATGTCAGTAATTAATGTTGATTGCAATAAATCTCCATCATGATGATTTACTGATGTCCGCAAATCTAAATGAATCAATTTAATTCATTTTCTTGCCACGTGTCCCAAATTATTGGGATCTGACCCAAAATTTGATTTTCTTTAGGACATGTGTCCTGTCATTGTTGTTGAGCCGCATGAAGGACGTTCGTGTTTGGGCCGCATGAAGGTCGTCATGACCGAGCCGTATGAAAGATTTCATGACCGAGCCGCATGAATAGTCTCTATACTCGAACCGCAGGAAGGTTGTCATGATCGAGCCGCATGAATATATTCATGACCGAGCCGCATGGGGGTCTTCATAGCCGAGCTGTATGAGAGTCTTTATGGCCGAGTCGTATGGGTGACCTTCATGATTGAACCGCATAGGCTTCTCTGTACTGGCCGTGTGAACTCGTCTAATCTGGCCGCATAAACTTGCCTCGAATGCTGTGAACCAGTTCCCTAGGAAGATAGTGCTCTTATGTCAGTCATTATGACTACTTTTTGTCAGGGCTGTCAACTGTCAGCTGTCAGCCGTCAGAGCATTAATTGTGTTTGAATGACGCCGAGTACAGCTGTTCTGAAAAGACACGCGACTTCCCTCTGCGGGCTGTATGGAGTCCACTCGAGCTGCCTATGTATTTGAGCCGCATAGGACTCCTGAGCTGCATACGGCTCCTTGGCCGCATGGATCATTTTTCTCCTCTTTTTCATGCTTCTACAAGAACCCCTTCAAAGTTTTCAATTTGTAAAATTGAAATACTTTGAATAAGAAGCATGATTATGCCAGAGCCGTATGGATGTATTCTGTCATAGTCGCATGGATTTGACCAGCCGCATGACTCTCTGAGCCGCATGGGCTGTTTTGGCCGCATGAGCTTCTGGCCACGTCTTCCAGCCACATGTGCAAATCTTTTATAAATCTTCTGTATTTAATGCTCTTGATTTACTGTCAGATTTTAAGAGCCGCTTTTTGGGTCAGGATCCCAAGAGTCAGGCTATTATTAAGCCATTTTGCCTCGATAACAGAAGAGTCAGTCATCATATTGCACGCGGATCGAGGCATTCCTTCCTTGTCTATAAATAGGAACACTTTCATTCTGGGGAACCTTCTAAGCATCTATGGCTCCCAAGAAGGCTGCTGCGTCGAAGGCTGCAAAGGGTAAGGCGGTCGCTTCTACAGCGGCTGTGGCGACGAATGTGGCCATTCCTCCGTCGGCCGCTGTTCACTCTGTTCATCCCGACGTTCATCCGCCTATTGCTGGTAAGGGCATTGCCTTAGAACCCTAACTGCCATGGCTCTGCTGCATAATTTATGCACAAGCTGTATGTACAAGGTTCGTCGATATGACTGCATAAGCACTTCGCCCAAGAGGCCGCATGGACTTGTCACACTCGATCTGAACCACATATATATTTTCGATTTGGGCCGCATGAGCGTAGTTCACTTTTGAACCGCATAAGCTCATCTGCTTGTAGCCGCATGAGTCTGTCTGTGCAGGGCCGTATGAGTCTGCGTGGACTTTGAACCGCATAGTCTCACCTGAATCCGAGCCGTATCCGTACCTAGGTTTGTCTGTTGAGTCCATGTGAACCTTGCACCGCATAGGGCCTTCCCCAAACTGTAGAGGCTTCATAAGCTCATCTGAACTTGATTTGTATGGACTCGTCTGACTCGGAGCCGCATAAGGCTATGATGAACAGAACCGCATGGACTCATCTGGTTCTGAGCCGCATAAGGCTGTGACGACCCGAGCCGTATAGACTTAAATGATCTTTCAAATGCTTCTTTATTTTGTCCATCCTCTAATCTTATTTCTTTCGTCTTTTTTTCAGTGAATCTGCCAGTAAATCCTGCGGGGAAACTTCTGGTTGGCTTGAATCAACTTGCTTCGGATGTGCGATGGAACGATTTAGTTCGTCAGGTGTCAGAGCAGCTCCTTGTTAATGAGCCTTTAGAGCGACTGAATGTTATCAGGGTTCAATCTTTCTAATTCCTTAGTGACATGATGAGCTCCGGGGAGCCAAATGGGAAGTATCTGAGGCCAGTCTTCCACTTTGGGGATACATTAATCATAAAATACTCCCGAGTGCTGGATGTCTCCGAGAGCTGGGATTTTAATCTGGACGGGATGCCGATTCATATCCCTATTATGAATCATCATTTCCCTCTTGCGTGGTTCAACATGATCTTATTGGACAGGCAGATGACAGAATCCCTCACTCCAACCAGATCGGGGATGTTTGTGGGTAACATCCGTTACAATAAAACTACTGGGTCAGTACGTGCGATCAAAGATCCGGCAAGTCAATCTGTGATGGGGTTAGCTCCGGGTACCTTTATCAACACACCCGGTCCTAACTTCTTATTTTCTCAGGCTGATACCATCATGAGCCATCTTGCTCGAAAAAGGTCCTATCCCATTGGTAGATTGGCACTGCCGAGCTGGTTATACCCCATTCCCCCGTGGGCTAACCTGACCTCATAGATTCTGCGGAACTACGAGGCATTTTTGTGAGAAGTCAATCTTTATGATGCTATCCGGGATAGCAGCCACGGATTGCCTATTAATAAGCCATTGTTCATGGCCCTTCTGGAGATGTATAATTATCAGACAGGAACTTTCTTCACACCTGTAGGGGAGTTGGGGCTCGTTCTCCATGAGATGTATGCTGTCTCCAAGCTTTCCTGGGGAGACGAGCCCTTCGAAGCGAACACTCCAACGAACGAGGAGTTCTAGGATCTAGATCGACGATTCCCAGGCTTCATCGTTGTGTACCAAGAGTTATTATGTCACCATAGTACCTATCACCAAACGGCTATCAAGAAAAATGATAGCTCGGAAGGGGACACTCCCCATACCAACTCTTGGGTCTCCTATCTTTTTAAATTCAGTGCTGTTGGCCGAGTTACTTCCCGAGGTCGTCAGACTCCTAGGGAAGTAGAAGGCTTGGTGTCGACTGCTAGGAGGTCAAAGTCTAAGGATGACAAGTTTGGGTGCCAGAATGACTCCTTCAGCTATTTTTATTGTGGTACTCGGCGGCTATCAGAGAAGGCACTCTTGGCAGGCATTTTAATAGTGTGGCTGCACAATTGTGTGGTTTCGGGAGGGGCAGGTTCCATCGAGAGGATCGGCCGTCACTTTATTCTTCCCGTCGTAAAGTTGGCCTTTGGAGTCAGGCTGGCGCTTCTTCCCGCTATGGTGTGCAGTATTTATCTCGTGACGTGGTGACGGACTTTGAACGTATAGAGCTGCCTTACCATTACCTGCTGGGGTGGCTGTTGTTGCATTATCGGTCTTTAATGAGGCCTGGGACGGGAGACGACGTAACGGACGACGATGCTTTTCTTTTCAGACATCGCCATCAGCCTTGGAAATATAGTACCATGCCGGCGTGTCGAAGGATGCTGGCGAGGGTGGACGGATATGATTTCTTCATGTCCGTTCCCCGTTTTACCGACCAGGAAGTGAGGAATGTCCTTGTTGATGGCGTTGGATCTCCTTATTTCTTACCTGAGAAGATGCATTTCTGGTTGCGTAACATACGCCCAGCGCATTTAGTTTATCGCAACCGCAACACTGTGTTCCTGGAGCCCTACTTGCCCAGTAGGTTTGCCCGTCAATTTGGCTACAGTCAACTATTCCTTGGACGTCCTAGTTCCAGCCTGGGATTTGAGGGTAGCATCCTTGATAGGATTAGGGCATAGAGCTACTATGACACTTGTCATACTCGGACTAGTTTCTCGTTCCTGCAGCAAACATGCTGGAGAAAATCTTGCATATAGCGGCCTTATACCATGTTACGGTAAACCAGCCTCCTGTTGATTTTGACCCGAGGACTAGCTTCATCGTGGGCACTCGTTTGGCGGAGAAGGCTACGGTGTCGAAGGCGAAGAAAAAAAGGGCGAATAGGGTTCCCGTGCCCGATTCCGAGTCCTTTGACACAGTTGAGGAAAGCAACGAGCGGGACAACGAGGACTCTCTCTCTTCTGGTAGCGGAGCGGCGGCGGATCAACCGCCCATCATGGAAGATGAAATGATGACGGATCAACCGTCGGTCGTATTAGATGAGGTGGTAGATCAGTTTCCACCTGTAACAGAGGTGGTGAGGGTAGAACCACCGCCTACCGTGCCTGGTCCCTCGCGTAAGCGAGGCAGGCATGAGTCTACTGACAGAGGAGTAGCCTTTTCCGTAAAGAGAGCTGCAGTCAGACTTCATAGGCTACTTATTACGGAGAGGGGTGAGGATGCTGACGGTGCTCCGGAGGTAAGACTATGTTGGAGCTATCTCCTTATTGTGGCTTTCTTTTTCTTGGAGATATGACCTAATCATTTTTATTTGTAGGCATCTGACGAACCGGGCTCTCATAAACCGTCTGCTGCCCCTGGAGTTGATCCGGCCCTTGCTGCTTTGATTAGCGGCATGTGTGTCGCGGTCCTTTGTGTGGGGGCCCTCTCAGCGGCGACTGGGGACTCCCAAGTTGCTGAGGCCTCGGTCCGGGGTGACGAAGGTTTCCTCGGGCCTGTCTTCGAGATTGCTGAATTTCAGCAAGGCGATGCCGATCTCGTCGCATCCCCTCCCAAGGGTGCCGGGGCGAAGGAGTCTATTATATTCGACTCGGAGGCCGCTGGTGGAGAGGATGTGGTAGCCGCAGGCGAATCTCAGCCTCCACACTCTTTCGCTGGTAAGATAAGCCAAATATTGACTAGTGAGGGGGCTTATTTGTTCTATCAACATATCCTCCAGGTCAAATCGATTCATGGTTGTCTTGGCCCTACAGGTCCTGACCCTTTACTTCACACATCGGATGTTCTTAGGGAAGGCTCGGCCTGCTGCGATCTGGGGGAAAGGAGCGTTTCCTCTCCTTCATCTACTCATGTCGAGGGGCCTCCAGCCAGCTCCGGGCAGATGGGATTGGAGCTTGTTCCGGGAGCGATGGTCTCCGTCTCATCCTCCGCTGCTTATACGGCTTCGGAGATTGACTTCTCGGCCCTGCCGAGCATTCAAGTTCTGCAGGCTGCTGAAGAGGAGTTGGCCGCTGTTCAGGCGTCCTTCCGTACGGAGTTTGTTTCCCTCATGGTAGGGGCAACAGATTCTGTCGCATCTTCTTCAGTGTTGCCAGCTACACTCCCGTTGACGTCGGCTTCTTCGGAGGCTCTGGACGAGGTGTCGCAGGATGTGGTCGACAGCTTCTATCGCCATTTAAAGAGGGGCGTAGATGCTGTCGTAGAACGGAGGATCCCTTTCTCTCTGTCCCTACGGTACGCTTGGGGTCAGATTGAAACTTTGAAGAATCTTCCTGGCGGGGTGGGGTTGGCTGCGCTCCTGGAGCCCAAGTTGGCAGAGGCAGATCAGCTCGTGACCCGATTGCCGGTGTTACGGCAAGCTAACTTGCCTGTTGCGATTGTGCGGGAGCGGGGCTTCCTTATTGCCGCTCGGGATAGGATAAAGCTCGCTCGAGACACTGTCGGGCCAGTTGTGAAGGGGGACCTTGACAAGCTTTCCGCTTCGTATGACAGGCTGGGTCATCGAAGTCAAGCTTGTAGGGCTCGGGAAGAGGCTGATTCTCGCGGAATAGCTGATACGAAGGAGCAAATTCTCGCGCTTCAGAGAGAATTGGCCTTCCTAGAGTCGGAGATGAATGCTGCTCATGCAGAACAGGAGTCAATCGTTCGGAAGGCTGAGAAGGTTTCCCGATCTTCTGTTAGCCTGGAGCGGGCTTTCAAGAAATTTGAGGACAACTGGCAAGCTTACGTTCATCTGGAGGACGCGGCGGTGCTGACCCAGGAGGCGGAGCGTCGAGCTAAACAGAGGTTTGAGCGATCGATTGCCGTATTGACGGACCGTCTCACGGCGCTATGTGCCCCGGAGCAGTGATCGGTTTTCTGTTTTCTTTTGCTCTTTTTCCCCTTCTTTATTTTTTTTTGTTTTCATTTTGTAAGGGGTGTGATCCCACATGATGTACCACTTTCAATTTTGAATAAATGAGCATGTTTCAACTAATCTTCTTTTTCTTGTACTCGTGGTGTTTGTGGAATTAAACCTGCTGGGGGATTATTTGTGGACCTGTTACCCTGGGCGTACCTTGGTTTTAGGTACGAGTAACAAGTTTTAGAGAGGAATACCTAGAACAACTTCGCAATAAGAAAACTATAGAAGTTTTTGGTATTCGATAGAATGCCAGGGAGCAACTGGGCTTCCAGGCATGATAGGGAAGGGATAGGCGTGTACTGGAGACCCAGTACAACATCTGTGGTCGACTGAGGATATTTGTGGTCATCAGAGGATATTTGTGGTCAACAGAGGACATTTGTGGTTAACAGAGGACATTTGTGGACCTATTATCCTTGTCGTACTCCGGTTGTGGGTACAGATAATAGGTTGAAAGGGAACCGACATACTTACTCAGAGGTAATGAGGACCTGGCAAGTATGGAGGTTTCTTCTACGGAGCCTTCCCACGCTGAGGTAATGAGGACATGGCAGGAGTGGGCTCAATGAAGAGGGGGTACATAAAACGACTCAGAGGTAATGAGGACATAGAAGTTTTATGTACGGGGTGATTTATTTTTGGCGGAAGTGAAACGACTCAGAGGTAGCATCGACATGGTCGTTTTGTAAGTTTGTGGACCCGTTACCCTTTTTGTGCACTGGGAGTGCGGGTAGTGGATCATGAGGGAGGATCTCTTATAGGAAGAAAGTTCAGAGGTATGATCATACATGACTCACTATCTGAAAGAGTGACCGGGATGTGAGTTCAGAGGCACCAGCGGGTATATGACTCGATATTGTGAAAGTATGAGTTCAGTGGCACCAGTGGGCACGTGACTCGATAATCTGGGATGTTGTGGATGTGAGTTCAGCGGCACGAGAGGGTACATGACTCGAAAATCTAGAGGATGGTGAGTGTGAGTTCAGCGGTACGAGCGGGTACGTAACTCGTTGACTGGAAAATGTGGGAATGAGTTTAGAGGTACCCGTGGGCACGTGACTCGAATGATTGTAAAATATGGGAATGGGTTCAGAGGTACCATCGGGTACATGACTCTATGTATGGAACCAGAATGTAAGTTCAGTGGTACGGGGAGGTACATAACTCGACACTCTGAGATGTCTCGAGAATTTCGTTTCAGACATAATACTTCTTCAGGAACTTGCCGTTGATGGACAACATGAGCAAGTCTCCATTTTGCTTTGTGAGGCGGTAGGCGCCGTTGGAGAATACAGCTTCGATGATGATCGGGCCTTCCCATTTTGGTTGGAATTTACCGGCGGTTTTATGCGTCATAACCATCGGCCTCCGAACCGCCAGAACGAGATTGCCTACTTGGAATGTTCTGAATTTGACCTTTTTGTTGAAATCTCCAGAGATTTTGGCCTGATAAAGTTCAATTTGCTGTTGAGCTAACAGGCGTTTCTCGTCTAGGGCCTCTAATTCCTGTAGTTGGCGATGGTGGTTTTCGTCTGTCGTAAACTGATGTGTGAGGGCAATGCAAAGTGAAGGAATCTGAGTCTCTAATGGGAGGACTTTCTCACTCTCGTATACCAGGGAAAATGGCGTATTCCCGGTGGCTGTTCGAACTGTGGTGCGATACGCCCATAAGCATTCGTCGAGCTTCTCGTTCCAGTCACGCTTGTTAGAGGACACGAATTTCTTGAGTAGCTTGATTATGGTTTTGTTGAATGCTTCTGCTAACCCGTTGGCTGCTGGGTTGTAGGGTGTCGAAGCAATGTTCTGAATTCGGTGCTTGTTGCAAAACCGATAAAATGTGTGGCTTGCGAACTGTGGCCCATTGTCGTGAATGATTCTTCGGGGCAGTCCAAAGCGATAGAAGACATGATGCTTAAGGAAGCTGATCATGTTTGAAGTTTTCACCTCTACCAATGAGATGGATTCCGCCCATTTGGAGAAGTAATCGGTGATTGCGAGTATGAATCGGTGTCCTCTAAACGAAGGCGGGGTAATTGGGCCGACGATGTCCATACCCCATGCTTCGAATGGCCAGGAGGCCACAGTCCGATGTAGGAATTCAGATGGCTGGTGGATGAAGTCGACATGGATTTGGCAAGCTTTGCACTTTCATGCATAATCTATTGCGTCTGCAACCATCGTAGGCCCGTAAGAGCCCATTCGGCGAAGGCGGTCTTGCAGTTTTGGGCCAGGTTAATGGGCTCCGCAGACACCATCATGGGCCTCGCGTACGGCTTCCTTGGCTTTTGTATTTGATAGACACCGAAGAAGAAATCCATCATAGGATCGACGATACAGCATTTTTGTCTCTGTATCATAGAAAAATCTGAGAGAACGTCTTCTGATAGAAGTAGCTTCCTTCGGATTCTCTGGCAGGATGTCATATACTACGAAGTCGATGAATGACTGTCTCCAGTCTGGTGCTTCGTCGACTGAAAGGGCGGAATAACTTTCAATGCATCGAACGTTATCCTTAGGATAGACCAGTTCACGGCCTATTATGTCGACATGATGACGAGCGTAATTTGGCACAGCTAGGGAAGCGGCCAAACCAGCCAGGGCATCAGCCTCAATGTTCTGGAGTCTGGGAACATGTTCTATGAAGAATCCTCCCAGAGACGAGATGATGTCGATTGCTATTCGATGAGACAGGATCATGTCTTCGTGGCGGACCTCGTACGACCCCCGAATCTGATTGACGATTAACTGTGAGTCGCCGTATGCTTTAAGGTACTCTACCCCCAACTCCTTTGCGAGTCGGAGGCCGATGACCAAGGCATTATATTCGGCCACATTATTTGAACAGGGCTGTGTGAGTGAGTAGGCCCGATTGATCACCAATCCGGAAGGAGAAATCAGCACCACTCCAACTCCAGTGACGATATTGCCTTTGGGTCCGGTTTTTGAAGCGTCGTCGAAGAACATTCGTCAGATGGCAACATGGGAGACTGCATTTGAACTGGTGACCTCATCCGGTATTTCTTCATATATCCTAGTCGTCTCTGAACCTGGGTGTGCTGTTAGAAAGTCTGCCAGAGCCTGGCCTTTAACAGCCTTTTGCGGGACGAAGATCATGTGGTATGGTGATAGTAATATCGCCCAGGTAGCAAGGCGAGAGCTGAGTGCCCCAGGTTTGGTCATGAGGACCCTGAGGGGGTTGATTCGCGATATCACGTGGATGGTTTGTCCCGTGACGTAGTGTCGCATCTTCTGGATTGCGAACACGAGAGCAAGGCATTCCTTTTCTACGGTAGTGTATCGGTATTCTGGCCCAATCATCTTCCGACTGAGGTAGTATATAGCTTGTTCGTGGCCCGCATCATTGTTCTGTGCCAATACGGCACCAAGAGAATATTCTATCGCTCGTACATAGAGCAGGAATGGCTTCCCAGCAACAGGCGCTACCAGTACTCGAGAATTTGACAATTATTCTTTGATACTGTCGAAAGCGCACTGGCATTCCTCATCCCATACGAAGGAGACTCCCTTCTTTATGAGGTGGGTGAATGGTTGACATCGTCCGAAAAGATTAGAGATGAATCTCCCGATGTAAGCTAGCCTGCCTTGGAGGCCTCAGAGTTCGCGAAGATTTCTCGGGGGACCCATCTCCATGATTGTCTTTGTTTTCTTGGGGTCGATGTGAATGCCCTGAGAAGTGATGACGAAACCCAGGAATTTTTTGCTGGAGACACCCAAGAATGATTTCGTGGGGTTCATCTTTAAGTTGTGTGCTCGCATTAGGTCGAACACTGTCCTGAGATCTTGCAGATGATCTTCCTTCGAACAACTTTTGACGGCGATGTCGTCGACGTAGCATTCCACCGTCTTACGCAAGTGGTCTCTAAAGATGACGCTCATAGCTCTCTGGTAAGTAGCGCCAACATTCCTTAAATCGAAAGGCATAACGGTGTAGCAATATGTACCAATCGGTGTTCGGAATGATGTGTGCTTCTCGTCGTCAGGGAACATCTTAATCTGGTTGTATAATGAGAAGCCATCCATGAAGGACATACGTTCGAAGCCGCAGGTGTTGTCGATCATAATATCTGTGATAGGGAGAGGGAATTCATCTTTAGGGCATGCCTCATTCAGATTCCGGAAGTCAATGCATATTCGGATCTTCCCGTTCTTCTTGAGAACTGGTACGATGTTGGCAACCCAGTCTGGATGCTGCTCTTCGTGAATGAAGCCGCTGGCTATTAATTTGTTGACCTCGGCTTCGATAGCATTCATGACATCGGGAGGAAACCGTCTTTGTTGTTGCTTGACAGGTTTTGCATCCGGACGAATATTGAGTATGTGGAGTGCGATCTCGGGGTCCAATCCTGGCATATCTTTATAGCTCCAGGCGAATACATCGATATACTCTTTGACGAGTTGGAGCAGCGACTCTCGCACTTCATCTGTAAGACTCTGGCTGATGAAGATCAATTTCGGGGAGGCTTCATCACCAAGATTAACTTGTATGACCTCATCCTCAGTGGAAGGTTCTCTTTGCTCGAAACGCTTTTCCTACTGTTCATCTAGCAGCTGGGCCCATGGCTCTAGCTCGAGAATTTCCGGAATGTCTTCATCTTCTTCGTAAGTGTCGGCGAATGCCATGTTGACTAACAAGACTTGTCTGAATACGTCTCCGATGCTGGTATCCGAATCAGAAGTTAGTGACCCGGTCGAATTTGAATGCCAGTCGCATTCTTCATCTGAACTTTCAGGGGTTGTTGTGGGTGTTACATACCCTAATCCACATCGAGTCTTGCTATAGTAGTCTCGTGGTTTGCCAGCCGGGACCGACGGCTTCAAAGGTAATCGTCGTCTAGTACCGTAATTCAAGCCCGGTGTCGTTTCCAGGTCATACCTCTATTTCTGCATGAGATATTTAGATTGGGGGCTATAAAGATACAGAGGCAGTCTTCCGGCATCCGATCTAAGGTCGACTTCTTCTATGGTGAAGGGATGCGGATCGTCCTTCCGGCCGAAGATGATTGGATGGTCCTCTCCCTCGATTATTCAGTAAGTGTCTTCTGCTGGAGTAAGCTAGATTGTGGTGTAGACATTTGTCACATGTGTGTGTAGGTGAGTGCCTATACCGTGTTCCATAGCATACATTATACAAAGCTTATTAAGCTCGAGGTAGTTCAAAGATAGCCCTTTATTGATGAAGTAAGGTATCTTTTCTAGGGGAATTATATCATCTGTGGAAGAAACATCAGTGTGGGCAGCCACATACTTGGCTAGCTCCGGTTCCTCTTCGGCTACCTCCTGTGTGAATAAAGACTGAGAGGACGACCTGGGGAGCTTGATCGTCAGCGGTTCAGTTGATGGAGCTGAGCATGGAGTTGTTGGCAGACTAGTGACCCCCAGTTTGGTACTCGATGTGGGGCAAGGAGTGGCTGGTTCGCTAGAAGTGTCAGACCTTGCATCGGGGTGACGACCCTTCTTGGGAAGGCATATCGTCAGTGGTTTGTCGGAGGGATTAAGCTTCTCCGTTTGGGGCTGGCCGACTCTCGGCAGTCTGATTGTTAGTGGCCTCGTTGTAGATATTGGCACTTGGCCAGACCTTGGCAGCCGAATTATCATCTGCTCTTCTTGTGCCAAGAGGCTGATTGCGTCTTTACGCAGAGTGGCGGTAAGGGGTACAGACCTGCCCGGTTTGTGAGCTTGGAGGTGGATCGTCAGAGGCTCTTCTGATCCTGTGGCTGTCTCGGTACTAGCTTGTACATCTCCTTCTCCAAGATGCTTCTTCGATTTTTCGTACAGGCAAGAGTCTGAGTAGTAAGATTCGACCACTTTGAAGGGATCGATATCAGCAAATTCTGTTCTCACGAAGTCGTGCTTGTCGATATATTTGAAGCACTGGTACAACGTAGAAGGCACGATCATATAATCGTGTATCCATGGGCGCCCCAAGAGGATGTTGTAAGAAGTGTCTGCATCGATAACGTAGCAGGTGACTTCTGATTGGAGGTCGCCAATTTGACACTTCAGACGAATCTTTCCAATAGGGTAGCTCCTGTCCGAATTGAAACCGTTGATGGCGGTGTTTGTAGGCGTCAGGCGATGCATTGGGATGCGGAGATGATGCAGCAGACCCTTCGTGATAATACTTATGGAAGAGCCAGGATCAATGTGCATTCGATCCACCTTTACGTCGCCGATGTATCCAGTGTAGTATAGTGGGCAATCGTGCAGATTAATTTTGATGAGCATGTCCTGCGGAGTGAAGATGATGTTGGGCATTGCTTCTGTGCAGGCGCTATCTTGGAGATCTGCAGGCGGGTTTTCTCCCGTGAGGTTAACTTGAGATAGGTATTCGTCGGCATTTTGGAGTGCATCGCTCAAAGCTGCACGAACATCCTTGGAGAGTCTCAGGAGCTCGTATAATGACAACTTGGCCGGTGTGATGGCTAATTGTGCCAAGATGTCGAAGTTGTAGGGCCTCTCCAACCCCTGGGCTGCCTCTTTTCGGAGGGATTTGTCGAAGCGAGTCTCCCTCGGCCTAGGCTTGTCGGTCGTCGAAGGCTGAGCCGGTCCCGGAGCGTCGGTTGTAGCGGGCTGGTGATCTTCAACCGGGTTGTCAGCTACAGATTGGGATTGTGCCCCAGATCGCGTGACGACCGCTGTAGCTTCTTCGATGTCTGCCCAGATTGTGCGGCAGGATCTGATTTTTCTATTCTTTTTCTTGCAGATAGAAGACGATATGGGCCGAGTCACTTTCGATACCAAGTCTGGATGGATCCACATGACCTCCCCACGTGATGTGGTGAGGGGCACCAAACCAGCAGCCTGATCTCGGGGAGGTGGAAGATTAGTAATCTCCATTATCGCCAGAGGGATGGGGACCACCCCGTCTTGAGTTTCCATCGGAGGGAAGCTGCCGAATTGTACCGACACCATATTGGCTGCCACCGTTACCTCTTCGAAATCGATGGCTAGAGCATTCGAATCGATGAGATTTTGGATGTACCGTTTTAGCTGGCAGTAGTCGTGTGTAGCATGATGGACGTAGCGATGATAATGGTAGTATTTTGGGTTCTCCATCTCTGCCGGCCGCGGTTCCCGTCTTGGTAGAGGAAGCTGAATTCTTTTCCCTTGTATGAGCATGTCCAAGATGGGCTTGACGTGACCGTCTTCGAAGGAATAAGTAATTTGCGGCCATTGTTTGTCTGCCAACTTTGGCTCAGGTTTCTGTGCCGTGTCGGTCACCATAGCCTGCTTTCCCCTGCTGTCCTGATTGTTGGAGGGGCTACCCCCATTATCGTTGTTGGGACGCTTGCCCTTGTTTTCTCCGTCCGAGATGTGCAATCCCAGTTGGCGAGCCTTCTTCAATCGTTCTTCGGCGCTTGTGGCGCTGATGATGAACGTCTTCCAGTCCTTGAATTGACTTTCGCCCATCCAGAGACTGATTGTTGGAAGGAGTCTCTTTTGGAAAATTTCAATCAAGGAGGAATCTGGATTTCCAGAGGGCAGCTTCATGGCGATTTGGCGGAACCGTTCGATGTAGTTCCTTGTCAGCTCTTTCTCTCCTTGGACGACGTCCATGAGGGTGGACATGGTGATGTCCTACCCTACTTCGTAGAATCTCTCCAAAAATATGCGCTTGAAGCTGGCGAAGGAGTGGATGCAGTTATCCGGTAGGTTGCGATACCAGTCGAAGACAACTCCTTCTAATGCCCCGATGAATAATCGTGTGAGAATGGCATCGTCATGGGGCAGATGGTCGGTGGTGACCTCGAAGTAAGTGATGTACCGACTTGCCGAGGTCTTGCCATCATAAGGATTGATATTGAACGGCTTATATCTTGGTGGGAATGGAACATCCCTCCATACAGCAGGGTACGGTTGCCGTATTCTGAGGTCTTGAGAGTTTTCTCGAGCGTGGAACATGGCTCGGAGCTCCTGGACCTCTCTTCTTGCTTCGCGTGCTTCGTCCACGGCAGTGGGGGCCGTTGTTTCCGGAGGATTGTTGCCCGAGTTTGGTGCCGCCGAATTCGAGTCCGTATTGACCGCGAGACCCGTACTTGTTTGGCCAGGCGTCCCTCCTTGCAGAGTTGGAAGGGCCGTTTTAATCTCGTCTACAGACTTAACCAAAGCAAGCAATATAGCTTCAAGACTGTCGATGCGCTAGAGATCACTAGAACCACCTTGGTTGTTGTCTGTCATGAATACCGTCTTCACATGAGGAGAGATAGACGGAGCGGTGGAGGAAGCACCCTCTGAATTGTACCCCTGTAGTGAGAAGTCATCGGGGTATGTGGGTATGTTCCCTTCCGACTCAGATTCGGAAGGAACAGTACCCCCAGTCTCCGAGTTTGCCTAGTTATGGGAGTTGTGGACGTCCTTGGGGACGTCAAGATTTGCTACATCCGATGGAAGAGTTGTCTCCCCCGGCTCGTCTTTTTGGAACATTGGGTTGCTGTGGAGGCTCGGAGGGGTGCTACCCCCAGCCCCAGCAACCCCCTGCGTTATGGACGACGACTCTCCCACTGTAGCAGATTTTGTCTTAGAACGAGTACCTTGGAAGACTCCGGTGGTAGGAACCCTCTTAGATGACAGTCTTTTAGTCGCAGTGGTTGAGATCTTTGGGCTGGGAACATTCGTCTTCTTTTTCCTTCCATCAGCGGGGACTTTCCGAACAGAGTTACAGGAGACGACGGGTAGTGCCTCGTCTTCTGAAGATGGCTGTTGCAGTCTTTGAAAGACAGACTGCCGGTCTTCTTGCATTATCGTGCTATTGCAGCAGCAGTTGACGATGACTTGGGTGCAGTGACATCCGTGGGAGGACTCTTTGCGCCCCGATGAATCTTCTCTTTCCTTACGTTTGTGGAGGATGGCCTCACGCAAGTCACTTGCTTTGCTGGCTCTGGAATTCCGGGTACGCGAGTGTGTAGGCCTCCTGCCTGCTTCCTTATTCAAAGGTAGCTCGTATACTTGCCTTCGCTCGTTACTGGGAGATGCTTGATGACTATCCCGTCCATTGGCCGTAGGGGGCAGGGTACGAGTAGCCTTATCCAACTTTCCATTAGAGGCCCGCATGATAATCAGCGGGATGCTCCGATAGTCAGAGGTTGGAGAAGCTGACTGGGCTTGGTGAGCCCGCGCTGCCCTAGACTTCTTCATTTTAGCACTTACGGGTGCGTAATAGGAAGAGTCCAAGTTGGATATCACAGAGTCTGGCTTACCATTCAGAGAACCATCAGGGTCAGGACCGCATGAGAGACGGTCGAAGACCGATCGAGAGAAGCGTGGAACAGACGCTATGCGGCTAGGATCGAAAACTGTGCAGGCTGTCTGCATGCGGCTATCTTTAGCTATCGGATGAGTTATTCTTGTGCGACTAGGAGTCATGACCGTGCAGGCTAGCCGCATGCGGTTGGCAATTGTGGTCGCATAGGTTTTCTGCAAGCGATTGACTTCGGTAGCCGCATAAGTTTCATCCATGCGGTTGGCAACTGTAGCCGCATAAGCTATGCGGCTGACAGATGTGGTCTTGTGATCTTTCTTCATACGGCTGGCGGATGTAGCCGCATGATCTTTTTTCATGCGGCTAACACCCTTATACGGCTCGGATCGCATAGAGTTCCTCTTTGCCCCTGTAAGTCCAGCATCATAGTGTTTTCTTCTGTCGGACTTGGGGACAACATAGTTGTCTACGGTCTGAAGTGGGACCGCAAGAGAGTCTTCCTCGCCGTCTTGAGCAACAGAGGGTATCTCTGCAAGAGCTTCAGTAGGAGCGAATGATCGAGGTCTCCACTCCTTACGGGCCTTCTTCGTGCGGGCTCGCTTCTGGATCGGGCCAGCGCTCTTGTCGAACAGCATTTCTTCGAACGCCTGTTGGTCGAACCGGGCGACCATCTTCTGTTGCGTGGAGCCAAGCTTGGCTGCATCCGACTGCGTCACCAACTCCTCAGCCGTAGAGAAGTTTGACCCCAGCAGAGTCGCCATCGTGTTTGCCATGAAATATAAAAGATCAGAACAGTTTTATGGGAGGACTGGACTTTTACTTCATGTTACAAACTCGCTTGTACAAAGGAAGCCTAGGGACGAAAACCTAGGTATGGCAATCTAAGTACAATTGTTTATTTTTGATTCTGGGGGGTGACGATAGAGGCTCGGGAAAGCGACGACAGCTCTGTCTTACTCCTTGGACGATCGGACATAGCCTTGGCTCCTGTGACGAGATGCTTGGCGTTGACGAAGAAATGCTCTTCTTGTTCTCCTCGTATTGCTCTTCTGACTTCTCTCTCTCTGGATTAATCTCTGTATATTTCTCTCTGATTATCGGGGGAGCGTCCTTTTACAAGGGAATGGCACCTTGCTATTTATAATAGTGGGGGGCATCATTCGGGTTTGTAATGATTGCCCATTCTCAAAGTGGCGGCGGCCTGGTAAATGATCCATCTGGGCTATTAATCTTTAGCATGAAGGATCTGGGCTATTAATGAGGATTATTTCAAATCATGTCAGTAATTAATGTTGATTGTAATAAATTCCCATCATGATGATTTGCTGATGTCCGCAAATCTAAATGAATCAATTTAATTCATTCTCTTGCCATGTGTCCCAAATTATTGGGATCTGACCTAAAGTTCGATTTTCTTTAGGACACGTGTCCTGTCATTGTTGTTGAGCCGCATGAAGGGCGTTCGTGTTTGGGCTGCATGAAGGTCGTCATGACCGAGCCGCATGAAAGATTTTATGACCGAGCCGCATGAATAGTCTCTATACTCGAACCGCATGAAGGTTGTCATGACCGAGCCGCATGAATATATTCATGACCGAGCCGCATGGGGGTCTTCATGGCCGAGCTGTATGAGAGTCTTCATGGCCGAGCCGTATGGATTTCTTCATGGCCGAGCCCCATGGGGGACCTTCATGATTGAACCACATAGGCTTCTCTGTACTGGCCGTGTGAACTCGTCTAATCTAGCCGCATAAACATGCCTCGAATGCTGTAAAAAATTTCTCCAATTCCCTAGGAAGATAGTGCTCTTATGTCAGTCATTATGACTACTTTTCGTCAGGGCTGTCAACTGTCAACCGTCAGAGCATTAATTGTGTTTGAATGATGCCGAGTACAGCTGTTCTGAAAAGACACGTGGCTTCCTTCTGCGGGCCGCATGGAGTCCACTCGAGCTGCCTATGTATTTGAGCCGCATAGGACTCCTGAGCCGCATACGGCTCCTTGGCCGCATGGATCATTTTTCTCCTTTTTTTCATGCTTCTACAACTATCAGAGAATGTACTCGCCTGTTGTCCAGAGCAATGAATGAGAATTGATGGCCAAAATGGTGTCACACAAACATATATATGAGATGCATAAAGTTATTTGGTGTTTTAGAGTATACAGTGTATCTAATTGAGTTAACAACATGCTTCTAGGCCAATTCTAGTCAAGGAAGTCAATTCAGGTCAATACTAGGTCACTTCGTCAACTCTGTCAACATTAGTCAAACTTGGTCCATCTAGTCTAAATCTAGGGTTTTGACTAACTAGGATATTCAAGTGAGTGGCTAATGTGAAATCAAAACTACATCCTAGCACTCATCTTTAAGTTACCCTTCTCTCTATTTCTAGAAACTCCATAATACACTTAGCCCTTCTCTACATATTGATACACTAAGTCCAACTCTTTTCTCTAATATGGTACCACTGATACCAAGCAACTTATATATATAACTACTACAATATATATATATATATATATATATATATATCCTATATATGACTATCATAACTATAAGGGACTGAACTGAACACAAAAAGGAACACTTAGACTGACTAAATAAGTATTAAGGATACTGAACACAACCCTTACACAATGTGACACCACACATTGGCACCACACCCTCTAATATGGACTGCAATAATGATATGGGACTCAACCTATTTCCCTTCACTTCAAAACACCAACCAAGCCATGCCTAAACCCAACTTCCCACAGGGGGAGGATCCACTGCTGCCTAGTGCAGCAGGGCGACTGCTGTTACTGCCTTTGTTGTATACAGTTGCTAAGCAACTGCTGTTGCCTACTACTGATGTGCTAATGCTGCTGCAATTCCTTGCTAGATCAAGCAAAGCCAAGCCACACATTCCTCAAACTCCTCATGCTAAACACCCATGACCCCCATCTGTAGATGCTCTAATCAAAACCCCTATAACCATCCTGAATATATACTATACTAACTCATCCTATGATACTAACAAATATATCCATCTCACAAATCTGAAACTAACATCTACTAATATCTAACCAAGACACAAACTCTAACACATACACATTAGGATACTAACAAATCCAAATATGATACTTGATAACTAATTCTAAAATCACAATAATCCATTGCTATTTGACCCTTAATATCCTAACATATCTGATACATGAAGATACTCTATTGGGAATCCTGACACACTCAATAACACACACTCAAACCAGATCCCATCTCTCATAAGGTGGCGATGGCTATCTTTCTTGTAAGGTGGTTTTTGTTGAATATGGCACATCGTACACCGGCCCAGCGGTGACGGCTATCTTGCTTGTAGTTATAATTCTTATATGATTTGAACGTTCAGTACGTATAGGTGTTTCGAGTAGATGGTTCTTGTGAGTGGTTCGAGTAATAGAAGTGTAATGCCTGTGGTTTGTATTACGTATTTCTGGAATACGTGTACATATTTATTCTTATATTGCATGATTTCCTTGCTTAATTTCCTCCCTGTGCTTGGTTTATTGTTGGTTTGGGTTAGCTTGGTTCGGTTTGGGATTGCTCTTGGTTCATCATGAACCAAGAGGTGAACCCCCTACCTACCACCACCACTACCATTTATTAACCCTCCTCCTTTCTCTCTCTTCATTTATCATCTTCTCCACCATTACTTCCTTACCTACCAGAGAGAGGGAGAGAGAGGTCTTGGCAAGTGCAACTTGCTTCATGGAGGAAATCAAATTTTATTGCTCTATTCTCTTCCTTACAGCATTTTAACTTACTTTAGAACTTGGCATTTTCACTTTCCATGGCTAGATTCTTCTAGATCTAAGTTTACTTTATTTTCAGATTTCTTGGGTTTTGATCTACTTAATCTTGTTATTTCCGAGTTTTCATGGTTCTAGGTTGTAGAGAATTTCGTTCTACCCCATTTTGACCTATGGAAGTTCGGATTTGGACTCTGGATGAAGGTTTCATGGAGCCTGGAAGCATGGATTCTTGGCATTCTTCTTCTCGAAAGCTTGGAGAATAAGAACAGTGCTAGACTTGACCGCATGAATACTTCATGCGACATGTGATTCCGAGCCGCATGAGTATTCATACGACAGTTCTGGCCGCATGGGCTTGACTTGGCCGTATGACAATTCATTCGGCAAGTGACTTTGTCGCATGGGACTCTCAGCCGCATAGGCTGGATCCCATTCCTGGCCACATGGACTTCTTTTCTAATTGAGCCGCATATGCGCCCACCATTCCCTAGCCGTATGTATATTTGAGCCGCATGAGACCCTTTGCACTTGTAGTTGCATGAACTTAGCCCCAGCCGCATGAGGCTGAGACCAATGCAGCCGCATGTTCCCGCTCTCCGCGAGCCGTATAATCCCTCTATGTTCGGCCGCATATGCGCCCACTGTTTCGGGCCGCATGAGGCCTATCTACTATGAGCCGCAGGGACCCTCAACCGATCACCCGCATATGCAAGGACCAATTCAGCCGCATAGACTGCTCCCCATTACTCTTAGCCGCAGGCTCCCTGTGCTCCCCAGCCGCATGAGATTCCCTCTTCCTGACCGCATAAGCTCCTGCAGCCGCATGTACCGCGCGCCCGTGCTGCCTTGATACCGATTTATCTGAGCCGCATGAACTCGGATTTTGAGCCGCATGAACCCATATCAATTCAGCCGCATGGACTGTTCTCTTCCAGCCGCATGAGATTATTCCTGGCCGCATATGCCTTAGCCGCATGGCTCTTCTATAGCCCTGTATATTGATATTTTATTAGATATTTTGCGTCTATTTTATATCCTTACGCCTTTTATCCTGAACTTGAAAATCATGAATTCAAATGATATGTTTGGAATTGATAATTGAGCATGACATAATAGTGACCCGTAGTGGTACACTTCCGACATAATAACCTAACATGACCTGATAGTGGCCCGTCGTGGCGCACTCCTGACTAGTACACTTGATATGATAAACCTGACATGATTATCTCGAGCAGCTGTTACGACGGCTACCTGACATGACATGACCTGTATAAATATCCTGGATACCGTGGGCGATTATGCTTGTACAAATAATCCAGTCCTGTCTTGCATCATGTCTAGGAGGGGACTCCTGAGTACCACGGTCAGAAGTACCCATTGAAATGGACTAAGGCTAATAACTAGATAAATACATTAGTCATGACGAGATTTCCCAGCTACAGGCAATCCCGTTACCTGGGCACGCCTTGGGATCTGTAGCCTGCCGTCGAGTAGGGCACATTTCCAGTACACTGTCATGTGTTGCACCCTTCAAGCTACCTAAGGGTACATTCGTTTCCTGGACGATGTACCCACCTGAATTCAACTCTAATCTTTTAACCCGGGTAACCTGGATGGTCTGCAGGGCTTGTGGCTGTGGAATAATCTCACTGCATCTTGTTAGTAATTAGGCTTGTGACAACCCTAGTTAGTTAAAGTATCAAGCCATAATTCTTGCTTGGCCGTGAAGTGATTGGATGGAGTCTAACCAGTCTAGTCTTGCCCTGATCCTATTTCAGATTATTGAATGACCAGAATGCTTGTATTTATTTTACCGATAAATGGTGAGAATTCTAAGTTCTGTTCAGACGAAGGGTTACAACCCCGGTCCTTGTTTGGTTTACGGGTTGTAACCTAGTTATCTGAATAGTTCTATGGTTATCTCATCGTATATCATCCTGATGTATTTTCTTTATTTCCAGTTCTTACTTTTATTTATATCTTGTGCTGATTGCTGGTTTCAGTTCCTAAGTGAAGCTTCCTTTGTGGCACTTGATCTTTCTGGGGTCTGACCCAGCTGGTTTTGTATGGTCAGATTTCGGAGCAGCTCCCGAGGATCTACCGACCTTCCAGCTAGATGGTGGCCACTAGACGGAACTCTGGCAACGAGTGGGTTATTTTTGGCTCTTCCACTCTATTGTAAAAATATTCTTTTGTGGCGTTTAGCCGACGAGCACCTGTTTAGCTCGATTGCACTTACTTACTGTATGCCTACGAGCTGTAACATGATTGACAGATCCTAGGGTTGATCATGTATGACTAAACTCTTGCTAGTCCTAACATTTTGTAACGACTACCTTCATGATCAGCTGAATATGTAATATTTGGGATGCCTTATTATTTTATATTTAATGATCGTACTTCTTGTAACCTTTTACTTACTTGCTTGTGATTGAGACACTAGGCTTGTTCATGACCTTAAGAGACTGTTGGCTTGTAGATAAACCCTCATGTATCTAGACAGCCGTGACTGTATAGTGAGATAGATTCCATTTCATATACGTAGCTGGCTATGTCTGCCCCCGCTCTCCAGTATTCTGGTTCTGGGGCGTGACATGGTTTAAGTGGTGGCCCATGCAGGCCTTGTAAATCAAGATATGTGAGGGTTTACCGAATAGACGTCTCAATCAGTATTCGTCCTTGATCTCTGCTCGTATCTTCTGAATCCCTGGATTCTTGTCCTGATTATATGCTTGTATCGTTGATCTGTCCTGGTCCTTCCTTATTGTTCCCTATGTCATCTTCTTCAGCGGTATTGTTCGTGGTCCTACCGACCAGCAAGGTGGAGCACCTCCCGCGGACCAGCAGCAACCCGAAGATCAAGCCCAGCACTCCGGAGTAGCCTCCAGAGTCGAGCCTATTGGAGAAGAGCCACCAGTCCAGCCAGTTAAGCCTTCCGAGCCTGATGACGGCACTTTGGTAGAACTCGTCATGACCTTGATAGCTTCCCAAGACCGGCGTGGAGATGCCTTGCACCAGGCAGTGACGGATGCTTTGACCAGAAGAGGTCATCAGGGTAACAGCGCGGCCAACAGCTTCAGGCGCCTGAACCCTCCTTTCTTTGACGGTAGTGAAGATACTATCATAGCAGATGCATGGCTTCAGGATACAGAGGTGATTCTTGAAGCAGCCAGGACTGCAGAGAATGAAAAGGTGGCGGTGGTGCGCCTGTAGTTGCTGGATCTTGCCCGCAGCTGGTGGGCTACGCAGGCCGATGGATTAGTGGCCCCCATTGCTTGGGCAGTATTCAGAGAGAGATTCCAGACCAAGTATTTCGATGCCGTGGCTCGGTATGATCTGTAGACGAGGTTTACCAATCTGAAGCAAGGAGGCAGAACGGTCAACGGATATGCGGCCGAGTTTTCTAGACTCAGTCGGTTTGCTCCCACTTTGGTGGCAACCGAGTATGATAGAGCCCAGCGGTTCCAATAGGGACTTCACTTGGAGATCTTGTTGGCAGTTGAGCAGTTTGAGCATCAGGCTTTTGATGCAGTCTTGAGAGCAGCCCGGAGGCATGAGTATACCTCCCAGAGGATTGTGGATAGGACCGGAGGTCGGAAGAGATATCACGGCCAGATGAATCAGTCTTCAGCACCAGCCCTGGCAGCCAGGGCTTTGACTATTGGAGCTCCGAGGCGAGCGGCCTTAGTAACGTCGGTTCAGTATTCTACTCCGACGCACCCTCAGCAGCAGAAGCAGAAGCAATCTTCTGCAGTGGGTTGTTCTCATTGTGGAAAGCCAGGCCATATAGTGGCAGAATATCGTAGGACACAGGGATTGTGTCTGGCTTGTGGAGCACCAGATCGCAGGGTTGGATCCTGCCCGAATAGGGGTGGTTCATCATCGTCCAACCTTTCTAGCTCTTCGGTGAGAGGACCAGCTCCGGTCTAGCAGCAGCAGCAGTATCCATTACCGAGGCCCTTGCCGCCTCAGTCCCAGGTATTCCAGCAGCAGAACCCCCAGCAGTATGCTCAAGCCCAGGCCCAGAGTCAGAATAGGCAGCGAGGATTTCAGCAGAGGGGACCAGCACCCCGAGGGCATGGTCATGCTATGGTGATGACTGCAGAGGAAGGATTGGCACCAGGAGAGGTAGTGGCAGGTACTTTTCTCGTCAACTCCTTTCCAGCTTCAGCTTTATTTGATTCTGGTGCATCGCATTCTTTATGTCGGCACGATTCGCGACACGGATAGGATTGGAGCCCGAGTCATTATCAGTAAGGCTCAATATACTTACTGGTAACGGACTTGTGGGAGTAGATAGAGTATTTTTCTCGTGTCGGATCGTAGTTAGCGGTAGAGAATTCCCTGCTAGATTGATAGAGTTCCCGATGGCCGATTATGATGTGGTCCTAGGGATGGATTGGTTGAGGAACCAGTATGCTAGGATAGACTGCCACATTGGCAGGGTTGTTTTTAGCATTCCAGGCGAGCCGGAGTTTTCTTTCTTCCGAGGCGAAGTTGAGTCATCTCCTCCGATATTGCGGATGGCAGTAGCAGCAGTTCAGTTGCCCAGGATAGTCGAGGAGTTTCCAGATGTTTTCCCAGAATAGCTTCCAGGTATGCCTCCGGAACGGGAGATCGAGTTCACTATAGACTTGATCCCCGGGATAGTCCCAGTGTCAGAGAGAGTCTACAGGATTGTAACACCCAGTTTTCTGAAATTAGGGTATTTTTGAAAATTTATTATTTTATTATTTATTAATGGTGTTTTAGGCATAATATGAACTATGGTGATTTTTAGTGTAATTAAAACCATTTTCTAAGTCATGACTTATAACTTTGTGACTTTACTAGTATAACCCTAGTGTAAACCCTAGTTATTCCTTAACCTAGAAGTTGCCATGACCATGTGAGCCTAGCCATAGGCTTAGAACATCAAATTAGGGCTTTTTAGCCTAAAGGGTATTTTGGTAATTTCAAGGATTTATTAGGAATTATTTGGATTTATGTGTTTTTATTATTATTTAATTATCGATTAGTGTTATGAGAGCCCCTAACCAAGTTTAGCCTAATCTAGAGATTAGTTACTAACCTAGAATGCTAAGGGGATAGATATTTGCATTGGTTAAAGTATAGAAAATATCTAGATATTTATCCTTGTGATATTTCTTTGGAAACCTAAGGATCTAAGCTACCTTTACATGGAAGTCAACCTTCCTTAGCTTGGAAGCAACCCAAGGATACCCCCCCTGCCATGGCCGGCCAAGGGCACCCCCTAGCACTACCCCCTTCCTATATTAACCTATCATTCCATTCATGATCAATTTTTACATGAATCAAACCTAGAAAATCCACCACCTTCAAACCTTGATAACTTGATCAATTTTGATCCAAATCACCTCTAGTTTCTTGCATTGGACTCCCCTACACTAGAGGATACTAATTAGGGCATGCTATCAAGGATTTGTGGAGCTTTGGGCAGCACCAAGAGAAGAGGATACCCCCCCTACTTTGGTGTTTTCTTGACTTTTCACCAAATAGGTAAATACCTATAAACCTTGTTAATATTGTGTTTTCTCTCAATAGTTGCATGCATCTAGGTACCATGGAACTGTGGGTCAAGTTTGGTAGGATTTAGAGTTGGTTTGGTGTCCGTATCGGACACGTATCGTAGGCTATAAACCCTTGTTTGATGAAATGCCACAAAGGATTTGATTTTGTTAAAATGTAAAACAAATTACATTTTTGTATAGCCCTAGACTTGTAGGTTACAACCCAAGTGGACTGAGCACGTTTTCGTGCTGTGTCCGTGTCCAAAATGGACACGAACTCACTGTACGAGGCTCGCGTGCGTACCCTTCTACCACACTCTTCGTGCTCATTGCACAGAGCACGTGGACACGCCAAAATTGGTGTACACGTGGGGGCAGTGTCTGCGCACACGCCCCCAAAATTTTATGACACCTCGTGTCGTATCGAGGACACGAGGATACGTGCACTGGTCGTGCACTGACAGTGCACACGCGTGGGGGCCAACTTCGCGCGTGTCGTG
Organism: Iris pallida; assembly: GCA_029216955.1. Classification (NCBI taxonomy): domain Eukaryota; kingdom Viridiplantae; phylum Streptophyta; class Magnoliopsida; order Asparagales; family Iridaceae; genus Iris; species Iris pallida. The sequence continues at coordinate 7,820,199 of JANAVB010040018.1, read as the reverse complement.
TCGCACGGACACGAGTTGTAGACACCTTGTGTTTGTACGAGTGTGTAGCCCAACACGTGGGCTACACGTGAGCATGACCACGAGGCCCCACGTGGCTCGTGTCGTATCCACGAGGCGTGTGCATCCCTGCACGACGCAGTGTAAACCACGTGTATCAGTCGAGAAAACTCGACTGATACGGGTCTCGTGTCGACACTGTAGGACACGTGGACATGTAACAGTGTGTCTATCGTGTAGCCCTATATGTAGGCTATACGTGTGCATGACCACGAGACGTGTCGTGTCTCGTGGTGTGTCCTAGGGTGAGTTGCACACGTGCACGACGCTGTGTGCGTGTGTGCGTATCAGTGTTTACCCGATTTGGGTTTTGAGTGTTTGGACACTTCAAACCGTGTCGTGGTGTCGTGTCAGGCCCCCTAGACACTAGAGGACACCTGGGGACACCGTTACCAACCCTTGGGTTCGAGTCTTAGCTCGTGTTGGTGTGTGTACATGGGTTTACCATGTTTCCTGTGCACAGTCCCTTATTTCCAGAAATTGGGACAATTTCCAGTTTTCAAATTCGAGATTCAAACCTATTTTTGATATGATTTATACATGTATATGTATATTTTTAGTGTATGTATACGTAGTATACATGTATGTGTGTGTGTAGGTGAGATTTTAGGGTGTATACATGTATATACATGTATGTATATATATAGGTGTGTGTGTGTAACTGTGTGGTGTGTGTGTGTTTTCTGCTTCCAGAAAACTGGAACATACCCCTCCCCTCTTTTTCCTGTGACAGCCATTCCCTCTCTCTCACTGTTCTCTATCCCCCTCTCTCTTCACTCTATCTCACTCTCTCTCTCACTCTATTACACTCTCTTATTTCCATCTCTCTCTCTATTTCCCTCTATATATATATATATATATATATATATATATATATTATATATATATATATATATATATATATATATATATATGTTATATTATATACAACTATATACATTGGTGTATATATAGTTGAGGGTATATATATATGGGCTTATATATATATATGAAAATGTATATATATGTATATATGTTAGCTATTTATATATATGTATATATATTTGTTATATATAGTGAGTATATGTATAGTATTTTATATATTTGGTTATATGGTATACATAGTGGGGTATATATATTGTATATATATTGTAGATATGTATATATATATTATGGCCTATGAATATATATATATGGTGTAGATAGTGTATGTATCTATTGTATATATATATAGATACCTATATGTATCTACTAGTGTCCTAGATTCATGGGCCTATGGCCTATGGTCTATGGTTAGTGAGTTTGGAGTTGACCAATAGGTTTAGTAGGCCTAGGTTGACTAACAAGTTGACCTTTGTTGACCATGGTTGACTAAAGTCAACTATTGGTCAAACCATGACCTAAGTGACCTAAAAATGACTAGTTTAACTAGTCTGACCATGTTTGATCCAGTTACCTTATTGACTAGTCTTTGTTTGACCTAATTACCATACTGGCTAGTCTTTGTTTGACCAAAACCTTAGTTGGTCTAAGTTTGACCTGGACTTGACCCAGATTGATCATGTTGACTAGTATTTGACTAGTTTGATTGGAATATTGACCAGGAGTTGACTTTAACCTAGATTAAACTTGTTTGACCTTGTTTGATCTTGTTTGACCTTATTTGACCTAGTATGACTTCCTGTGACCTAGTTTTACTGTTGAGTTGACCAAGAGTTGACTTTTGACCAGATTGACCTAGAATCATGTAGTATGCATTGTATACTTTATGTTTACCATTGTGGATACATTGTGACTTATATTGCTCTGATTAGGAGCCATACACCTCTCCTCAGACAGTATATCCTCTTCAGACATTCAGTTATCAGGCGAGTACATTCTCTGACCGTTTTATATTTGCCAGGATTTATATTCTTGCTCTAGATTACTTTACTTGATGCTGACACGATTGTTATCACGGATTGGTACTATATGGATCTTTTATGAGATGTTATCCCCCTCGGGAGCATCAGATACAGCATGTTTGTGCTTTTCACGATTCATCATGTATCTCTATGCTTTTATAGATTCACGAATCGCTTGTGACTCATGTACTCTCATGTTCACAGAGCCTCTCATGAATCTCCCATTTATGGGCTTATCACGAATCTTAACATAACCTGAATGGATCCTTGTATATTGATTGGGGATGGGGGAGTGGAAATAGTCATGTGGATATTACCCCAGTAGCTATAGTCATGAATCACTCTTAGCTGTAGCCATGAATCTCCTATGCCATTTCACATGTCTATATTTTACTCTGACTCACTAGACACTGCTAGTTCTCTATTATAGTAGATATTTCATTGCAGTTATCTCTTTTGCTACATGTATCTTCCTTCAGCATTTCCTGTATTTTACTCTATTGCATGCTTTATATTTCCTATCATACTATGCACTGCGTGAGATGTATTGTGCTCGTTCCTGTCCTGACTGGACCTGTTAAAAATATTACAGAGGATGAGGATGAGGCCCTGGTGTCTACCTATTATGGAGCAGGACTAGATGATACTTATGTTGTCCCAGTAGTCTAGACTAGTTTAGCTAGACAGTCTTTTCTGTATTATCATTTTGCTTCACATCTGAGTTGTATTTTGAGATGTTGAGATATATAGTCTCTTAGACTTATTGTATTATGAGTTGATATTCTGATGTTATGTTATCCTAGACACTTGGACTTATTTCATCTATTGTACTGTTCTCTTGAGTTACCATCTGTCTATCTATCTATCTGTCATTCTTCTACCTAGATGTGATTGAGATTGTATTCTGTTTGTCCACCTCCATTCGGAGAGTATAAACTGTACAGGTACTTTTATATTGTTAGATGATTGACCTAGGACAGCGTTCTACCGCCGACACTGCGGCGTAGGCTGGACGTACCCACTTCTCGTGCCCCTATACAGGGTGCGGGTCGTAACAAGGATGGCGCCTCAGAGTTGGAGATAGTGTACAAGATGATTGAAGAACTCAGAACCAAGGGATTCATTCTTGCCAGTCGATCGCCTTGGAAAGCCCCGATGCTTCTTGGGAAAAAGAAGGATGGTATGTCCAGGTTATGTGTTGATTATCGTACCTTGAATTCAGTAACAATCAAGAACAGATATCCTCTCCCGATGATAGATGACTTGTTTGATCAACTCAAGGGGGCTTCAGTATTCTCGAAGATTGATTTGCGCTCAGGTTATCATCAGATCAGAGTTAGAGAGAAGGACATCCCGAAGACAGCTTTTAGATCGAGATATGGCATTGGGAGTTCCTTGTTATGCCTTTTGGAGCAACTAATGCGCCGGCAGTATTCATGGACCTCATGAATCGCATCTTCATGCCTTACTTGGATCAGTTTGTGATTGTGTTCTTGGATGACATCCTGGTCTACAGCAAGAGTGAGGCAGAGCATGAGCAAGCATCTCCGTATACTTCTTCAGATCCTCAGAGAGCACCAGTGATATGACAAGTTCAGTAAATACGAGTTCTGGCTCGATCGCATTTCGTACTTGGGTCATATCATCACTCGAGGAGGAGTAGAAGTAGATCCCCAGAAGGTTGTGGCTATTGAGTCGTGGCCAGTTCCCAGCACCGTTGCAGAGGTTCGTAGTTTTCTTGGATTGGCCGGCTACTACCGGCGGTTTGTTTCAGATTTTGCTCGAATTTCAGCGCCATTGACGCAGTTGACCCACAACGATGCGTAGTTTGCTTGGAAAGCAGAGTGTCAGAGTTCTTTTGAGCAGTTAAAGCGAGGCCTGATAACAGCTCCTATTCTCACGCTTCCAGATGGGACCGGAGGATTCTCAGTGTACTGTGATGCTTCAGGCAGAGGTTTAGGATGTGTTCTGATGCAGCATGGGAAGGTAATAGCTTATGCGTTACGATAACTTCGTGATCATGAGAGGAATTACCCAACCCATGACTTGGAGCTGGCAGTAGTGGTGTTTGCACTTAAGTTGTGGAGGCACTACTTGTATGGAGACAGGGTGGAGATTTTCACCGCACAAGAGCCTGAAGTATGTTTTCACCTAGAAGGATCTTAACATGCATCAGAGAAGGTGGCTGGAGCTTCTTGTGGATTATGATGTCAACCTGCAGTATCATCCTGGGAAGGCCAATGTTGTTGCGAATGCATTGAGCAGGAGAGTGGGAGTTTATTTTCTAACAGCACAACCAGAGCTGTTAGCAGATCTTCAGAAGATGGGTATTGAAGTTGTTCTTCCTTCCAGTATGGCATTAATGGCCAGTATGCAAGTTCAGTCCACTATAGTCGAGAGGATCCGGATGGCGCAGTCAGCAGATTCCAAGCTTCAGTGACTCAGAACAGAGTGTGAGGCGGGACGTAGACCAGAGTTATGCATTCATGAGGATGGTACACTTCGACATGGTAAGCATCTTTGTGTACCCAGCGGAGATATCCGACAAGAAATCATGTCAGAAGCGCACAGTTTGTAGTATTCCATCCATCCCGGTAGTACGAAGATGTACCGTGATATCTGACAGTATTTTTGGTGGAATGGCATGAAGCGGAAGATAGCTCGGTTTGTCTCTCGGTGTTTGGTTTGCCAACAAGTTAAAGCTGAACATCAGAGACCGACTGGACTTCTTCAGCCCTTGCCGATTCCAGAATGGAAGTGGGAGCATGTGACCATAGATTTGTGACCTGATTACCTAGATCCCCAGCTGGTCGAGATGCTATTTGGGTTATAGTTGACCGGCTCACGAAGGTGGCTCACTTTCTTCTATTCAGAATTGGTCAGTCGACAGCTCAATTAGCAGAGATGTACCTCAGGCAGATTATCAGGTTGCATGGAGTGCCAGTCAGTATCACCTCAGACCGAAATTTAAGATTTACGTCACACTTTTAGCATAGCTTGCAAGAGAGTTTGGGGACTCATCTCCAGTTCAGTTCAGCATATCACCCACAGACAGAGTGGCCACGGAGCGCACGATCCAGACTCTTGAAGACATGTTGCAGTCTTGCACACTTGACTTTGGTGGTTCATGGGAAGATCACTTGCACCTGGTGGAATTCTCATACAACTACAGTTTCCAGGCCAGTATCCAGATGGCACCGTTCGAGGCACTGTATGGTAGGAAGTGCAGATCCCCGCTAGCCTGGGATGATATTGGAGAGAGACAGATGCTCGGTCCAGAAATGATTTTCCAGACAGTTGAAGTGGTCAGGCGAGTCAAAGATCATCTTCGAGTTGCCCAAGGTCGCCAGCGCCATTGGGCCGACTCTCATCGGCGTCCTCTCGAGTTTTCAGTCGGCGATCATGTATTCCTGAGGATTTTGTCTAACCGTGACGTCATTCGTTTCGACGTACGGGACAAGCTTAGTCCTAGGTATATAGGACCGTTTGACATTCTGGAGCGAGTAGAAGATGTATCCTATCGTCTCGCTCTTCCGTCGTCGCTAAGCGAGGTGCATGACGTGTTCCATGTATCCCAATTAAGACGGTATATTTCGGACCCGAGACACATCCTGGATCATTCGGAATTGGTTGTCGGTACCAACCTTTCTTATGAGAAGAGGCCCGTGTCTATATTGGACCGGAGAGAGAAGATCCTCAAGAACAAGACTATCAAGTTAGTCCGAGTTGCTTGGGGTCATCACTCTTTGGGTGAGTCAACGTGGGAGCGTGAGGATGATATCCGATCGCGATATCCCGACTTGTTTGACTTGTGAGGTATAATGTCTTTCTTATGCCTCATACCTTCGATTCCTAGCTTGCATGATTGATTGATTGCCTAGTATAGCTCGCTTGTTATTAGTGTAGCTTGTCATTGCTCCTCTAGCCTCTTGATTAAATTCCGAGGACATAATTCTTTTAAGGTGAGTAGAGTTGTAATGCCTGTAGTTCGTATTACGTATTTCTGGAATACGTGTACGTATTTATTCTTGTATTGCATGATTTCCTTGCTTAATTTCCTTCCTGGGCTTGGTTTATTCTTGGTTAGGGTTGGCTTGGTTCGGTTTGGGATTACTCTTGGTTCATCATGAACCAAGGGGTGAACCCCCTACCTACCACCACCACTACCATTTATTAACCCTTCACCTTTCTCTCTCTTCATTTATCATCTTCTCCACCATTACTTCCTTACCTACCAGAGAGAGGGAGAGAGAGGTCTAGGTAAGTGCAACTTGCTTCATGGAGGAACTCAAATTTTATTGCTACATTCTCTTCCTTACAGTATTTTAACTTACTTTAGAACTTGGCATTTTCACTTTCCATGGCTAGATTCTTCTAGATCTAAGTTTACTTTATTTTCGAATTTCTTAGGTTTTGATCTACTTAATCTTGTTATTTCTGAGTTTTGATGGTTCCAGGTTGTAGAGAATTTCGTTCTACCCCATTTTGACCTATGGAAGTTCGGATTTGGACTCCGGATGAAGGTTTCATGGAGCCTTGAAGCGTAGATTCTTGGCGTTCTTCTTAGAAGCTTGGAGAAGAAGAACAGTGCTAGACTTGACCGCATGAATACTTCATGCGGCAAGTGATTCCAAGCCGCATGAGCATTCATACGACAGTTCTGGCCGCATGGGCTTGACTTGGCCGCATGACAATTCATGCGGCAAGTGACTTTGCCGCATGGGACTCTCAGCCGCATAGGCTGGATCCCATTCCTGGCCACATGGACTTCTCTCCTAATTGAGCCGCATATGCGCCCACCATTCCCTAGCCGCATGCATATTTGAGCCGCATGAGACCCTTTGTACTTGTAGTTGCATGAACTTAGCCCCAGCCGCATGAGGCTGAGACCAATGTAGCCGCATGTTCCCGCTCTCCGCGAGCCGCATAATCCCTCTATGTTCGACCGCATATGCGCCCACTGTTTCGGGCCGCATGAGGCCTATCTACCATGAGCCGCAGGGACCCTCAACCGATCCCGCATATGCAAGGACCAATTCAACCGCATAGACTGCTCCCCATTACTCTTAGCCGCAGGCTCCCTGTGCTCCCCAGCAGCATGAGATTCCCTCTTCCTGACCGCATAAGCTCCTGCAGCCGCATACGCCGTGCGCCCGCGCTGCCTTGATACCGATTTATCCGAGCCGCATTGTAACGCCCCAGTCCCAAAATACGTAGGACTAGAACGCAATAATGCCAGCTGTATACATACGAAGTATATGGACCCTCGTATATATACATAAGCTGTAAAATGCAGTAACCAAGGTACTAAATCTCATCCACAAAGATAAATATGATATAAAAGCAACTATGAATTTGTCATGTACACAATAGTTGGGCGGAGACAAAGTCCACTACCAACCAAATTAAATATGGAAAAATTTACAAGGAAAGAATTTAGCAAGCGAGAGCAATGGCGAGTCCAAGAGTAATCACCACGAAGGAAGGAATGGCCTTAGCTAGAGCACCTGCTAGAAATCACGGAACACACACCTGGCGAGATAACCAGGTCCTCAGAGGGACGTAACAAGATACATCAACATGCCATATAAATGAATATATATACTATGTCATAAATCACAAGTAAAGTAAATGGTCACACTCGTAACAAGTTCCAATACCTCATCATGGACTACCCCTACAACCAAACAAGGACAAGGGGTAGTACACTATACCGCGATGCGATATTGTCCCAAGCTACTAATGGAACGGGGTGATATGACATTGACGAGGGTTACCTAACCATCTAAAGTGTTTATGCAGTAAGAACAAACCTTTAACGCATGAGCCCTAGCTGTAAATGGGATCGGCATAGTTCCCATATAGGGCACCAGGGGCCTACGTCCATAACGCTCGGGAAGCGTCAGAGGGCACCATGTGCAAGGGGCTACGTCCATAACGCTCTGGATAACGTTAGAGGGCACCTGGAGCCTGCGTCTCCGACGGAGCGCACAGGTAATGAGGGAAGTGCATAGAAGCCCATACGTCAGGTAATGTTCTCTCCACCCAATGTACCTGTCATGTCGCATCCACGACCATGTACCTCTACTAACTGCTAAGTCTCCTAACACGCCTCTACTAGCAGTTAGCCCTAACGCATGCGCATGGGGGATCAGCCCACACGCAAGAACTTCTACATGATACTCTTCTCACACATCCTCGTGGTACAACTGTGTCAAGGTATATGCAATACACCACAACGGTAGTCCCTTAACTCTAGGTCAACATGCAATCAAAGGATACTAACAAAGTAAATTATTAATCACTGAATAGGCAGTAAACCAGGAACTGGAAGAACCGAAAATAAAGAACAGTGATATATAAAATAAATGCAGACTGAATATAAACAGTTTAATGGCAAGGTATCTTGCCTGCGGTGCGAGAAAGGCAAATCCAAGAGTAGCAAGTATCAGCACCCAAAACTCAAATCACAGATGACTCCAGTCGCTGAAACAAACATCAAAAATGATCTCGGTGAAGAAGATATACCTAGGAAACGCCTGTCCAAAAGTCAAATTCTGGAACAGGGGCAAAATCGTAATTTCGGGTCAAAACGATGTCCGCTGTTGGACCCGCTTTGCACCAAAATGCGTGCCAGAACCTACGGTCTCTACAGTCGTCAAACTATAAGTCTACGAATTTGTTTTGATGAGACGAACCCAACGGTATGTCCAATTTTGGATTCCGGTGGGCCGTGCACAAAATTGCCTGTTGAGTGGGATTGTGGGCCCGCCAAAATAGCGTCCCGACCAACGGTCTCAGAATCGGACTAAACTTGGCATACAGGACCAAAAAAATATTTCGAGTCCAATGGCGCAAGTTTCATCACGATTTGATGAGTGTGCACAAAGTAATTGGAAAATACCGAAAATGCCCGATACGCAAAAATGCGACGGATACGGACCAAATTCGTCGCGCACACGCAACCAATTTGACTTCCGTCAATTCTCGCACGTCCACAAATTCGATACGAACCTTTCGGTACTCTCGGTTCGCGACGGGGTCACTCGGTTTGTCGGGACGTACCTCGTACGGGGTTTTTAGTGTTTTTAAAAATTGATTTTTCGAGATATTTAATTTAATTAACACTGAAATTTATTGCTGAAATAAATAAAACTATTTGAAGGGATGAAAGAGGGTCACGTGGGCAATCTACACGAATTTACGGATCTACAATCGGATTAGAATTGAAGGAGAAATCGATGGAGAAGTCGGATACCTTAATGTTAAATTCTGTCGTTGTTTGTGGGTGTTTGTTGTTGTTGCCGTTGTCGTTGTCGTGAGCGGCTGCCGCGGTTGACACGCTCGCCGAGGAGAGGACAGGGAAGGATGGAGGAAGAAGATGGAAGGAAAAAGAAATTAGGGTTTGAAGGTGGCGGATGGGTATGGTTGTTGTTGTTGTTGTTTTTGTTGTGTATAATATAAGCAACATATAAGATGAGTTCGGTTATTTGCAATAGATTGAGGGCCGGTCCCACCCTTGCCCCTAGCAGCAATTTACTGCGGCTGACTTTGAGTGGTCGGCCAAAGCAAAGTTATATAATATATATTATGATATATTATAATATTTAAGATATGTGATATATAATAAAATATATAGACATATTTATATGGATACATAATTATATCTATCCATATATATGCACAAAATCTCCAAAAATCCTTTTTAAAACCGAATATCATTTAAAAGTCAACTATCAAATTATTTAATATAATTGAGCATATCTACATAAATTTAATCCTTAATCAACTCAAAATAATAATGATATTTAAATTTGAAGTCTAATAAAATAAAATAAATAAAAATATATATAAATAGGGGTTTTACATCCTACCCAACTTACAAGAATTTTGCCCTCGAAATTTAGGATTAATAGGGTAGATAGGGTTGAGGGATAGGAAGAGTTTGTCAATACCAAAACGCAATTAAATTTGGTGGAGGCGATAAAAAGGCGTTCAACACCACTATGCCGTAGAAAATTGTGGAGTCGATATATACAAAATGATATCATGGTTATGGAATTGAATAAGGATCGCTAGTGAAGGTAACAGACATTTGGGAGATGTGGTTCCTAGAGAGAAACTAGAGACGAATCGCCTCGATTGAGAGTTTGATTTAAGTGAATGATTAGAATCATTCTCGAGTGCTCAAGAACATTTGGAAGGGCATGATAGTAATTCTAGGGTTGAGAAATGAGGAGTAGTTAAAGGCGAGGATATAGCCACATGAGTCGGTTGGTGGCTATCTACATTTGTGTATAATTAACCGATTGAGCAACCAAAGATGATATCTTGAGTCTATCTAGCAAGTACAGTGTCTTGTCTTTCCAAAAAAAGTGAAAGACAAGAACAACAAAAGGTTTCAAAGACGGTGTTATATATTGAGTACGAATTGCGGGGTTCATAGGCGACAAAAATAATTCAAACGAGAATTGTCAAGGCTGTCGCGGATGAGACTCTAAGGCAAGTTTAACTATGTCTCCATCCGCATTGAATAGGTTATGATAAGCGAACCAAAGTGCAATAGGTTGATCAGACCATCATGCACCGGTTCTGATTAGACCATATGTTAGTGGGTGCACCCAATAAAATATGTCATGATCAAGCTGAAAAAGATAAGCTTGCAAAACCAAGAAATATTTAGCAGCATCAGGTTGTTGAAATATAAGTAAGGAAGGTAATATCGAAGGAATTTAATTAGTCCAAGATCTTTCAAAATCAAGTCTCGCTCGAAGTTTGGGAGCTATACAATTGTCCTAGTGTTTCCTCATTTATGGCTTGGTAGACTAGATAAGGTAGGGTCCTCTGAATTTATAGTCTAAGTGAACTTTACCAATGTGGTGCATGAGGAAAAGGTTTGTTAGGTGGTGTGGTATTCTACCCAACTTACAAGAGTTAAACTAGTAATGGGATAGGACAATAGGTCAAGTATTCAAGATAAAGCACAAGGTTGGCATTTAAGGAATTAAGTAGAACAAAATCATATATCGGTCGAAAGAATGAGTCGAGGTTGAATCCCTATCTGTGGTCGAAAATATATCGGTATCATGGTAAAGATTATAGTTTGGTCATTTTGACCATAAGGTCATAACAAGAAATAGAGTACAAGAAGATGTGTATTAGTGGGACATGATATGTCTACATGAAGGTGGGCTTGTCTAGGCCTTACATATGGAATTTGTTGGAGGAAAAAGTCTAGTGTTGTACTCCAAATATTCAAGTCACGGTAAGGGACACCAAAAGACCTAAATCGAAAGTGGGAGTTCACGAGGTGATAATTAATGCACAATAATAAAGGAGATCAAGTTAAAGCATGAGATAAAATTAATTAGAGAATCCCGCAAAAATAATTTAGGAACACAATTTCGGAGAGAAGATAGTCTCCTAGATGAATACATTTAAGGAAGCATTAACTAATTATTCAAATTGCAAATGGGTTAGAAGGTCGCAATTAAAAGATCTAGAATTGAAGGAAGGTCGAGTAAGCCGAGGTGGAAATACAGTCACATAGCTGGGTAGATGACTAACAACACTTGTGTATATACTACTATCATGGTTATAAGTGACATGGCAATTAGTGTGGAGTACATCCATCTAATTGGAGCTATCTTCATGGCCTATCATTTAAAATTTAACTCTAGTTTTCTCCAAAAGTTTCAAAATTAAACTTTCAAAATAAACCACCAAAATTTGTATTTACTCCAAGCCGTTCAAATTCATCATAAAAATTTAAATCACTCTCATAAAACTCAATGCAAAATTTTATCATGTTACTACTAATCTTTTCAAAAATTTACGTTTAAATTCAACTATTTAACTCAAGAGTTCATAATTTACGAATCCATAAAAATTTCACATTCAATCAAACATTTAATACTCTAAGATTTTCAAATAACTCATAATAAAACTATTAGCATATTAAAAACAATCTCAAAAATTTAGCTCAATGCTCTCATAAATTTTAACTTCTATTCACGCTAAGTTATTCCAACAAAATCGCAACTTTTAAATGGTAACTTCCTTTAATCAATCCAAAAAAGTTTTTTCATCACATCCTTCGAAATTCTCCAAAAAAATTAATATTAGCAATCCCACATTAAACTAAAATTTTCAAATAATCTTATAAGTAAAAATCTTTTTTTTCTTAAAAAAAAACTAAATAGATCTTTAAATCCTCAATCATAAGACACAATTTAAAATAAAGAAAAATTCTCAAATTTTTTTTTCATAACTTTCAAATATTTAAACCAAAATTTGCCATCATTACTTCCACTTAAAATTTAAAATTTACTAAACACGAAAATCGTAAGTTGTACAATTCAAATTTAAATAATTCCTATGGCCATCTTTTTTTTTTAAAAGCTAAGATCATTCTCAATTCAAATTTATAACTGTTCGAAGGTGTATAACTATAATACTATAACTCATAAACATCAAAACTCAAAAATCAAATAAAGTTTATATTTGTTCAAAGATGTATATCTATCACCCAAAAATTATAAATATCACAATTCGAAATGCAAATCAATTTTATACTTGTGCAAAGATGTATAGTTATAACCCAATAATTCATAAATATCAAATATCAAAAGCCAATCGATTTCTTAAATCAATGATATAAAGATTCTAGCTATATACATATATTTTTTTTTCTGCCTTATCAATCCTATGGTGTTTACTATTTAGAAATCTCAAGATTAAAACATTCCTTGGTAGTATCCTACTTTACCAATTACTAATCATTAAATCACACAAAAATATTTTTAACTCAATTAGAGTCTTGAATGTATTCCAATTGCCAATATAACCATTTTAGCCATGTGTTTGACCTATGAGAATATACTAGTGTAGTCATCTTCCTAGTTGACACTAAGCACGAAAATAAGAATCGACGGTAGAAAGGAATCAAGCAAGATGCAATTCACGGAGGTCGATCGAGAGTTCGAAATGTGAAGCCAACGGAAGGGGTCAAGCTGTATGGATGAGATTCCTATATTCTAATCCTATGTTGCAGGTTCACATCGGTATAGTAACGTAACCGAAGTGACAAACTCGACTTGCATGGGCCACCACAAAAATATGTAACGCCCCAGTCCCAAAATACGTAGGACTAAAACGCAATCATGCCAGCTGTATACATACGAAGTATATGGACCCTCCTATATATACATAAGCTGTAAAATGCAGTAACAAAGGTCCTAAATCTCATCCACAAAGATAAATATGATATAAAAGCAACTATAAATTTGTCATGTACACAATAGTTGGGCGAAGACAAAGTCCACTACCAACCAAATTAAATATGGAAAAATTTACAAGGAAAGAATTTAGCAAGCGAGAGCAATGGCGAGTCCAAGAGTAATCACCACGAAGGAAGGAATGGCCTTAGCTAGAGCACCTGCAAGAAATCACGGAACACACACTTGGCGAGATAACCAGGTCCTCAGAGGGACGTAACAAGATACATCAACATGCCATATAAATGAATATATATACTATGTCATAAATCACAAGTAAAGTAAATGGTCACACTCGTAACAAGTTCCAATACCTCATCATCGAAACAGTGGACTACCCCTACAACCAAACAAGGACAAGGGGTAGTACACTATACCGCGATACGATATTGTCCCAAGCTACTAATGGAACGGTGTGATATGACATTGACGAGGGTTACCTAACCATCTAAAGTGTTTATGCAGTAAGAACAAACCTTTAACGCATGAGCCCTGGCTGTAAATAGGATCGACATAGTTCCTATATAGGGCACCAGGGGCCTACGTCCATAACGCTCGGGAAGCGTCAGAGGGCACCATGTGCAAGGGGCTACGTCCATGACGCTCTGGATAACGTCAGAGGGCACCTGGAGCCTGCGTCTCCGACAGAGCGCACAGGTAATGAGGGAAGTGCATAGAAGCCCATACGTCAGGTAATGTTCTCCCCATCCAAGTACCTGTCATGTCGCATCCACGACCATGTACCTCTACTAACTGCTAAGTCTCCTAACACGCCTCTACTAGCAGTTAGCCCTAACGCATGCGTATGAGGGATCAGCCCACACACAAGAACCTCTACATGATACTCATCTCACACATCCTCGTGGTACAACTGTGTCAAGGTATATGCAATACACCACAACGGTAGTCCCTTAACTCTAGGTCAACATGCAATCAAAGGATACTAACGAAGTAAATTATTAATCACTGAACAGGCAGCAAATCAGGAACTGTAAGAACCAGAAATGAAGAACAGTGATATATAAATAAATACAGACTGAATATAAACAGTTTAATGGCAAGGTATCTTGCCTGCGGTGCGAGAAAGGCAAATCCAAGAGTAGCAAGTGTCAGCACCCAAAACTCACAAATCACAGATGACTCAGTCGCTGAAACAAACATCAAAAATGATCTCGGTGAAGAAGATATACCTAGGAAACGCCTGTCCAAAAGACAAATTCAGGAACAGGGGCAAAATCGTAATTTTGGATCAAAACGATGTCCGCCGTTGGACCCGCTTTGCACCGAAATGCGTGCCAGAACCTACGGTCTCTAAAGTCGTCAAACTACATGTCTAGGAATTTGTTTTGATGAGACGAACCCAACGGTATGTCCAATTTTGGATTCCGGTGGGCCGTGCACAAAATTGCCCGTTGAGTGGGATTGTGGGCCCGCCAAAATAGCGTCCCGACCAACGGTCTCAGAATCGGACTAAACTTGGCATACAGGACCAGAAAAATATTTTGAGTCCAATAGCACAAGTTTCGTCGCGATTTCATGAGTGTGCACAAAGTAATTGAAAAATACCGAAAATGCCCGATACGCAAAAATACGACGGATACGGACCAAATTCGTCGCGCACACGCAACCAATTTGACTTCCGTCAATTCTCGCACGTCCACAAATTCGCTACGGACCTTTCGGTACTCTCGGTTCGCGATGGGGTCGCCCGGTTTGTCGAAACGTACCTCGTACGGGATTTTTAGTATTTTTTGAAAACTGATTTTTTCAAGATATTTAATTTAATTAACACTGAAATTAATTGCTGAAATAAATAAAACTATTTGAAGGGATGAAAGAGGGTCACGTGGGATATCTACCCGAATTTACGGATCTACAATCGGATTAGAATTGAAGGAGAAATCGATGGAGAAGTCGGATACCTTAATGTTAAATTCTGTCGTTGTTTGTGGGTGTTTGTTGTTGTTGCCGTTGTCGTTGTCGTGAGCGGCTGCCGCGGTTGATACGCTCGCCGAGGAGAGGAGAGGGGAGGATGGAGGAAGAAGATGGAAGGAAAAAAGAAATTAGGGTTTGAAGGTGGCGGATGGGTATGGTTGTTGTTGTTGTTGTTTTTGTTGTGTATAATATAAGCAACATATAAGATGAGTTCGGTTATTTGCAATAAATGGATGGCCGGTCCCACCCTTGCCCCTAGCAGCAATTTGCTGCGGCTGACTTTGAGTGGTCGGCCAAAGCAAAGTTATATAATATATATTATGATATATATTATAATATTTAAGATATGTGATATATAATAAAATATATAGACATATTTATATGGATACATAATTATATCTATCCATATATATGCACAAATCTCCAAAAATCCTTTTTAAAGTCAAATATCATTTAAAAGTCAACTATCAAATTATTTAATATAATTGAGCATATCTACATAAATTTAATCCTTAATCAACTCAAAATAATAATAATATTTAAATTTGAAGTCTAATAAAATAAAATAAATATAAATATATATAAAATAGGGGTTTTACACGCATGAACTCGGATTTTGAGCCGTATGAACCCATATCAATTCAGCCGCATAGACTGTTCTCTTCCAGCCGCATGAGATCATTCCTGGCCGCATATGCCTTAGCCGCATGGCTCTTCTATAGCCTTGTATATTAATCATGAATTCATTTGATATGTTTGGAATTGATAATTGAGCATGACATGATAGTGACCGTAGTGGTGCACTTCCGACATAATAACCTGACATGACCTGATAGTGGCCCGTCGTGGCGCACTCCTGACTAGTACACTTGATATGATAAACCTGACATGATTATCTCGAGCAGCTGTTGCGACGGCTACCTGACATGACATGACCTGTATAAATGTCCTGGATCCGTGGGCGATTGTGCTTATACAAATAATCCAGTCCTGTCTTGCATCATGTCTAGGAGGGGACTCCTGAGTACCACGGTCAGGAGTATCCATTGAAATGGACTAAGGCAAATAACTAGATAAATACATTAGTCATGACGAGATTTTCCAGCTACAGGCAATCCTGTTACCTGGGCACGCCTTGGGATCTGTAGCCTGCCGTCGAGTAGGGCACATTTCCAGCACACTGTCATGTGTTGCACCCTTCAAGCTACCTAAGGGTACATTCGTTTCCTGGACGATGTACCCACCTGAATTCAACTCTAATCTTTTAACCCGGGTAACCTGGATGGTCTGCAGGGCTTGTGGCTGTGAAAAGTCTCACTGCATCTTGTTAGTAATTAGGCTTGTGACAGCCCTAGTTAGTTAAAGTATCAAGCCGTAATTCTTGCTTGGCCGTGAAGTGATTGGATGGAGTCTAACCAGTCTAGTCTTGCCCTGATCCTATTCCAGATTATTGAATGACCAGAATGCTTGTATTTATTTTACCGATAAATGGTGAGAATTCCAAGTTCTGTTCAGACGAAGGGTTACAACCCCGATCCTTGTTTGGTTTACGGGTTGTAACCTGGTTATCTGAATAGTTCCATGGTTATCTCGTCGTATATCATCCTGATGTATTTTCTTTATTTTCAGTTCTTACTTTTATATATATCTTGTGCTGATTACTGGTTTTAGTTCCTAAGTGAAGCTTCCTTTGTATCACTTGCTCTTTCTGGGGTCTGACCCAGCTGGTTTTGTATGGCCAGATTTCGGAGCAGCTCCCGAGGATCTACCGACCTTCCAGCTAGATGGTGGCTACTAGACGGAACCCTGGCAGCGAGTGGGTTATTTTTGGCTCTCCCACTCTATTGTAAAAATATTCTTTTGTGGCGTTTAGCCGACGAGCACCTGTTTAGCTCGATTGTACTTACTTACTGTCTGCCTACGGGCTGTAACATGATTAACAGATCCTAGGGTTGATCATGTATGACTAAACTCTTGCTAGTCCTAACATTTTGTAACGACTAGCTTCATGATCAGCTGAATATGTAATATTTGGGATGCCTTATTATTTTATATTTAATGATCATACTTCTTGTAACCTTTTACTTACTTGCTTGTGATTGAGACACTAGGCTTGTTCATGACCTTAAAAGACTGTTGGCTTGTAGATAAACCCTCATGTATCTAGACAGCCGTGACCGTATAGCGAGATGGATTCCATTTCATATACGTAGCTGGCTATGTCTGCCCCCGCTCTCCAGTATTCTGGTTCTGGGGCGTGACAAGAAGCTAGACGAGTCCATTACATTTATTGCAAGTGAGTGAATTCAGAACTAATACGTGTGGTGACGGAGAATCAAATAGAACTATACTAGAACTGAATCACAGTAATCATCAAATAAATGAAAGAACTATCAGAGAATGTACTTGCCTGTTATCTAGAGCAATGAATGGGGATTGATAGCTAAAATGGTGTCACACAAACATATATATGAGATGCATAAAGTTATTTGGTGTTTTAGAGTATATGGTGTGTCTAAATGAGTTAACAACATGTTTCTAGGCCAATTCTAGTCAAGGAAGTCAATTCAGGTTAACACTAGGTCACTTGGTCAACTCGGTCAACTATAGTCAAACTTGGTCCATTTAGTCTAAATCTAGGGTTTTGACTAACTAGTCTGTTCTAGTAAGTAACTAATGTGATATCAAAACTACATCCTATCACTCATCTATAAGTTACCCTTCTCTCTATTTTTAGAAACTCCACAAGACACTTAGCCCTTCTCTACATATTTATACACTAACTCCAACTATTTTCTCTAACATGGTCCCACTGATACCATGCAACTTATATATATAACTACTACAATATATATATATCCTATATATGACTGTCATAACTATAAGAGACTGAACTGAACACAAAAAGAAACACTTAGACTGACCAAATGATTATTAAGGCCACTGAGCACAACCCTTACACAATGTGACACCATACATTGGCACCACACCCTCTAATATGGACTGCAACAATGATATGGGACTCAAACTATTTCCCTTCACTTCAAAACACCAATTAAGCCTTGCCTAAAACCCAACTGCTACTTCCTTTGCTGTATGCAGTTGCTAAGAAACTGCTGTTGCCTACTGCTGCTGTGCTAATGCTGCTGCAATTCCCTGCTAGATCAAGCAAAGCCAAGCCACATATTCCTCAAACTCCTCATGCTAAATACCAATGACTCCCATCTACAGATGCTCTAATCAAAACCTCTATAACCATCCTGAATATATCCTATACTAACTCATCCTATGATACTAACAAATATATCTATCTCACAAATCTAAAACTAACATATACTAATATCTAACCAAGACACAAACTCTAACACATACACATTATGATACTAACAAATCCAAATCTTATACTTGATAACTAACTCTGAAATCACAATAACCTATTGCTATTTGACACTTAATATCCTAACAAATCTGATACATGAAGATACTCTATTGGGAATCCTAACTCACACAATAACACACACTCAAACCAAATCCCATCTCTCATATAACAACCATCTATATATATCAAACATTAACCCATATATATACATAAAGTAGGATGGTTGACCTATCAAATGGGGGATAACCAACCCTAAGAGACTGAACATGCATTGAAGGAAAAGGAAAAGCCAAGTGGTAAGTGGGGTAATGTGCAATGAATGCAAGTGTTAAAGATGGCAAGGTGCAGGATTGAAATGAACAGGTAATTGTGAGTGAAGGCAAAGAATATGCAAGGGTGACGTGAAATGGCCAAGTATGTAGCAGTGAATGCATAGACAAGGGAATGAAATGCTATTGATAAGAAAATGAAGCATGGTATTTAGGTATGCAACCAAGTGCAGGATATAACATTATTCTGATACCAATATGTGTATCAGTAAGGATATGTAGGGTAGGATATCCTGCTGCAGGTATGGGATGTGGTGAAGATGCAAGGCATCACACGGCTAACGATACAAAGATTGGCATTAGATGTTCCAGACTGAACATTTAGATATTCAAATCTGATCATCAAGTGTTCAGAAGTTGAGCATCAAGGTTAAGTCTGAACACTAATTGATGTATAGGACAAAAACTCCACAAGGGAATGAACTTTGTGATATAGGGCCATATTATGTGGGGGGTGAAATTGACAGATGCATATATAGGACATTACTAATTAATATGGACAGGGTGAATTCTCATGGGTGACTGAACAACGGTTTTAACCCAATCCGTGGACTAGATTCTAAAATTTGAGGAAGAAATACCGGAACATAATCTTATTGGGGTACATCCTTATAGAAATAATGAATGACTGAAACTCCAAGCAATTAGTGGACATTAATGAGGTGCAGGACACAATGTGAAGTAGTAAACAAATCCAGATGGATAGGACCATACAAGTAGATTGACACCTAATCCTACAGCAAGGTAGGGCAGGACAGACAAGATAGGAAAGGACTGAACAAAATCTGGGGATAACATCTATGAACATTCCTGGGTTTAAAGACTATGCGGCATTAAGCTAGTGTGGACAGATGTATCCACTCGAGTTCAGTATCTGAACAAATGTGTTATGCCTAACATGGAGATTGATAATTTGGAGAATTGAATAAGAGATTCAGTGTAAGGACATAACATTGTAGGGTAATGTGGATTGATACTAGGATAGATATTACACGAAGAGTATGTGGGTTAATACTCAAGTGTCAAAGGTTTTATATGATTGTCTGATACTAAATGGAATATGGACTAAAACATCATGAATGGTGGTCTGCTAAGGGAGATGGGGACTAATGCAGGGGTTAATTTTGAATTGCAGGCAGTGAATATTGAAAATGTTGTTGTGGTTAATTCTAATTTGTATGACATTGGTGAATTGGATGCAATGGAATGCCAAGAAGTGTACGCAGTGCATTCAAATGTATTAAGCAAAGGATATATGCTGGGATTGATGTGATGCAACCAAACTGAACTTGCCAGGTTATGGCCAATTACTATGGTGGGTCTGAACAATAAAGGGACAGGGAATTGATATAACAACCTAATACTATCACTGGCTAAACAAAAGGCTACACAAGGATTAACAGGTGGGAGTTCAAGGACAGGTCATAATAAAACCTATGCATAGAATTGAAGTAGACAAATATTCATATCTGTTGCAGACATCCTAGTACAATGGATCATATACAAGACATGCTAAGATTTTGTGCAGGTCAATGCTATATTGTAGAATATGAACAAAAGGGTTAATTAGACACCTATGAGGTTGAAGCCTAAGTCATGTGGGTTTGATACATGTATACGGGTGCAAGACTGAACTAAATACAGGGAAAAGATAAAATTTAAAGGTAAGAAGGGAACTGAAACAAGTGAGAGCAGGGGATTGCAACTAGGGAGTGAATACATAGGCATGATATGCAGGATATGTGCCATTGATATGTACTATGAATGAATGTAGGTAGCAGCTAATGAAGAGAACATGACATATTAAGATGGCAGGACAGTACATCAATGTGTTGCTCGATTGGACCTAGTACAGTATACAAAGTCGTGTTCAGAGCAATATGGTGGTACGCAGATGCTAGGATGTGCATCTACGGTGATTATGGTGAAGAAACAAACCAATGCAAAGCCAATTTATGGACTGCACAACCAGGACAGTCCCAGAACAGTGAGCAATCATAGGCTGAGCCTCCCCATGACCAATTTGGTCAACCATACAATCTCAAATCACAGTCAAACAACCTACAGTGCTAACACATCCTATAACCAATGTAAACATCAAATCAAAACTGAAATTAAACATTCAAAAGCTCTATGAGTTATTTCATCAAATACTTGATGTGCGTATCTGATATCCTCGTGATACGCACTCCAAATGGATCCAAACTTGACCCAAAGCATGCCTACATGCTCAACAACACAAGCATGACCTAATCTACCAATTTTATAAACCCTAGATTCCTAATTTTAGATTTCCCCAAATTTATACTAAAATGTAATGGAAAGAACCCTCAAATAGGAAGAGGAGAGCCCCAACTCCTCTCTAATGGCACCCTAATGCAAATGGGGTCCTAAATGAACGTAGTTACACTAATGAAATAGAATGGAAGGGTTTAGAGAGCTTATACCAAAAGGGAGATGGATTCCAAATGTAAAATCCCTAGATCTAGAATCCCTCCAAGCTTTAAGGCTCCAAATCCTTCCTAGCTTGCCAATAGAGCCTTCTCTTCTCCAAGGGAAAGAGAATGAAAGGAATTTGGGTCAATTTGGAGGAAATTTGGGTGTAGAAGTAATTTTGGAGGAAAAGCTTCTAAATTTGGGCTTGAAATGAAAATAAAAAGAGAAAAAAGATGAAGTGGGGTTTTATAAACAATGTAGGTTGCCATATAATGTTAGGGTTAGGGTTTTGGACAAGGGGAAAGGTCCACTACACCCCTCTCTTTAGTCATGATAAGTTAGGGATTAAACCTCACTACCTAATTAGGTGTTTAGTCAAACATTCTAGCTAATTCTCCTAATATAGCTAAAGACTAACTAAAGTTCAATTAGGCTAGTCCAAATCATCTAGTTAGATGGTCATGACAAGTTAGTTTAGGTCCTCATGATCACTAAGCACTATTCTAGTCAAAGGCTAACCATTAGTCATTTTTAAGAATAACACCTATACACTATTTAATTATTTAAATAATTAACTAAAATATAAAGTTTTAATTTTGAAAATTAATTACCACTCAAGATATAATATGAGATAACACTAATAACAGTAATTCGGAAAAAGTAAAAAATAACTCTGTTCTAGGAAAGTGTTGGTACAGAAGCAATGCCTCTGGAAGAGGTGAAAACCTCGAACGTGATCATTTTTGTAACGTATCACATCATTTACCACTTTGGAGTTCATCGAAGGATAATCCACGACAATGGCCCTCAGTTCGTGAACCATACATTCCATCAGTTCTGTGATAAGAATCGGATACATAATGTAGCGTCAATAGCCTACAATCCTACAGCAAATGGACTAGCCGAAGCATTCAAAAAAAACGATCATCAAATTGCTCAAGAAAGTCGGGTCTTGCAATAAGCGCGACTAGAAAAAGAAACTCGACGAGTGTCTTTGGGCTTACCGTACGACCGTTCGGACACCTACTGGCAATACGCCATTCTTCCTTGTCTACAGAGCGAGGCGGTACTTCTCCTGGAAATCCAGATTCCATCTCTATGGGTAGCCATCACCAACTAGCTGACAGTCGAAGACAATCAACGCCATCAGTTACAGGAATTAGAAGTGTTGGACGAAAGGCGCCTACTGGATCAATAACATATCTAACTCTATCAAGCTCAGATTCCTAGGGCCTTCAACAAAAAGGTCCGGGAAAGAACATTCCAAGTGGGCGACCTCGTCTTATCAGCTCAGAGACCAATGTTTATGACCCACAAGACAGCTGGAAAGTTCATACCCAAGTGGGAAGGACTATTCGTCATAGAGACAGTCTAATCCAATGGTGCTTACCAGTTGGACAAACCTAACGGCAATTTGCTAATGATGCCGATCAATGGTAAATTTCTAAAGAAATATTATGTCTGAAGCCAAAAATCAACATATAATCCCACAGTCCTTATGAAGGTCGATGAATTCTATTAACAACGAAGTTCATGCCTACCACGTCCATATTACCTCTGAGTAGACATTTTATATTTCTCTAATAGAAAACATTTCATGTCCATATTACCTCTGAGTTATTTTTATATCCTCCAACGAAGTTCATGCCTACCATGTCCATATTACCTCTGAGTAGAAATTTCTTCTGCGACAAATCATGTGTTATCATAATTATCTACAGAACATTTCATGTCCATATTACCTCTGAATCGTTCTATACAGCCAGAATCTATTTTTACTGTGTCCATATAACCTCTGAGTAAGAAAAATTCTACCACAAAGATTCCGTGTTTACCATGTCGATATTACCTCTAAGTAAACACCCTATCCCAAGCGGAGTTACCTCCATCCCATCATGTTATACTACCTCTGAGGGAATTCTTATTATTGTACAAGAATGTTCAAAACAAATGGACAAGCAAAGAAACAAACCTAAAAAAATTCATTCATAAAATGAAAAATGTTCTTCTTTCCTACAAAAGGGTCTTTCGAAAAGAGAGGGACAAAAAGACAAAGGACATCAGCATTGAGACGACCGATACATGAGTTCCTCCAACCGACTCCTCAAAAGAGCAACCTGGGGCCCGACCAACTCTTTTGCTCAGCGATCCGCCTCTTGTCGTCGGGCGGCCTCATCCTCAAGATGGGACGAGTTCTATCGTGCAAGGTCCAGTTCTTCCTAACGAACGCCAATGCTTTTCTTCTATCGTGCAACGTCCAGTTCTGCCTTGGTGAAGTACCTCACGTCGGTCCCTAGACTATTCCAGCTCATTCTCGACGAAAGCCAATGCCTCTTCTAGCTGCTGAATCTGCTCCCAGAGGATCTCATATTGTTCCTCTAAGGCAGTTCGATGGCAGACCAGAACCTCTTCGACATTGGTCACCTCTCAATTTTGGCTTCTACCTCGGCTAGTAAGCTAGTTAGAGCCTAACGCCTCTTCTTGTGCTAGGAAAGATCAGTAGCCATTTTCTCTAGCTCGTTGGCCACCAGTGACGAAAGATCGCACTCAAGATCTTAAAGCTCTGAGACGGTGGCTTCCAATTCTGTCAGGAGAGCCTTTATTACGTCCGCCTTCACCTCATATTCTGGATATTCGTGCAACGCCACCAGTTGGGCCCTTACTGTAGAACTAGACAATCTAAGTGATTGGTTGTCCCGTAAGACACCCTATATGCCATGCTTCAAGACATGACGAATGGTGCCCAGGATGAGGTTGCCATAGCTTGCATTGTCAGCCGAACCCATCGGGGTCATCGAAGATACCGCAATAGAAGGTCTCAGAGCAGCAGCAACGGCTAATACATGACTAGGTATGCCAACTGGAGCAGGTGGGGCCATGGCTGGAACTGAGACCGTCGATGGGACAGGGACGGTATGAGCCAATGTTGTTTGATGCATGGCCGGCTCGTAAATAGGCTCCCTCACTAGTTCTTCAACAATTTTCGTAACTGAAGTTGTGTAGAATGGTGCTTGAGCAATCTCAATAAATGACTTCTGGACGATCGTCGTGACCAACTCCTCAACAGTCCCCTTAGCGATTCTTTAGCAGCTGGCTTGTCTATGGTCTTCTCGACCAAGTCCCTAGCAGTTGGCTGGATGGCAGCCTCTTTGAGCGGTTCTGTGGTGACTGCATTGAAGGGCTCTTCAACAACCTGTTCCTCAACGATCTTTTCGACCAATTCTTCCACAGTCTTCTTGATCGAGCTTTTAATGCTTCCTTCAATAGGCTCATCAATGGCCTCATTGCTCGCCATCTCAGTAGCCACCTCGACTGGAGCCTCAGTATCTGGCTTGTTAGCGACCTCACCAACTTGTTCTTCCATGGTTTCCTCGATCGTCTCTCAAAGGACCATATCAGCCAACTCCTCAATTGCCACCTGGGCCACTTTTCAGAATGACCTCATCAACCAACTATTCGTTAGTCATTTTGACCGGCTCTTTAATAGCTCGACCGGCTAATGCTTTAACAGCTTCCGCTGTCAACCCTACTATGGTCTCTTCGACCAGCTGTAGGGATGAATCCTCCATATTTGCCAAGGACAGCTCCTCGACCGTATGATCCTCCTTACCTCCCAACCCGTCTGGATTATCCTCAGCCTTTTCTTCAGCACTAGGAGGAGGTACGGTTGAGGGATCCTGAGCAATGCCTTGGGTAACCCCGACCACTGGGCCCGTTACGGGTACAGACTATAGAGTCATGCCTTCAACTACTGCCAGGGCGATCCCGGGTATCTCCACAAGCTCATCCATAGTTGGCCCTATGAAAGTTTCCATCTGGGGCGAAGCAAATGGCTCCGAAAAGCCCTGAATCTCAAGAGAAGAGACATCCTCCGTGTCAGTAGCTTCAGTAGCTACAGTCGCCTCCTCGGTCTTTGTGACCCGAGATACCTCCCGGGTAGGTTCCTCAGGAAGTTTTCTGAGTATCCTTGACCATGTAGACTTCATCTTTTTTCCACCTATACAAGCAAAGCAATGATAAGCAGAAAGCATCAGATAAATGTCCGAAGAGAAAGCACCGAAGAGTACCTGTGAAGGAGGTTCAACGGGTAGAGCACTTTTTTCTAGCAAGGATCGTCGGGAGGGTCCGCACCGTAATGGTTTAGCCTTTTGGGTTCTCTTGACAGGAGGAAGGCTCACCCATGAAGGAGCTCGACGCTTCAATAGGTTACTCCGGGGTGCTTCCTTCCCTCTTCCATTCCATGATGAACTAGAGCCGTCCGTGGATCTACTCTCTAATGATGCAAGCCCTAGGAGGCGCTCGAGCGCTGATCGAGGTGCCTCAAACTTTGTCCCCTTGAGAAAACTTCATTCTCGATCTTAGTCCGACGAGAAGTTGTTAGCAATGCAATAAAACTTCACGACAGAATATAAAATACGAGCCTCTTTGTGCATCGCGGGGACAGTAAACTTTGTTCCACCCAGAGTTAGATCACTATCCACTAACATGTCGTCTGTAAGGTAACCCTTGTACGAAGGAAAAACCCTATCGAAGTCATAGCCGTCTAAATGACCCAACATTCACCTACAGGTGGGGACACCCTTATGGAACCATTTTGCTCGGTGGTAGTTATGTAGCGTCGCATCCCCTTCCTTGTAATCGTCGATAGTGTTAGGGACTTTCAAACCGAGACGGTATAATGCTAACCAACACATCAAGTAATGATAAGGAAGCTCAACCCGAGGGAATTCATCGTCTCCCCCGTGGCACTCTATTATTCTTTTTGAGGGCTCCTGCAGGCCTCGTAGGATAACACATACCATAGCCGGGAGCAAAGCCAATGAGTATTTGAAGGCCAATTTCATAACAGGTAGAATGAGCTCCCGACAGACCCGCCCCACAGATCCAGAGCCTCCTGTAACTATGACTTTCCGCAGCCATATCGTCAAAAAAGAGGCCAACGCCGCTTTCGGAGTCAAAGCAGTTAGGTTCTAGCAAAAGTAATTATGAACAATAGAGGTAGGTTTTCCCTCGACATCTACTGGAGGATCAGATACCCCCGCTATGACCATCATATCTTCTACATCGTCAGCGGTATAAGCCCTGCACATGGTAAAATGAACCGTCCCCGGCTTCTACAGATGCCTTTCAAAGATATAGTCCATCCAGGCTTTGATATGTGGCTGAGTCTTCGTCCCGTACTGGAGCGTGCACACTTGATGATGGCAAAGCAATTCTTTGTACACAGCCGTCATTTCGGGATATTTATTATCCAGCACTAAAAACACTTCTTTACAAGGAGTATATTCTTCATATGGCTCATCGCCCCATGGCAGCTTCGAGATGGCTCGCATCTCATGGAGGGCCAACCCTATCTCTCCAGGTGGAGTGAAGATAGTCCCAGTAGTGTGATTTTACATCTCCAACAAGGCCATGAAATAGGGTTGATTGATCTTTATAGCATGTTCGGTAGCCCTGATGGCACGACGCAAGCCCGTAACTTACAGATCTTCTTTGAACCTAGCTAATACCCACTTGATTAGTTTATTCCATTCTGTCCTACGATGAATCCAGCCTTCGACTTGGAAGACCTTTTTCAGGTACATACATCCCGTAGCCAGAAGTCTATTGGCAAAAAGAGAAGCTCGGAATGGATGTACCTCCGTGGTAAAATCACTTAGCAGACGACCATGGAGTAATATACGCAACGTATACAATGGACCATCACGTGCACTCTTGAATGTATCCTTTCTCTTAGAGTGTCTGTCTACCTAGATATGGTCGGTCATTAAACCCCTTGCTCCGGTGACAAATCATATTTCATGAGACACTTCTCGACAAAACAAAAGAAAACTGAAAACAAGAGGTGCCAGTTGATTGACGGAATGAACAAGGAGAGACTGTCATTTTTGAAGTACCAATTCTTATTTATCTCCAAAAGCTTGGTCTCTTCCAAAATCAGCTGATCGCCAAAAAGTAATCGAGGTTTCAGCATCTCAACGTATAAAACCCCTAAAAACTTAAAGGAACATTGAAATTTATTTTTGGATTTTATTTAATTTTGATTTATTTTTATCTGATTTATATTATATAAAAGGACTATAGTCATGGTTGAGTTTGAATATGTAAGACGACTAGAAAGTATGGTATGCCTAGCGTAGTCGGGTGCTTTAACTAGCATGCTAGCCATGTTAGGGATGCCATGGTTATACAGTAATCTTTTGCATGTTAACCATTCAAATTATGACACAAGTTATATTTTATTTAATTAATTAGTTACGAAAGTCTTTATGACTTTTTAGGAGACCGGTTGAACTAAACCTC
Source organism: Iris pallida (assembly GCA_029216955.1). Taxonomy (NCBI): domain Eukaryota; kingdom Viridiplantae; phylum Streptophyta; class Magnoliopsida; order Asparagales; family Iridaceae; genus Iris; species Iris pallida. The sequence continues at coordinate 7,792,601 of JANAVB010040018.1, read as the reverse complement.
TTCCAAGCCAAACCCAACCCTATGTAGGCATGTTGGACATTAATAAATATTAATAATTACATATATTTGTATTTAATTCAGATTTGGATTCTATTTCATAGAGAATTGATTTGTTCTATATTAGGAAAGACCTTTTTAAATCCTCAATCCAATCAATTAGCCAACTCACCAAACAAAATCATGCCAAGTGGACCCCCACCATAGATTATTCGGCCAAGCAACCTGTCACGCACCAGAACCAGAATACTGGAGAGCGGGGCGTACATAGCCAGCTACGTATATTAAAATAGAATACATCTTAACTATACGGTCACGGCTGTCTAGATATGAGGGTTTACTACAAGCCAACGGTCTCTTATGGTCAAGCCTATTGTCTCAATCTCAAGCAAGTAATATGATCACAAGATATTTGACCACCAAATATACAATAAAAGGCGTCCCAAATATTACATATCAGCTGATCATGAAGCTAGTCGTACAAAATGCTGGGACTAGCAAGAGTTAAGTCATACATGATCAACCCTAGGATTTGTTAATCATGTTTACAGCCCGTAGGCAGACAGTAAGTAAAGTGCATCGAGCTAACAGGTGCTCGTCGGCTAAATGCCTCAAAAGAATAACTTTACAATAGTGTGAGCGAAACAAAATAGAAAACCCACTCGTAGCCCGGGTTCCTTCTAGTTGCCACCATCGAGCTGAAGATTCGGAAGATCCTCGGGAGCTGCTCTGAAATCTGGCCACACAAAACCAGCTGGGTCAAACCCCAGAAAGAGCAAGTGCCACAAAGGAGGCCACAAAATAAGAACAAAAGCCAGCATATCAGAACGTAAGAAAAAAAATGGAAGAAGGTACAAGTAATAAAGAGTGCAACAGGACAATAAACGGCTAGTGACGTAGGACCATTCCGGGAGCCAGGTTACAACCCTTAAACCAGACAAGGTCAGAGGTTGTAACCCTTCGCCTGAATATCTCCTTGTCCCTACCCAATTATTGTTAAAACAAGTAAAATAATCACGTTCAGGAGTACCAGGGTACAGGGACTAGACAAGACTTAGACAGAGCTAGACATCATCCATTTACAAGCGGCCAAGCAATTACTACGGCTTACTACTTTAACTAACTAGTGTTGTCACAAGCCTAATTACTAACAAGATGTAATAAGAATTTCCCAGTCTCAAGCCCTGCAGACTATCCAGTTATCCTTCTGCGGGTTGAGAGTATAGTTGGGTACATCGCCCTGGAGACGATATATCCTTAGGTGACTTAGAGGGTGCAACACATGACAGTGTGCTGGAAATGTGCTCTACTCGTCGGCAAGCTACAAGTCCAATTAAGAGCGCCCAGATAACAAGATTGCCTGTGACTGGAAATTCTCTATGAACTATAGTTAGATCTAGTCATTAGCCTAATCCATATTCAGTATGAATCCCTGACTGTGGGAACCAGGGAGTCACGTCCTAGACATGATGCAAGACAAGACAAGTGGATTGTACAAGCAAGCAAGCAGGAACACCCACGGTGTCAAGTTGATTATACGAGTCAAGTTAGCCGTCGCAACAGCATCAAGATAAATTATGTCAGGGTACTTGTCAGGAGTGTGCCACGACAGGCCACTATCATGTCAGATTGGTCATGTCAGAAGTGCACCACTACGGGTCACTGTCGTGTTATGCTGGTTCATTGTCATACCATGCCATGTACAATAGTCATTCCAAACATATTAAGTAAAATCAAGTTTATGACAAAAGGCGTAAGGATATAAAATGGGCGTAAAATATCTCATAAAATATCAATATACAGGGCTATAGAAGAGCCAAGCTTAGAGAAATAAAACCAAAACTCCAAGAGCCAATGGTTTGCGCAAGGGGGGTCAGGGGTTGGATTCCGCAGGGTGTCAGCTGCGCAGGGTGCTAAGTGCGTAGCGGCACAGGGCGCAGGGGCAGATGGGGCATGGGCCAAGTACGCAGGAGTGAACTGCGCAGGGGTGGATTGCGAAGGAGTAGACTGCGCAGGAATGAACTGTGCAGGGGTGGATTGTGCAGGAGCAGACTACACAGGAATGAACTGCGCAGGAGTGGATTGCGCAGGAGCAGACTGCACATGAATAAATTACGCAGGGGTGGATTGCGCAGGAATGGTTGGCGCATGGGGCTGAGCGCAATTCGCCAAGGGGCTAGCAGCGCGGTCGGCGCTGCGCTAAAGAGCACAGGCCGAGAGGGGGGGCGCAGTTCAGTACTGCGCTAAAGAGCGCAGGCTGCTGCCTGGTACTCCAGGCCGAGAAGAACACCGAGAATTCAAATTTTCATATCTTTGTCAAATCAAAGCCAAATCTAGATTTTCAAAGTTCTAACTTGAGTAAAATTGAATTCTCTTCCACATGGAAGCATCAAAACCCACAAAAATCCAACCAAAATAGATCAAAACCATGTAAATCCGAAAATAGTTAAAACCTAGATCTAGAACAATGGAGACTCCAAATCACAAAATGTCAAGTACTAATATTGATCACCATGGCCTAATCTAGCTAATGAACAAATAAAATATGATTCTCATGTGGTGGCAAGGTGCACTTGCCTATGGGTGGAGTGTTGTGTAGAGGAAGGAAGAAGAAGAATAAATTAATGGAGGGAAGTAATAAGGAGAGAGAGTGTTAGGTGGAGATAATAAAGAGGGTGGATTGTGGTGGAATGAGGGTTGAACATAGGCTAAGGTGTTCCAATGCATGTTAAACCAAACCAAACCAAATCAAACCAATTCTCTTCCACAAAATAAACCAAGCCAGGTAAAACCCAATTACGAGAACCAAAATCTGCAAGTCAAGCCAATTACAAGTACATGCCAAAATCCGAGAAAATAAATACAGGTCTGAAATACATGCAAGCTTGACAAAATACGTATTCAGAATATGGGTGCTACACAACCCCCCATGGCCGAACACCTCATAGGACTAGGTTTTCCACTCCTTTTCATGCATGCAATCCAATAAAGCCCATATATATACATCAACTTAGCCCAAACCCTAACCCTAACTTAATTCTTCCTTTCTTTCCATCTCCATAGCGGACCACCCCTCTCCCTCTCCATATTTTTGACAACACCTTTCTTCCATAGCCTCTGTACGTCACCTCCTCCATTACACATCTCTCCATCCTTCACAAAACTCATCTCCTCCACCATACATCCACCCAACCCCTCAAAACAAACCCTAAAAACTCCATCTTCTCTATCCAACCATCTATGGCCATTGCCAACCCTTTCATACTCACCAAAAGAGAATTAGCAAGCAAGGATAGCGAGAATGGTTGGAGCTTTGGCGATGAGAAGTTGTCACAACCTCTCTAGCAAGGACCTTTGGTAAGAAATTCTAATCTTTTCATCTCAAACCCTCACTAGAATTATGTAGAAAATATGTTATTAAATCTGTAGAAATTATATTTTGATGGCTTTTGTTACGTATAATCATCCATAAAGGTTTTATGAAATATAGGCATAATAATCATATTTTGGTAGGATCAAAATTAATCCCATTGTGAAAGAACTATGAGTTATTGGTGCCTATTCTCGAAACTAAATTTTATGTTTGTTCATATACATAAATTAGGATTTTTAAGTATTTTTCAACGATTTTAGCAACTCAAATCTGGTCGGAAAATTTTTAGGTCAAAACTAGCTAATTTCGGGTAACCGGTTGACCTAGAATGTCCCAAACTTATAGTATAACTCAACCCTTGTACCTCTGTTATAATTATGTGAAATAAGGTATTTTATTTCTGTTTAAAATATATTTTTGGTTATCTTAGCAGTAACGCCCCAGTCCCAAAATACATAGGACCAAGTACGTGAACATGCCAGCTGCACATATACGAAGAATACTCCAATATATGAAATCCTCATATATGCACATAAGCTGTTAATAAATAATCATAGGCCAGAAATAACATATCTAATCTCATCACAGCTCAACACAAAAGATAATGAAGTCCAAATAAATAAATAAGAGTATCAAAAGATAGCCGGGTGAACAAACTCACTCCAAACAGCTATGAAAAATAGTCTCACAAGTTCGGAGTCCGACCTCCGCAAAATAGAAAGAAAAAGAGGTGTAAAATAATGTCTACAACTGTCTCAGATAAGAAATAGACTAGGAATCATAAGGCACTGCCTCATCATCAATGTAAGATAGCTCCAATGCCGCTCCGTACTCCTGTGGAAAATCCTCTAAACCTGGAGAGATAACCAGGTCCTCAGGGAACATAGCAAGATACAAGAAAACACCATACCATAATAAACTGTGATAATATAATAAGAGGAAAAAGGTATGCATGCAATCGGGTTCCTGACCGTTCTACTGTGAATATGCAGTTGAGATACAATCCTTCGACGCATGAGCCCTGGCTGAAAATAGGATCGGTATAGTTCCCATAGAGGGTACCAGGGGCCTACGTCCGTAACGCTTGGAAAGCGTCAGAGGGCACCTGGAGCCTGCGTCTCCGATGGAGCGCACAGGTAATCATGGAAGTGTAAAGAAGCCCATACGTCAGGTATTGTTCTCCCCACCCAATGCCTAGTATCATCATCTCCATGACTGATATGAACCTCTAGTAACCGCCAAGTCTTCTAACATGCAATACTATTGACAGTTACTCCTATCCGTCGCACGCTCCATACGTATCGGTGGCCAGCCGACTACGCGGAAACGTGTCCTACATGTGACTCACATTACGTGATACAACAAGTGTCAAGGCCATATGAGATGTACCAATACCTCAACATCAGTGGGTGGTCAATAAACTAGGTCAATGCAAGAGAATAAATAAAGCAAGAAAGACGACCGATAGAGTCGCTTGCACCCAAGTGTGACTTGGACGCACAGTTTAAATATCACGAAACAATGCTAAAAATAACAACTGAAAATAAGAATATAATAATCACAGAGTAGGGTGGCAAGGTATCTTGCCTGGTGGTACAAAGTGGCAAGTCCAAAAGTAGCAAGTGTCCGCACCAAAAACTCATAAATCACAGATGACTCCAAACTCTGAAACAAACATCAAAAATGGTCTCGGTGAAGAAGATATACCTAGAAAATGCCTGTCCAAAAGTCAAATTCTGGAACAGGGGCAAAATTGTAATTTCGGGTCAAAACGATGTCCGCCGTTGGACCTGCTTTGCACCGAAACGCGTGCCAAAGTCTACGGTCTCTAAAGTCATCAAACTACATGTCTACGGTTTCAGTTTGAGGAGAGGAACTCAATGGTATGTCCAGTTTTGGATTCCGAGGAGCAGTGTAAAAAATCGCCCATTTGAGTGGGTCGCGGGCCCACCAAAATTGGGTTTCAATTCGACCTTCTCAGAATTGAACCAAACTTGGTATGCAGGACCAGAATTTCGATCCGGACCTGTTGGCGCAAGTTTTGTCTCGATTCGACGACTATACACAAAGTTATGGACAAGTTTGCAAAATGCCGATACGGGGGTATCTCGACGGATACACGTTGATTTCGTCGCACACACGCGACGAAGCTGAGTTCCGTCAGTTCCCATACTTACGCAACGTCTATACGCATCTTTCGATGTGTATAACGTGCGACCACGTCATCCGGTTTGTCGGGACGACGTCTTATCGGACAAAATTTTTAAAAATTAATATTTTAGAAAACCGTTCTTCTCACAAGTTTAACATCTGTTTATTTCCTACACACTAATCGAAACAACGATCCAGAAGATACGTTGTGATCTCGGTTATGTTGTCGTCACATGTGTTTAATTAGTTTTTACGAAAACTTAATGAACAGCGAGAGAAGTGGCCGACAAGTTGGCGTTTCAAAACAGTTTTTAGAAATCAGGAAAGTGGGTTTTTCTCCAACTTCGTCTCGATTTTTCGAGCAATCCTTTGGGGTTCCTAGGATTCTATCAGAAGGGGTTTGAAGAGGGACATGTCTACTACGCACAGCATTCGATAGATCGAATTTTTGTCGAACAGGTTTGAAGGAAACTAAATTGGAAGAGGGGTACCTGAGTTCTGAATCAAACAGAATATTCTCTGTTTTCCGTCGATTCCGAGTGATCCCGACGTCGTCGACGGCGAGTAGATGGCCGACTGCGAGCGCTGGGGTGTACGGAGGATGGTTGGGCAGCCTTGGGGTTGAGGAGTTTTTGGATGAGAGAGGGGTCAGGGTTTTCGGTTTTCGAGCAGTTGATATATATACTGCCGCAATTTGTTTCCGAATGTAAATAGGAATAGGGGTGTACTCGATTTGTATTAGCAGCTATGCTGCTTGGTGGGCTCTCGGATGTGGGGTCGGGGTCTAAGGGGGTTGCAGCTATTAGCTGCCATCACAATTGTGGGAGGTCGGGCCTACCGCTGATGGTGGGGGTCACGGCCACCATCAGTGTTTCTCTTTATTATTATTTTTTTCAAACAGTTATATATATAAATATATATATATATATATTTTTTTCAAACAGTTATATATATAAATATATAAATATATATATAAATATATATATATATATATATATATATATATATATATATATATATATATATATATATATATATATATATATATATTTATATATATTATATATTTATATAAATATATATAAATATATATATATGTATATATATATATATATATATTTATATATATATATATATATATATATATATATATATATATATAAATATATATATATTTAAACAAGCAATAAACTCATATAATATATACACACATGCATATATATCTACTAATAAGCTACCATCAATAATTTCATAATTTATAAAATGCATAACCACATTAATTAATTATAAAAATTAATAAAAATATGGGGGTTTACATTAGCAAATTTGAGTCATTAACTATGTTTCGGGCGAGTTTCGGGTAGATTAGCTGACTTAGTAATCAACTAGTCATAAATGTCTTTAGAAATATTAATTCTGGAATTTTAGAGATAAATCTGTAGAAAATTAGTTTAAATATTAATTTTATGATATTTATATGATTTTTAAGTATGTTATTGAAGTAGGGGCATAACCGACTAATTAAGAGTTAGAAACCCTAAAACTTTGTTTTGATGTCTCGTGGAACCTGTGCGTGATTGTATGGATTTAAATAGTTCCATGAGAGATTGAATATAATTTTAACACAATACTTTGACTAATTAAGTCGTATCATAAGTTTCATGAGTAGTGACTTAATCTAGTTAATTAATTATCTAAGAGCGTCGGGTTCTGGAGGCATGGACGCAGGAGCGGCATTTCATATTCACAGCACGAAATTAGGCAAGATACCTTCCCACCTTACACTGTGATTTATATATTCTTATTTTTAGTTGTTATTTTTTAATATTTTTTGTTTTTGTTATTATAAAACTGTGCGTCCAAGTCACACTTGGGTGCAAGCGACTCTATCGGTCATTTTCTTACTTTTGTTTATTTCTCTTGCATTGACTTAGTCTAGTGACTACCCATTGTTGATGAGGTATTGGCATATCTCTTACGGCCTTGACACCTGCTTTACCACATGTTGTCAGTCACATGTAGGACACGTGCTCGCGTAGTCGGCTAGCCACCGATACGTATGAGGCGTACGACTGATAGGTGTAACTGCCAATAGAATTGCATGCTAGTAGACTTGACAGTACTAGAGATCTTACGAGTCATGGATGTGACCCTACTAGGAATTGGGTGGGGAGAACAGTTCCTTAACGTATGGGCCACTTATGCACTTTTCTATTCCTGATCCTGCTGGCCTCTGACATTGGAGGAATGTTATGCTTTGAGGTCCCTGGTATCCTGATGGGACTATACATGAGTTACATGTACCTGAACCAGATGCCCATGCATTGAAGGTTTGTTCTTAACTGTATTTTTACCATCGTACTGGTAGGCACCCTTTTGCATGCATCCCTTTTTACTCTCTAATATATATCACAGATTATATGGCATGTTCTTTATGTATCTTGTTACGTCCCTCTGAGGACCTGGTTATCTCTCCAGGTGTATACTTTGTGACTTTTGTAGGGGTTCTAGCCAAGGCCATGATCTTCTCTATTTCTTCGAGGTTGATTGCTCTTGGTTCGTGTTGCCATTTTATCGATCATTTCCTTGTATATTTTCTTTTATTTAAAATGGTTGGTAGTGGATTTGTCTCCGCCCAACTACATATATAGGTGACAAATTCTTGAGTGATTATAATATTATTCTCTATTGTTGTAGATAAGATTTAGTTATCATGGTTTACTGAATTTTATAGCTTATGTATACATACGGGGTTCCATACATTGGAGTATACTTCGTATGTATACAGTTGGCATGTCTACGTACTTAGTCCTAAGTATTTTGGGACTGGGGCGTTACATGTATTTTTGGTGGCCCATGAAGGTCACATTTATCACTTCGGTTATGTTACTGTGCCGATGTGAGCCTGCATATAGGATTAGAATCTAGGAATCTCATCCACAAGCTTGACCTCCTTCTTTGATCCCATTTTCGAACTTTCGTTTGAATGCCTTGACCTGCCTCTTGCTTGATTCCTTTTCTACCGTAAATTTTATTTTCTTTTCCCTTCGTGCTTGATAAAGAGGTAAGGAAGATAACTCATACGAGTATACGTGTTATATTTCTCAGTTACCCTATTAGTCGACTTTTATAAGTTGGGTAGTATGACTACAACCTACCACCCATATCCTTGTAACCTAGTATTAAAGTGTAACAGGGTGACAAAGAATATATGCTAGTGTAGGAAGATATGGTTGCCTAGAATATAGAGTTTTAGTAGCCCGTACTCCGTTGGTCAACCACGGCCTGGTACAAAAGCCAGTAGGGCGACTATATAAGCAGGAACACCGAACAAGACTTAGATTCTTGTGAAAACTTAAACTATTTATTACTGCTTTTTATCATTATCTTCCGTACGTATACCTTGCAATATCATAAATAATGTTGCTATTTATAGCCTAGTCTTGCAAGCTTATATTTTTATCGAGCTTGTTCAGATCATATGTATACTGGGGACGCCCACTAACATATTGTCTAATCAGAATCAGTGTATCACTACAACAAATATGGCCTATAATAGCATGCACAAAACGCTATAGAAAGCCTTCTATAGCGTATTCTGTCCGCTATAATTGCCCACGCTATAGTATGTCAAGGCATGTGAACGCTATAACATTATAGCGTTCTTGAATGATGTAGATGGATTATAGCGTTCGTGTATGCTGTAGATGATTTATAGCGTTTGTGAATGCTGTAAATGGATTATAGCATTCATAAATACTGTGGATGGTTAGCATTTATGAATGCTGTAGATAGATTATAGCGTTCATGAATGCTAAGGATGGTCTATAACATTCTTGAATGTTGTTGATGCAGTGTTCATGAATCTTGTAGATGGTTTATAGCATTCTTTAATGCTTTTGATTTATTATAGCATTTCTGAATAACCTATTCTGTATCACATACAATTAACCATATAAAAATTTATGTTGAATCACAATTTTGATTTCAACAATTTCAATCGCAACTTTCATTTCGATCAATCAAGATATAAAAAGGATTTGCCAAAATAAATAAATTCATACATTTTTCAATTAAACATCAAGATGTACAAAAAGTTGATGTACGCCTAAAGTGATCGAAATATTAGTCCAAAATAAACTTTTCATGTTAAGAGAATGCAAAATGTACAAAATGTTTGTAACCTAACGCTAGACCAAAATTCAACCAAACCATTCCATGTCCATACAAAATGTTTGCAGGCCCAAAATGTAGCTCAATCAACTTTCTTTCTTTCTAGCTTATATCCACAACCATAAAAAATTTACACGTCAACCTACACAAAATTGAGAAGAAAACACATTAACATTATATATAAAAAAATAAGTTCATGTAAGATCTGTTAGTCAATTGGGACCTTTCTATTAGATAGGTCAAAGGGAAATATAAAGCATATACCTGGGTTTGTAGTTGTATAGAGGTTCCCAAAGCTAGAACATGGCATTACTGGCACTTGAAGCCTGTGGGTATATATGAACACATGCATCTCCAAGATTAAAACAAGACCTTCACAATAAAATAATATGAGTGAAATCGACGAAAGACTAATTAAGTTTGCAAACAAGGCCACAAATGTCATGAGCATTACTATAAGCAGCAGACCCACATTGTTGACTATTTTATTTGGTTTCTGTTAGAGCTTCATCATTTAAGGAACTGCTTACCTGATCAAGTTGTGGTCCAAAGAATTGACGAAAGAAGGAAGTTGTTATATGTTATATATTCGTGATATCAAGTAACAGATCGAGGAAGCTGTTATTATTTATTTTCATCTATTTTGATATTAATTTGTGTTAAAAAATTGTCTTCTAGAAATATGCAACTGGATATGCTAAACGTAAAAAGAAAGATTCAAATATTGATCGAATTTTAGAGAAGCGTCCTTGATGAGTTCGTTATTAAAGAACCACAAGTTATTGATACTATTAGTGTTCGAGGAACAATATGATACTATTAATATCCGTGATGGCAGACATGTAAACATATAGGACATCACAAAGGACATCACACAGACATACCTAAATCAGTTTCGTATCCCTGACTTCTTGTATGTAGCAAACTGGTTTATATTTCCTTAGCATAACAATCAACAAATCCACAAACACTCTCAAATACTTCAACTTTTTAGCAGAAAGTAGATCATCAAGCAAAATGAGGGTTTTACAAAAGGGGAGGAGTCCAATAAAAGATAAATGTTGTGGTGGACATGGATACTGCAAAATAAACTAGGACCATCCAAAAGCAGTGTGGTGCCTATGTCTAGTGTCCTGTCATATACATTCAATTAATGTCCAAGTTAGCCACAGAATAATCAACAAACCCATTAAAACATTTGGTAATGCACTAAAGGCTCCAAACTTTTACAGCAGAGAAGTAGGTTTTTCTTAAAGAGAAGAGCCCGTGTGGGCAAGGAAAATTTTGCATAAAATAATACTTTTGAAACTTATTCCCAAATTGCCTTTCTTTTCCTAATCGAGCTTTCAATAGTTAAATCCCATTTAAACACACCATTCCAACTGGCCACTAAAGTAGGTGAATGGTGTATGTACCATACAACTGGCCTTAGGTTTCTGATAAGGCCCTCTATTGGTTGTGGCCTTGGATAGCTATTTGAAAGCCCTGGGGTTTGGCTTTAGATTTATAGCTGATAAAAAACGTTGTCAATTCTTTTCAGGAGATTTACCATAAGGGTCCGAAACTGATTTTGATACTGCAAACCTTGTTTCAATCACATATGTTGTCACGACCCGCCCCCACTATTAGGGTACGAGAACGTAACAACGCCCAGCCTACGCCGCAGTGTCGGCGGTAGAACGCTGTCCTAGGTCACGACATCTAACAGATATAGGGCTAAACAGTTTATACTCCCCGAATGGGGGTGATATAGCAGGTACAGACTCAATCACATCTAAGGTAGAGCATGATAAGGATAGATAAAACATAAAATCCAAAAAGAGGTACAACAGAGAGAAATCTAAGTGTCTAAGATACACAAATCCAAAAATACATCTCAAATCTCCAAACTCAGATACAGTAATCCATAAAGTAAATACAACTCCAGACAATTGAAATAACTATCTAAACAACCTCTAATGTGTCTCCTCTAGGCTAGCAGGCAATCTCCAAGCAATCTGTAAAATTTATCAACGGGTCCAGTCAGGACAGGAGCAAGTACAGCACATCTCAACAATATCATAATAGTTTAGGAAATATAAACATGCTAGAGAGTAAGATACAAGATCTGAAGAAATAACATGATAAAAAAGAGAGACTGTAAGTAAATAGCTACAATATATAGAGAACTATCAGTGACTAGTGATTCAGAGCACAAGATGGTTATGTAAACGGCACGATGTTGTACACGAGTAATCTACAGAGGTTGTACACGAGTAATCTATTGGATTGATTACATAACTACTTCTACTCTCCCGCCCCAATCAATACACAAGGATCAAGCTAAGTTATATTATTGTACAGGAAGTATAGTCGCACACAAGATCATGTGAATACATGAATATACACGATTTCATACGATTTGTACACGAATGTCACGAATACAAGGAGTACACGATGCTCACGATAAAGTACACGAATACGAATACCCGATGTATCCGCTAAGGGGATAACATCGCACAACAAGATCCATATAGTACTAATCCGTATTTCTAACGTGTCAGCATTATGTAAAGTAATCTAAAGCAGGAAATATAATCCCAAACAAGATATGAAATGATCAGAGAATGTACTCGCCTGATATCTGAATGTCCAAGGTAAAAATACTGTCCGAGGAGAGGTGTCTAGCTCCTAATTAGAACAGCACAAGTCACAACATGTCCAGAAGTGTAATATAAAGCACTACAATGCATTCTGTCACTGCCACTTTTCTAGCTTGATGGTATTTTGGTCATTTTCAAAATTGAATTATTTTGGGATTATTATTATTAATTATAATTAATGTGATTTTTAGAAGATTTTTAGTATAATTGATTTGTGCTAGTTTTAGATTTTGACTCATGTTGACTAGGAGACTGTCCTATTGGCTAACCTAGGTCAAGACATCTTGGTTAGGTTAAGAAACCCTAGTGTGACCTAAGTTAGTCATTTCAAGTTCATTAGAAATGGTTTGGGGTAATTGGAATTAGTTTGGTCTAAGAATGACTTGTGAAGTCACAAGTCATAATCATGACTTAAACCAATTAGGACTCAACCAACTAGGCAAAACCCTAGCCTAGGGCCCTATGGCCGGCCAAGACAGCCCCTCCCCCTCTATAAATATTCTTCTAGGAATTAGGGCTAGCCTCTCTCTTAGGGTTTATCAAGTTTTTAGAAAGGGGTAAGTTCCATCTTCATAAATTCATAATAAATTCATTTCAAGTCATTTTTCCCTCAAACAATTTGCAATAGGCTCTAAATTTTGTGTTTTTGCTGTTGGTAATAAATTTTGACATGAAGAAAACAATTTGGAGAGCTTTTGGTGGTTTGAAGGATCCTTCTCCTTGGAGTTTTCGGGAGATTGAACACCTATAGGTAAAATCCTATCCATAGCTCCTAAAATCTAGTAAAAATCATTTTTATGATGCCCTAACCCTAGCCTAACTATAGGAATAGAGTTTCCCAAGTTTTCGTGTCGTTTTGTGTCTATTCTGGACACGTATCAGTGTTTATTACTAGGTGTTTGACGAAATGCCCCAATGGGCATTTCGTGTGTTTTTGGGGTTTTGTTTGAATAGGAATTTAGTGTTAGACCTCGCTTATAGGTTTTTGGTATTTTTTCCTGTTCTTAGTGTCGTGTCGTGTCGTGTCGTGTCGGGCTCGTGAACATTCGGTCGTGCATGCGCGCGCGCGGGCACAGTCCGTGCCCTGCTGCTCGGGGGCTACTGCGTGCTGGACACGCAACTTCGACACGAGATTTTTGGCATAGGGCTTGTGTCAGTGACTGACACGAGGCTCGTAAAGTTTCACGAGTCTTCATGTCGTGTTGGACACGTATTTTCGTGAGCACCGTGCGTGTACTGTGTGCGTGCGTGTGCTGTGTTTATATTCTGATATTTTAATCGTTTTAAATAATTTTAAATGATGTTTTAATGCTTGGTTAGATCCTAAATATCATGCTAATCTCTGTTAGTATAGGTTTACATATTGTATGGGTTTAATGATTGTGTTGGCTCGATTTTGGGGTCGAACAGTGCATTCTCTGATACTGTGTGACACTGGTTAATTCCCAGTTTTTCCCAATCTAGTTTAATACTCTTGTGATATGATTTCAATTGGTTTTTGATCCCCACATGTTTCTTTTTATGTTAGCTAAGTGTTTCATTCAAAATTTGGGATTGGTATGGTGTATTTTGGATTTTGGTATTCAAATTGGGTTGGTTCAACTGTTGTGAACTAAGGTTTCTGTTTATATGAACTGAGCTTGTTTTTCCAGTTTCTTCAACTTTTATTTGAACACTGTGATTGATATCTGAGATCCCTTGTTAGAAACCTGTTTTTCCAGTTCCATTTCAAACCTGGGAATGTATAGATTGGACTAATTTGGGTAATATATAGATGTATTCCTGGTTTGAATCCTTCAAACCTGGGAATGGTTCTATTGCCTAAATCGATTCCCTTACTTATCAGAACCTGTGTTGGCATTTGCAAAACCTAAGTTTGCCAGGTTTCCTGTGCTTGAGTATACACTGTTCCTTCCCAATGGACTAATATCTGAGAATGATTTTAACCTATTTTGTTAAGTTATAAATTTATTCCCTTTTCATTATTTTAATGTTGTTCATCCTTGAACCTGAAATTGTGTATTTATTAACTGAGGTTGGTTGTCTTCCAGTTTTTGAAAACTTGGAAATGGAGTTTGGGTTGTTGTGTTTCAAATCTTTATCAACCTGAGTTTGTGGTATTTCCAGTTAATGGAAACCTGAGAGGGAACTGTGTTCCCAGTTTTCGAAAAAAAAACCTGGGAAGTGTTATGAAGTTTAACAGTTTTAAATTCTCCATTATGTTATGTTTTTCATTTGACAGTGATTCCCTCATATTACATTTCAAATTCTGTGAATGAGAGTTGGGGGTATTGCCTTGTATTCAAAATAATTCCTCCTTGTGTATAAAATTGAGATGTACATGGTTACATTGATTTCAAACTGTCCTTCTTCACAACTGATATGAGTTAGTTCCAGTTTTCTTTTAGCCTGGGACTTGGGTTGCATTCCAGTGCCTATAAACCTGAGATGTCAGTCCCTATTTTCCAGTTTCTTCACACACACATACACATGTTCACATGAGTTTTTCCCTCACTCCCTTGTGTATATATATATATAAGCCTTATTTTATATATATATACAAGTTTCCCTATATATATGTGTATTGTATTTTTAAATATATATGATATATATGGTGTCATAATATTGGGATATTATGTGTATGATATAGTGTGAACATAGGGCATGGGTGTATTGGTGTAGTGACTATAGGATGGGTGTTTTCTTAGTAGACTATTAGACATAGTCTTGTGGTTGTGTTATAGGCATGTTTATGCATGGTATGCTTAGGGGAAACCTAGAGTAGACTTGTTATAACTTAGAATAACTTGCTAGACCTATATTAGACTTGGTTGACCTAGTTTGACTTCTAGGGTTGACCAGAGTTGACCAAGAGTTGACTTTGGTCAAGATTGACCTAGTTTCATGTAGAACGCATTAAATTGTATTGTATTATCATTGTAGACTCATAGTGACTCGTACTGTTCTATAGGAGACAGACACCCCTCCTCGGACAGTATACTTTCTCCAGATTCTCAGGATACAGGCGAGTACATTCTCTGATCATTTCATATCCTGCATTAGGAGTATATTTCCTGCTTTAGATTACTATACATGATGCTGATACGTCAGAAACACGGATTAGTACTATATGGATCTTGTTGGGCGATGTTATCCCCTTAGCGGATACATCGGGTATTTCGTGTTCGTGTACTTTATCGTGAACATCGTGTACTCCTTGTATTTATGACTTTCGTATACGAAACGTGTGAAATCGTATATAATCATGTTTTTACATGACCTTCGTGTACAATAACATAACTTAGCCAGATCCTTGTGTATTGATTGGGGCGGGGGAGTAGAAGTGGTTATGTATTCAATCTAGTAGATTACTCGTGTACAACCTCTGTAGATTACTCGTGTATAACATCGTGCCGTTTATATAACCATATTGTGCTCTGAATCACTAGGCACTATCAGTTCTCTATATACTGTAGCTATTTATTTACATTCTTTCCTGTTTATCATATTTCTTCAGTTTCTTGTATCTTACTCTCTAGCATGATTATATATCCTGACATGCTATAATTTGTTGAGATGTACTGTGCTCGCTCCTGTCCTGACTAGACCTGTTGAAATATTATAGAGGACGAGGCTGAGGCGTTCTGCCCTACTTACTACGGTGCTACACTAGACGAGTGTCTGGACTTGGACCAGCAGCAGGAGCCACTAGCTGTAGATGACACTCCTTTAGATTAGGACTGTCTTTTCTATTCTGGATTACTGTATTAGACTTGAGATATTCTGAGATGTATTTATTTTAGACACTTAGAACTCTGGATTGTATCTCTGTGATTCTCTGTTCTGGATATTGCTATCTTTTATTATCAATCTATCTTACCTGTTCTACCTTAGCTGTGGTTGAGTTATATTGTGTTATGTCACCCCCATTCGGGGAGTATAACTGCTATACCTTCAATTGTTAGATGTTGTGACCTAGGACAGCGTTCTACCGCCGACACTGCGGCATAGGCTGGACGTACCCACGTCTCGTGCCCTTACTCTAGAGTGCGGGTCGTGACACGTTTTTAGTGGTGGCCCATGCAGGTCTAGGATATAAGTGTAGTGGTATTCGAACTAGAATATCGCTGCAGCCTGCAGTAGAAATTAGCATATTTTTTTTTGAAGGTACTCAATCACGCTAGGAAAATTCCTTATCAGATTTCGTATATCTATTTTGCTACTTATTGTCTCCCTTAGAAATTTAAACTGTCCTCCTTTGATTATTCGACTCATTCTCAGTAATTGTTTCTTGTTTGATCTGTGTCTCCAGGATGGTCGAGACGCGATCGCATCGCCCCATGATGGGAGAGGCTGGAGAGGGGTCTGCCACCTCTCGTGTCCAGCATCCAGCTCCCGGTGCCACAGGGCCAGTACAGCCCTCAGGAGTGGGAATTTCTGCCACCTTTGGAGGAGCACCTCCACCAGTCGGGAGGCCGAGCATGGTGATTCCTGAGATCCTTCCCACGCAGCAGCCTCCGCCTGCGGGAATAGTTGATGCTGCTCATCTCTTCTCCTTCGTGGAGAGGATTCTGGAGTCCTCGTACCAGCGGGATCAGAGGCAGACTGCAGATTTCAGGCAGAGGATTGATGAGGCGCACCAGTTGGTACGCACGACTGTTGAGATGGTGACAGGTCAGGGGACTCAACAGCAGCCCCGTCGGAGGGAGAAGGATATTCAAGACTTCTAAAAGATGTACCCTCGGGAGTTCTTAGGCACGGAGGGCATTCACTATGCCGATGACTGGATTGAGCACATAGAGGAGATCTTCCGGCTGGCAGAGATAACAGATCGGCTTCACATTGAGGCAGCGGGCAGCCAGATACAGGATTTGGCCCGTACATGGTACCAGACTGATCCCAGAGTAGGAGTGGAGGGCCAGACTTGGGCCCGGTTCAAGGAGCTGTTCAAGGAGCAGTTCTTTCCCGATGTAGCCTTGGGTGGGATCGAGGCGCAGTTCGAGGCTCTGGTTCAGGGGAACCAGACAGTTGCTGAGTATGCCGGGGAGTTCTGCCGACTGGCCCGATTTATTGATGATCTGACGGAGAAGACCAAGGCGAGGAAGTTTCGCCGAGGTTTGATTAGGGAGATTCGGTCGCTGACTAAGAGCGACCGGAATGCTACTTTTGTTGAGATTTATTCTGGGGCCATGGCGGCAGAGGACGACCTGGGACTGAGACAGAAGAGAGGTCGCAATTTTCAGTCAGGCAGTAGCAGTCAGGGGCAGGCCAAGAGGCTTCATTTCCAGCAGCAGTTTCAGCATCAGAGGCCAGTGCAGCAGTTCCAGCAGCAGGGCCGTGCACCTTTCCAGCAGGTGCAGCACCAGCATCAGAGGGGGCAGCAGGCACCCAGGCAGCAGGCTATTAGTTGTACTTTCTATAAGAAGCCTGGGCACAAGTGGGACGAGTGCAGGAAGATACTCGGCAGATGCTTGATGTGTGGATCAGCAGACCATCAGATGCGAGAGTGTCCTGTTGCGTCGATGCGTCCGATACCAGGATAAGCTGGGGCAGCCAAGGCTCCAGCAGGCCAGCAGAGGGGACCAGCCCTGCAGACCCAACAGCAGAGGTTCCAGCAGCACCAGCAGCAGGCACGGGATGGACAGCAAGGGCGAGCTTTCACTATGGCAGCTGAAGATGCGGAGGTCATCGAAGAGCTGATAGTAGGTTCGATTCTTCTCGACTCCCTTCCAGTATTTGCACTTTTTGATTCCGGGGCTTCCCACAGCTTTATGTCTGTATCATATGCTATTAGACACAGTTTGATTTCGGAACCATTGCCTAGGACCTGCAAGATCACGACCGGGGGTGGGGTCATCCTCGTGAGTGATGTTTGCAGAGGGCGGAGTGTCATTTTAGAAGGCCGAGAGTTGGGGGTAATTCTACTAGTCATGCCATTACCGAACTACGATATTGTATTAGGTATGGACTGGCTGAGTAGACACCACGCCCGCATTGATTGCCGTGGGGGTAGAGTTTTGTTCGGGGTGCCAGGAGAGCCAGAGTTTGAGTACACCTGACGGCAGACAGAGCAGGACGACAGAGTTTTCGGTGGAGCATCAGTCGAGAAGCAGGTGACTCCGTATCCCTTGATCGCAGAGTTTATGGACGTATTTCCAGAGGAGTTGCCAAGGCTTCCACCGGACAGAGATATAGAGTTCTCGATAGACTTGGTTCCCGGTACGGAACCGATCTCTCAGCATGTCTATTGAGTGAACAACAGCGAGTTAGTGGAGCTGAAGAAGCAGGTAGATGAGCTGCAGGACAAGGGCTTCATTCGCTCGAGTTCTTCACCTTGAGGTGCACCGGTACTTTTCGTACCCAAGAAGGATGGGTCGGTACGTATGTGTATCGACTACAGGGCACTTAATAACCTGACAATTAAGAACAGATACCCACTGCCACGGATCGATGATCTGTTTGATCAGTTGAGCGGAGCTCGGGTGTTCTCCAAGATTGATTTGAGGTCGGGTTATCACCAGGTGAAGGTGAAGAGGGAGGATATTCCCAAGACCGCTTTCAGGATGCGGTACGGGCAGTTTGAGTTCTTGGTTATGTCGTTTGGGATAACCAATGTACCAGCAGTGTTTATGAATCTAATGAACAAGGTGTTCCACCAGTACTTGGACAAGTTCGTGGTGGTGTTCATTGATGATATCTTGGTATATTCTAAGACAGAGGAGGAGCACGAGGAGCATCTGCGGATAGTGCTAGAGACTCTCAGGCGGGAGCAGCTTTATGGAAAACTCTCCAAGTATGAGTTTTCCTTGGACCAGGTGGACTTCTTGGGACATGTGGTGACTGGAGATGGTATCTCAGTTAACCCCAAGAAGATTGTAGCAGTTGAGGCTTGGGCAGCGCCGACTTCAGTAACAGAGATCAGGAGTTTCCGGGGGCTGGCAGGATATTATAGAAGATTTGTGCAGGATTTCTCCCGGGTTGCAGAGCCGTTGACACGGTTGACCCGGAAGGATACTGAGTATGTTTGGTCAGAGGAGTATCAGACAGCTTTTGACGAGTTGAAAAAGTGGCTTACGACAGCTCCGATTCTGATATTGCCTTCAGGATCAGGTGGTTTCACTATTTATAGTGATGCTTCAGGGAAGGGGCTGGGTTGCATCTTGCAGCAGCATGGAAAGGTGATTGCCTATGCTTCCAGGTAATTACGTCCCCATGAGAAGAACTACCCTACCCATGACCTGGAGCTGGCGGTAGTGATTTTTGTTTTGAAGTTATGGAAGCACTATCTGTATGGCGAGAGGGTGGAGATCTTCATAGACCACAAGAGCTTGAAGTACGTGTTCACTCAGAAGGAGTTGAACATGAGGCAGCGCAGGTGGCTTGAGCTGATAAAAGACTTTGATATCGTACTCCAGTATCACCCGGGGAAGGCCAACGTGGTTGTCGATGCCTTGAGTAGGTATCCGATAGCCATGTGTTTGACTATAGATCGGCACCTGCTTGCAGATTTGGAGAGCCTTGGGATTGAGGTGATCGTGCCCGGAGTGTAGATGCAATTATGGGGCCTACAGATACAGTCAGACTTGATGGACATGATCAACGCGACACAGTTTGATGATGTGGCCCTACGGTGTATCCGAGAGCAGATCAGTATGGGAGTGGAGGATACTGAGTTCTCACTTGCAGAGGATGGTGCCCTGAGGCATGGTGCCAGGTTATGTGTGCCTAGCGGGGAGCTCAGAGAGCAGATTATGTAGGAGGCTCACAGATCGCAGTACTCTATACATCCTCGTGCCAACAAGATGTACAGGGATCTGCGAGAGCATGTCTGGTGGTACGGGATGAAGAGGGAGGTGTCCAACTTCGTAGCTAGATGCTTGATCTGTCAGCAGGTCAAGGCTGAGAGGCAGAGGCCCGGGGGATTATTGCAGCCGTTGCCCATTCCAGAGTGGAAGTGGGAGCAAATTACCATGGACTTTGTATCAGGATTGCCCCGTACACCTGGAGAAAAAGACGCGATTTGGGTTATCGTTGATAGGTTGACCAAATCGGCCCACTTCTTGCCATTCAAGGTGGGTACGTCTACAGAGAGGCTGGCGGAGTTGTATATGAGGCAGATAGTCAGGATTCACGGAGTTCCCATCAGCATAGTCTCAGATCGGGATAGCCGCTTTACTTTCCATTTTTGAAGGAGTCTGCAGACTAGCTTGGGCACTCAGCTCAAGTTCAGTACTGTATACCACCCCCAGATGGACGGACAGTCAGAGAGGACTATTCAGACCCTTGAGGATATGCTATGGATGTGCGTCCTGGATTTTGGAGGTTCCTGGGAGGATCACCTGCATTTGGTAGAGTTTGCTTACAACAACAGTTTTTAGGCCAGCATTGAGATGTCACCGTTTGAGGCTCTGTACGGGCGTAGGTGTCGTACACCCTTATCTTAGGATGATGTTGGAGAGCGAGCTTTACTGGGACCAGAGATGGTTGTTGACGCAGCTGAGAAGGTGAAGCTCATCAGGGACAGACTTCGCGTGGCACAGGACAGACATCGGCACTGGGCCGATAGCCACCGGAGGCCGCTGGAGTTTGAGGTACAGATTTAGAGTAGGATTAGAATTAGGTTGTATTTATTTTTGTTTGATTGATCGTGTTTGATTTTTAGTAACTTGAGACCTTGCTTGTGATTAGGTTGGAGACATGGTTTTTCTGCGGATATCTCCGACTCGTGGTACGATACGTTTTGGTGGAGGTGGGAAGCTTAGCCCGTGCTTCATCGGCCCTTTCGTTATCAGCGGGAGAGTCGGTGATGTGGCATACAGGCTAGACTTGCCACCTGCACAAGTGGGCATCCACAACATATTCCATGTATCACAGCTGAGACGGTACGTGGCTGACCCTAGCCATGTGCTCGATCACTCGGAGATAGAGGTTGGACCTACTCTCAGTTATCCAGAGCAGCCTGTGGAGGTTTTGGATCGCTGGAAGAAGGTATTGAGGAACCAGGTGATACCCTTGGTACGCGTCGCATGGAGGCATCATTCTCCAGGAGAGTCTACCTGGGAGCGGGAGGATGAGATGCGGGAGCGGTACCCCTATCTTTTTGGACCTTGAGGTATACTTTTCTATCCTTCTTAGCAGTTAGTTTCGCCTTTAAATTTCGAGGACGAAATTATTTAAGGGGGGTAGATTTGTCACTGCCACTTTTCTAGCTTGAGGGTATTTTGAACATTTTTAAAATTTTGGAATTATTTTGGGACTATTATTATTAATTATAATTAATGTGATTTTTAGAAGATTTTTAATATAATTTATTTGTGCTAGTTTTAGATTTTGACTCATGTTGACTAGGAGACTGTCCTATTGGCTAACCTAGGTCAAGACATCTTGGTTAGGTTAAGAAACCCTAGTGTGACCTAAGTTAGTCATTTCAAGTTCATTAGAAATAGTTTGGGGTAATTGGAATTAGTTTGGTCTAAGAATGGCTTGTGAAGTCACAAGTCATAATCACGACTTAAACCAATTAGGACTCAACCAACTAGGCAAAACCCTAGCCTAGGGCCCTATGGCCGGCCAAGACAGCCCCTCCCCCTCTATAAATATTCTCCTAGGAATTAGGGCTAGCCTCTCTCTTAGGGTTTATCAAGTTTTTAGAAAGGGGTAAGTTCCATCTTCATAAATTCATAATAAATTCATTTCAAGTCCTTTTTCCCTCAAACAATTTGCAATAGGCTCTAATGTTGACACAAAGTCACAGTCAACCAAATATTGATAACATTGACTAAATAATATTTATAATAATTCAATACGACACACAACGTCTACATTAAGCTCAAGTCAGACGACAGCTCAGTCTCAGCTTCTCAGTTATATTTGAGTCTGTATTTTACACTTTTGTTGTGTCTAGACTGGTGTAAACTGTGTCATGCTGAGCTCTTGAGACTTAACCTATAGCCTACCCAATAATCCTTAAACTCCACCATCCAGAAAAATACCCACTGTCCACTTAGACCAGCTTTGTGCTCTGGAGACAGAGTTCGGGCCGAACTCTGCCTCCACACAGAGTTCGGGCCGAACTTTGTCCCCTAAAAATCAGCATCCATAATTTTAGGGTTAGCTGGTTGCTAGTTGTCCAATGGCCAATTGTTTAAAATTTCCTACCCGAATTCTGGCCGAATTCTGCCTACAAAAACACTATAAATAGGCCATGAATTTTCTCATTTCAAATCATCCAATCTTCTCTTCTCTTCTCTCTTATAGCTCAAATAAGCCATACCCTTCCCATCTACTAGCCACAAGCCTCCTAAGTCTCGAGTGCTGAGCATCTCTCAGTTAGGAATCTTGTGCAAGAGTTGAAGAAGTCGCTTGGACAATTTCAAGCAAATCGCCACTGCGATCCTCTGTAAGAAGTTGACGTGCTCTTCTGAAGTAAAGGCATGGGTTGTAAACTACTATTTCACAAATAGTGGATTTAATCCTGAGCTAGAGTTCTCAGGCCTGGACTAGTCCTCCACGAGGGAAACCAGGTTAAAATTGCTGTGTTTGCGTATGCTTTCTTACTCTTCATTTAATTTCCGCATTTTACTCTGATTATTTATAATTCGTGAAAGAGTTAATTTTTAATTGGTTATTTTCTATATAAACTCTATTCACCCCCCTTTAGAGTTTCCACCTGTTCTTCAATTGGTATCAGAGCTCTGTTCTCTTTACAAGAATTTACATCCTAGAGCTGATCCATGGCAACCACACAATCCTTGATTTCCAATCACGGTGAAGGACAGTCCACTCATAGGCCTCCCCTATTTGATGGAACTAACTACACGTATTGGAAAACAAGGATGAGTTTTTATCTCAAGTCTCTAGACTTTGACCTGTGGACTATCGTCACTAACGGTTACAAAAAGCGCGCCAGGATAGTTGTCAACGGTGATCTCATTAAAAAATCACATGACAAATATTCTGACGAAGAGAAGAAACAGGCAAGTCTAGACGCGAGAGCTATTAATGCTTTATTCTGTGCTATAGACATGAATGAGTTCAACTGGGTATCCACATGCACCACATCCCACGAAGTATGGAAGCTTCTAGAAGTGACGCATGAAGGAACCACCCAAGTCAAGGAATCTAAAATAAGTCATCTCACGCAAGAATACGAGGCCTTCAAGATGAAGCCAAACGAGACGATCACACAGATGTTCATAAGGTTCCTTGACATCATCAACCCCCTGTCTTCACTTGGAAAGTAATATTCAAATCATGAGAAGATTCACAAGTTGCTTAGGGGGCTACCAAAAATTTGGAACCCTAAGGTAACAGCCATCATAGAAGGAAACGATCTCACAACAATGTATATGGAGACCTTGATGGGAAAGCTAATGACTCATGAGCTTGACCTCAAGGACTTCGAAGAGCCTGCTCCTAAGGCTAAGGAGATCGCACTCAAAGCTCACCGACGGAGGGCTGAACCCGAAGAGACGGATGACGACAACTCAGAAGATGATGATCAAGCCCTCATGGTTTGCAACTTCAAGAAATTTCTTCGCTTCAACCGGAGAAAAAAGGAACCACAAGAAGATGAAGAAGAAGAGCCTACTTGCTATGGTTGCAAGAAGACGGGACATGTCCGAAAAGACTGTCCATTCTCAAAGAAAAGCAACCGCTATGAGAAGCCATACAAGAAGACCACTTCAAAGAGATATGCCAACACTAGCATCTGGCATAAAAGCGATGCCAGTGACTCCGAGGAAGAAAAGAACTCTCCTCAAGATACGGCAAATGTTTGCCTAATGGCAACATCCGACAAGGTATCTAACGACACTCTTGACGACTTCACTTTTGATGAACTTGGCGATGCTTTTACTGATTTACTTAGTGACCATAAAAAGGCCATTAGTAAATACAAACAAGCCAAGGACAAAATCAAAAGTCATGAAGTTAAAATTCAAAGACTTTCTCTTTTACTTGATAATATTAGAGACACTGTACCCACAGATGTCACTAATGAGGTATCTAAGCTTAAAATAAGCTTACATGATGCCGAGGTACGTATTGAGCAGCAAACAAAAGAAATTGCAACACTCAACACAGAGCTTGCAGATGAAAAGAATAGACACAAAATCCCTATCACTAAGTTGCATGGTTTAAATGCTAAAATCACTGAATTGCAAGCTGTTTCTAAGAAATTAGAGACCAAATTGGGAAAACAGGTTGCTTAACCTCAAACCCAATCACATGAGACACACACAAAGCATAGTACTACTCATACTAGTAAACCAAGTCATACTCATGCTGCTCACAATCATGCTTACATGTAGATACAATTTCACAAACCTCATGCACGTAGAAATAATCATCATATGTCACATGAACATCATGCTACATATAGATACAGTCATCATCATGTTGCACAAAGACACAATCAACATCACTCCACATATAGACAATTTTACCATGCCATGCCATATAGACAACCTCATCATGTCATGCCATATAGACAACCTCATCATGTCATGCCATACAGACAACCTCATCATGCCATGCCATATAGACAACATCATGCCATGCCATATAGACAACATCATCATGCCATGCCATGTAAGTCTACATATCATCAACACTCTTATAGACTTTATCAGCATGCTCCAAATGTGAATAGAAATGCTACATGCACTTATTGTGGTCTACATGGACACATATCACCACAATATAGAATCAGAAGATTAGTTTATAAAAGGATATATGCATGGTTTCCCAAAGCTAACTCTTCAGGACCCTCAAGAATTTGGGTACCAAAGGTCACATCTACTCTTGATGTAGGTGGACCTTCCCTTCTCAACTAAGAGTAAGTGGATTCTCGATAGTGGATGCTCGCGGCCTATGATAGGAGATGCACATCTTTTCGTATCACTATCGATGAAGAGAGAAGGATACGTATCCTTTGGTAATAATTTAAAAGGGTATATAATAGGTAATGGTACTATTGGTCATCCTCCCTCTCCTGTAATAAAGGATGTCTGCCTAGTGACCGAGTTAAAGCATAACCTGCTCAGCATTAGTCATCTTGCTGATCATGGATATGATATTAACTTTGGACAAAACAATTGCTTTATTTATGATAGGTCAACGGGAGACATTGCTTTTGAAGGGAAAAGAGAGGATAACATTTATATTTTCTTTCTATCTATAGATACTAATAATGCAGGTAGATGTCTATATGCCCTCAAAGATGAACGATTACTTTGGCACCAGCGTCTTGGTCATGCCAATATGGATACTATATCCGGGCTATCAACCAAGAAGCTAGTGAGAGGATTGTCCGACATCACATTCAAAAAGGACACGGTATGTGCCAAATGTGAATTGAACAAAGCAACCAAATCCTCATTTCATTCCATTAACTCTGTAAGTACTACTAACTACTCCATATGGATTTTTTTGGTCCTAGTAGAGTGTTTGCCATTGATTGTAGAAGTACAGAACAATTATCGGAGGACTGAACTTAGACTCATAATACAAACTCGCTCGTACAAAGAAAGCCTAGGGACGAAAACCTAGGTACAGCAGTCTAAGTACGATTGTTTATTTTAGATTCTGGGGGGTGATGATAGAGGCTCGGGAAAACGACGGCCGCTCTGCCTTACTCCTTGGACGATCGGTACGCAGCCTTGACTCGGGGAAGATCTGCTTGGTCGTTGACAAAGAAACGCCTTCTTGCTCTCTCTCTGATTGCTCTCCTGGCTTCTCTCTCTGTGTGTATATTCTCTCTCTGACTATGGGGGAAGTCTCTCTGTGTATACGTATTCTTCTCTCGTTTCTTTTTGTATATCTCTCTATCTCTATGCTACAAGGGAATGGCACCTTGCTATTTATAATAGTGGGATGGGATCGCTAGGGTTGCCAATGATTAGCTCTTGGGGATGGCGGCGGCTTGGGGATTAATCAATCCAGGCCGTTCGTTTCGGATTGTGACGAATCAGAACTATTAAGGATAGATTACACCAAATCCCCATTAGCAATCAATGCTGATTGGCATAAATCTTCCTTATAATGATTCTCTCATATCTGTGAATAAATCAAATTTATTCTCCTGCCACGTGCCCCAGATCATTGGGATTCGACCCGATCTTGGATTGCCATAAATCTGGGAGACTGATCGGCTGAGGACACGTGTCCTGAGAGCCAATGGTGAGACTGGAACCGCATGCAGATTGGGCCGTATGAGATTTGGGCCACATGAATTTTGGACCGCATAAGACTTGGGACATGTGTCAGGACTGTCTGGGCAGTGGCCCCCTCCTTCAGACTTCTGAACCATTTGATGAGCCGCATGAACCGCGTAATGGTGTGTCTGCTTGAGCCACATGGGCACGATCTTCTTGAGCCGCATAGGGATGATTCCACTCGAGCCGTATGGGACAGCTTCACTCTGAACCGCATGGGAAGTCTTCACTTCGAGCCGCATAAGCACACCCACGTGGTAGGGCCACGTGGCATTTTGTTGTTCTCGGGGGATTGTGTCAGAGATTTCTTTCTCTTCCCTAGAGATTCGTCATCAGGACAGAGTCATAATTACCTGCTTTGGTGTCAGGTCTGTCAACTTTTCAGAGGGGTCAGCCGTCAAAGTAGTTAATACAGCATGGATCGAAGGGGAGCACTTGTCACGCCACGTGTCTTCTGAGCCGCATGAGATGCCTCCGGTCGCATAGCTCCTTATGCCGCATGACTCCCTGAGCCGCATGCATTTCTGAGCCGCATGGGTCAATTTCTTTAGTATTTTCCATGCTTCTACAGGACCCCCTTCAAAGTTTTCAATTTGTAAAATTGAAATACTTTGAATAAGAAGCATGGCCGTGCTGGCCGCATATGCAATCCCGACCGCATAAGAGTTCTAGCCGCATGAATATGTTGTTCGTATGACTGTTTTAGCCGCAGGGGGGTATGTTAACCGCATAGATGGTCCAGTCCACGTGTGTGGGTCTTTATTTATCTCCAAGTTGCTTAAGTGCCGTCTTTGTAGGGGGAATCTCAAGGGTCAGTTCATTGAATCTTTTTGGATTCAATGCCTTGGGTGAATCTTGGAGACGAAACCCAAGGAGTCGGTTTCGCTCTTCAAGAGTCGATCATTGTCCCACATGTCCGTCTTCTCCCCTCCTCCTATAAATAGAAGGGGTTCGAAGAGAGAGAAGACTTCTTTATTTTCTTTCTTCTCTTATCCCGCTTGCCTTTCTTTTTTTCGATAATTGATGGCTCCCAAGAAGATCATGGCAGTGAAGGGCAAGAAGGCGGCCTCCACTTCCACCTTGGGTACGGTTGCTGCCCCGCCCATCGTCGTGCCCGCTGTTCATCCTGACGTCCATCCCTCCATTGCTGGTAAGGACAATGTATGAATTAAGGAACCCCAACCGCCATGGCTACGTCGCATACTTTATGCACGAGCCTTTGTAAATCGTATGTTCGCCCTACGGCTGAGCTGCAAACCGCATAAGAAAAATCATTGTGTCTGTATGTGCGCCTTATTAATGAAACCGCATAGGTGGGTATAGACTTTTATTATGCGGAGCCGCATAAGCAGTCTTCTGAACTGGAGCCGCATGGTGCTTTTTGGAGCCGCATAAGACTTCTGAGAACTTCATGGGAGGCATGGATATTTTCTTGAGCTGCATGTGGTTTGAAAACACCTAATCAGCTCTTTTTTTTTTATTCTCTGTTTAACTTATTTTTTTCTTTGTCTGTTCTTCAGTGAATTTGCCGGTTAACGCCGCCGGAGAACTCTTAGAGGGTAGAGCTCAAGCTGCTCTCGGCTATAGGTACGACCAAATTGTTCAGCACGTGGCGGATCAGTTTCCAAGCGATGAGCCTATGGCCAGATTGAATGCCATCAAGAATCAGCCCTTCCATTTTCTTAATGCTATGATGAACTCCGGGAAATTCGAAGGAGAGTTTTTGAAGCCTACGTTCTTTTTTGGAGACGCCTTGACCGTGGAGAATGATCATGTTCTGAAGGTGTCGGAGGATTGGTATTTTGTTTCTAACGGGATGGCGATCCGCATCCCTCAGATGGAGCAACACTTTCCATTATCTTGGTTCAATATGCTCCCTTTGGACCGAAAGATGGAGGGAACTCTAACCCCTACTAGGAGTGGGATGTTCGTGGGGAACATCCGTTATAATAACCATCTGAAGTCCGTAGTTGCTGGCAAGGTGCATACCAGTTATTCTGTGACAGGGTTGGTCCCAGGTTCTTTCCTGAATGTGGCAGGTCCTAACTTCACGTTTTCTGCCGCCGATACTTTTATAAATCGACTTGCCCGGAAAGGCTCCTATCCCGTTGGTCGGTTGACGTTTCCTGGTTGGATATACCCTATTCCCTCGTGGATCAACTTATCTACCTGGATCCTGCAGAAGTATGAGGCTTTTTTGTGCGAGATTGGCCTGTACCATGCTATCCGAGGTACCAGTCATGGCTTGTTCATAAACAAGAAGCTATTCATATCCCTGCTGGAAATGTATAATTGTCGTACAGGGACCTTTTACACACCTGTAGGGGAGATGGGACTTGCGCTCCATGAAATGCATACGGTTTCCAAGCTTCTTTGGGGGGACGAAGCGTTTGAAGCGTATACTCCCACTAATGAGGAACTCGAAGATTTGGAACGACGGTATCCTGGCTTTGCACCCTTTACCAGGAGATATTGTGTCATTATAACACATGCCATCAGATAACCCGCAAGGATAACCTGGAAGGGGATGCTCCCTACACCAAGGATTGGGTGCATTATCTCTTCTCAGCAGATGCCTCAGGTCTGGTTACCTCTCGTCGCCCTAGGTCTCGGAAGGCGGTCAAAGAATTGGTGTCATCTACTAGTGGCAGATTCGGGAGCCAAACCGACACTTTCGACTACTTTTACCAAGATACTCAAGAGCTGTCTGAGAAAGCGCTTCTGGCGGGATTTTTAATGATCTGGCTACGAAACTGTGTAGTCTCGGGAGGAACCGGTTCTATTGAGAGAATTAGTTGTAACTTCATTCTTCCGGCTGTGAAATTGGTCTTACGAATCAGGCTAGCTCTCCTTCCAGCTATGGTGTGTAGCATACACCGTGGCCTTCGTACCTTCATGTCCAAAGTCATTACCTGCGATGTGACCAAGGATTTTGAACGAACTGAGTTACCTTATCATTATTTGATGGGGTGGCTGCTGATACATTATCCATCTTTGATGAGGTCGGGCTCTGAGAGCGGTGCGACAGATGATGACGCCCTTATCTTTCGTTACCGTGATGAGCCTTGGGAATGTGAGACCATGCGAGTTTGCCGGATGGTCTTGGCAAGGGCAGATAAGTATCATATTTTCGTATCCGTCCCTCGCTTTTCTGCTAGGGACATAGAGACTGTGCATATAGACGGTATTGCGCCTCCTCAACTTCTGGATAGCCAGATGCTCTTATGGTTGCGTAACATCCGTCCCTCACATCTGGTGTACCGCAACCGCAATGCTGTTTTTCTGGAGCCGTATCTGCCTAGTAGGTTTGCCCGACAGTTCGGGTACAGCCAACTTTGTTTAGACAGCCCCAGCTCTTGTCTGGGTTATGAGGGAAGTCTTCTTGATGGTATCAGAGCTTGGCAATATTATGATTCGTTCCATACTCGCACCATTTTCTCGGTCCCTGCTATTAAGGAGTTTGTGGAGATCTTGCATATGGCGGCTCTGTATTATGTCATGGCGAACAAGCCTCCGGTCGGTTTTAACCCAAGTACCAGTTTTATTGCTGGCACTGGTCTGGAGGAAGGCTCTCAAGGGGCCAAGAAAAGAAAGACTAGAGCCGAAGTGCCAGATTTGGATTCCGCTACTGAAGGTGATGAAGGCAACGAGCATAATGAAGATGACTCTATCCTTCCAGTGGTAGGCGCAGAGGTGGATCAATTGCATGTTTTGTCAGATGAGATGCTGAGGGATCAGTCCCTTGTTGCGCCTGGTCCTATCCCGAAACGTAGCAGGCAGGTTCCTCCTGTAGGCAGTATTTCTCGATCCTGGAAGCTGGTTGCGACTAGGCACCGTCTGCCAGCCACGAAAGAGAGTGGAGAAGAAGTCAATCCTACGTCAGAGGTAACAAAACTGCTCTCGATCCCTTCTTTCTTCTTTCCTTTGAGTTTCAATCCTGATTGTCTTCATTCCCTCTTTTAGGTGTCGGGGGAAGAAGAAAAGTTTCAGGATGTCGAGACGGTGACCCAGGATAATGGGGCCTCCCATGAGCCTGTTCCTATTCAAGAGGACGCAGATCAATCTGTATCCCCCTTCAAGGTGACAGGGTCAGGGGACGTGACTGAGTTTAACTCGGGGATTGCGGGTGGGGGGACCATGCCAGTTGTGGATGAGCCGTGACCTTCATGTCCCTCCCCTGGTAAGATTAGCCGAATCTTAACCCGTGAGGAAGCCTATCTTCTCTATCATCATGTCCTTCGAGTTACGTCGATTGACTGTTATTCTAGACATTCAGGTCCTTCCCCTTCAGTGCCGAGGATGGACGTCGTCGAGACAACCCCAACCGAAGGGGCATCGGTGGAAAGGGGTACACTTTTTCACTGCCCGACTCGTCTTGATGGGCCTTCTGGGGGCCCGAGTTTAACGGGCCCGTTCTCGGGGCAGTCGGGGCAGAAAACAATGGTCCTTGTATCATCCTTTGCTCCAATGGCTTCGAGAATCGACCTTTCTTCCCTGCCGAGCATCCAAGGTCTCCGGGCGGCGGAAGATGAGTTGGCCGCTGTTCATGCATCTTTCTGCTCGGACTCCGCTCCCTTGGTGGCGAGCTCTAGCGTTACTCCTCCGACGTTGCCGCTCCGGCTTCCTCTGACGCCCTCCTCTGCTGAAGTTTTGAACGACGCATTGCAGGATGTGATTGCCAGTTTCCATCATCATTTGAAGAGAGGAATCGAGGCCGCTGTAGAAAGAGGGACCTCTTTTACCTTGGCCCGAAGATGCGCCCATGGTCAAATAAACATCCTTAGGGATTTTCCTGATGATGCAGGAATGGCTTCGCTTCTGAAGGCAAAATTGCTGGAGGCTGATCAGCTGGTGTCCGATCTTCGAGTATTGCGGCAGGCTGATCTGCCTGCTATTATAAACGATGAGCGGAATTCCCTTATTGCTGTTATAGAGAGGACCAGAGCGGCTCGAGATAAGACCCGACCGGCCGCACTGAAGGATCTCAGTGACTTAGCTGATCGGTATGATCAATTGAGTTATGCGACCGAAAACGTTGTGGCTCGGGAGGAGTCTGTCTCTCGTGAGATTACCGAGACGCGGGAGCAGATCCTTGCGCTTCAGAAGAAGTTGACTTTCCTGGAGTCTGAACTCGAGACTGCCCGCAATGATAGGGGGCTAATTGTTCAGGAAGCTGACAGGGTTACTCAAGCTTCGACTGACCTGGAGGCTGTCTTGAAGAAATTGGAAGATGACTGTCAGGCGCTCCTGGATTTGGACAATGAGGAGCGGTTACTCCAGGAGGCCGAGCGTCGCGCTCGGCAACGGATTGAGTGGGAGACCACCTCAGTGAGAGACCGCCTCCTAGAATTGAGTAACACTGAAATGTAGTCGGCCTTTTCTTTTTCCTTCTTTTTCTTTCTCTTCTCCCTCTCTTTTTTTTTGAAAGGGACGTGGTCCCGAAGTATGTAGTACTTCTTTTCTTCCTTCAAATAAAGAGTATTTTCTGTTCTACCCTTCATTTGTATTGCCTGTTGTGCCTGTGATATTATGGTGATATTCTCTCCTGCATGGGGGATATATTTGTGGACCTGTTACCCATGGCGTACCTTGGTTTTAGGTAGAGATAACAAGTTTCGGTCAGGATACCTGAAGCAGCCATAGCAAAGTGGTCATGGGTGCTCTTGGTATTGAGAAAAGAATTACCGTAGAGCAGCTGGGCTCCTGGGGCATGATGAGGTGATAGGTTTGTGTTAAGAAATTTAGCTGAGGATATTTGTGGGCCTATTACCCTTGGCATACCCTGGTTTAGGATATGGGTTATAGGATGAAAGAGAGCTGACATACTTGCTCAGAGGTAACGAGGACATGGCAAGTAGGAAAGTTTTTTGAACGTAGAGTCTTCCTACTCAGAGGTAATGAGTACATGGCAGGAGCGAACTCGACGGAGGGTATTGGTGGTCAACAGAGGACATTTGTGGTCAACAGAGGACATTTGTGGTCAACAGAGGACATTTGTGGTCAACATAGGACATTTGTGGACCCATTACCCTTGGCGTACTCCGGTTGTGGGTACAGGTAATAGGACGAAAGGGGATCATCATACTTACTCAGAGGTAATGAGGACATGGCAAGTATGAAGGTTTCTTCGACGGAGCCTTCCCATTCAGAGGTAATAAGGACATGACAGGAGTGGGCTCAATGAAGGGGGGTACGTAGAATAACTCAGAGGTAACGAGGACATGGAAATTCTATGTAGGGGTGATTTGTTTTTGGCGAAAATGGGACGACTCAGAGGTGATGAGGACATGGTCGTCTTGGAAATTTGTGGATCCGTTACCTTTGTTGTGTACTGGAAGTGCAGGTATTAGATCATGAGGGAGGATCTTTTGTAGGAAGAAAGTTTAGCGGTATGATATACATGACTTTCTTTTAAAAGAGTGACCGGGATGTAAGTTCAGGGGTACCGATGGGCACATAACTCGACAATCCATGAATGTTGGAATCAAAGTGTAAGTTCAGAGGTACCAGCAGGTACATGACTTAGGAATTTGGGATATATTTATGGAAGAAGGGTATGAGTTCAGCGGTACACGCGGGTACATGACTCGAAAATCTGTAAATGTTGGAATCAAAGTGTAAGTTCAGAGGTACCAGCAGGTACATGACTTGGGAATTTGGGATATGAGTTCAGTGGTACAAGAGGGTACGTGACTCGATAAGTTAGAAAATTAGGGGGTTGAGTTCAGTGGTACCAGCGGGCACATGACTCAAAACTCTAGAAAATGTTGTTTAAATATAGTATTTCTTCAGGAACTTGTCGTTAACGGGCAACATGAGCAAGTCTCTGTTCTGCTTGGCGAGGCGGTAAGCACCATTGGAGAACACGGCCTCGATGATAAATGGGCCTTCCCATTTTGGCTGGAACTTGCCGGTGGTCTTGTGAGTCATGACCATTGGCCTTCTGACTGCCAAAACAAGATCGCACACTTGGAATGTTCTGACTTTGACCTTTTTGTTGAAGGCTCCTGAGATGCGTGCTTGGTATAATTTGATCCTTTGCTGAGCTAGGAGGCATTTTTCATCTAAGGCCTCTAACTCTTGTAGTCGACGTCGGTTGTTATCATCCGTTGTCAATTGATAAGTGAGGGCGACTCAGAGTGAGGGAATCTGAGTCTCTAATGGGAGAACTGCCTCACTCCCGTATACCAGAGAAAATGGTGTATTCCCGGTGGCTGTTCGAACCGTGGTGCGATAAGCCCATAAGCACTCGCCGAGCTTCTCGTTCCAGTCGCATTTGTTGGAGGAGATAAATTTCTTGAGGAGTTTGATGATTGTTTTGTTGAATGCCTCTGCTAACCCGTTTGCTGTCGGGTTGTATGGTGTCGAAGCGACATTCTGAATACGGTGTTTGTCGCAGAATCGGTAGAATACGTGGCTTATAAACTGCGGACCATTATCATGGATGATCCTTCGGGGCAGTCCAAAGCGGTAAATGACGTGGTGCGTCAGGAAGCTGATTACGTTCAAAGTCTTGACTTCGGCGAGTGGGACAGCTTCAGCCCACTTTGAGAAGTAATCAATGATCGCCAGTATGAAGCGATGTCCTCGGGAGGAAGGTGGGGTGATTGGACCAATGATATCCATTCCCCATGCTTCGAATGGCCAGGACGCCACTGTCGGATGTAGGAATTCGGATGGTTGGTGAATGAAGTCTGCGTGGACTTGGCAGGCCTTATATTTTTGGGCATAATCTATTGTATCAGCCACCATCGTGGGCCAGTAGTAGCCCATCCGGCGAGGGCGGTCTTGCAGCTTAGGGCCAGGCTGATGGGCCCCGCAGACACCGTCATGAGCCTCTCGTACGGCTTCTTTGGCTTCTGCGTTCGACAAGCACCGAAGTAGTAATCCGTCGTAGGAGCGGCGATACAGCATTTTCGTCTCTGTATCATAGAAGAATCTGAGAGAACGCCGTCTGATAGAAGTAGCCTCCTTCGGGTTCTCAGACAGGATGTCGTAGACCACGAAGTCTATGAATGGTTGTCTCCAGTCTGGCACTCCGTCGATCATCTGAGCAGAATAACTCGCCATGGCTTGAACGTTGTTCTTGGGGCAGACCAGCTCATGGCCGATTACATCGACCGAATGATGAGAGTGGTTTGGCACTGCTAGGGAAGCAGCCAGGCCTGCTAGGGCATCAGCTTCGATATTTTGGAGTCTGGGGACGTGTTCGACGAAGAATCCCTCGAATGATGAGATAATGTTGATCGCTATTTGGTGGTAAGGGATCATGTCTTCATGGCGAACTTCGTACGTCCCCCGGATCTGGTTGACGATTAATTGCGAATTGTCGTATGCTTCAAGGTATTCTACCCCCAGTTCTCTTACGAGTTGGAGGCCAATGACCAAAGCGTTGTACTCGGCCACATTGTTAGAGCAGGGTTCCGTGAGAGAGTAGGCGCGATTGATCACTAGCCCGGTAAGAGAGACCAATACTACTCCGACTCCGACGACGATGTTTCCTTTGGGTCTGGTTCTCGAAGCGCCATCGAAGAACATCCGCCATATGTTATCGTGGGTGGTTGTATTCGAATCGGCGACCTCATCTGGGATTTCTTCGTATATTCTGGATGATTCCGATCTTGGATGGGCCGCCAAAAAGTCTGCCAGGGCTTGACCTTTGACAGCCTTCTGTGGGACAAAGACCATATGATAGGGGGACAGCAATATCGCCCATGTAGCGAGGCGGGAGCTGAGTGCCCCTGGTTTGGTCATGAGGACCCTGAGGGGGTTGATTCATGAGATCACATGTATGGTTTGCCCCGTGACGTAGTGCCGCGTCTTTTGAATGGCGAATACCAGGGCGAGGTACTCTTTCTCCACAGCGGTGTATCGGTGTTCGGGCCTGACCATCATTCGGCTGAGATAGTAAATGGCCTGCTCGTGGCCTGCGTCATTGTTTTGTGCCAGCAGGGTACCGAGGGAGTGTTCTATTGCTCGTACATAGAGCAGGAATGGTTTTCCAGGGACCGGGGCTACCAGGACTGGAGGATTTGATAAATATTCTTTGATGTCATCGAAAGCGCGCTGGCACTCCTCGTCCCATACGAATGAGACTCCCTTCTTCATGAGGCGGGTGAACGGTCGGCATCGCCCGGAGAGGTTGGAAATGATCCTCCTGATATAAGCTAGCCTCCCTTGGAGGCCTCTAAGTTCACGGAGATCTCTCGGGGGACCCATCTCCATGATTGCCCTCGTTTTCTCGGGGTCTACATGGATACCCCGTGCAGTGATGATGAAGCCCAAGAACTTCCCGCTGGATACGCCCAAGAACGATTTTGTAGGGTTCATCTTCAGATTGTGGGCTCGCATTAAGTTGAACACCGTTCTCAGGTCTTGCAGATGATCCTCCTTACGGCGACTCTTGTCGACGATGTCGTCGACATAGCATTCCACCGTCTTGTGCAAATGTTCTCTAAAAATGATACTCATGGCTCGCTGATATGTAGCACCAGCATTCTTTAGACCGAATGGCATGACTGTGTAGCAGTATGTGCCAATCGGGGTTCGGAATGAAGTGTGCTTTTCATCGTCGGAAGACATCTTGATTTGATTGTACCCCGAGAATCCATCTATGAATGACATACGTTCAAAGCCGCATGTATTGTCGATCATGATGTCTGTGATAGGAAGGGGAAATTCATCTTTGGGGCATGCCTCGTTCAGGTTGCGGAAGTCGATGCAGATTCGAATCTTTCCATTCTTCTTGAGGACGGGTACTATATTGGCGACCCAATCAGGATGTTGCTCTTCACGAATGAAGCCGCTGACTATTAACTTGTTGACTTCAGTTTCGATCGCGTCCATGACGCCTGGGCGGAAGCGTCGTTGTTGCTGCTTGACTGGCTTTGCATCTGGCCGTATATTGAGTTTGTGGAGAGCGATGTCAGGATTTAACCCCGGCATGTCTTCATCGCTCCAGGCGAACACATCAATGTATTCTCTGACAAGTACTAACAGCGATTCTCGTTCTTCGTCAGTCAGGCTTTTACTGATAAAGATCGGTTTTGGAGAAGATTCGCTGCCGAGATCCACTTGTATGACCTTATCTTCGGTAGGAGGTTCTCTCAGTTCGAACCGCTTTTCCCATTGTGCGTCTAATTGCTGGGCCCATGGCTCTAGCACAAGGATTTCGGGGATGTCTTCGTCTTCCTCGTAAGCGTCGGTAAATACCATGTTGACTGACATGACTCGTCTGAACACATCTCCGACGCTGGTATCTAAGTCGGAAGTCGGTGATCCGGTTGAATGTGACTGCCAGTCGCATTCTTCATCTGAGCTTTCAGGGGTCGTAGTAGGCGTTACATACCCTAAACTGCATCGGGTTTTGTTATAGTAGTTCCGAGGTTTGCCCGCCGGGGCTGGCGTCTTCAAAGGTAATCGTCGTCCAGTGCCGTAGTTCAGTCCTGGCGTTGTCTCTAGATCATACCCCTGTTTCTGCATAAGATATTTGGATTGAGGGCTATAGAGATACAGAGGTAGTCTTCCAGCATCTGACCCGAAGTCGACTTCTTCCATGGCGAGGGGATGCGGGTTGTTCGTCTGGCCGAAGATGATTGGGTGGTCCCCTCTCTCGATTATTCGATAAGCGTCTTTTACTGGAGTAAGTTGGATAGAGGTGTACACATTTGTCACCTGTGTATGTAGGTGAATGCCTATACCGTGTTCCATAGCATACATTATACATAGCTTATTGAGCTCGGTGTAGTTCAAAGATAACCCTTTATTGATGAAGTAAGGTATCTTTTCTAGAGGGATTACATCGTTTGCAGAGGGAGCGTCAGTGTGGGCAGCCACATACTTGGCTAGCTCTGGTTCTTCTTCGGCTACCCCCTGTGTGAATGAAGATTGAGAGGGCGTCCTAGTCAGCTTGATCTTCAGAGGCTCAACTGACGGAGCAGAGCGTGGGGTTGTTGGTAGACTAGCAACCCCCAGTCTGGCACTTGATGTGGAGCGAGGGGTGGCTGGTTCGCTTGAAGTGTCAGACCTCGCATCGGGGTGACGACCTTTCTTAGGCAGGCGTATTGCCAGAGGCCTATCGGAGGGATTGAGCTTCTCTGTTTGGGAATGACCGACTGTCGGCAATCTGATGGTAAGTGGCCCTGTCGTGGGTCTCGGTATCTGGCCGGACCTTGGCAGCCGGATTCTCAACTGCTCTTCCTGTGCTGAGAGGCTGATCGCGTCCTTACGCAGTGTGGCCGTAAGGGGTGCAGAATTGCCTGGTTTACGAGCCTGGAGGTAGATTGTCAGAGGTTCTTCTGATCCCGTGGTTGCTTCATCATCAGTTTGTTTATCTCCTCCTTCAAGGTGCCTCTTCGACTTTTCGTATAGGCAGGAGTCCGAGTAATAAGATTCGACCCCTTTGAAGGGATCGATGTCAGCAAATTTTGTCCTCACGAAGCCGTACTTGTCGACATATTTGAAGCATTGGTATAGCGTGGAAGGCACGATCATGTAATCGTGTATCCAAGGGCGCCCCAAAAGGATGTTGTATGAAGTGTCGGCATCTATGACGTAGCAAGTGACTTCTGATTGGAGATCGCCAATCTGATATTTTAGACGGATCTTCCCGATTGGGTAGCTCCTGCCCGAATTGAACCCGCTGATGGCGGTGTTTATAGGGGTCAGGCGATGCATCGGAATGCGAAGATGACGCAGTAGTCCTTTTGGAATGATGC
Source organism: Iris pallida (assembly GCA_029216955.1). Classification (NCBI taxonomy): domain Eukaryota; kingdom Viridiplantae; phylum Streptophyta; class Magnoliopsida; order Asparagales; family Iridaceae; genus Iris; species Iris pallida. The sequence continues at coordinate 7,754,332 of JANAVB010040018.1, read as the reverse complement.
TTATAGAAGACCCAGGGTCAATGTGCATCATGTCCACCTTTATGTCGCCGATGTAGCCTGTGTAGTATAATGGGCGATCGTGTAGATTAGTCTTGATGAGCATGTCTTGTGGAGTAAAGACGATGTTGGACATTGCTCCCGTATAGGCGCTGTCTTGGAGGTTTGCGGGCCGATTTTCTCCCGTGAGGTTGACCTGAGCCAGGTACGCTTCGGTATTTTGAAGTGCATCGCTCAAAGCTGTGCGGACATCCTTCGAGAGCCTCAGGAGTTCATATAAGGACAATTTGGCCGGTGTATTGGCCAATTGCGCCAAGATGTCGAAGTTGTAGGGCCTCTCCAGCCCCTGAGATGTTTCCTTTCGGAGGGATTTGTCGAAGCGAGTCTCCTTCAGCCTAGGCTTGTCGGTCGTCGAAGGCTGAGCCGGTCCCGGAGCATCCGTGGTAATGGGCGGGTGATCATCAGTCGAGTTTTCAGCCACAGGTTGAGATTATGCTCCGGATCGAGTAACAACGGCCGTGACTTCCTCTTCATCTGCTGAGGTGGTACGGCAGGATCTGACTTTTCCACTTTTCTTTTTAGAAGATGGAGTGGACTGAGTTACCTCGTGGACTAGGTCCGGATGGACCCACATGATTTCCCCTCGTGATGTGGTGAGAGGTACTAGACCAGCAGCTTGAGCAGGCGGGAGATTAGCAATCTCCATCGTTGCTAGAGGGATGGGTATCACCCCATCCTGGGTCTCGGTTGGAGGGAAGCTGCCGAATTGTACGGACACCATGTTGGCTGCCACGGTTACCTCCTCGAAATCGATGGCCAGAGCGTTCGAATCGATAAGGTTCTGGATATATCATTTCAGTTGGTAGCAGTCGTGCGTAGCATGGTGGACGTAGCGGTGGTAATGGCAGAACTTTGGGTTCTCCAGATCAGCCGGCCGAGACTCCCGTCTTGGTGGAGGAAGCTGAATCCTATCTCCTTGTATGAGCATGTCCAAGATAGGCTTGACGTGACCGTCTTCAAAAGAGTAAGTGATTTGAGGCCATTATTTGTCCGCAGGTTGCGACTCAGGCTTCTGGGCTGTATCGGCCACCATAGCCTGCTTGCCTCTGTTGTCCCGGTTGTTGGAGGGGCTACCCCCATTGTCGTTGGTGGTGCTGGGACGCTTGCTCTTGTTCTCTCCCTCTGAGATATGTAATCCCAGTTGGCGAGCCTTCTTTAATCGTTCTTCGACACTCGTAGCACTAATGATAAAAGCCTTCCAGTCCTTGAATTGACTCTCGCCCATCCAGAGACTGATTGTTAGGAGTAGTCTCTTTTGGCAAATTTCGATCAAGGAGGAGTCCGGGTTGCCAGATGGTAACTTTATTTCGGTTTGGCGGAACCGCTCAATGTAATTCCTCGTCAGCTCTTTTTCTCCTTGAATGACGTCCATGAGGGTAGACATCGTGACGTCCTGCCCTACCTCATAAAACCTCTCCAAGAACAGGCGTTTGAAGCCAGCGAAGGAATGGATGCAATTGTCCGGCAGGTTGAGGTACCAATCGAAGGCAACTCCTTCCAATGCCCCAATGAATAACTGTATCAGGATAGCGTCATCATGGGGCAGATGGTCGGTAGTGACCTCGAAGTAAGTGATGTACCGACTTGCTGAGGTCTTGCCATCATAGGGGTTGATATTGAACGGCTTATATCTTGGTGGGAATGGAACATCCCTCCATTCAGCAGGATATGGTTACCGTATTCTAAAGTCTTGAGAGTTTTCTCTGGCGTGGAACATGGCTCGGAGCTCTTGAACTTCTCTTCTTACTTTTCGGGTCTCATCTGTCGCAGTCGGAGCCGTTACTTCGGAAGGATTATTGTCTAGGTTCGGTGCCGCTGAATTTGAATCTACGTTGATTGGGGGACCCGTGCTTGTCTGGCCAGGTGTCACCCCCTGCAGATTAGGAAGCGCTGCTTTGATCTCGTCTACAGATTTGACCAAGGCATGCAATATGGCCTCCAAAGTGTCGATACGTTGGCGATCACCGGAACCGCCTTGATTGCTGTCTGTCATGAACACCGCCTTCACATGAGGAGGGACGGAAGGAGTGGTGGAGGATGTACCCTTTGAGTCGTACCCGTACACTGAGAAATCATCAGGATATTTGGAGATGTTCTCTTCAGGTTCAGACTCGGAGGGAACACTACCCCCGGCTTCGGAGCTTGCTTCGTCTAGGATGTCCTTGGGGACGTCAGTATCTGTTGTATTCGTCGGAGGATTTGCTTCCTCCAGTCCGTATTCCTGGAATGTCGGATTGTGGTGGATGTTTGGAGGAGTGCTACCCCCAGTTCCGACGACCCCCAATGTTGCAGACGACGAACTTCCTACTGCAGCAGTTTTCGTCTTCGAACGGGTGTGTTGAAATACTCCAGTGGAGGATATCCCTTTAGACGACGGTTTCTTAGCTGTAGTAGTTGACACCTTTGGGCTGGAGATACTCGTTTTCTTCCCTCTTCCCTTGGCGAGAACTTTCTGTACAGATTTGCAGGAGACAACAGGAGGTGTCTCGTCTTCTGAGCTTGGGTGATGTAGTCTTTGGAAGACGGATGGCCGGTCTTTCGTCACCGCCGCGTTGCTACAGCAGCAGTTGACGATGATCTGGGTGCATTGATGCCCGTGTGAGGGCTCTTTACACTCTGAAGCTCTTTTTCTTTCCTTGCGTTTGTGGAGGATAACCTCACGCAGGTCAGAGGAACCACTTTGTCTGTTTGCCGCCGGGGGCTGGACTTGAGTGGTCTTATACAACTTCCCATCAAAGGCCTGCGTGATAATCAGTGGGACGCCCCGATAGTCAGAGGTTGGGGCAGTCGTCTGGATTTGATGAGCCCGTGCTGCCCTAGACTTCCTCCTTTTAGCACTTGTGGGTGCGTAATAGGAGGAGTCTAAGTCGAATACCACAGAGTCTGGATTATCATCCAGATAATGATCAGAGTCAGGACCGCATGAGAGCCGGTCGAAGACTGATCGAGAGAAGCGTGGGACGGATACTATGCGGCTAGCATTGGGTACCGTACAGGCTATCTGCATGCGGTTGTCTTTTGTTGTAGGATGAGTCTTTATGCGGTTAGGAGTCACGACCGTGCAGGCTGACCGTATGCGGTTGGCATCTGTGGCCGCATGGGTTTTCTGCAAGCGATTGACTTTAGTAGCCACATGAGTCTCATCCGTGCGGTTGGCAACTGTAGCCGCATAAGTTATGCGACTGACAGATGTGGCCGCATGAGTTTTCTTTATGCGGTCGGCGGTTGTAGCCGCATGGGTTTTCTCCCTGCGGTTAATATTCTTCTGCGACTCGGAGCGCGTAGAGTTCCTCTTTGCCCCTGCAAGTCCAGCATCATAGTGTTTTCTTCTGCCGGACTTGGGGACAGCAGAGTTGTCTACGGTCTGAAGTGGGGCCACAGGGGAGTCTTTCTCGCCATCTTGAGCAATAGAGGACACCTCATCAAGGGCTTGCGGAGGAGCAAATGATTTTGGCCTCCACTCTTTGCGAGGCTTTATGGTGCGGGTGCGCTTCTGGACCGGGCCAGCGCTACCTTCAGAGAGCATCTCTTCGAACGCCTGTTGGTCGAAGCGTACGACCATCTTCTGTTGTGTAGAGCCAAGTTTGGCTGCTTCCGATTGCGTCACCAACTCCTCAACCGTAGAGAAGTTAGTCCCCAGCAGAGTTGCCATCGTATTTGCCATTGATTGTAGAAGTATAGAACAATTATCGGAGGACTGAACTTAGACTCACAATACAAACTCGCTCGTACAAAGAAAGCCTAGGGACAAAAACCTAGGTACAGCAGTCTAAGTACGATTGTTTATTTTAGATTCTGGGGGGTGACGATAGAGGCTCGGGAAAGCGACGGCCGCTCTGCCTTACTCCTTGGACGATCGGTACGCAGCCTTGACTCGAGGAAGATCTGCTTGGTCGTTGACGAAGAAACGCCTTCTTACTCTCTCTCTGATTGCTCTCATGGCTTCTCTTTCTCTGTGTATATTCTCTCTCTGACTATGGGGGAAGTCTCTCTGTGTATACGTATTCTTCTCTCGTTTCTTTTTGTATATCTCTCTATCTCTATGCTACAAAGGAATGGCACCTTGCTATTTTTAATAGTGGGATGGGATCGCTAGGGTTGCCAATGATTAGCTCTTGGGGATGGCGGCGGCTTGGGGATTGATCAATCCAGGCCGTTCGTTTCGGATTATGATGAATCAGAACCATTAAGGGTAGATTACACCAAATCCCCATTAGCAATCAATGCTGATTGGCATAAATCTTCCTTATAATGATTCTCTCATATCTGCGAATAAATCAAATTTATTCTCCTGCCACGTGCCCCAGATCATTGGGATTCGATCCGATCTTGGATTGCCATAAATCTGGGAGACTGATCGGCTGAAGACACGTGTCCTGAGAGCTAATGGTGAGACTGGAACAGCATGCAGATTGGGCCGTATGAGATTTGGGCCGCATGAATTTTGGACCGCATAAGACTTGGGACACGTGTCAGGACTGTCTGGGCAGTGGCCCCCTCCTTCAGACTTCTGAACCATATGATGAGCCGCATGAACCGCGTAATGGTGTGTCTGCTTGAGCCGCATGGGCACGATCTTCTTGAGCCGCATAGGGATAATTCCACTCGAGCCGCATGGGACAGCTTCACTCTGAACCGTATGGGAAGTCTTCACTTCGAGCCGCATAAGCACACCCACGTGGCAGGGCCACGTGGCATTTTGTTGTTCTCGGGGGATTGTGTCAGAGATTTCTTTCTCTTCCCTAGAGATTCGTCATCATGACAGAGTCATAATTACCTGCTTTGGTGTCAGGTCTGTCAACTTTTCAGAGGGGTCAGCCGTCAAAGTAGTTAATGCAGCATGGATCGGAGGGGAGCACTTGTCACGCCACGTGTCTTCTGAGCTGCATGAGATGCCTCCGGCCGCATAGCTCCTTATGCCGCATGACTCCCTGAGCCGGATCCGTTTCTGAGCCGCATGGGTCAATTTTTTTAGTATTTTCCATGCTTCTACATAAAGTAGCTAGTCTTGGTGGTAAACTTTATGCATTTGTTATTGTTGATAATTTTTCGAGATTTACTTGGGTTTTCTTTCTCATAAACAAAAGTGATGCTATTTCAGTTTTTAAGATTTTTGTCAAGAAAGTTCAAAACGAAAAAGGCTACATGCTCACTCGAATCCGAAGTGATCATGGAGGCGAATTCGAAAATTCTGATTTTGAAAAATTTTGTGATTCTAATGGTTTTGATCATGAATTTTCTTGTCCAAGAACTCCTCAACAAAATGGTGTTGTGGAGCGGAAGAATAGGACTCTTGGCGATATGGCTAGAGTCATGTTGAATAAATTTTCACTTCCGAAATACTTTTGGGCAGAAGCTGTCAGTACAGCATGCCACATTTTGAATAGGGTGCTTATTCGTCCCATTACGAAGAAAACACCCTATGATCTTTTGTTTGGGAGAACCCCTAATGTTTCTTATTTTAAAGTTTTTGGATGTAGATGTTTTATCCTTAACACCAAAGACAACTTAGACAAATTTGATGCCAAAGCTGACGATAGTATTTTCCTTGGCTATGCCGCCAAGAGTAAGGGATATAGAGTTTTTAATAAACGCTCACTAATTGTGGAAGAGTCAACAAATGTGACTTTTGATGAAGATAACAGTGCAGCAAGTACTCTTGATGATGACGTTGAGCCATCAACTTCTACTCCAATGAATACTTCTACCGAAACAAATTTTCTGGAGGGCTTGCCAAAGAAATTCTCTTTCAAGCCTTCTCATCCAGAAAATTTAGTGATAGGTGAAGTTTCACGTGGAGTAACTACCAGATCATCACTAAGAGACTCTATTGCTAGCACTGCCTTTATTTCACAAGTTGAGCCAAAAAACATCTCTGAAGCTTTTAATGATGAATTTTGGATTTCTGCTATGCAAGAAGAACTCAACCAATTCTAGAGGAGCCAAGTGTGGGAACTGGTTCCTAGACCGGCTAATCACTTGATAATTGGTACTAAATGGGTGTTTAGAAACAAAGTGAATGAAGATGGTTCAGTCACACGCAACAAAGCTCGTCTAGTAGCTCAAGGATACAACCAAGAGGAAGGTATCGACTACGATGAGACGTATGCTCCGGTTGCTAGACTAGAATCCATTCGGATGCTTTGTGCATTTGCAAATTATCAAAATTTCAAATTATTTCAAATGGATGTGAAAAGTGCTTTCTTGAATGGGTTTATTAATGAGGAAGTTTATGTAAAACAACCCCCTGGCTTTGAAAATCATAAATTTCCCGACCACGTGTTCAAGCTAAAGAAAGCGCTATATGGCCTTAAACAAGCCCCCAGAGCTTGGTATGAAAGGCTAAGCAGTTTCTTGCTTGAGAAAGGTTTTTCAAAAGGGAAAATTGCCACTACACTTTTTATAAAATCTTTTAAAGACACTATTCTATTAATTCAAATTTATGTTGATGATATCATTTTTGGTTCTACTGATGAAACCCTTTGTCAAGAATTTGCCAAGTGTATGCAGACAGAATTTGAGATGAGCATGATGGGAGAGCTCAACTACTTTCTTGGTCTGCAAGTGAAACAAATGGCTAATGGAACTTTCATCTGTCAGTCGAAGTATACCAAGGACATGCTGAAGAAGTTCGATCTTGACAACGTCAAACCGATCAGCACTCCAATGGCTACTTCAACCAAACTCGAACCAGATGAGAGCAGCAAACCCGTTGATCAACGTAAGTATCGAGGTATGATAGGCAGCTTACTTTATTTAACTGCTAATCGCCCCGATATCATGTTTAGTGTTTGCCTATGTGCTAGATATCAAGCAAATCCTAAGGAATCATACTTGACCGCGGTTAAGCGTATCTTTCGATACCTTAAGGGTACAGTTACAGTGGGCCTGTGGTATCCCAAGTCAATATCATTTGACCTCATTGGTTACTCTGATGCTGACTTCGCTGGATGCAAGGTCGACCGTAAAAGTACAAGCGGCACGTGTCATTTATTAGGAAAGGCTTTAGTCTCTTGGTTTAGCAAGAAACAGAATTCTGTCGCACTATCCACAACAGAAGCTGAATACATCGCAGCTGGACGTTGTTGTGCACAAATTCTGTGGATAAAACAAATCCTTGAAGACTACAATCTATCTTTCTTGTACATTCCTATATTCTGTGACAATACTAGTGCTATTAACTTGACTAAGAACCCTATCTGTCACTCACGCACAAAACACATTGAAATTAGACACCACTTTTTGCGTGATCATCAGTAAAATGGCACGATTAACTTAGAGTTTATTGATACTGATCATCAGCTAGCAAACTTCTTTACTAAGCCATAATCCGAAGAGCGCTTCAATTTCCTTTGTCGTGAACTTGGAATTTTAGATGAAGCTGTCATAAATTAAAACTCACCTGCGTAAATATCGATTATATTATGATTCTCTTACGATGAACTTGCTATGGGTACAAGCCGAAAGGGCCCTTCTGACAACAAGGCGTAAAAGCCTAAGCGATACGGTGCACTAGTCCACAGGACAACCGCTAGCTGGGATCCGGCCCCTGCAGCTAACCCATGGAAACTTCAAACTATTGAATTATGATATATTTCCTTGTTTATTATATGGTTCGTTTCGATTTATTACTGCTGACATACTATTTTTCAAACTTTACTATCTGGTTGATTGAATCTTTCAAGCCTTTGTCCTCATATCTTACTTGATTTCCCATACTTAACCATTTTTTCATCATCTAGCCTGATTTCAGTTCTGGAACAAGGACCCAGAACTCGGGCCGAACTCTGTCCCCAACAGAGTTCGGGCCGAGTTCGGTCCCCCTCTTCCAGAATCGGGGACAGCTCCAGCCGTTTGATCAAATGAGATCCTACGGTCCAGATTTACTCCGACCAAAGAAAACCCTTCTCTTATATTCGGGTTTTCCTTCCTCTCCTTCATTCTTACCATCACTTTCACCTCTCCAAACATATTTTCACAAACCCTAACCCTAGTTTTCTCTCCAAAGTGCTCCATTTCTCATCAAAATCAAGGAGAAGGGCTATTTTCTCATTCTCTTTCACTGTTTATTGTTGATTTGAGGTATAACTCACTCTCCTTCTCTATTTCAATTTCTCTAGTTTGTGCAAATGGCTCCTCGCTTGCCCAATCATGGGAAGAGTACTCGAACCGAGGGTGTTTCCTCTTCGAATCCTCCTCCCCCCATTGAGCAACCCGTTGAACAACTACAACCCCCTCATCCGTTGTTCAACCCACCTCGTCCCCGTGACCCTAATACGTATGACGACCGATTGTTTGTATCTCTAGACGCATCCAACGAGTGGTTTAGCGACTTTCGGACTCGTCCGGTATTCGGGGGACATCCTATTAATTTTACCATCTTTTCTCAATATGAATCAATGTTTCAAGATCTTTGCTTAAGTGAGTTAGTTGCTTCAAACTTTGTTATTTATCGTAGCGCCATACAAATGTTCTATTGCAACTTGACTCACGATGCCACTCACATCTATTCCCGGGTTGCCGGTATTGATATTGCTTTTGATGATTCTGAGTTGGGCGGGTATCTTGAACTTCAAGATCTCGATATTTGGGATAAGCTTGTGGAAGCCCGCCAATTCCAATTTGTTGGTGAAACTTCCCTTGAGAGCTTTAAGGAGGAACTATGTGCTCCTAACATATGTCCTCGCAAGCTTATGGCCAAACACCTCAACCCGTATTTCTATGAACTTCATCGAATTATTTTCAATACTATTCTGCCAAAAGCTGGCTCCACCGATGAAGTAACCTATTTTGAGATCTCTGCTTTGTATCATCTTCATTATCGCATCACGTTCAATCTTCCACGTTCCATGATGGACTGGATGATAAACTGTAGGAAGAAACCACGAGCCCTGGTTTATCCTTTATATCTTCCTATAGTTTTTCGTAGGTTCATTGTCCCTATTCATGACTGTCCTTTCTTGCCTGCTCCTGCATTCCTTTCCAAGGTACGACGTCTTCAGGCAGTCGTCACCTCTCCTGACACTTCTGAGCATTCTGATGATGAGGAGCCCGACGCCCCTCCACTTCGACAGGATGCGCCTCCTCCTCCTGCTACTCTTGACTCCATCCAGACCATGCTCAGAGATCGTTTCGCATTGGAGGACGATCGTTGGACTCAGATGGACTACCGTACTACCCTGCAGATGAGTGCCCTCAGTAACTCGCTGCACGATATCCGGTATTCCATGTCTCGTCACCCTTCTATGCCCATTCCCATGGAGCGGGATCCTGGTCGCGCTAGATATCGCATTGACGATCCCTGGGTCATGCGCTACTTAGATCCAGATGCTGCTATTGTGGACCCCAGCCGTTCATTCACTGATCCTTCAGACTCCGCTGGGCCTTCTCGTGCTCCATGATTGAGATGGCTTCTACTATCTGCTGCTGCTGCTGATGATCCTAGTTTATGTTTCCTGATTTCCAGTTATTTAGTTTTATTTTTTTTATGTACTTGGGTTGTACTAAAACTCTGGTAGTTTGATGACTCTGGTTATGTGTGATGACACTTTTATGCTTATCGTAGTTTATTATTCTATGCTAGTTACTCGTTTTATTCATCCATATACAGTTTCTTCTCTATTTTGGTGTGGTTGCAACATTATTATATGCAGTTTATATTGCTAATGCCAAAAGGGGGAGAAATTATGTATATTCTTGTCATACTTTTAGTATATATATGTGCTTTTTGGTGCTTTTGGGAGATATTATTTATCAGGCCAACAGGTTCAACGCATTATTTACGGGGGAGCTATTGTTTCTAGCTCGGCACCGTTCACCGGTTACGGGGGAGCTATTATTTCTAGCTTGGTATTGATTATGGGGGAGCTATATTTTTTGTGATCAACTGTGTCTAGGTATGAATATTGAATATACATATATTATTTTGTCAATTATCAATATGGGGGAGATTGTTGACACAAAGTCACAGTCAACCAAATATTAATAACATTGACTAAATAATATTTGTAATAATTCAATACGACACACGACGTCTACATTAAGCTCAAGTCAGACGACAGCTCAGTCTCAGCTTCTCAGTTATATTTGAGTCTGTATTTTACACTTTTGTTGTGTCTAGACTGATGTAAACTGTGTCATGCTGAGCTCTTGAGACTTAACCTATAGCCTACCCAATAATCCTCAAACTCCACCATCCAGAAAAATACCCGTTGTCCACTTAGACGAGCTCTGTGCTCTGGAGACAGAGTTCGGGCCGAACTCTGCCTCCATACAGAGTTCGGGCCGAACTCTGTCCCCTAAAAATTAGCATCCCTAATTTTAGGGTTAGCTGGTTGCTAGTTGTCCAACGGCCAAATATTTGAAATTTCCTACCCGAATTCTGGCCGAATTCTGCCTACAAAAACACTATAAATAGGCCATGAATTTTCTTATTTCAAATCATCCAATCTTCTCTTCTCTTCTCTCTTATAGCTCGAATAAGCCATACCCTTCCCATCTACTAGCCACAAGCCTCCTAAGTCTCGAGTGCTCAGCATCTCTCAGTTAGGAATCTTGTGCAAGAGTTGAAGAAGTCGCTTGGACAATTCCAAGCAAATCGCTACTGTGATCCTCTGTAAGAAGTTGACGTTCTCTTCTGAAGTAAAGGCACGGGTTGTAAACTACTATTTCACAAATAGTGGATTTAATCCTGAGCTAGAGTTCTCAGGCCTGGACTAGTCCTCCACGAGGGAAACCAGGTTAAAATCGCTGTGTTTGCGTATGCTTTCTTACTCTTTATTTAATTTCCGCATTTTACTCTGATTATTTATAATTCGTGAAAGAGTTAATTTTAATTGGTTATTTTCTATATAAACTCTATTCACCCCCCTCTAGAGTTGTCACCTGTTCTTTATCTAAATCTTGTGTTCTTTCTGTTGGTAATAAATTTTGACAGGGAGAAAACAATTTGGAGAGCTTTTGGTGGTTTGAAGGATCCGTCTCCTTGGAGTTTTTGGGAGATTGAACACCTATAGGTAAAATCCTATCCATAGCTCCTAAAATCTGGTAAAAATCATTTTTAGGATGCCCTAACCCTAGCCTAACTATAGGAATAGGGTTTCCCAAGTTTTCGTGTCGTTTCGTGTCCATTCTGGACAAGTATCAGTGTTTATTACTAGGTGTTTGATGAAATGCCCCAATGGGCATTTCGTATGTTTTTAGGGTTTTGTTTGAATAGGAATTTAGTGTTAGACCTCGCTTATAGGTTTCTGGTGTTTTTTCCTGTTCTTAGTGTCGTGTCGTGTCGTGTCGGGCTCGTGCACATTCGGTCGTGCACGCGCGCGCGCGGGCACAATGCGTGCCCTGCTGCTCGGGGGCTACTGCACGCTGGACACGTGACTTCGACACGAGATTTTTGGCATAGGGCTTTTGTCAGTGACTGACACGAGGCTCGTAAAGTTTCACGAGTCCTCGTGTCGTGTCGGACACGTATTTTCATGTGCACCGTGCGTGTACTGTGTGCGTGCGTGTGCTGTGTTTATATTGTGTTGGCTCGATTTTGGGGTCGAACAGTGCATTCTCTGATACTGTGTGACACTAGTTAATTCCCAGTTTTTCCAAATCTAGTTTAATACTCTTGTGATATGATTTCAATTGGTTTTTGATCCCCACATGTTTCTTTTTATGTTAGCTAAGTGTTTCATTCAAAATTTGGGATTGGTATGGTGTATTTTGGATTTTGGTATTCAAATTGGGTTGCTTCAACTGTTGTGAACTAAGGTTTCTGTTTATATGAACTGAGCTTGTTTTCCCAGTTCTTCAACTTTTATTTGAACACTGTGATTGATATCTGAGATCCCTTGTTAGAAACCTGTTTTTCCAGTTCCATTTCAAACCTGGGAATGTATAGATTGGACTAATTTGGGTAATGGATGATGCATTCCTGGTTTGAATCCTTCAAACCTGGGAATGGTTCTATTGCCTAAATCGATTCCCTTCCTTATCAGAACCTGTGTTGGCATTTGCAAAACCTGAGTTTGCCAGGTTTCCTGTGCTTGAGTATACACTGTTCCTTCCCAATGGACTAATAACTGAGAATGATTTTAACCTATTTTGTTAAGTTATGAATTGATTCCCTTTTCATTATTTTAATGTTGTTCATCCTTGAACCTGAAATTGTGTATTTATTAACTGAGGTTGGTTGTCTTCCAGTTTTTGAAAACCTGGAAATGGAGTTTGGGTTGTTGTGTTTCAAATCTTTATCAACCTGAGTTTGTGGTGTTTCCAGTTAATGGAAACCTGAGAGGGAACTGTGTTCCCAGTTTTCGAAAAAAACCTGGGAAGTGTTATGAAGTTTAACAGTTTTAAATTCTCCTTTATGTTATGTTTTTCATTTGACAGTGATTCCCTCATATTATATTTCAAATTCTGTGAATGAGAGTTGGGGGTATTGCCTTGTATTCAAAATGATTCCTCCTTGTGTATAAAATTGAGATGTACATGGTTACATTGATTTCAAACTGTCCTTCTTCACAACTGATATGAGTTAGTTCCAGTTTTCTTTTAGCCTGGGACTTGGGTTGCATTCCAGTGCCTATAAACCTGAGATGTCAGTCCCTGTTTACCAGTTTCTTCACACACACATACACATGTTCACATGAGTTTTTTCCTCACTCCCTTGTGTATATATATGTATAAGCCTTGTTATATATATACACAAGTTTCCCTATATATATATGTGTATTGTATTTTTAAATATATATGATATATATGGTGTCATAATATTGGGATATTATGTGTATGATATAGTGTGAACATAGGGCATGGGTGTATTGGTGTAGTGACTATAGGATTGGTGTTTTCTTAGTAGACTATTAGACATAGTCTTGTGGTTGTGTTATAGGCATGTTTAGGCATGGTATGCTTAGGGAAAACCTAGAGTAGACTTGTTATAACTTAGAATAACTTGCTAGACCTATATTAGTCTTGGTTGACCTAGTTTAACTTCTAGGGTTGACCAGAGTTGACCAAGAGTTGACTTTGGTCTAGATTGACCTAGTTTCATGTAGAACGCATTAAATTGTATTGTATTATCATTGTAGACTCATACCGACTCGTACTGTTCTATAGGATACAGGCACCCCTCCTCGGACAGTATACTTTCTCCAGATTCTCAGGATACAGGTGAGTACATTCTCTGATCATTTCATATCCTGCATTAGGAATATATTTCCTGCTTTAGATTACTATACATGATGCTGACACGTCGGAAACACGGATTAGTACTATATGGATCTTGTTGGGCGATGTTATCCCCTTAGCGGATACATCGGGTATTTCGTGTTCGTGTACTTTATCGTGAACATCGTGTACTCCTTGTATTTGTGACATTCGTGTACGAAACGTGTGAAATCGTGTATAATCATGTTTTCATATGACCTTCGTGTACAATAACATAACTTAGCCAGATCCTTGTGTATTGATTGGGGCGGTGGAGTAGAAGTGGTTATATATTCAATCTAGTAGATTACTCGTGTACAATCTCTGTAGATTACTCGTGTATAACATCGTACCGTTTACATAACCATCTTGTGCTCTGAATCACTAGACACTATCAGTTCTCTATATACTGTAGCTATTTATTTACAGTCTTTCCTGTTTATCATATTTCTTCAGTTTTTTGTATCTTACTCTCTAGCATGATTATATATCCTGACCTGCTATGATTTGTTGAGATGTACTGTGCTCGCTCCTGTCCTGACTGGACCTGTTAAAATATTACAGAGGACGAGGCTGAGGCGTTCTGCCCTACTTACTATGGTGCTACACTAGACGAGTGTCTGGACTTGGACCAACAGCAGGAGCCACTAGCTGTAGATGACACTCCTTTAGATTAGGACTGTCTTTTCTATTCTGGATTACTGTATTAGACTTGAGATATTCTGAGATGTATTTATTTTAGACACTTAGAACTCTGGATTGTATCTCTGTGATTCTCTGTTCTGGATATTGTTATCTTTCATTATCAATCTATCTTACCTGTTCTACCTTAGCTGTGGTTGAGTTATATTATGTTATGTCACCCCCATTCGGGGAGTATAACTGCTATACCTTCAATTGTTAGATGTTGTGACCTAGGACAGCATTCTACCGCCGACACTGCGACGTAGGCTGGACGTACCCACGTCTCGTGCCCTTACACTAGGGTGCGGGTCGTGACACATTCTACATGAATCTAGGTCAAACTAGGCCAAAGTCAACCCTTGGTCAACTCTGGTCAACTGCACTAGTCAAACTAGGTCATGTCCTAACCCAGCAAGTATTACTAGGCCTAACCAAGACTATCCTAGCAAGCACACATCAATACAAGGCTATACAAGCCAACATACACCCAACTCTATATAGCATGCAATTATTCAATACTCAAATAGGCAAGAATTCACATTGGATATACACTAGGTAATCTATTACTTTAAGCTATATATGTCTACACATATACACATACATATATTGGTATTCAACATTAGGTCTATAATCATGGTATTTCAAATGGTTATATAAACTTATATATTACAACACAATATGCTAACATATATATAATATACATACATAGCTATGTTAACTATATTCATAAATACTTATTTAAGAGGCTATGTGTGTGTATGTGAACATGGCAAAGGGGCAAGTGAGGGTTAAATGGGCATACATAGTGTATACATATCAAAGAGTGTCAAAGTGTAAGTGAACAAAGTGTCAAGTGTGATAGTGTCAACATAGTGTAAGGGGGTACATGAGGTAATATAGGATTTGTGTTAACATAGAACATTATATCTCATTAACTTGTATATTGCATACATTACATCTATTATTACATTACATTCATGCTTGCATTCATTCATTATTCATTTATTCTCTTGCACTACTATTTGCACCATACATTACATACTATGGAACCTACATATTCATTACAAGCCGTACTTATACATGCTTACATTAAGTAGGATACTTACACCTCATACATCATTTATTTAACCATTTACTCATACTTGCATTCTCTATTTAATTACATAATGTATATACATTAACATGGGTTAAAATCAAATAAAATATTATATTACACAAAAGGGTGCACAAAATGCATATGCCGAATAGTAACTCCTACTAATAATCAATACTGTACCATCTCAGCATGAATTAAAACCTAGGATTAAAGTATGTTATAGATCTATGTGTTAGCTTTCCGAAACTTCAAGCGGATCGCGTTTTCGTTTCCGGAAACTCCCGGAATCGCGAAAACACCGAGAACGCGTTTGTCTCTCGTATAGCTGACACTCAAATAATTCTCCAGAAAGTTATAGAAAGAATTAGGCCTATTAATACATGTTTTTGGAAAGCTAACTTCAATACGCTTCTTTTAAAAAAAATGGGAGATTAAACCGAGCTTTGAGCTAGAAGTTATGACATTTCTAAGTTAGGGCTGAAATAAAAAACGTAGATAAAAATCATGACGGATTTAGATAGTTTGAGCCAAAAGAATACACAATATATATCCTAATTATCCACAACAATAATGACAATAATAATATGAGGAACCACACTCACAAACTTGATTATATAATCATCATGAACCATTTATTACATATATAAATATAGATACACTCTCATTACAATATATATATATATATATATATATTGTTAGTCCCGTGGCTTGATCAAAGATGAAAAATAAATGCAATCGATCTCTGAGATGTCACACAAAAACTTTGCAGTGATCAAACTCAAGATCTACGATGGTACAATAAATCAAATAGCCAAATTACAATCTGAAGGAGGGAAAAAGAGAAGAGAAGATCTCTCGTTCTTCCTTGCAAACGTGTTGCAATTGGGACAGAACGAGTTACAATAAAACTAGGGAGAGATGAGAAGAAGAACAATGCTGGGGTGTCAAAACACCGTTGCTCAAAGCAAGATTCGCCCCACACGATCTGCTTCCAGGAACCAGCAAGTTGAAGAACTTGTGGAACGCTCGAAGTCACCTCTGTTCAGACTCCTCGGATGGACTTGCAATGGCGGCAGCAACTCTCTCTCTCTCTTTCTCCTTTTCTAACTTGTAATTTTCGTAGTAGTAACAAAGGAGGCCAGAAGAGAGTATTTATAGAGAGAGGGTGGAAACCCTAACCGCCTCTTCAGTTATGGAAAGATTGAATCAAATCCCAAAAGATAGCAACGAGATTTAATTCAAATCCCACTAAATTAATTCAAATCCCACAAAGATAGGATCTGAATTAATCGCATTGATTCAGCCTTTCCATAACTGATTTGTAATCTGCACAGTCAGCGGATCCCTCCATGCGGCTGCAGCAGTAGCATGGCCGCATGAGCCTAATGGCCGCATGGATCGCATGAGCCGCATGGACCACATGAGCCGCATGGACCGCATGGACCGCATGTGCCGCATGTGCCGCATGAGCCGCATGAACCGCATGTGCCGTATGAGCCGCATGGACCGCATGTGCCGCATGAGCCGCATGAGCCGCATGAGCCGCTTGCCGCATAAGACCGCATGGCCGCATATGAGCCGCATAAAGACCGCATGACTGCTGACGTGCTAAGTGCAAAGTGCGCCAACAAAACGCCACATTACGCCTCATGAGCCCATGAGCCCGAGTCTGAGTCCGAGTCCGAGTCGCTAAGCCCCGTTGGGGCTTAGCTCCAAGTGGAATTAATTCAAGAGAATGATAAAAGCATTAATGCTTAATCCTTGGAGCCTTATTCTTACCTCCTAGTAAAATCACCCACATGGTTCCCTCCTTAGGGTCACCACCCCATGTGCATCTCTCAACAACACAACCAAGTATATACGTTGAGATAACTCATGGTGCATTTCCGATGTGGGACTATAATTTTACAAGGCATGTTGAGAGCAAGCTCTCTCCATGTAAAGAAAGCACCAACAATCCCCCACATATCACAACATATATATGTGTCTAGGGTTGAGCGTTTCCCACAGTAACTGTCCATTTTGCATTAGGATAGATGTCGCTGACGACTTGAATCTTCCCGCATGGGTTAAATAACAATGTGATACAAGAATGGACTACGCCTTGAATTCTGCACCACAATTGTAATTCTTCCCACTCACAAAGTGTAGTTACGTGTGCTTCTGGCTGCACATTAAAGGCCCTGTGCCAGCCTGGTTTCAGTGTATAATTTTGGGCGTCTACAAGTTTACCCTCAAGAGACGGCCTGATATCTCTTTCCTTATACTATAGGTGAGTTCTTTATTAAAGAGATATGGCATGAAGCCTTGCGCTTCCTTGCGGTGCTACGCCGCTATGACATGGCCTGAAGCTGAGGCATTACCCCTACCTGGGAACCTCATCGTAGTGTCATACTACTGTAGCATGAGGTCACAAGCCTCTTTGTAGTGCCAAACTACCCAGCATGAAGCCTAAGGCTTCCTTGCGGTGTTACGCCGCAACGACATGGCTTGCAATGCCGAGGCTTTACCCCTACCTGGGTACCTATGCGTGGTGTCGTGCCACTGTAACATGGGGCCATCCTCCCCTTTGTAGTGCTGTCTACAACTCTTTAATTACATCATACAGCATTAGGCTACCTGCCTATTTGCGGTGCTATGCCGCTGTGACTTGGCTTGCAAAGCCGAGGCATTACCCCTACCTGGGAACCTCATGGTGGAGTCACCCCACTGTAGCATGGAGATTCACTCCTTGTAGTGCTGCTCTACCGTGCTTCCTGTAAAGCACACCAGGCATTCACTCTGCCTGAGAACTCATTAAGGCGTTTAAGCCAACCTTCCACAGGATCTGTTTTTTCGCAAAAAAATACATAGTAGACAACAGTGGTTATGGGTCCGTATCCCTTCCATGTTCCAGAGAACAAGTACCCACTGTTACCTGATAGTTTCCCAGTCAGTGATCCTCCTTTGAACCAAAAGTTAGATGCCTAGTAGATTTCTCTTTGAACTAATAGCATAAAACTTTATGGTAGGATTACAAAGACACACTATCAGAATGCCTTCAAGCCCATTTTACAAGCTGTGTCATCGACCAACTGGCGCTTGAGGCCCTTTGTGAACGGATCTGCCAGGTTCTCCTGACTCTGAACATCAACCACTGTAATTACACCTCTTTTGATAAGATCGTGTACTGCCCTGTGCTTCAACCGCACAGTCCTCTTCTTCCCGTTGAAGAGGTCATTTGATGCCACCGCCGCAGTCGTCTGGTTGTCACAGTATATCGGTATCGCCGGTATCTGAGCCCCAACCACTGGAAGATCATACATGAGCTCCCGAAGCCATTCTGCTTCATCTGCTGCAGTTTCAAGTGCATAGAATTCAGATTCCATGGAGGAACGAGAGAGTATAGTCTGCTTCTTCGACTTCCACGATATAGCAGCTCCACCCAAGGAAAAGACATATCCACCTGTGAATCTCTCGCTTTCCACCTCTGAACACCAGCTAGCATCACTGAAGCCTTCTACTACTGTCGGATACCCGTTGTAGTACAGTGCATATGTCTGAGCTTTCTTGAGATATCTCATCACCCGCTTCACAGCTTTCCAGTGCTCAACCCCTGGGTTGCTTGTGAACCGACTCAGCATTCCTACGGCAAAAGCTATGTCAGGCCTTGTGGCAGTGGTTGCGTACATCAAACTTCCGATAACGCTAGAATACTCCAGCTGCCTGACGCTTTCCCTTGAATTTGGCTTCAGCTTCTGATTACACCTGTATGGCATATCGATCCCTGGAAGATCCTTATACCCATAGCGTGTGAGCATCTTCTCAATGTAGTGAGATTGTGACAGCGCTACTCCAGTGTCTGTCCGGATGATCTTTATGCCCAAGATGACATCTGCATCCCCCAAGTCCTTCATACTGAACTTGGTTGAGAGGAACTTCTTTGTCTCTGTGACACAGCCTATATCCGTACCTAGGATTAGCATGTCATCCACGTACAGACAAACGATGACTCCTCTTCCATCAGCAAACTTTGTGTAAACACATTTGTCCATCTCGCTGACCCTGTAGTCGTTTGACTTAATAACTTTGTCAAACTTCTCATGCCACATGGGAGCTTGCTTCAAACCATACAATGATTTCACCAACTTGCAGACTTTGTCTTCAAGACCTTTGACGACAAATCCATCTGGCTGTTGCATGTAAATCTCTTCGGTCAGCTCCCCATTCAGGAATGCGGTCTTTACATCCATCTGATGTATCACCAACTTATGTATAACTGCTAGAGCAATTAACATCCTGATAGTGGTCATCTGGGCTACTGGAGCGTACGTGTCAAAGTAGTCTATCCCCTGTTTCTGAGAAAATCCCTTGGCTACCAGCCTGGCCTTGAACTTGTCAACAGTTCCATCTGCCTTCATCTTCTTCTTGAAGATCCATTTACATTCGATGGGCTTTTCTCCTTCAGGTAGATCTACCAACACCCATGTGTTATTGGAGGTGATAGAGTCAAACTCGTCATTCACTGCCTCCTTCCAGAAGATAGCATCTCTGGTCTTCATCGCCTCATCATAGGTAAGCGGATCTGCTTCCACATGATAGGTGACAAAGTCATCTTCGAAGTCTTTCGGTCTCCTCGCTCGCTTAGCTGACGGCTCTGCGAGTTCTGGTACAGGAGTTGTTTCCTCAACAACAACTTCTTCTTGGACTACTGGCTCATATGAGATTTCAGTCTCATTTGTACCTCCATCATTTTCCGGAATGTCCGAAAGAACAATGTTTTTGTCTTTTGCAAACTTGTCTTCAAAGTATTCAGCATCGCGAGATTCGACGATATGATTTGACTCAATATCAAGAAATCTCCGAGCATCACTCTTCTCGGCATACCCCAAGAAGATCGCCTTCGTAGTCCTTGTCCCTAGCTTCTGAATCTTCAGATTTGGGAGTTTCACATACGCCAGACACCCCCACACTCGAATGACATTCAAGTTAGGTCTGACTTTGAACCAGAGTTCATGAGGAGTTGCGTCCGAAGTTGCATGTGGCACTCTATTTAGAATAAAAGTGGCCGTCAATGCAGCTTCTCCCCAGTAGCATTTAGGAAGACCCGCGGTTAGCAGCATAGAGTTCATCATTTCTGTCAACGTTCTGTTCTTTCTCTCCGCTACTCCGTTAGATTAAGGAGAATATGGAGCAGTAGTCTCGCATATGATTCCATGTTCTCTGCAGAACGATGCAAATTCATGAGACATGTACTCCCCACCTCAATCACTCCTTAACCTCTTGAGTTATTGTCCAGTCTGCCGTTCAGCTTCGGCCCTGAACTCTCTGAACTTCTCGAAGGCTTCGTCTTTAGACTTGAGCAAGTAGACGAACGCGTATTTTGAGAAGTCGTCGATGAAGGTTATGAAATACTTCATCCCGGCCTTCGTGGAGAAATGTTTGAAGTCACAGATATCGGAGTGCACCAACTCCAGAAGATCTGTGCTTCGATTGACCCGATGAAAGGGTTTTCTTATGATCTTCGTCTGAGCACACACCTCACACTTCTCCACATTACCCCCACATTTGGAGATAAGTCCTAGACTAGACATTTTGTTCATTCTTTTACAATAAACATGTCCTAGTCTATTATGCCACAACTTAAGAGAATAATCAGAAAATGCAACTGCATTAATGTCTTCAAACTGGTTAACAAGCTGAATTTTAAACATGCCTTCCGTTTGATAAGCCTTCCCGAAGTATGTTCCTTTCTTGGACATCACCATCTGACCAGCATTGATGTCCATCCTTAAGCCTGCGTTGCAGAGCAGGCTCCCAGAGATCAGATTCTTGGCAATCGCCGGAACATGCTTCGTACCTTGAAGCGTCAGAGTATTCCCAGAAGTGAGTTTCAGTTCCACGGTCCCGATCCCCAGAACTTTAGCTTGGGCCTGGTTCGCCATGACAACCTTCTCAGATATCGGCTGGTACATGACGAACCATTCCTTACCTGAACAGACATGGCAAGTCGCTCCAGTGTCTATCCACCAGTCAGAGTCAACCCCCACAGTTGTGACCTGTCCGATCATAGCAACAACGTTAGAAACCAATGAAACCTTATTAGGCTCACCTTTCTCTGATTGTTTAGGCTTAGATCTGCATTCACTCTTGTAGTGGCCTTTCTTGCCACAATTGTAACAAGTCACGTAGGACTTAGTCTTCTGTTGCTTGAAAGAAGGACCCTTCACTTTTAGATTAGCGAAGTCCTTCTTCTTGGGATGAGAAGCCGCCTGCTTCCCCTTGGAATCTCTCGTCTGCACAAGATTGGCTTTAGCCAACTGTTTGGACAGAGTGTCCACCTTTTGTTGAGAACGCATCTCGTCCTCAACATGGATCTCTTGAAGTAGATCTCCCAAGCTGATGTCTAGCTTCTTTCTGTGCATCCTTGCATAGAAGGTACTCCATCCAGCAGGAAGTTTTGAGACGATCCCTCCGGCGACAAACTTGTCGGGAAGGGATATCTTTTCGTCTTCCAGTTTCTGACGCAGCTTCAGAAATTCCTTCACCTGTGGCAGCATGGACTTTTCGTCCTCAAAGAGCAATTTGTGATATTTTTTAACCATAAATATTTCGCTCCTGTTCTTATCTTCTTCATACAGATTTTCCACAGACTCCCATATGTCTCTGGCAAGTTCCTTCTTTGAGTAGGATTCTGCCAGGGAGTCCTCCATAGCATTCAGGATGAGAAGCCTGCAGATGCTATTTTCCCTTCTCTACTTAGCCTGGAGTTTGGTAGCTGCGTTGATGGCGGCAGTAGATCCAGTGTCTGGAACAGAGGGTTCTTCCTCCAACAGAACATGATCAACGTCTTTCAGTTGAAGAGTTAGGTACACCTTTCTCTTCCAGACTTGATAGTGCTCTCCATCGAACTTTTCCAACTTGCAGAAGTCCGATTGGAGGAGCGAAGCATTAATGTTTTCCATCTATACGGATCTTGCTTTGAGATTGTTAGTCCCGGGGCTTGATCAAAGATGAAAAAAAAATGCAATCGATCTCTGAGATGTCACACAAAAACTTTGCAGTGATCAAACTCAAGATCTACGATGGTACAATAAATCAAATAGCCAAATTACAATCTGAAGGAGGGAAAAAGAGAAGAGAAGATCTCTCGTTCTTCCTTGCAAACGTGTTGCAATTGGGACAGAACGAGTTACAATAAAACTAGGGAGAGATGAGAAGAAGAACAATGTTGGGGTGTCAAAACAACGTTGCTCAAAGCAAGATTCGCCCCACACGATCTGCTTCCAGGAACCAGCAAGTTGAAGAACTTGTGGAACGCTCGAAGTCACCTCTGTTCAGACTCCTCGGATGGACTTGCAATGGCGGCAGCAACTCTCTCTCTCTTTCTCCTTTTCTAACTTGTAATTTTCGTAGTAGTGACAAAGGAGGCCAGAAGAGAGTATTTATAGAGAGAGGGTGGAAACCCTAACCGCCTCTTCAGTTATGGAAAGATTGAATCAAATCCCAAAAGATAGCAACGAGATTTAATTCAAATCCCACGAAATTAATTCAAATCCCACAAAGGTAGGATCTGAATTAATCGCATTGATTCAGCCTTTCCATAACTGATTTGTAATCTGCACAGTCAGCGGATCCCTCCATGCGGCAGCAGCAGCAGCCTGGCCGCATGAGCCTAATGGCCGCATGGACCACATGGACCGTATGGACCGCATGTGCCGTATGTGCCGTATGAGCCGCGTGGACCGCATGTGCCGTATGAGTCGCATGGACCGCATGAGCCGCATGAGCCGCTTGCTGCATAAGACCGCATGGCCGCATATGAGCCGCATAAAGACCGCATGACTGCTGACGTGCTAAGTGCAAAGTGCGCCAACAAAATGCTACATTACGCCGCATGAGCCCATGAGCCCGAGTCCGAGTCCGAGTCCGAGTCTGAGTCCGAGTCGCTAAGCCCCGTTGGGGCTTAGCTCCAAGTGGAATTAATCCAAGAGAATGACAAAAGCATTAATGCTTAATCCTTGGAGCCTTATTCTTACCTCCTAGTAAAATCACCCACATGGTTCCCTCCTTAGGGTCACCACCCCATGTGCATCTCTCAACAACACAACCAAGTATATATGTTGAGATAACTCATGGTGCATTTTCGATGTGGGACTATAATTTTACAAGGCATGTTGAGAGCAAGCTCTCTCCATGTAAAGAAAGCACCAACATATATATATATATATATATATATATATATATATATATATATATATATATATATATATATATATATATATATACATACACAAATCTATATATGTAACATGAACACATCTATAAGAGATACATGAATGAAATGAAATGTGAAGTACTCAAGAACACATCTCTACATATTCAAATCTGAGATTTAATATGAATTAATTCATTTAATCAATATTTTAAATATAAAGTGTGTCCAAGTTTAGGGGTTTTCCCCATGAACACAAGACACAACAATAATACAATAGAAATCCCTAAAGGACACATAATGGACACAAGAGGACACATAATGGACACAAGTCATTGATTTAAATAATTTTATAATGATTTAAAATCACCAAAATTTATATCATGAATTAAATATTATTATTAAAATAATTATAAACACGAAATTTTGAAATTACCTTCATTTAGAAAACTGGGTGCTATAACTCTACCCACCTTAGAAAAATTTCGTCCTCGAAATTTAAGATCGATAGTACTCCTTCTAGAGCCTCTAACCTACCCAATATCTAAGGTAACACTTTCTAACACTGGAATAATAAACGGACATCTAAATAGTGTCAATCTAGGAATACCTCCAACACTGCTCTACTGTATGGCGGTAATGAAACTTCAATAAAATATGGACTGGAACCTATATCCAAGGGACTGGACCTATTTTAAAGTGGTCTTAACTAAGGATGAAAAGGAACTGATCGTAGGCTATAGGTATGCTCAAACTATTATCTTTCTATTAACCATCTATTAATACATTCTATTACCATAGGAACGATGCATTACTAAGACATATAGGCCCCTATCTCTCATAACACATTTATGCTCACCAGAAGACTAGTACATCCTATCAAGGCTAATACTATAATCTCTCATAAATCTTATAAGCTACATGTTTATAGACACACATCCCCACATCAAGGACTAATCTATATATATCTACAACTTATACTAATGGGGTGACGTCCTTATTTCCCAACAATCAAGGTCTAAATTTTTTATCTAAATCATGCAATTTGAAGGAATAGTATACAAGGTCAGGGCATACCGTAGCAGTTGGAAGTCTCACCTAGGTACACTAATCATTCTAGGTCAAAACAGTACTATGGTATCAACACACAAACAATCTAGGGTGTCCTAATTGGGAAGGTAAGGGAACAACAATCATCAAGGTTGTAGGGCTGTCTACCATCCTATATAAAAATTGGTCATTAACAAGCAACTAAGAAATTATTAAAAGGTTACTATTCCATAAAATGGCAAAAATTAAAAATTTAGGCACAACAAATCACAAATAGATTTTTGTCTTGACACGATCTAAGTTGATCAATTTCGAGATAAAACGAGATTTGGACAAGGAGGGAAATCAATGAAATCAAAGTATGAGCACGAGCATCCAATGATGGAGGTTCAGGTCATGATTAAATTTAATTCGACTGAGTACGAATACGAGGTTCATAGGCGATGAAAAGATTTCAAGGAGAATTGTCAAGGATGTCGTGAATGAGACTCTAGGGTCAAGTTTAACTATGTCTCCATTCTCGTAGATTGATACATGAAAAAGCGAACCAAAGTACAATAGGTTGATCAGACCATCATGTACCGGTTCTGATTAGACAATATGTTAGTGGGTGGCCACCCAATAAAATATGTCATGACCAAGCTCGAAAATAGATAATCTTGCAAAACTAAGGCTAATTTAGCAGCACAAGATATAAGGGTGGTAATGATGAAAGGAATTACATAGTCCAAGGTTCTTAACCAAATGGGTCAAGTAATCAGATATGGTACAAGGTTAAGCATCTAAGGAAACAAGCAGAACACCATCACATGTCGGGTCGAAAGAATTGAGTTAAGGCTGGATTTCTAATTGAAATAAGAAGAAATTTAGTATAATGGTAGAGGTTATAGTTTAGCCAGTTGACCAGAAAATCATATCAAGAAAATAGAGTACAAGAAGACGAATTTTAGTGGGACATGATATACCTACACGAAGGTGAGCTCGTCTAGGTCTTGCATATAAGATTTGTTGGAGGGTAACAGCTAGTATTACATTCCGAATATCAAAGTTACGATAAGGAACGTCAAGGATCTCAATTAGAAAGTGGGAGTTCAAGAGGTTGTAATTAATGCACAAAAATAATGAAGATCGAGTTAGTCATCTGCTTCTGATACTCTTAAGTTCATCTGGTCATAACTTGCCAATCATATCTTTACCTCACCAGTCTCCATATGAAAATTTAACCTTTACTTAAACCCTTACCATGACTACCGTAGGCAATTTCCAATTTTCAAACATCACTCTTGAAGCACAGCCCTCACATTTAGGAATCAACATTAACCATTTATTTAAATTTCTAAGTTCTTTCACCTTGTCTTAAATTTGACCCAAAACCTCTAAATCCCGTTTACAAATTCCTTGAACTTGTTCAAATTGTTCTCCTCGTATTATTTAATTTAAATCTCTAGGCCTTACAAAACTTATCTTCCATCATAAAATCAACTTTCGTATTTTCTTCGACATACACCCTTGAATATTATTCTTCTAAAAATATTTCACAACAATCTCTAAACTTAAATAACTTTGTGTTCTCTCTATTCCTAGTTATTTCCTCGCAAAACATCTTGTTTAATATCCTTATTAAACACAATTAACTTCTCTTTTCCATTACTAACCTTCTACATAGCCTCAGAGTAAAAGTTTTCCCCAGAATCAATAACCAAGATTTTCTAAGTTCTCAAAACTAGGTTGACCTCTGATATCCTCATTAGTTTTGAACACACCTATAAACTATCTCATAACCCCAAAATTTCTCTAAATGTAATTGTTTCCAGATTGACAGTATACATCTCTTTATTCTATTCGAGACCTTTACCACATTTCTATCTCAAGTTTCCATATGGAACACTCCACATTTGATTTCCTTTAGATCATCATAAAATAACCAGTTACGTCTTCTCTGAGCTACATAATTTACATCACTTCCTTAGCCTTCTCCATGCAAAAGATACGAAGATTCAAGGGTTTCGAAGTACATCTGGTAGGGACGACAAGATATGGGTAATTAATGTAATGAGACAGAGTTTAAGATAAGAGGTAAATAAGAATGCAAGGGAATAATGGCGAGAAAGAATAATGAAGATATGTTCCTTCTCATCGGTTCAAACGAGAGGAACCCATCAAGCTTAAATTCAATAGCAAGGAATGAGGGCGAATCCAAACAAGAGGAAAAGGAATTCCAATTGAAGTTCAAAATGAGTTTCTCAGGGGTCGTCCCAGAAATCTCTCAAAGAATCCTAAGTGTGATTGAGTACCTTGGATTTGAAAATATTAATCTAAATACAAAATTAAATCAACAACTACAAAATTTTATCAAAATCATCAACTAATACCAGGATTCAAAGTTCTACAATGAATCCACAAAATCAAATTCAAATCAAGGAAAAAGGTGAATCAAAACAAGAAAAAAGAGTTTAAATAGGAATTTAAAATGAGATTCTCAAGGGTCATCCCAGGAATCTCTCAAGGAATCCTAACAGTGATTGAGTATCCTCTCATCCTAACATCTTAATTTATATATCCTATAGCAGGCTCGTAGTAGTACAACTAAGTCGTTGTGCTACTTCGAAATCGCACTAATGCGAATCTCGACCTGCATGGGCCACCACTAAAAACGTGTCACGACCCGCACCCACTGTTAGGGTACGAGAACGTAACAACGCCCAGCCTACGCCGCAGTGTCGGCGGTAGAATGCTGTCCTAGGTCACGACATCTAACAGATATAGGACTAAATAGTTTATACTCCCCGAATGGGGGTGACATAGCAGGTACAGACTCAATCACATCTAAGGTAGAGCATGATAAGGATAGATAAACCATAAAATCCAAAAGAGGTAAAACAGAGAGAAATCTAAGTGTCTAAGATACACAAATCCAGAAATACATCTCAAACCTCCAAACTCAGATACAATAATCCATAAAGTAAATACAACTCCAGACAATTGAAATAACTATCTAAACAACCTCTAATGTGTCTCCTTTAGGCTAGCAGGCAATCTCCAAGCTATCTGTAAAATTTATCAATGGGTCCAGTCAGGACAGGAGCGAGTACAGTACATCTCAACAATATCATAATAGGTTAGGAAATATAAACATGCTAGAGAGTAAGATACAGGATCTGAAGAAATAACATAATGAAAAAGAGAGAGACTGTAAGTAAATAGCTATAATATATAGAGAACTATCAGTGACTAGTGATTTAGAGCACAAGATGGTTATGTAAACGGCACGATGTTGTACACGAGTAATCTACAGAGGTTGTACACGAGTAATCTATTGGATTGATTACATAACCACTTCTTCTCCCCCACCCCAATCAATACACAAAGATCAAGCTAAGTTATGTTATTGCACACGAAGTATAGTCGCACACGAGATCATGTAAATACATGAATATACACAATTTTACACGATTTGTACACGAATGTCACGAATACAAGGAGTACACGATGCTCACGATAAAGTACACGAACACGAATACCCGATGTATCCGCTAAGGGGATAACATCGCACAACAAGATCCATATAGTACTAATCCGTGTTTCCAACGTGTCAGCATCATGTAAAGTAATCTAAAGCAGGAAATATAATCCTAAACAAGATATGAAATGATCAGAGAATGTACTCGCCTGATATCTGAATGTCCAAGGTAAAGATATTGTCCGAGGAGAGGTGTCTGGCTCCTAATTAGAACAGCACAAGTCACAACATGTCCAGAAGGGTAATATAAAGCACTACAATGCATTCTACATGAATCTAGGTCAAACTAGGCCAAAATCAACCCTTGGTCAACTCTGGTCAACTGCACTAGTCAAAGTAGGTCAAACTAGGTCATGTCCTAACCCAGCAAGTCTTACTAGGCCTAACCAAGACTATCCTAGCAAGCACACATCAATACAAGGCTATACAAGCCAACATACACCCAACTCTATATAGCATGCAATTATTCAATACTCAAATAGGCAAGAATTTACATTGGATATACACTAGGTAATCTATTACTTTAAGCTATTTATGTCTACACATATACACATGCATATATTGGTATTCAACATTAGGTCTATAATCATGGCATTTCAAATGGTTATATAAACTTATATATTACAACACAATATGCTAACATATATATAATATACATACATAGCTAAGTTAACTATATTCATAAATACTTATTTAAGAGGCTATGTGTGTGTATGTGAACATAGCAGAGGGGCAAGTGAGGGTTAAATGGGCATACATAGTGTATACATATCAAAGAGTGTCAAAGTGTAAGTGAACAAAGTATCAAGTGTGATAGTGTCAACATAGTATAAGGGGGTACATGAGGTAATATAGGATTTGTGTTAACATAGAACATAACAACTCATTAACTTGTATATTTCATAAATTACATCTATTATTACATTACATTTATGCTTGCATTCATTCATCATTCATTTATTCTCTTGCACTACTATATGCACCATACATTACATACTATGGAACCTACATATTCATTACAAGCCATACTTATACATGGTTACATTAGATAGGATACTTATACCTCATACATCATTTATTTAACCATTTACTCATGCTTGCGTTCTCTATTTAATTACATAATGTATATACATTAACATGGGTTAAAATCAAATAGAACATTATATTACACAAAAGGGTGCACAAAATGCATATGTCGAATAGTAACTCCTACTAATAATCAATACTGTACCATCTCAACATGAATTAAAATCTAGGATTAAAGTATGTTATAGATCTATGTGTTAGCTTTCCGAAACTTCAAACGGATCGCATTTTCGTTCCCAGAAACTCCCGGAATCGCGAAAACACCGAGAACACGTTTGTCTCTCGTACAGCTGACACTCAAATAATTCTCCAGAAAGTTACAGAAAGAATTAGGCCTATTAATACATGTTTTTGGAAAGCTAACTTCAATACGCTTCTTTTAAAAAAAATGGGAGATTAAATCGAGCTTTGAGCTAGACGTTATGACATTTCTAAGTTAGGGATGAAATTAAAAACGTGGATAAAAATCATGACGGATTTAGATAGTTTGAGCCAAAAGAATACACAATATATATCCTAATTATCCACAACAATAATGACAATAATAATATGAGGAACCACACTCACAAACTTGATTATATAATCATCATGAACCATTTATTACATATATAAATATAGATACACTCTCATTACAATATATATATAAATATATATATATATATATATATATATATATATATATATATATATATATACATATACATTTTTTTTTATACATATATGTATATGTATATATATATACATATACATTTTTGTATATGTATATATATATACATATACATATATGTATATGTATATATATATACATATACATATACATACACAAATCTATACATGTAACATGAACACATCTATAAGAGATACATGAATGAAATATAAAGTACTCAAGAATACATCTCTACATATTCAAATCTGAGATTTAATATGAATTAATTCATTTAATCAATATTTTAAATATAAAGTGTGTCCAAGTTTGGGGGTTTTCCCCATGAACACAAGACACAACAATAATATAATAGAAATCCCTAAAGGACACATAATGGACACAAGAGGACACAAAATAGGGATACAACAATGGGGGTCATTCTATGGTTAAAATTTTCTTAAATACAAAATGGAGAAATAAAAGAGAATAAAATATTACCTAAAGGAGAGAAAATTCAAGGAGAAAGGCTTCTTCCTTGGGAGAGCTTGAGAGCACTTGGGGAAGAAGACTTCTCAAAGAAAGGAAATGAGATGGGAGTCCTATTAGGGCCGGCCACAATGGTTATATCCCCCTTCATTGAATATTACAAGTTTGCCCCTCCCTTAGTTACAAGTGTTTAAAACAATTTTGGTTAGGGTTTGGAGGTAAAAGGGTCAAAATAAAAACTCTAAATGGTTAACCTAATAATTAGGATTATGAGTAATCTTTCTAACATGACTAATTAAAATGTGGGCCATGCTAACTAATGCATGGGTCCAACTAGAGTCTAAGTTACCCCGGGTTCCCGTTACAAGTCGGATTGAGATGAAATTCGAACCCGACTCAAATAATCCCAAAACAATATCATAAATAATAAAATAATATCAAAATAATTTAAAGAGGTCAAATACGAAATATCCTTAGGCCAGAAATGACATTAAAATATCATAATCACATGGTTAGGCTCTAGGTCAAACAGTCTATAGGATTTCACTAGCAAAACGTCAAAACCACAAGTCATTGATTTAAATAATTTTAAAATAATTTAAAATCACCAAAATTCATATCATAAATTAAATATCATTATTAAAATAATTATAAACACAAAATTTCAAAATTACCTTCATTTGGAAAACTGGGTGCTACATATGTTATACATACTTTTTATGCCCTTTTGACAAAAAACTAGACATCAATGTCTATGAGAATATTACCATGTAACTGTGTTGCATGAACGCGGATATGACAATAATATAAGGTCTAACCTGATTCAACCACTAAACTTGTGTTCGTTCTCCAAAGTACAAATTGACATACGGTTCATTAGAGGGTTTTTTTTTACATTATCAAGATGAAACTCTCTTGACAACTAAAAAATTGTCATATATTAGAATTTAATTCAATTCGCTCATTTTCTTAAATTGTCTTTAAAAATAAATAGAAATTATTTTACCATCCTCCATGACTGACCTTTTTTTCCTAGTCTATGGGAATACAGATATGGTCTCAAGTTACATGAACTTAGACAACTGGACTAATAAGCTAGGTGTTCCTACCTGCTACATGGCCTTCTAAGTATATGTTACACCCTCTCTTGGAATAGCATAATTAGTAATGAATTTGGCACTACTTCACAAAGATTTGATGTCAGGTTGACACCAAATCTTAGAAATTTAATTGATCCTTCAGTTGAGTTTCATCGACTTTGAGGTGTATTTCATAATTGAGCCAATTTCATAGTATAAGGCTTGATGACTGAGCATTCCAGATTTATTTAGCTTTCATGAATATATTTATGGAATTCATTGGTCTTAAACCATTGATCTAGCATTACTAAAAGATGTGGATTCATAATTCAAAACTAAGCTCTCTAAATAAATCCAAGAGCGGTAAAGTTAAAATTTGATAATTGTTCTTGTTAAAATTTGACAGGTTTTCTTCCATCAGACCTTCAGTATAAATAGAGGAATCAATATTAGGAATACTGTTGCCTTGAGTACAATAAAGGAAATACCTTTATTTATTGAGAAACTATTTTCCAAATAACTTCTCTAAGGACAACCTGCTACTTTTAATTTTGGCCCAACTTCGTTCAACAACAAAACTACTTTATTAAATGACATGAAAAATGCAAGGCGTCTGTCTTTGCTAAATTTCAAGAAAGAAATAGTATGATGTATTGGAGTGGGAAAGCAACATGCAAGATTTTTAATAGAAAATTTGACTTAAATGTAAATAAGATTTCTAAATTATTGTTCATACATCAACTTGTCGAAATTACTACCTCGAGTGTTGCTTTCTCTTTTTCAGTAAATTTTCTTTCAATGATGGATGTATCATCATTAGGGCCAACACTGTAACAAGAACATAGAAGCAAGTGAGGTGTTCTCACATGCTAATTGCATAAGAAAAGCTAAGAGAAACTACATTATTTAAGTGAGGAAGGGATGAAGAAGCTTACAACAGGGCCGACGGCGTCATTCTGCTTGCATAGAATCCAGGACACCTCGGTGTCGAGATCGACCGTCATTTTGGTTGTGCAGGCAGTGTAGGCCTTCGTCGGATCTTCAAAATAAAGCTTTACAACGTCGTCCGGTACTTCCCGCTAGAAATTCTTTGCGATAAAAAAAATTATTCTAGCACGCTAGAACCATACAAACATAAACTCGAACACCTTACAAGCATAAATTTCACATATAACCATGGAATAATTCTTACCATTTTTCGGAACTAAAATTATGTAATAAACAAAACTTAAATCCTTACGTCGACATAGACGAGAACAATATGTAGCAACAAATCTTCACCATCAGCAACTGACCGAGATGGTAGCGTTGCGGTACAAACTCTTCAGGAATAATCCTTACCATTATCTTCATGTTCATTTTTGTGCCAACCTCCCATTATCGAACACCAACTCCACTTCATCCCTCTCGACGCCCACCGCTTCCCCGTCCATCATCTCGCGACAGAGGACCGGAAGCTTCAGAGGTATGGATCCTAATAAGGAGGCGGTAGGGGAACTATTAGCCGTGATGGCCATAATGACGAATGAGGGAGAGAGAACGAACAGAAAGAGGAGAGAGCTCGGGATGAGGGATTCACCAAGATGTTGGCTCCAGAAATGAAAAGAGATAGTAACGAGCCCTCAAATATTTGGCGTCTCGCCGAAATTATTTGGGATAGTCCTATAATTTATTTAAGATGGAAAATTATAATAGTACTAAAAAAGAGATATTTTTAAATCTGTCCCAAATAATATTATTTTTTGTTACAAAAAATATAGTTGTCCAAAAAACTAAAATTTTAGAACGTTTCAAACTAGCGTTCCTAATAGTGTTATCCCAAAAGTCCACTTTTTTGTAGTGTAAAATTTGGGATGACATTAAAAGTATTGTATTTAGTGTATATTTTTTTACGACATTTTTAAAAATGTTTTATTTAGTATATAATTGTTTACGGCATTTTTAAGTGTCTTTAAATGTGTTGTTGAATTTATATTTACGACATTTTAAAAAAAGTGTTATAAATTATGATAAATATTTAATTACAACGACACATTTTGTAGAGTTTATCACTACAAAAATTAACGACACTTATTTAAAAAGTGTCGTAAAGAAAGTATCGTCATTAACCGATTTTGTTGTAGTTAATCCTACAAAAGCCCTAATTTCTGAACAAAAATTATAATTATTATCGAGATCGAATATGTCACCAGAAATCCTAAAAAAACCCTAAATTTGGAAACCATAGCCATTGCTTAGGAAGGTCCCGAACCGATGCCCCTTCTCATGGTAGCCCCCAACCTCCGAGAGCGAGAGAGCAAAAGAAAATGGAAGAATATTAAGGTGAGAGAAAAAGAGAAAGGAAGAAGAGAGAGAGGAGACAAGGAAAAAAAGGAAGAATGGAGAAGAAGAAAAAATCACTTATTTGCTGCTACGACGCCAATTTTTTGGCCGACGTGCGACAAAGTGAAAAATTGTGTAGGAAATAAAATTTGAGATGACACTTTAAAAATGTTGTATTTGTCTTGAATTTTTTTTATTGAAATACAATCCAAAAAAAAATTCTAAAACAATGTTTATCATATATATATATATATATATATATATATATATATATATATATTTCAAATATTGGGCTCGGGTTTATGCGCGGAAGAAGGAAATATTAGGGGTTTAGGGTATGGATTTTGTAAATATTGGGCTCAGGTTTTTTAAGTTTGTATGCTTTCATACCAAATATGCTATAGTCTATTTTTTTATCATAAAAAAATAAAAACTTACGCTGCTTGTCCTAGGACTCGAACATGAGATCTGTTTTGGCATACAAACATAGCAATAGATGAATGCTATAGATTCTACAGCATTCAGAAAATGTTATAGATAGATATTTTTATAGCACTGCAGAAAAACGCTATTGTTAAAAACATTCTATAGCGGGGACACTTGAACGCTATAGAAAAACTGCTATTGTAGGTCCTATTTGTTGTAGTGTATGACGGTCTGATCAATCATGATGCACTTGGTTCGCCCTTCATATGATTATCCCACCTGGATTGAGATATCGTGGTATCTAGTATCTCATCAACGACTGTATTGATAATTCATCTTGATTTATATATTCGCCTTTGAATCACGTAATTATATTTGATGACAACATTCTTGAACTCTTTATTGCTTTTGTCTTTCACTGATTTGGAAAGACGAATGCTCATATTTGATAGATAGAAACAGAGTATCCTCCATGGCCATGATAGTTGTATACATAAGTGTAGCTACCATCGGCCTGCCATGTGGCTACAACCTTGCCTTAAGTCACTCGTTCTCCCCTCGACCATAATTCTACTATCGTGACCTTCTAGTCATTTGAATTTGATAATGTTTAGAATCGTACCCTTAGTCGAAATACCAACCAAGGCGACTATATTTTCTCAAGGAACCAATTATAGTAGTCTCTGATTATTTTCTTGATCCTTGCTTTAACTAGCAACCCTTACGCCTTAACCCAAACCCTTACTCAACCAAGTCCACAGATTAGACATGAGATGAATAGATAAAAGCAAGGACAAGCATTTACCATGACTATGATAAACACCCATCCTAAGATTAGGGATTCAGCCGGTATTATTCTAGGTATAAAATTTTATTATTAATGACATGACTTAGCATTAGAATAACACCTTCACTAGCTTGGCCAATATCTGTAGCATAACGCTCCATTATATTGACTTACTAGTTATCAACAGTAATGTATGAGCACTATGTGCAACACCATATGGAATCTTATGACTATAGTCTGACAGGCTTAACACAAATAGAAGTTTACGACTAGCCGGTAAACATCTTTCATATGATGTGCCTTTGAGTTCGTTACCCCATCGATAACTCTCGTATACTACAGAATAGTGGTTCATTATATTTTATCGAATCATGTATCATTGTAAGCACTCGTTTCCCATTTATTAGAATTGAGGAACAATCCCTGAACTTGATTCATATCTACCGTATCACGTTACGTCGTGCCTTATTCTTTATTATCAAAAGTCTAGGTACGATATCACAACTTTAAAATTTTCTAACCTCATTAATCCTAAAACCGTGTCTTAGCTTCTAGAGTGAGTAATTGTAAGCCTTCTAAATTTTAAGATATACTAGTATTACTGATTGATTAGAGTAAGTTAATTTCCGTTAGGACGATAATTAGTGCCCCATGAACTCCCATATTCTTTTTAGTTCTTTCGATGTCCCTTACCGAAACTTTGATATTCGGAGTGTAATACTAGCTGTTACCTTCCAACAAAATTCACATGCAAGACCTAGACGAGTCCACCTTCAAGTAGACATATCATGTCTCACTCAAACACGTTCCCTTATACTCTATTTTCATGATACGACCTTCAGGTAATAAGGGCTAACTATCATCCTTACCATAATATCGATGTACACTCTGACATCAATTAGAGACCGAACCTCGACTAAATTCTTTCGACCCAATATACGGTGGTGACCTACTCAAAGCCCACTATGCACATGTCACTAGTGTGCCACTCAATTGAGTCCTAATGTGCTACTTATACACAAAAGTCACGAAAGGGATAGTTTTGGGCTTAAGGAACCTAGTTAACCAACTCAACTGGAAATTAGCCCAACCACTTGTGTTGGAACCTAATCTACGATTTCCATAAACTTAATAGGAATGGTCTAGGTTTTTATGGATCTTGTCCAGCCAATATAGATTCAAATCAAGATTCGTTCAATAAAAAGATCGATGACCCACTTGGAAATCCATTAAGACCCGGTTAAATCCATCCATGCCTATCGCCATATTTGGACTATAAAACTAAACTTGATGTAATAGGCCCTTACCCCTATTATGTAGGCCCCACCTCTTGGCTTCTTAATTCTCCTTCCATAAATTTTGTAACCATATCTCTTGGTATCCCATGTTATACAGTGAATAGAATCCCGTTGTACTAACCTGTTTCCGGTTGTACATGACTAAGACCTCCTCTATTGCCTGGATGAAACACGGACAATATGTGAGCAAATGTTAAATGTGTAATACTAGGGCTTCCTATAAAGTCTATGACTACAACCAAAAGTACCTCATATCCTCGTACACCACTAGGAGGTTGCCACTTAGAAGTTCCATTACTTCGCTTCCCCGATTAACTAATTTTCGTAAGTTGCGTAGAACCTTGAACTTAGTATACTCCACCTCTTTAAATAGGATGCTCTTTATAGACTGTTCTTCCATCTGATGGGACATTACGATGTAGTGACTTTATTTATGTTCCTAATGGAGAGTTACGGCAGGAGTTAATGGCAGAAGCACACAGTTTGACCAACTATATTCATCCCAGAGTGTAACGCCCCAGTCCCAAAATACATAGGACTAGGTACATTGACATGCCATCTGTATACATAAGAATTATACTCCAATATATGGAAACTCGTATGTATACATAAGCTATAAAATACAGTAGAACCACAATAACTAAATCTCATCCACTAGATAAATAAATGATACAAAAGCAACTTTGAATTTGTCATGTATACAATCGTTGGACGGAGACAAAGTCCACTACCAACTATCTCAAATAAAATGTACAAGAAGTGATCGATAAAATAACGAGACGAACCAAGCGCAATCGTCTTCGAAAGAATGGAGACGATCACGGCTTTGGCTAGAACACCTATAAAATCACAGAAGAATACACACCTGGAGAGATAACCATGTCCTCAGAGGGACGTAACAAGACACATAAAGAACATGCCATAATAAACTGAATATATAATATGTCATAAACCGAAATAAGTGACAAGACGACAATAAGGTAATCTAACTGTACTATAGTGTTTATGCAGTTAAGAACAAACCTTCAACGCATGGGCACTCTGGCTCAGTAGTAGTAATCTCAGGTATGGCCCATCAGGATACCAGGGACCTCAAACCATAACATTCATCGAATGTCAGAGGCCAGCAGTAAATCAGTATCAGGGTCCAGGACCGCATCTCCCGCGGAGATAACCGGCAATAGGGAAGTGCATACTTGGCCCATATATTAAGGAACTGTTCTTTCCACCCAATGACTAATAGAGTCACATCCATGTCTCATATAACTCAACTAACTGCTAAGTCTCCTAACATGCCTATATTAGCAGTTAGCCCTGACGTATGCGCATGGGGGATCAGCCGACACACAAGAACCTCTACATGCTACTCATCTCACACATCCTCGTGGTACAACTGTGTCAAGGGGTATGTAATACACTACAGACGGTGGTCTCTTAACTCTAAGTCCATATGCAACCAAAGGATAATAACAAAGTACATCTAATATCACTGAGCAGACAATAATCAAGAACTATAAGAACTCGAAATAAATGAACAGTGATATGTAATAAAATGCAACTGAATATAAATAGTATAATGGCAAGGTATCTTGCCTGAGGTTATATGCAAAAGGGAATAATCCAGTAGCTCGAACAGACAAATAAACGAAGCAAGAAAAGCCAAATCCCGCAGATGACTCCAGATGCTGCAACAAACATCACGAACGAGTTTGGAATAAAAGATATGCCTAGGAAACGCATGTCCAAAAGTTAAATTCTGGAATAGGGACAAAAATCGTAATTTCGGGTCAAAACGATGTCCGTCGTTGGACCTGCCTTGCACCGAAATGCTCGCCAGAACCTACGGTCTCTAAAGTCATCAAACTACATGTCTACAGATTTGTTTTGATGAGACGAACCCAATGGTATGTCCAATTTTGGATTCCGGTGGGCTGTACACAAAATTGCCCGTTGAGTGGGATTATGGGCCCGCCAAAATAGCGTCCCGATCAACGGTCTCAGAATCGGACCAAACTTGGCTCACAGGACCAGAAAATTATTTCGAGTCCAATGGCGCAAGTTTTATCACGATATGATGAGTGTGAAAAAAGTTGTGACTTAATTTACAAAGGATCGATACGGGATATCTCGACGGATACGCACTTATTTTATCGCGCACATGCAACAAAATCGTGTTCCGTCAGTTCCTACACGTCGAAAACATCCATACGCGCCTTTCGATGCATATATTACGCGACCATGTTGCCCGGTTTGTTGGGGCGCACGTCGTATCGGGTGTTTTTCTAATTTTCGAAAACAAAATTTACAATTTTTCGTGAAACTTTAACAACGTGTAACTTTCTACATACTAGATGAAAAGTGAATCCAGAAGGTGCGTTACAATCTCTGTTATGTTGTCTTTGACTGCCTTCAATTAGTTTTGATGAAAGTTTAATGGACAGCGAGAAAAGTGGCCGACAATTTGGTGTTTTGAAACAGTTTTTAATATTCAGAAAAGTAGGTTTTTTTTTCAACTTCGTCTCGATTTTTCGAGCAAGATGGATGGCCATGTCAAAATCCACCTGGAGGATCTCGAAGAGGGTCATGTGGGCTTTCTACATGAATTTACGGATCTAAAAACGGACTAGAATCGAGAGAGAAATCAACCGGGAAAGTTGGGTACCTTAAAGTGGGAATCTGTTGTTGTGGTGGTGTTTGTTGATGTCGTCGTCGCGGGACTGCTGTCGCGTGGCTGCGTTGCGGCACGGAGGGAAGGAGTTGGCCGAGGGTAGAGGATAGAGGAGGAGGAAGGAGGAGATTAGGGTTTGTATCTATATATATATAAATATATATATGTCTTTAAAGGAGAGAGGGTTTCGGCCAAAATATGCCATGTTGCTGCTATTAATGCAAGGAGGGGCGCACAATTGCATTTGCAGCTACTAGCAGCTTAAATTGTATGTGGTGGTCGGCTGCCACATTGGTGGGGCCGACCACCACATGGGTTTTGCATTTCTTTTTTTTCTTTTCTTCTTATCTTTAATCTAAACTACTTATATATATAGTTATATATATCATACGTATATATGTGCTGAAGTTGGTGTTGGTGGTGGGGGTCGGCCACACCACTTACTTTCCTTTCTATTTCTTTTTTTTTTACTAAATCTTTTTAATACCCCTTTTTTAATATATATATATATATATATATATATATATATATATATATATATATAAATACACCAAAAAATCTATATAAAATCCAAATCCCATTTAAAAGACAACTATCCAATTATTTAATATATTTAAGCATATCCACATATATATATATATTCAATCCTTAATAAATCAACTCAAAATAATAATAATATTTAAATAGGAAAACATGTTTATTAAACCTCCACCAATTTAACTTAAATTATAATAAAATAATAATAATCGTCCCAATGGGTGAACTTTACCGCTCACCCATGTATGGGTCCAGAAAATTGTACCATCTTGCAAAATATTATTTTACTAATAAAATATTTCTTTTGTACAAAAAGTCAATAAATATTCAACAAGTTCTAAAAATTAATTTAAAAATATTTGTACATACACAAAATATTCCTATATGGCCATCTTAGTCACCCCACATGCTCACATGGGATTAAATTAGTTCGGGCCTAATTCAGACTGGTTTGGACAAACCGGGTCATCAAAAAATTAATATATAAAAATAAAAGAAATAAAAAAAATTAAAAAAATAGGGGTTTTACATCCTAACCAACTTACAAGAATTTCGTCCTCGAAATTTAGGATCAATAGGGTAGATAGAGTTGAGGGATAGGAAGAGTTCGTCAATACCAAAATACAATTTAAAATTTTGAGGAGGCGATAAAACGTCATTCAATACCACCGTGCAAATAGAAAATTGCGGAGTCGATATATGGAAAAATATATCATGGTTATGGAATTAAATAAGGGTTGCTAATGAAGGTTACAAAATTTGATAACCCGAATAAAATAGTGATAAATTTAGTAGATCAAAGAGGATAATTAGACGTTTGGGAGATATGGTTCCTTGAGAGAAAACTGTATACTAATCATCTGGGTTGAGAGTTAGATTTAAGTGATGATTAGAATCACTTTCGTGCGTTCAAGAGGGGTTGGAAGGGCATAATGAAATTTCTAGAATTGGGAAGAAGAAGAGTTTAAGGTGAGGATATAGCCACATGAGTTGGTCGGTGGCTATTTAAATTCGTGTAGAAATAGCTGATAGGAAAACGAAAGGTGATATCTTGCATCTATCTTAGCAAGTACAGTGCCTTGTATTTCCAAAATAAGTAAAAGACAAGAACAACAAAGGTTTCATGGACGGTGTTATATATTGAGTACGAATTGCGGGGTTCATAGGCGACAAAAATAATTTAAAAGAGGATTGCCAAGGCTGTCGCGGATGAGACTCTAAGGCAAGTTTACTATGTCTTCATCCACGTAGAATAATATGTGATAAGCGAACCAAAGTGCAATAGGTTGATCAGACCATCATGCACCGGTTCTGATTAGACAATATGTTAGTGGGTGCACCCAATAAAATAGGTCATGATCAAGCTTGACGAAATAAGCTTGCAAAACTGAAGCTACATTAGAAGCGTGAGATAGTCAAAATATGAGCAAGGGAGGTACTGATGAAGGAATTTAAAATAGTCCAAGATCTTTTAAAAATCAAGGCTCGTCCGAAGTGTGGGCCTATACAGTTGTCCTAGTGTTTCTTCATTTATGGCTTGGTAAACTAGATAAGTAGGGTCCTCTGAATTATAGTCTAAGTGAACTTATCAATGTGGTTCCCGAAAAAAAAAGGTTTGTTTGGTTGTGAGGTATTCTACCCAACTTACAAGAGTTAAACTAATAGTATCATAGGACAATGGGTCAAGCAATCAAGATAATGTACAAATTTAAGCATTTAAGGAACTAAGTAGAACAAAATTCGCCTATCGGGTTAAGGGATTGAGTCAAGGTTGGATCTCTATCCGTGGTAAAAATATCGGTATCATGGTAAAGGTTATAGTTTAGCCATTTTGACCATAAGGTCATATCAAGAAATAGAGTACAAGGAGACGTGTTTTAGTAGGACATGATATATCTACATGAAGGTGGACTTGTCTAGGTCTTACATATAAAATTTGTTGGAAGGAAAAGTCTAGTGTTGTGCTCCAAATATCCAAGTCACGGTAAGGGACGCCAAAAGATCTAAAATAGGAAGTGGGAGTTCACGAGGTGATAATTAATGCACAAAACTAAAGAAGATCAAGTTAAAGCATGAAATAAAATTAATTAAAGAATCCATTAAAAATAATTTAGGATCACAATTCCGGAGAGAAGATAGTCTCCTAGATGAACACAGTTAAAGAACCATTAAATTATTATTCAAATTGCAAATGGGTTAGAAGGTCCAATTAAAAGATCTAGAATTAAAGGAAGGTCGAGTAAGCCGAAGTGGAAATACAGTCACATAGCTGGGTAGATAACTAACAACACTTGTGTATTTACTACTATCATGGTCATGAGTGACATGGCAATTAGTGTGGAATACTCGGTAGGGTTATCTTGGGGCCTACCATTAAAATTTCAACTCGAGTTTCCTCCAAAAAGTTTCAAAAATAAACTTTCAAAAATAAACCACCAAAATTTGTACTCACTCCAAGCCGTTCAAACTCATCATGAAAAAAAAAATTTAAATCACTCATAAATCTCAAAGCAAATTTTTATCCCGTTACTACTAACATTTTCCAAAATTAACGTTTAAATTCAACTATTTAACTCAAGAGTTCATAATTTACGAATCCATAAATTTTTTTTTACAATCAATCAAAAATTTAACACTCTAAAATTTTCAAATAACTCCTAATAAAACTCTTAGCATATTAAAAGCAATCTCAAAATTAAGCTCAATGCTCTCATTAATTTTAACTTATATTCATGCTAAGTTATTCCATCAAAATCACAACTTTTAAATGGTAACTTTCTTTAATCAATCAAAATAACTTTCCAGCACATCCTTCGAAATTCTTCCAAAAGTTTTAATATTAGCAATCCCACATTAAACCTTTGATTCAAATAATCTTATCAGTCAAAATCTTTTTTTTACCAAAAATCTAAATAGATTTGTAAATCCTCAATCATAAGACACCAAATAAAAATAAAAATTTCTCAAAATCGTTTTCATAACTTTCAAATATTTTAAACCAAAATTTACTGCCATTACTTCCACTTAAAAATTCAAAATTTACTAACACGAAAATTGTAAGTTGTACAACTCAAATTTAAATAATTCCTATGGCCATTTCTTTAAAAGCTAAGATCATGTTCAAACCAATTTATAATTGTTCAAAGGTGTATAACTATAATACAATAAATCATAGACATCAAAACTCGAAAATCAAATAAATTTTATATTTGTTCAAAGATGTATATCTAACACCCAAAACTCATAAATATCACAACTCGAAAAGCAAATCAATTTTATACTTGTGCAAAGATGTATAGCTATAATCCAATAATTCATAAATATCAAACCTTAAAAAGCCAATCAATTTCTTAAACCAAGTATGAAATTCTATAAATCATCTGGTGTTTACTATTTAGAAATCTCAAAATTAAAACCTTCCGTGGCAATATCCTACTTTACAAATTACTAATCATTAAATCACCCTAAAGCCTTTTTAACTCAATTAGAGTCTTGAATGTATTCCAATTGCCAATATGACCATTTTAGCCATGTGTTTGACCTATGAGCATATACTAGTGTAGTCATCTTCATAGTTGACACTAAGCACGAAAATAAGATTCGACGGTAGAAAGGAATCAAGCAAGATGCAATTCAAGGAGGTCGATCGAGAGTTCGAAAAGTGAAGCCAAGGGAAGAGGTCAAGCTGTATGGATGAGATTCCTAGATTCTAATCCTATGTTGCAGGTTCACATCGATACAGTAACGTAACCGAAGTGACAAACTCGACCTGTATGGGCCACCACAAAAACATGTAACGTCCCAGTCCCAAATACGTAGGACTAGGAACATCGACATGCCAACTGTATACATACGAAGTATACTCCAATATATGGAAACTCGTATGTATACATAAGCTGTAAAATACAGTAGAACCATAATAACTAAATCTCATCCACTAGATAAATAAATGATATAAAAGAAACTTTGAATTTGTCAAGTATACAATCGTTGGGCGGAGACAAAGTCCACTACCAACTATCTCAAATAAAATGTACAAGTAGTGATCGATAAAATAACGAGATGAACCAAGCGCATTCGTCTTCGAAAGAATGGAGAAGATCACGGCTTTGGCTAGAACACCTGCAAAATCACAGAAGCACACACACCTGGAGAGATAACCAGGTCCTCAGAGGGACGTAACAAGATACATAAAGAATATGCCATAATAAACTGAATATATAATATGTCACAAACCGAAATAAGTGACAAGACGACAATAAGGTAATCTAACCGTACTACAGTGTTTATGCAGTTAAGAATAAACCTTCAACGTATGGGCACTCTGGCTCAGTAGCAGTAATCTCAGGTATGGCCCATCAGGATACCAGGGACCTCAAAGCATAACAATCATCGAATGTCAGAGGCCAGCAGTAAATCAGTATCAGGATCCAGGACCGTATCTCCCACGAAGATAACCGACAATAGGGAAGTACATACTTGGCCCATACGTTAAGGAACTGTTCTTTCCACCCAATGTTTAACAGAGTCACATCCATGTCTCATATACCTCTACTAACTGCTAAGTCTCCTAACATATCTCTATTAGCAGTTAGCCCTAACGCATGCGCATGGGGGATCAGCCCACACACAAGAACCACTACATGCTACTAATCTCGCACATCCTCGTGGTACAACTGTTTCAAGGGGTATATAATACACTACAGACGGTGGTCTCTTAACTCTAAGTCCACATGCAACCAAAGGATATTAACAAAGTACATCTAATATCACTGAGCAGACAGTAATCAAGAACTATAAGAACTCGAAATAAATGAACAATGATATGTAATAAAATGCAACTGAATATAAACAGTATAATGGCAAGGTATCTTGCCTGAGGTTATGTACAAAAGGAAATAATCCAGTAGCTCGAACAAACAAATAAACGAAGCAAGAAAAGCTAAATCCCGCAGATGACTCCGGATGCTGCAACAAACAACATGAACGAGTTTGGAATAAAAGATATGCCTAGGAAATGCCTGTCCAAAAGTTAAATTCTGTAACAGGGGCAAAAATCGTAATTTTGGGTCAAAACGATGTCCGTCGTTGGACCCGTCTTGCACCGAAATGCGTGCCAGAACCTACGATCTCTAAATTCATCAAACTACATGTCTACAGATTTGTTTTAATGAGACGAACCCAACGGTATGTCCAATTTTGGATTCCGGTGGGCTATACAAAAAATCGCCCGTTGAGTGGGATTGTGGGCCCGCCAAAATAGTATCCCGATCAACGGTCTCAGAATCGAACCAAACTTGGCTCACAGGACCAGAAAATTATTTTGAGTCCAATGGCGCAAGTTTCATCGCGATATGATGAGTGTGACAAAGTTGTGACTTAATTTGCAATGGGTCGATACGGGGTATCTCGACGGATACGCACTTATTTCCTCGCGCACATGCAACGAAATCGGGTTCCGTCAGTTCTCACACGTCGACAACATCCATACGCGCCTTTCGATGCGTATAGTGCACGGCCATGTCGCCCGGTTTGTCGGGGCGCACGCCGTATCGGGTGTTTTTCTAATTTTCGAAAACAGAATTTATAATTTTTCGTGAAACTTTAACGTGTAACTTTCCACATACTAGATGAAAAGTGAATCCAGATGGTGCGTTACAATCTCGGTTATGTTATCTTTAACTATCTTCAATTAGTTTTTATGAAAGTTTAATGGACAGCGAGAAAAGTTGCCACAAGTTGGTGTTTTGAAACAGTTTTTAATATTCAGAAAAGTGGGTTTTTCTCCAACTTCGTCTCGATTTTTTGAGCAAGATGGATGGCCATGTCAAA
This sequence comes from Iris pallida, assembly GCA_029216955.1. Lineage (NCBI taxonomy): Eukaryota > Viridiplantae > Streptophyta > Magnoliopsida > Asparagales > Iridaceae > Iris > Iris pallida. Next base: position 7,709,364 of record JANAVB010040018.1, on the reverse strand, counting down.
ATCCACCTGGAGGATCTCGAAGAGGGTCATGTGGGCTTTCTACACGAATTTACGGATCTAAAAACGGACTAGAATCGAGAGAGAAATCAACCGGGGAAGTTGGGTGCCATAAAGTGGGAATCTGTTGTTGTTAGTGGTGTTTGTTGATGTCGTCGTCGCGGGACTGCTGTCGTGTGGCTGCGTTGCTGCGCGGAGGGAAGGAGTTGGCCGAGGGTGGAGGAGAGAGGAGGAGGAAGGAGGAGATTAGGGTTTGTATCTATATATATAAAAATATATATATATATATGTATTTAAAGGAGAGAGGGTTTCGACCAAAATATGCCATGTTGCTGCTATTAATGCAAGGGGGGCGCACAATTGCATTTGCTGCTGCTAGCATCCTAAATTGTATGTGGTGGTCGGCTGCCACATTGGTGGGGCCGACCACCACATGGGTTTTGCATTTTTTTCTTCTTCTTATCTTTAATCTAAACTACTTATATATAGTTATATATATATATATATATCATACGTATATATGTGCTGAACTTGGTGTTGGTGGTGGGGGTCGGCCCCACCACTTACTTTTCTTTCTATTTTTTTTACTAAATCTTTTTAATACCCTTTTTTTAATATTTATAATCATGTATATATATATGCATATATCCATAAATATACCAAAAAATCTATTTAAAATCCAAATACCATTTAAAAGTCAACTATCCAATTATTTAATATATTTAAGCATATCCACATATATATATAAATTCAGTCCTTAATAAATCAACTCAAAATAATAATAATATTTAAATAGGAAACATGTTTATTAAATCTCCACCAATTTAACTTATATTATAATAAAATAATAATAATCGTCCCAATGGGTGAACTTTACCGCTCACCCATGTATGGGTCCAAAAAATTGTACCATCTTATAAAATATTATTTTACTAATAAAACATTTATTTGTACCAAAAGTCAATAAATATTCAACAAGTTCTAAAAACTAATTTAAAAATATTTGTACATACACAAAATATTCCTATATGTCCATCTTAGTCACCCCACATGCTCACATGGGATTAAATTAGTTCGTGCCCAACTCGGACTGGTTTGGACAAACCGGGTCATCAAAAAATTAATATATAAAATAATATTTAAATAAAATATTTAAAAAAATAGGGGTTTTACACAGAGAAACTAAGATGTGCCATAACTTACGACAGTATTATTGGTTGCACAGAATGAAGCGAGAGATAGCTCGTTTCGTGGCCAAGTGTTTGGTATTCCAATAAGTGAAGGCCGAGCACTAGAGGACAACCAGATTATTACAGCCGCTACCCATTCCCAAGTGGAAGTGGGAGCACATTACGATGGACTTCGTCACAGGATTTTCTCAGAGTCCTAGTAGACGAGATGCGGTATGGGTGATTGTTGATAGACTTTCCAAATCAGCATACTTCTTACCTTTTAGAGTGGGACAGTCCACAGAAGTCTTGGCAGAAATGTACATGAAGTAAAGAGTGAAGCTGTACGGTGTACCAGTTAGTATCGTGTCAGATCATGACTCAAGGTTTACTTTGCACTTTTAAAGGATTATGCAAGAAAGTTTGGGTACGCGCTTGAAGTTCAGCATGTCGTACCATCCGCAGACAGACGACAAGTCAGAGCGTATGATTCAGACGCTAGAGGATATGCTGAGAGCGTAGATGCTTGACTTTGGCGGATCATGGGAAGACTACCTTCACCTTGTGGAGTTTTCTTACAACAATAGCTATCAAGCGAGCATTCAGATGGCTCCATTTGAAGCATTATATGGTAGGAAGTGTCGATCTCCTGTATGCTGGAGCGACATCGGAGAGCAACTGATATTCGGTCCCGAGTTGGTTTTGAGCACTGTGGAGAAGGTTAAGAAGATACAGGACCACCTGCGAGCAGCGTAGGATCGACAGAAGCAGTGGCCAGATAATTGTCGTTGACCCTTGGAGTTTAAGGAAGACGACCATGTATTCTTGAATATATCCCCCACTAGAGGCACAATTCGATTCGGAGGACGTGGCAAGTTGAGTCCAACATACATTGGCCCTTTCGATGTCTTGGAATGGGTTGGAGAGGTGGCCTACAGATTGGCATTGCCACCATCATTAGAGGGAGTTCATAACGTATTCCATGTGTTGAAGCTGAGGCGATACATGGCAGACAGCAGTCACGTGTTCGATCACTCCGAAATTACAGTTGGGCCGAGTTTGTCGTATCAAGAGCAACCAGTAGGCATCCTTGATCGCCGAGTGAAGGTGTTGCGTAATCAATCTATACCATTGGTTCACGTGGCATGGAAGCATCACTCGCCGGAAGAGTCTACTTTGGAGCGCGAGGACGACATCCAAAATTGCTACCCGCGATTGTTTGACAACCAAGGTATGTCCTGCATATGTTAGTTCTTTATAGTTCCTTGCATTGCATTGCACTGCATTCGACCCCCTTACCATAGTTTTATTTCGAGGACGAAATTTCTTTAAGTTAGGTAGGATATAAAACCCCTCAAAACTTAAAGAAACATTAAAATTTTTTTTTTTGGATTTTATTTAATTCTTATTTATTTTTATCTTATTTATATTATATAAACGGACTATAGTTATGGTTGAGTTTGAATATGCAAGACGACTAGAAAGTATGGCATGCCTAGCGTAGTCGAGTGCCTTAACTAGAATGCTAGCCATGTTAGGAATGCCATGGTCATACAGTAATCTCTTGCATGTTAACCATTCAAATTATGACGCAAGTTATATTTTATTTAATTAATTAGTTAAGAAAGCATTTATGACTTCTTAGGAGAACCGGTTGCACCAAACCTTGCCAAACCTCTTCCAAGCTAAACCCAAACCTATGTAGGCATGTTGGGCATTAATAAATATTAATAATTACATATTTTTGTATTTAATTCAGATTTGGATTGTATTTCATAGATAGAATTAATTAGTTCTATATTAAGAAAGACCGTTTTAAATCCTCAATCCAATCATTTAGCCAACTCACCAAACAACCAAATCATGCCAAGTGGACCCTACCTAGATTATTCGGCCAAGCAAACCTCCCTCCTATGGCCAAACACCTCATAGGAATAGGTTTCCCACTCCTTTCATGCATACAACCCAATAAAGCCCATATATATGCATTAACTTAGCCCAAACCCTAACCCTAACTTAATTCTTCCATTCTTTCCATCTACATAGCCGACCACCCTCTCCCTCTCCATATTTTCGACAGCACTTTTCCCCTATAACCTCCATACATCACCTCCTCCATTGCACATCTCTCTATCCTTCACAAAAACTCATCTCCTCCACCATACATCCACCCAACCCCTCAAAACAAATCCTAAAAACACCATCTTCTCCATCCAACCATCTATAGTCATTGCCAACACTTCTATAATCACTAAAAGAGGATTATCAAGCAAGGATAGCGAGAAAGGTTGGAGCTTTGGCGAGGAGAAGTCGGCACAACCTCTCTAGCAAGGACCTTTGGTAAGAAATCCTAATCATTCCATCTCAAACCCTCACGGCAATTTTGTAGAAAATATGTTATTAAATCTGTAGAAATTATATTTTGATGGCTTTTGTTATGTATAATCATCCATAAATGTTTCATGAAATATAGACGTAATATTCATGTTTCGGTAGGATCAAAATTAACCCCATTGTGAAGGAACTATGAGTTATTGGTGCCTTTCTCGAAACTGAATTTTATGTGTGTTCATATACATAAATTAGGATTTTTTAGTATTATTCTTGTCACGACCCGCACCCTAGAGTAAGGGCACGAGACGTGGGTACGTCCAGCCTACGCCGCAGTGTCGGCGGTAGAACGCTGTCCTAGGTCACAACATCTAACAGTATATATCTAAACAGTTTATACTCCCCGAATGGGGGTGACATAGCAATAGAAAACTCAATCACAACTAAGGAAGAGAAAGCACGATATGAAATAGAACTCAAGGAATAAAATATATAACAGCAGTCTAAGATAATCCCAGCAATACAAGGTATCAGATAAAAGAATATACAACTCATAACTCCAAATAAAGTCTAACTAAGACATGCCTCCAGACTGCAATGAGAACAAGCTAACTAATCTAGTCTAGGCAGTCGGGGGAAGGTCCTCCGCTACTGCTGGATCCTCATGGGAGTCCAGCTCACAGGTATCCTCTAAGGCTGCCCCGTAGTAGGTGTCCAGGCAGGCCTCCTTCTCGTCCTCTGTAATATTTCAACAGGTACAGTCAGGACAGGAGCGAGCACAGTACATCTCAACAATTCATAGCAGGTTAGAAAATATAAACATGCAGTAGAGTAAAATACAGGATCTAAAGAAATACAGTATGTAAACAAAGAGAGAAAACTGTAACAGAAATATCTACTATAAATAGAGAACTAACAGTGGCTAGTGAGTCAGAGTACGAGATAGCACATGTGAACAGGACAGATTTACACAGGATATCGAGGTTGCACAGGAATCTACACTATAATGGAATTGTTCATACGACTACTAGCACTCCCCCGTATCCCCAATCAATACACAAGGATCTAAAAAGGTTATGTTATTGCACAGGATATCACATGGGGGCCCATATAGGGTGCACATGATAGTATACATGGGGGCTCCGTGAACATAAGAGTACAAGATTTACAGGTGTGCACATGTAATTAAAGCACAGGAGTACACGATGAAAGTGAAACGTACATGACACAATGTACCCGATGCTCCCGAGGGGGATAACATCGCATGAGAAGATCCATATAGTACTAATCCATGATAATGTCGTGACAGCATCAAGTATAGTAATCTAAAGCAGGAATATAATTCTAAGCAGGATATAAAATGATCAGAGAATGTACTCGCCTGTAACTGAGTGTCCAATATGAAAAGTACCATCCAAGGAGTGGTGTCTGGCTCCTAATCAGAACAACACAAGTCACAACAAGTCCAGAATAGTAAAATGGAGTCCTACTATGCATTCTACATGATTCTAGGTCAATCTAGGCCAAAGTTAACTCTTGGTCAACTTTGGTCAACCCTAGAAGTCAAACTAGGTCAATCTAGTCTAATCAAGTCTAAACTCAACTATCTAGGCCTAACCAGTCATGCTAGGCTCTAACAAGTCTATACTAGACACACACAACATTCCAAGTATCCATTCACCTATGTATATCTAACATTACATATAGATACATTCATATTGAACTAACACTAAGTATACCTAGGCTAAATACTATATATTTACATATATATATATACAACTCACAAGTACACATGTATACACATTTCCTAAGCATTGCACACACCACATATAGATACTCATACAAGTTACACACATGCACATTGTATATGCCTACATGTAATCATAGCCTACATGTATAAAAACTTAGAATTTTGAGAAAGAGAGAGGAACCAGTGTGGTGTGTGTGTGTCAATGTACAGCAGTGATCCTATGTTTATGCAGGCATTTAAATCAGTAAAAAGAGGACAATGGTGAAAACTGGAGATGAGGGTGTGTGTCAATGCCAGTGTTTTGGTGACAGGAAAACAGTAAGGAGGAAGGGAAATCAGATATACAAATCTCAGGTTCAAAAAGCAGAGAAACCAGTTTAATAAAACAGTGTATTACACATATCAAAACCAACCCATATATTCTGTTGACCCCCAAAATAGTATACAACTGGATTAACAAACTTTAAACTCAGGTATCTATAATATGGAACATATTTATAGCTCAACAAGGACTCAAAACAGTCCATTAAAACACACCCAATTCCCAGGTTCTTTACTGTCAACTTATTTCAGGTTTTGTTTTAGGAAACATGTATAGTTCCTAAGGATTTCAAGACAATCTAGTCAGGGATGATATCCAACAGTAACATTAACAAAACCTATATTGGAACTGGAATGGAACTATAGGTGATCAGTTTCAAAGCCATCCCAATATCAAACATTTCAAATCCACAACCAAAATCCCATTTTCAACAGTAAAAACCAAACTAACTGGTATCATGACATGTAGGAATTATCAGAAATGTGTATCCAACAGTGAATCATTAGACAACCAGGTTCCATATTAAAACAGATAGGAAACATTAACATTCTATTGACAGTTAGCAAATTAATCTACCATTGTCCCAAAATCTCAATTACACAACTAACAATCCATATTCAAATGTAAAGATTAATCTAACTGGTATTATGATATGTGGGAATAACAATTGGTTGAACAATCATAGCAAAAACAGGAAAGAATTTGATTTGTACACATCAGTGAAAGTATCAGAAAACAGTTCGTTTGCCAATCCAAACCAATTTTCTACATACAAACCTGACTTAAAACATGTAAACAATCTACATACATTATATAATATATATTAGGATCTAATTTACCAGCTAAAATAGGAATTTAACCAATAGGATTTGAATCTACAAACAGAACCAAAACCCAACACTGAACACGCACAGCCTTCCCCATGTACACGAGTTTTCGTGTCCGACACGACACCAACTGACACGAGACTTGGGGAGTGTTATGACAGATACTGCCCCTTGCTCAGTGTCAATTTTCATGTGTCCTCGTGTCCTGTGCAGCCCGCACGAGCACACTGGTAGCAGGGGAGCTACTGTGCTCGTATGCGCGCCACGAACCCGCGCGTGCACGTGCCGACCCCGACTCGACACGACACAGAAACCTCAGGACGATACTCAAAAACCCATAAGCAAGCCCTAGGACTATATTCCTATTCAAAAACTTCTCTGAAATCTGAATGAAGTGTCCTTTGGGACATTTCGTCGAATACTAAAAGCAACCTACTGATACGTGTCCGATACGGACACGAAATGAATTCGAACCCTAGGTTTAGCCTATCCTACAGTTTTTTCGATTAACAAAATGCCTTGGAGGAATTGGCTTTTGAAAACAAAAACAAGAAGAAAAGTACGAAAAGTACAAATTTGATTCTGGGAAAGTATTGCTATGGAAGTCTGATTCGTAAACGATCACTTTGTTCCTTGGACCATATGATGATGTTGAAGATCACTGCTTGAAGTAGAACAATTTGGAAGAACTAATGCACCAGAAAGGTATCGACGTACTTGGGCACTGATGGCGAGGCCGAATGCTTTCCTACTTTGCTTCACTTTGTTCTGGAAGAAAAGATGAAGAAGGATGCTCTAGAGAATCAAAATCTCGAAGCTCTGATCTCTGTATTCTCTCCTGTCTCTCCCTCTGTGTGTGTCTGTTGTATGAGAAAAAATGAGTCTATTTATAGACTGGGGCTTTCATGCGTAAAAGAGTATCAACATCTGTCTTTACGCTAACAACTGCCCTCCATGATCAGAATCATCCTCTGTATATGCTGACACGTGTCCCATCATTTCAGTAAGAATAGGATACATGTACACACGTTCTTCGAAATAGGTGGCATGAAGACTACGTAAGCACACCACGTTCCAGACTGGCCAGAACGAATCGGGCGTAAAAAGATGAGCGTAAACTATCTCTGTCATGGGTTTCCAGCGTAAAGCGGTTATCGAATAACCTTGAGCGTAAAATGGCTCAAATAGACTTCACGTACACATTATTTTTTATGAGCGTAAAGACTCATGTAAAACCCCGTGCGTAAAAGAAACCATTCAGTGAGCGTAAAGTAGCTCGATCTCTATAAACGACAACAATGGTCTTTGTATGAGACAAATTCCATTGAATTCTGTGGTAAATGCCATTATTGATATCTTCATGTCAAAGTCAGCTTTAAATACGAGATTTGATGGCTTTTGTCCAGCGTGAAAGAGGCTGCTTCAGTCCTTGGCGTAAAATCACCGGTGTAGACCCAAGCGTAAAAAGATCAATCTGCTTAGGCGTAATACAATTAGCCTTGTCTTGGGCGTAAAGAAATTTCCTGCTCTGTTAGGCATAAAGCGGGCCACTTATGACTAAGATGACTCCCTCATTGAAACACTTTTTACGCTCCTACAAGACCCCCTTCAAAGTTTTCAAATGTCCCAAAATTTGAAACACTTTGAACAGAAGCGTAAAAGTTGAGATTTGCTGCGCGCAAAATTCGGGATACGCAACAGTCGACCGCGTAAGAGCGGGGATATCCAACAGTCAGCGTAAAGCGTAAAGTTCAAGAGAGAAAAATAATGTTGGTCAATACTTTAACCGTCACAATAAATTTTCTTCTTCGTAACTTTCAAATGTATCTTTATCTTCCCGAGTGAGCGGTTTCCAATAAGGAATGTGAAGAGTCTTTTTAATTTGTATAAATAAGGACAAACTCTTTACTCTTAATATTCATCCTCATAGTTGATATGGCGCCAAAGAAAGAGCCAATTGTAGAGAGTGCCTCGGTCACCAGGCTTAACTTCGAGATAGAGAATGAGCGAGCGCAAAATCTTCTAAAGTGCTTTGGGCTGACCCCAGCAGTCTTCAGTCGTATTGATGGTGGTCATTCAACTGCATACGAGGGACCGGGTGACGCAGAAGCATTCCTTTGTCTGATGCGTCGCTCTGGGATTCGTAGTATGCGTGAGTTGGGTGCATCCCTTTGTCAACCCAAAGAATAGTAATATTCTGTATACTGCGACTTTTATATGTAGGGATCCACCCCCATCTTTTATAAATAAAATATTTGGTGTTTTAATCCCATCTATGAATGCGCATTTGTTTATGCACTTCTGTTGACTGCTTCCGTGATTATTGATTCCCGAGAAATAAACCAACACGTGGTGTCTATTTTATGGTTACAAGATCCTTTAAATAAGATCTTCTCCCGAAATAGACTCATCGTAATAACTTCTTCAGTCTTTATAAATAGCCGAGAATGTTTCATGTATCCTTGTACTCATCCTCCTGAAGACAGCTTTCTGCGATGTTGTTCTTCGAATAAGAAATGGCGGAGCTTTTCAACGTTGTTCCTTTGCATGGCCGATCATTAGACACAAATTCAACCATCATTAGAGCCAAACCTTTTGACTCAAATGGCAAGTTCGATCGTAAGTAAATATCTGTCTTCGAGCGTAAGGCCTTGCTGAAGTACTGGCGTAAAAGCCGTGCTGAAGCACTTGGCGTAAAAAGCCTTATTTGAAGCACTGGCGTAAAAAGCCTTGTTTGAAGCACTGGCATAAAAATCTTGCTATCTGTCTTTAGTTAGCGTTCAATACGCATTTGATGACACTTCTTCTTCTTTGTTTTCTGCAGAAACTTGGTTGAAGAGCTTTTTCAGAACTGGCATTGGTGATTTTGACGCTGTGAAGAGCGTTCTTCTGACACCGACATCAGGGAGCTCATGCGCTTTTGATGCGCAAATCAGACAACTCAGAACTCTTCGTGAGATAGAAGGGTCTTCCTCTGTTGGTAGGAAGAGCCTTTATACACGGAGAGTTAGATGGTGGAGTCAACTCTACCCCGAGAAATTGGGTAGTAGAGTTTCTTTCACGGCAGAACTAGGAATCGTATCCCAATGCTGGATACATTTCTATCTCCTTTGAGGTGCCGCCACTAATCCACCAATTGTATTGGCAGCAATGTGCCTTCGGGCTGCCATACTCTGGGGTTCTCCTCTCGTTTGAGAGATAAGACCAGAGTTTGATTCCTGCTGTTCCGGTTGCCACTGGAGCTCAGACAGTCAGGAGATGCCACCAACAACGAACCCGTCAAAGAGGATCAAAGAAGAAATAGATCTCTATTAGGTTATCGTTGGTATATAGAATGAAAATCCAAGATTGTAAAAGATTTCCATTATAACTTGTAAGGAAGTCTAAGAAATGTAATAGACTTTTTTGATGATATGGGAATGAAAATGAAAGTTCTTCTATAATCAATAATTTGTATCTATCTGGATGTAATATGGACATGATAGATAAATGAAATCCTATTTACTGTTTTAGAGTATATGATACTATCAGAGGTAATATGGACATAATAGCATATATGAACTCAAAAAAAAATTAGATTAATATCTATGCAGAGGTCAAAAGTAGAAGTGATAGATAGGAAAAAGGAAGTAGGTTTAATATTTATTCAGAGGTCATGGAAACATGATAAATAGCAAATCCCACCTTCTAATCAATCGATAAAATAGAAGATATATAAAATCTTTTTCCCAAAGACAAGAAATCAGCTTAACCAAATCTTGGTGGCTGGGGGCTAAGGAGACAGATGTTGTGAGCGTAAATGTCATGGTGGTGGAGGTTTCAGCGTGTTTCTTGGAAACAGAGGATGAATCAGCGTATTTTTTTGGGACAGAAAGAACGATTCAATTCCATAATTAAATGGATGAACCTAGTAATATGAACGAATGGGTCTTTTCGGAAATGAGAAGTTGTTCTCAATTTCAGAGACCGGTTCATTAATAATCCTCTTCTATAAATAGACGAGAACTCTTTGTAACCTTTCCATTCCCATTTCTGCTCCTCAATTAAGAATGTCTTCTGAGGATGCACAGCAAAAGAATGAAGTCTCTAGGGACATTGAGGACATCACTGAGACCTGCCCCGCTGAGCCAATAGTGACGAGCCCGACTGAAGTAAGCAACAGTTCTTCTACGCCCAAGTCGCCCCAGGACATTCTTGCTTTCCTAGTAGAGCCCGGGAAAACTCCTGAAGAAAAAGCATTGAGGATGGCTGTCTGCCAATTTTTTATGGGTTCAGGAAACGATGCCTTCTCTGCATTGGCTGACTATGTATTCAATAAGGAAGGGAGTGGCCCTCGTCCTTAATCTTTTATTTTGAACAAAAATAATAAAAGAAGTTTTATTTTTGTCCTGTCTCCTTTTTTTTTCCTTTTTATACATAGTATTTCTTGAGAAATTTGCCATTGATCGGCAGCATGAGTAGATCTCCATTGGGTTTTGATAACCGGTAAGCACCATTAGAGAACACGGACTCAATCACATACGGGCCTTTCCATTTTGCTTGGAACTTCCTTTTGCTCTTGTGAGTCATCACCATTGGCCTTCGGACAGCCAACACAAGTTCGCCAATTTTGAATACCCTCTCTTTGACTTTACGATTGAAAGTTCGAGATATACGGGCTTGATATAGCTCAATATGTTGTTGTGCTTGAAGACGCTTCTCGTCCAATCCTTCAAGTTCTTGGAGGCGTAAGCGATCATTATTCTCTGTAGTTAGCTCATTAGCAATAGCGATTCGGAGAGAAGGGATCTGGATTTCCAATGGGAGGACAGCTTCGCAACCATAAACCAGTGAAAATGGTGTAAAACCAGTAGGAGTCCGGACTGTTGTTCGGTATGCCCATAAACATTCTCCAAGCTTCTCATTCCAATCTCTTTTATTAGAAGAGACAAACTTTTGAGAAGTTTGATGATCATTTTGTTGAAGGCTTCAGCTAAACCATTAGCAGCCGGATTATAAGCCGTAGAAGCCAAATTTTGAATTCGGTTCTTGTCACAGAACCGATAAAATGCCTGACTGGCAAACTGTGGTCCATTGTCATGAATTATTCGTCGAGGAATTCCGAAACGATAAATGACATGATGTTTAATGAAGCTGACTACATTAGATGTCTTTACTTCAACAAGTGGAACTGCTTCTGCCCACTTTGAAAAGTAATCGGTTATAGCCGGTATAAACCGATATCCTTTGACAGAAGGGGGGTTAATAGGACCAATAATGTCCATACCCCAAGCTTCGAAAGGCCAAGAGGCTGCTGTAGGATGTAGAAATTCAGAAGGTTGATGAATAAAATCTGCGTGAATCTGGCATGCGTTACATCTTCTGGCATAGTCTACAGCATCTGCTATCATGGAGGGCCAATAATACCGTATTCTTCGAATACGATCTTGCAACTTTGGACCCGGTTGATGGGCACCACAGACACCATCATGAGCCTCACGCAGTGTTTGTTTGGCTTCACTTTCTGAAAGACAACGCAGCAAGAGTCCGTCATATGAACGCCGATATAGCATATGTAAAGACGGATCATAATAGAATCGAAATGATCGTCTTTTAATTGATGCAGCTTCTTTAGGATCTTGAGGCAAAATTCCATGAACTGCATAATCAATGAATGGTGTTCTCCAATCTTTCTGCTGGGAACTTGCCTCTGTAACATAACTTTGTTCGATATGCAGATTATTCTTCACACAGAATAAATCTCGATCTAACAAAGTAATTGTATTTTGCCTTCGGATCGGGACAGCCAAATCTGCAGCTAAGTTGGCAAGAGCATCAGCTTCTACATTCTGAGAACGTGGTACAAATTCAATGAAGAATCCTTTGAATGAAAGGACCAACTCGACTACCACTTGATGATAAGGGATGAGATCAGGATTTCTGACTTCATACGTCCCTCTAACTTGATTGACAATCAATTGTGAATCTCCATAAGCTTCTAGGAATCCGATATCCAATTGTTTTGCTACTTGGAGACCAATCAATAGAGCATTATATTCTGCTACATTGTTAGAGCACGGCTCATTAAGAGAATAGGCACGGTATATAACCATTTTGTCAGGAGAAACCAGGACAATTCCTACCCCAGAGACAATATTGCCTTTAGGTCCCACTCGTGATGCTCTATCAAAATATAATTGCCATATGTCATTTTTCAAAGCCATGTTGTAATCCACTACTTCGTCTGGAATGTCTTCATAGAACTTCGAAGTTTCGGGTACAGGATGAGCAGCTAAGAAATCAGCTAATGCTTGGCCCTTTACTGATTTTTGAGGCACATAGACCATGTCATAAGGAGTGAGCAACATCGCTAAGGTAGCTAACCTGGAATTAAGAATGCTCGATTTCTTTATCAATATCCGAATGGGATTTATTCTGGAGATGACATGAATAGTCTGTCCAGTGACATAGTGCCTTGTCTTTTGGACAGCAAAAACCAAAGCTAGACATTCCTTTTCTACAGGAGTATATCTGTGTTCAGCTCCTACCATCGTTCTGCTCAGATAATATATTGCTTGTTCATGACCCATGTCGCTTTTTTGTGCCAGAAGAGCGCCAAGTGAATGATCCAAGGCTCGAACGTACAGCAAAAATGGTCTTCCTATTACCGGAGGTACCAAGACAGGTGGGTTTGTAAGATATTGTTTAATGTCATTGAAGGCATTTTGACATGCTTCGTCCCAGACGAAAGATACTCCTTTCTTTAATAGACGGGAGAAAGGTTGACATCTCCCGGAAAGATTAGATATAAATCTTCCGATATAAGCAATACGGCCCTGGAAGCCACGGAGCTCTTTCAGATTACGAGGAGGACGCATTTCAAGAATTGCTTTAACCTTATCAGGATCAACATGGATACCCTGAGAGGTAATGACAAATCCTAAAAACTTGCCACTGGAAACCCCTAAGAAAGATTTAGTAGGGTTCATTTTCAATTGATGTTGGCGCATCAATTCAAATACTGTCTTCAAGTCTTGAATGTGATCATTCTTTGACCGACTTTTAATAGCAATGTCATCTACGTAGCATTCAACTATTTTCTGTAGATGTTCTTGAAAGATATTGTTCATAGCCCGTTGATATGTGGCACCGACATTTTTAAGACCAAACGGCATAACCGTATAGCAGAAAATCCCAAGAGGTGTTCGAAAAGATGTATGCTTCTCATCTTCTGGATGCATCTTGATCTGGTTGTATCCTGAGAATCCGTCCATGAAGACATACGTTCAAAACTGCATGTATTGTCTATCATAACATCAGTAATGGAAAGTGGAAATTCGTCCTTTGGACAAGCTGTATTAAGATCTCGGTAATCTATACAAACTCGGACTTTTCCGTTCTTCTTCATAACAGGAACGATATTGGCCACCCAATCAGGGTGTTGTTCTTCACGAACGAAACCACAAGTGATCAGCTTTTTGTCTTCTGCTTCAATTGCATCCATCATATCTAGTCTAAAGCGCCGTTGCTGTTATTTTACCGGTTTGACATTAGGCAAAATATTAAGTTTATGAGTAGCAACTTTAGGATCTAGTCCTGGCATATCCTCATAACTCCATGCAAAGATGTCAATATAATCTTTGATAAGTTTTGTCAATTCTTCCTTTTCATTTTCAGAAAGATTCTTACTGATGAATATTGGTTTGGGCGTAATTCCATTTCCAACATCGATCTAGATAACCTTATCCTCTGTAGGTGGCTGTCACTGTTCAAAACGAAGTTCCCATTGAGTATCCATCTGTTGAGCCCAAGGATCATTCTCAAATGGCTCTGATTCATCATCGGTTTGAACCATATTGACTGAGAATATCTGTCTGGATTCATCATATGAGGAATCTATGTTGTCTTTATATTGATGACTTTGATTATCAGAAGATAAAGTCATTTTCTTAATAAACTTGACAGCCATATACTCGAAAAGGAAATCTTCATTGATATCAAAGAGATGAGCAATATTTACATCATTTATAGTCTGATTACTACGCTTCGGATTAGTCAACGGTGGACCATCATCCGTCTTCTGCATAGAATTGCCAATATTGACGATCAATGGTGATTCTGGATCGTTCGTACCAGCAAAAGTTTCTTCTTCAGGCTCAGGAGAAGAAAGTACCATATTACAGGATTTAGTCTTTCTTTCTTTAGCCTTCTTCTTGCGAGGACGGTTACGAGAAATTTCAGAACCCAATCCAGCGGTAGAATTCTGATTTTGAATTTGTAAAGGAAGACGGATTCCTTTATCATGGTTCAAACCTTCGGCCTTTTGAAAGTCGTAACCCATCTTCTTCATGAGAATGACAGATTGCTGACTATACAAATGGGTAGGCAATGGACTTTGAACAGGCATTTCAGTACAGGACGGGGAATGAATCTCTGCAACTACCGGAGAATGAAGTACAGATATCTTTGTAGTTAAGGGAGAAGAAGGATTCGGGAAACGAGAAGAAATCCCTGTTGGAGCCTTTTCATAAGCAGCAAAGACTCGTTGTGCCCGGTATAAAGGAATACTATTCATGGCTAGCCACTGCTGATGAGTAAGCTTGAGCTTGGTAGGAGGAGCTAGACTTGGAGGACAGATGTTTAGTCCTTTCAGTCTATCTTCCAAAGGGAGGCCGTTCCATAGATGATCCAGATCATCAGGATCTGGAATAATATGAGAAATCATGTTACAAGTTTTGACTTTCTTGCCTTTCTTGGATTCTGAAGTTTTACCTTCATTTTCCAGTTCAGGCACTAAGTCAGGATGTACCCACATGATTTTACCATTCATCAATGTGAGAGGCAGCAATGCTGTATTTTCTTCTCTGGCAGGCGGGATATTCACAATCTTCATCGTCGCCTTCGGAATCGGTATAATTCTATCTGGGACTTGCTGTGGAGAAAAATCCCCAAACTGAAGAGAAACCATATTGGTTGTCACCGTATGGTCATCATTGGTTAAAGCGATGGCGCCACCATTTATCAGCTCTTGGATCTTCTTTTTCAAGACATAGCAAGCACTGGTAGAATGATTAATGTATCTATGATAGATACAATACTTGGGATTGTCAGTCAAATTCACCTCATTAGGCCTTTTTGGCTCTAGAATCTGAAGTTTACCACTTTTGACCAGATATTGGAATATCCCTGGGATATCGCTTTCGTCAAAGGAGTATTCTTCCTTTGGCTTGGAAGATTCTTGATTGCTTGATGTCGTCTTCCTCTTGGAAAGATTGACCATAAGAGTATCTTTTCCTTTCACATTACGATTGTCGGGATTATTGCCAGGATTATTTTTCTTTTCTTTATCTTCTGACGCGAAAATCATCCCATGTTCGCGAGCCAACCTACCATTGGTCTCGGCAGAAACCGCTGCTATAATGAACGAAGCCCAATCTGTGAATTGGGAACCCGTGAAGACAGCGATGGATGGTCGCAGATTCATCTTGCATGTGTCAATCAACGTTGAATCTGGCATACCAGGAGGCATATTTAGAGTAGCCTGTCGGAAGCGTTCAATGAATGTCCGAGTATCTTCTTTCTCCTTTTGTTTGATTTCTATCAAGGAGGACATGTTCATGTCCATACCTCCTTCATAGAAGCGGGAGAGGAACATTGCTTTGAATTCGTCAAAAGACGAAATAGAGTTATCAGGTAAGCTGCGATACCAGTCGTAAGCTGAACCCGTCAGACATCCGATGAACACTCGGGTGAGAAGAGCATCATTTTTCTGCAAGTGTACAGTCATAATATCAAAGTAATTGATATATTGACTGGGAGATGCTTTTCCATCGAACAAAACCATGGATTGTGGCTTGAACTTCGGTGGAAAGGGTACGTCATTCCAATGAGGAGGATAAGGTTGCTTAATCCCTAGCCTCTGGAGTTGATCTTTGTGCCTCAAAACTTCAAACTGTGCTTTAAGTTTACGCACTGCTTGAATGGCTTCACTGGTTTGAGGAAGCACATTTGACTGAGTAGTCGTTGGATGCACCATGACCCCCACTGGAGGTGGTACATCTTCTGGAAGAATAGGATCCGGAGATGCAGAATTTTGATTAGCAGTGGGCTCTTTAATATTCAAAGGTATTTCAGCCCCTTGACTATCTTGAGTTTGTGCTGCTACTGGTGCCGGTGTCACTGCTGTCGGTTGAGCAGTTTGCTGATTCAAAATTATTTGATGCATGTTTTGCACCATGTTAAGCATATCCTTCAGTGATTGTTCAACAGCAGTGAGACGTTGTTCTGTATTAGCAGATAACGTCTTTGGCTCATCTCCAACAGCGTAGGATTCAACCTCTCTTGAAGATACAGAAGGGTTTGTATAGAAGTACGATTCCACGCTAATCGGTATCAGACTCAAAAGATTGAGTACCCCCAGCCTCTGAATCAGAAGTCTGCAATTGTCTTCGTCTTCTTGATCGAGTATTCTGATATACTCCTTCAAAGGAATCAAGAAGCCTGTTGAACTGTTGTTGACTTGGAGTTTGGGACGTGTTCCGTCTTGGACGTCGTCCTCTGTTAGTATGAGATGCCATGTTGACTGACACATATGGCGACTCATGTTCTTGGTCTTCAGCTTGATGTGGAGGTACATTGAAACTCAATCGATCAAAAACTGATCGTCTTGAAGCCGAACAACAACAGTTGATCACAACCTGGTGGTATTCACAAAGATGTTTTTCTTGGGGGAATGTCACCGGAGATTGTCTATTTTTACGCTTTTGCATTAGCAATTCACGTAAGTCAGAAGGAGTGGATGAAGTATTCTTCTTTATTACATTGTGGGTGGAAAAACGTTTAGTCCCTTGTGTATAAAGAAGATTACTGCTGCATTCGCAGAACCAAATTATACATTTTTATGCGTTTGGAATTGTGTGCGTAAATCTTGAGATTTAGCACGCAGGACTCCATTTTCCTGGCGTGTGATTTGTAAATTTAGTACCTTGCGTAAAGCAGTATAAGAAGGTCATTGGTGTAGAACAGAAGTTTTACCAACAATATTTTTATGCTGCACACGTTTATATACATTCACATTCGACATGTGAGCATCTTTGTGAATTTTATCTATACTGTCATAGACATGAGATTTATTTTTACGCATGGAACATAAAATCTTGTTATCTGCCACGTTACCAACGGGAGATTTTGTTTTACGCGAGGAGCGTAATTTATTTGGGCCTACCACGTCACCGACGGGAGACTGATTCTTACACCCAGAAGCACAAGCTTTAGAGTCTGCCCCATTACGAATGGGAGTCTCATTCTTATGAACTGAGCGTAAAATTTGGTTCTTACCCACTGAGCGTAAAACTTGATTTTTACGCGGTGGGTGTGAAACCTGGTTATCTTCACCGTTACAAACGGGAGACAAATCGTCACACTTCGAGTGCAACTTTGAAGTAGGGACTGCCTCGTTATAAATGGGAGCCCCTACGACAGGAGTGGGAAGAACCCCCTTGTCAACAGAAGCAGCAGAGAGATCAGAAATCACTTTGGATTTGGGAATCCAAACTTTTCGTGCTTTGCGAGACTTTTGAACATTGGAATGGCGAGAACCACCCCCAGTTCGGAGCATCTCTTCATAGGCAGTCTGGTCGAAGTGTACCACCAGAGTCTTTTTGGTCGAACCGACCGAAACATCATCATATTGAGCAATCGCCTCCTCGTCAGAGGAGAAGGTCCTCCCCAGCAGAGTCGCCATTTTTGTTTCGATTAACAAAATGCCTTGGAGGAATTGGCTTTTGAAAACAAAAACAAGAAGAAAAGTACGAGAAGTACAAATTTGATTCTGGGAAAGTATTGCTATGGAAGTCTGATTCGTAAACGATCACTTTGTTCATTGGACCATATGATGATAATGAAGATCACTGCTTGAAGTAGAACAATTTGGAAGAACTAATGCACCAGAAAGGTATCGACGCACTTGGGCACTGATGGCGAGGCCGAATGCTTTCCTGCTTTGCTTCACTTTGTTCTGGAAGAAAAGTTGAAGAAGGATGCTCTAGAGAATCAAAATCTCGAAGCTCTGATCGCTGTATTCTCTCCTATCTCTCCCTTTGTGTGTGTCTGTTGTATGAGAAAAAATGAGTCTATTTATAGACTGGGGCTTTCGTGCGTAAAAGTGTATCAACATCTGTCTTTACGCTAACAACTGTCCTCCACGATCAGAATCATCCTCTGTATGTGCTAACACGTGTCCTATCATTTCAGTAAGAATAGGATACATGTACACACGTTCTTCGAAATAGGTGGCATGAAGACCACGTAGGCACACCACGTTCCAGACTGGCCAGAACGAATCGGGCGTAAAAAGATGAGCGTAAACTAGCTCTGTCATGGGTTTCCAGCGTAAAGCGGTTATCGAATAACCTTGAGCGTAAAATGGCTTAAATAGACTTCACGCACACATTGTTTTTTTATGAGCGTAAAGACTCATGTAAAACCCCGTGCGTAAAAGAAACCATTTAGTGAGCGTAAAGTAGCTCGATCTCTATAAACGACAACAATGGTCTTTGTATGAGACAAATTCCATTGAATTCTGTGGTAAATGCCATCATTGATATCTTCATGTCAAAGTCAGCTTTAAATACGAGATTTGATGGCTTTTGTCCAGCATGAAAGAGGCTGCTTCAGTCCTTGGCGTAAAATCACCGGTGTAGACCCAAGCGTAAAAAGATCAATCTGCTTAGGCGTAATACAATTAGCCTTGTCTTGGGCGTAAAAAAATTTCCTGCTCTGTTAGGCGTAAAGCGGGCCACTTATGACTGAGATGACTCCCTCATTGAAACACTTTTTACGCTCCTACAACAGTCGGGGTAGGGCTAGGGCCTTCCTAAAATGAATTTAAACAGGGATTTAATGGGATATAGGAAGTTATACCTATTGAGAAACAATGGATGAAAAAGTCTTCAAATGGGACGAACTCCTCAAGCCACCAAGTCCCACAAATTGATGCCTTCCTGCAAACAAAGTATACCAGCAGCAAGAGGGTGGGCTTTAGGTCCTAATGAAATTGGCTTGAGGGAAAAAGGAATTAAATTGGATTTGTAATGATTTTTGGAAGATGGAACTCACCTCTTTCCTTAGAACTTTTGAAAGAACCCTAAAAGAGGCTAGCCCTAAAAACTAGGAGGGACTTTATAGTGGGGGAATCCCTAGGTTAAACCTAGGTGGCCGGCCATGATGGGTTTGGGTGGGGTTTGAGCTAGGTTAGCTAGTCCTATCAAGTTTAGTCACAAAATGACTTGTGAAACCACAAGCCATTTATCAAAACACTTGATTCCTAAATTCCTAATTAATTTTCTAATGAATCAATAACTACTAACTTAAGTCATACTAGGTTAGACTAGAGTCACTTGACCTAACCATGACCCACTAACTAGGGTTAGTTCCTAGGTTGGTCTACATGAGTCAAAACTAGTCAAAAATTAAACTAGTCCAAATAAATCCAAAATAATTTCTAAAAAATTCCATAAATTCTAATTCATACCAATAAATTTAATTTACCCCAAAAATGACAAATTTATCCAAAAACTAGAAATGTGGTAGTAACAAATCTATCCTCCTTAAAAGAATTTCGTCCTCGAAATTGAAAGACGAAATGCAACTGATGAGAAGGATAGAAAGTATACCTCACGGTCCAAAAAGATAGGGGTACCGCTCGCGCATCTCATCCTCCCGCTCCCAGGTAGACTCTTCTGGAGAATGATGCCTCCATGCGACGCGTACCAAGGGTATCACCTGGTTCCTCAGAACCTTCTCCCGTCGATCCAACACCTCCACAGGATGCTCTGGATAGCTGAGAGAAGGCCCAACCTCTATCTCTGAATGATCGAGCACATGGCTAGGGTCAGCCACGTACCGTCTCAACTGTGATACATGAAATACGTTGTAGACCCCCATAAGTGCAGGCGGCAAGTCTAGCCTGTAAGCCACGTCACCGACTCTCCCGCTGATAATGAAAGGGCCGATGAAGCGCGGGCTAAGCTTTCCGCCTCCACCAAAACGTATCATACCACGAGTCGAAGATATCCTCAAGAAAACCTGGTCTCCGACCTAATCACAAGCAAGGTCTCAATTAATATAATAAACAAACATGATCAAAATCACAAACAAACAACCTAAATCTAATCCTACTCTAATCTGTACCTTAAACTCCAAGGGTCTCCGGTGGCTATCGGCCCAGTGCCGATGTCTGTCCTGCGCCACGCGAAGTCTGTCCCTGATGAGCTTCACCTTCTCGGCCGCATCAACAACCATCTCTGGCCCCAGTAAAGCCCGCTCACCAACATCATCCCAGGATAAGGGTGTATGGCACCTACGCCCATACAGAGCTCGAAAGGTGACATCTCGATGCTGGCCTGGAAACTATTGTTATAGGCAAACTCTACCAAATGAAGATGATCCTCTCAAGAACCTCCAAAGTCCAGAACGCACGTCCGCAGCATATCCTCAAGGGTCTGAATAGTCCGTTCTGACTGTCCGTCCGTCTGGGGGTGGTATGCAGTACTAAACTTGAGCTGAGTGCCCAAGCTGGTCTGCAGACTCCTCCAGAAATGAGAAGTAAAACGGCTATCCCGATCTGAGACGATGCTGACCGGAACTCCGTGGATCCTGACTATCTACCGCATATACATCTCCGCCAGCCTCTCTGTAGACGTACCCACCTTGAATGGCAAGAAGTGGGACGATTTGGTCAACCTGTCCACGATGACCCAAATCGCGTCTTTCCCTCCTCGAGTACGCGACAATCCTGATACGAAGTCCATCGTGATATGCTCCCATTTCTACTCGGGAATGGGCAGCGGCTGCAACAATCTATCGGGCCTCTGTCTCTCCATCTCTTGAGCCTAAGCTCAAGATCATCCTCAGCTAACAGGGCTCCCGTCAAGATCTCCTCAAACGTAGCATCTCTGTTCCCCTTGGTCAGGGACTTGACCTCCTTGACCAGACCCTTCCGGAACCTCTGGGCCTTCGTCGCCTCGCTCAACCCCTCAACAAACCTGCCGAGATGGCCAAACTCTCCCGCATACTCCTCTACCGAGAGGCTCCCCTGGACCAAGCTCTCAAACTGTGACTCTAAGGCTCTGACTGCTGAATCTGGGAAGAACTTCTTCTTGAAGAAGCCCCTGAACTGCTCCCAAGTCTGCCCCGGTACTCCCATCCTGGGGTCCGACTGATACCAGGTGCGAGCAAGATCTCGTATCCGGCTAGCTGCGGCCTCGATCTGAAGGTCTGCTGGAATCCTGGCCAAGCGGAAGATCTCCTCCATATGCTCGATCCACTCGTCGGCATACAGGATCCCCTCTGTCCCCATGAAGTCCCTGGGGCTCATCTTCTGAAACTGCTCGATCCCCGGTGTCCTCTGCTGCTGCACCACTAGTCGAGCTGCGGCTGTCGTGACGGCCAACTCCATACCTCTGTCCTGCCGAGCCTGCTGTCGGTCCATGAACTGCTGGAAATATACGAACATCTGAGCTGCGTCCATATGTCCTGGAGGCGGTGGCGGTAGGAAAGGATCCTCTGGAATGACCGGGTCCTGTCTCCCAGTCGGTGGATGTATACCCCCTGCTGCGACTGCCGAGGTCTCAACACGAGCTGAGGTGGCAGGAGCTGCAGTCCCCTGGCCTCGCCGTGCTGGCTGAGAGGTAGCAGTCCCCTCTATAGCATCCTCATGGGTGGCACGCTGCATTCGAGTCTCTACCATCCTGAAGATAGACAAACAAGAGTATCAATTTCTGAGAAAGAAGCGAAATAACAAAGGCGGACAATTATAATTCAGAGGATCAGCTGACAAAAGGATTTAGGTGGCAATAAAAGGAATTTTCCTAAAGTGATTGAGTATCTTAAAATTAATGTCCTATATCCTATAGCAGGCTGCAGTGATACTCTAGTTCGAGTACCACTACACTTCTAGTCTAGACATGCATGGGCCACCACTAAAAACGTGTCACGACCCACACCCTAGAGTAAGGGCACGAGACGTGGGTACGTCCAGCCTACGCCGCAGTGTCGGCGGTAGAACACTGTCCTAGGTTACAACATCTAACAGTATATATCTAAACAGTTTATACTCCCCGAATGGGGGTGACATAGCAATAGAAAACTCAATCACAACTAAGGAAGAGATAGCACGATATGAAATAGAACTTAAGGAATAAAATAGATAACAATAGTCTAAGATAATCCCAGCAATACAAGGTCTCAGATAAAAGAATATACAACTCATAACTCCAAATAAAGTCTAACTAAGACATGCCTCCAGACTGCAATGAGAACAAGCTAACTAATCTAGTCTAGGCAGTCGGGGAAAGGTCCTCCGCTACTGCTGGATCCTCCTGGGAGTCCAGCTCACAGGTATCCTCTAAGGCTGCCCCGTAGTAGGTGTCCAGGCAGGCCTCCTCCCCGTCCTCTGTAATATTTCAACAGGTCCAGTCAGGACAGGAGCGAGCACAGTACATCTCAACAATTCATAGCAGGTTAGAAAATATAAACATGCAGTAGAGTAAAATACAGGATCTGAAGAAATACAGTATGTAAACAAAGAGAGAAAACTGTAACAGAAATATCTACTATAAATAGAGAACTAACAGTGGCTAGTGAGTCAGAGTACGAGATAGCACATGTGAACAGAACAGATTTGCATAGGATATCGAGATTGCACAGGAATCTACACTACAATGGAATTGTTCACACGACTACTAGCACTCTTCCGTATCCCCAATCAATACACAAGGATCTAAACAGGTTATGTTATTGCACAGGATATCACATGGGGGCCCATATAGGGTGTACATGATAGTATACATGGGGGCTCCGTGAACATGAGAGTACAAGATTCACAGAAGTGCACATATAATGAAAGCATAGGAGTACACGATGAAAGTGAAACGCACATGACACAATGTACCCGATGCTCCCGAGGGGGATAACATCGCATGAGAAGATCCATATAGTACTAATCCGTGATAGTGTCGTGACAGCATCAAGTATAGTAATCTAAAGCAGAAATATAATTCTAAGCAGGATATGAAATGATCAGAGAATGTACTCGCCTGTAATTGAGTGTCCAATATAAAAAGTACCGTCCAAGGAGTGGTGTCTGGCTCCTAGTCAGAACAGCACAAGTCACAACAAGTCCAGAATAGTAAAATGGAGTCCTACTATGCATTCTACATGATTCTAGGTCAATCTAGGCCAAAGTCAACTCTTGGTCAACTTTGGTCAACCCTAGAAGTCAAACTAGGTCAATCTAGTCTAATCAAGTCTAAACTCAACTATCTAGGTCTAACCAGTCATGCTAGGCTCTAACAAGTCTATACTAGACACACACAACATTCCAAGTATCCATTCACCAATGTATATCTAACATTACATATAGATACATTCATATTGAACTAACACTAAGTATACCTAGGCTAAATACTATATATTTACATATATATATATACAACTCACAAGTACACATGTATAGACATTGCCTAAGCATTGCATACACCACATATACACGCTCATACAAGTTACACACATACACATTGTATATGCCTACATGTAATCATAGCCTACGTGTATAAAAACTTAGAATTTAGAGAAAGAGAGAGGAACCAGTGTGGTGTGTGTGTGTCAATGTACAGTAGTGATCCTATATTTATGCAGGCATTTAAATCAGTAAAAAGAGGACAGTGGTGAAAACTGGAGATGAGGGTGTGTGTCAATGCCAGTGTTTTGGTGACAGGAAAACAGTGAGGAGGAAGGAAAATCAGATATACAAATCTCAGGTTCAAAAAGCAGGGAAACCAGTTTAATAAAATAATGTATTACACATATCAAAACCAACCCATATATTCTGTTGACCCCCAAAACAGTATACAATTAGATTAACAAACTTTAAACTCAGGTATCTATAATATGGAACATATTTATAGCTCAACAAGGACTCAAAACAGTCCATTAAAACACACCCAATTCCCAGGTTCTTTACTGTCAACTTATTTCAGGTTTTGTACTAGGAAACATGTATAGTTCCTAAGGATTTCAAGACAATCTAGTCAGGGATGATATCCAACAGTAATATTAACAAAACCCATATTGGAACTGGAATGAAACTATATGTGATCAGTTTCAAAGCCATCCCAATATCAAACATTTCAAATCCACAACCAAAATCCCATTTTCAACTGTAAAAACCAAACTAACTGCTATCATGACATGTAGGTATTATCAGAAATGTGTATCCAACAGTGAATAAGTAGACAACCAGGTTCCATATTAAAACAGATAGGAAACATTAACATTCTATTGACAGTTAGCAAATTAATCTACCATTGGCCCAAAATCTCAATTACACAACTAACAATCCATATTCAAATGTAAAGATTAATCTAACTGGTATTATGATGTGTGGGAATAACAATTGGTTAAACAATCATAGCAAAAACAGGAAAGAATTTGATTTGTACACATCAGTAAACTGGTGTCAGTGTAAGTATCAGAAAATAGTTCGTTTGCCAATCCAAACCAATTTTCTACATACAAACCTGACTTAAAACATGTAAACAATCTACATACATTATATAATATTTATTAGGATCTAATTTACCAGCTAAAACAGGAATTTAACCAATAGGATTTGAATCTACAAATAGAACCAAAACTCAACACTGAACACGCACAGCCTTCCCCATGCACACGAGTTTTCGTATTCGACACGACACCAACTGACACGAGACTTAGGGAGTGTCATGACAGACACTGCCCCTTGCTCAGTGTCAATTTTCATGTGTCCTCGTGTCTTGTGCAGCCCGCACGAGCACACTGGTAGCAGGGGAGCTACAGTGCTTGTGCGCGCGCTAC
Source organism: Iris pallida (assembly GCA_029216955.1). NCBI lineage: Eukaryota > Viridiplantae > Streptophyta > Magnoliopsida > Asparagales > Iridaceae > Iris > Iris pallida. The sequence goes on along the minus strand of JANAVB010040018.1, from coordinate 7,684,095 downwards.
GAACCCGCGCGTGCACGTGCCGACCCCGACTTGACACAACACAGAAACCTCAGGATGACACTCAAAAACCCATAAGCAAGCCCTAGGACTATATTCCTATTCAAAAACTTCCCTAAAATCTGAACGAAGTGTCCTTTGGGATATTTCATCGAACACTAAAAGCAACCTACTGATACGTGTCCGATACGAACACGAAACGAATTCGAACCCTAGGTTTAGCCTATCCTACAGTCGGGGTAGGGCTAGGGCCTTCCTAAAATGAATTTAAACAAGGATTTAATGGGATATAGGAAGTTATACCTATTGAGAAACAATGGATAAAAAAGTCTTCAAATGGGATAAACTCCTCAAGCCACCAAGTCCCACAAATTGATGCCTTCCTGCAAACAAATTATACCAACAGCAAGAGGGTGGGCTTTAGGTCCTAACGAAATTGGCTTGAGGGAAAAAGGAATTAAATTGGATTTATAATGATTTTTGGAAGATGGAACTCACCTCTTTCCTTAGAACTTTTGAAAGAACCCTAAAAGAGGCTAGCCCTAAAAACTAGGAGGGACTTTATAGTGGGGGAATTCCTAGGTTAAACCTAGGTGGCCGGCCATGATGGGTTTGGGTGGGATTTGAGCTAGGTTAGCTAGTCCTATCAAGTTTAGTCACAAAATGACTTGTGAAACCACAAGCCATTTATCAAAACACTTGATTCCTAAATTCCTAATTAATTTTCTAATGAATCAATAACTACTAACTTAAGTCATACTAGGTTAGACTAGAGTTACTTGACCTAACCATGACCCACTAACTAGGGTTAGTTCCTAGGTTGGTCTACATGAGTCAAAACTAGTCAAAAATCAAACTAGTCCAAATAAATCCAAAATAATTCCTAAAAAATTCCATAAATTCTAATTAATACCAATAAATTTAATTTACCCCCAAAAATGACAAATTTACCCACAAACTAGAAATGTGGTAGTGACAATTCTATAATTTTAGCAACTCAAATATGGTTGGGAAAATTTTAGCTCAAAACTAGCTAATATCGGGTAATCGGCTGACCTAGAATGTCCCAAACTTGTAGTATAACTCAACCCTTGTACCTGTGTTTTGATTCCCTAAAATAAGGTACTTTTTTGCTGTTTAAAATATATTTTTGGTTATTTTAGCAATTTTGAGTCATTAACTATGTTCCGGGCGAGTTTCGGGTAGACTAGCTGACTTAGTAATCAACTAGTCATAAATATCTTTAGAAATATTAATTCTAGAATTTTAGAGAAAAATCTGTAGAAAATTAGTTTAAATATTATTTTTTTGATATTTTTATGATTTTTAAGTATGTTATTGAAGTAGGGGTATAACCGACTAATTAAGAGTTAGAAACCATAAAACTGTGTTTTGATGTCTCGTAGAACCTGTGTGTGAATGTATGAATCTAAATGGTTCCACGAGAGATTGAATATAATTTTAACATAATACTTTGACTAATTAAGTTGTATCGTAAGTTTCGGGCGTAGTGACTTAATCTAGTTAATTAATTATCTAGGAGCATCGGGTTCCGGAGGCATGGACGCGGGAGCGGCGTTTCATATTCACAGTGCAGAATCAGGCAAGATACCTTGCCACCTTTCTATGTGATTTATATATTAATATCTTCAGCTGTTATTTTTCAGCATTTCTTATTTTTGTTATTATAAAACTGTGCGTCCAAGTCACATTTGGGTGCAAGCGACTCTATCGGTCGTTTTTTTACTTTTGTTTATTTCTCTTGCATTGACTTAGTCTAGTGACTACCCATTGTTGATGAGGTATTGGCATATCTCATACGGCCTTGACACCTGCTTTACCACGTATTGTGAGTCACATGTAGGACACGTGCTCGCGTAGTCGGCTGGCCACCGATACGTATGAGGCGTACGACGGATAAGAGTATCTGCCTATAGAATTGCATGCTAGTAGACTTGGCAGTACTAGAGATCTTATGAGTCATGCATGTGACCCTACTAGGCATTGGGTGGGGGGAATAGTTCCTTATTGTATGGGCCACTTATGCACTTTCCTATTCCTGATCCTGCTGGCCTCTGATATTCGAAGAATATTATGCTTTAAGGTCCTTCGTATCCTGATGGGACCATACTTGAGTTACCTGCACTTGAGCCAGATGTCCATGCATTGAAGGTTTGTTCTTAACTGCATTTTCACCGTAGCACTGGTTGGCACCCTATTGCATGCATCCCCTTTTACTCTCTATTATATATCACAGATTATATGGCATGTTCTTTATGTATCTTGTTACGTCCCTCTGAGGACTTGGTTATCTCTCCAAGTGTGTGCTTTGTGACTTTTGTAGGGGTTCTAGCCAAGGCTGTGATATTCTCTATTTCTTCGAGGATGATTGCTCTTGGTTCGTCTTGCCATTTTATCAATAATTTCCTTGTATATTTTTTCATTTAGAATGGTTGATAGTGGATTTCTCTCCGCCCAACTACATGTATAAGTGACAAATTCTTGAGTTGATTATAACATTATTCTCTATTGTTGTGGATGAGATTTAGTTATCATGGTTTCCTTTATTTTACAGCTTATGTATACATACGGGGTTGCATACATTGGAGTATACTTCGTATGTATACAACTGGCATGTCTACGTACTTAGTCCTAAGTATTTTGGGACTGGGGCGTTATACGAAGGTATCAGAGGGGAGAGACAACTTGCCTCTGTCCATCATACGACAGAAATATACAGGTTGTTGAGCCCATATCATAGCCAGTCACTCTTTTAGTTGACCTTGGTAAATCAACTGCTTGGCGGGATTAACGAGCGCCTCATCGACATTTACGCTTAAGGCACAGACCGTTGAATCGAAAAGGATATCACCGAAGAGAGGCGTAGACACGAGAACTGCACATGAATAAAGTGTCAGAAAAGTGTAAGTATCTTCTCAAAGAAGTGCAAAGCCACTGCCTAGTGGCACTGCGCCTTTGTAAGTAAGCATCGTGCAGTCATCGCACAAACATCTGTGCAAGCACTGCAGAAGTTGTACTGCGTGTCAGCATGTGTGCGCCCGTGCAGCCGATTCGTAAAATAACACTACACGTGAGGGACTCTGTGTATTTGTTGAAACTTTAGCACATCTTACAGTCGTTATTTTGTACAAGTAATGACTATACGCATCGATTGATGGAGCTTTAACACATCTTCAAGATGCCACTCCAAAGAATGGAACCCCATGCGCATCAGCGAGAAAAAGTCTTAGCACATCTTCAGGACACCACTCCGAGGAATGGCGCCCAATGCTCATCAGCAAAAAATAAAGCTTTGGTACATCTTCAAGACGCTACTTCGAAGTGTAAAACAATCATATGCATCAGCGGACTAGGGTCTCGGATACTTACTCGCGACTGATGGCCGCACATCTTCGTATGCTCCGGCGCCCACAACCGGAGCTTGCTCGACGACATCGGCTTCTCGGGGTGGCTGTTTCCCTTTAGCCTGATGTGTGCTCGTCGTGGCCACTCCTGCTTATCTTGTCGTGTCTCCTCAACTCACACCAGCCCCTCCGTCTGGTCTCGGGCTTGCTGCGGCCCCACTGGCCCTTCTTGTGCTCGTCATAGCCCCTCCAGCCTTCTTTGTGCTTGCCACAGCCGCTCGCGGAGCTTTCGGAGCTCTCAACTTCTTGGGAGGCAGGGCGGGAAAGTTATGTTTTTTTTGGAAAAGGAAAACCCCGACAAAAGCTTCGGTTGGAAGAAGAAGACAGATGGCAAGAAAATTTCCCCCCTCTGAGCTACCCCCTATTTATTAGATGAAGTCACGTCAACAAATAAGGACAGAACCCTTCATATTCGAAGAAACTCTTTGAACGACAGGGGGATTAAAGTCAAAATCATGATGGTCATTTTCTAAAAATGATGATTTATTATTAACTTTAAGTGAAACGATGGCCCAAGACATTTAATGCTGAAGGATAGGCGTGATGACAGACTGTCAGCAAGCATGCTGCGCAGAAGCCACGTGTCATTTCATGCTTTTGTTCAAAGTGTTCCAAACTTGTTTTAAGTTCGAATACTTTAACGGGGTCTGTAGAAGCATGATAATATTATCAAAAGTGCAGGTAGGTGTTCCTGCAACCCACCTAGCTTCACAAAAGTACAGGTGACCAAACGCGCATACAGAAAAGATAAAGTCACAGAACAGAAAAATCACAAAGAGTTCTTTTTATAAAAATCATAGCTACAAGGATCTATTACAGACTCTACAAGATTACATGAAAAGAACTAAAAACTTCTAAAGATCTACAAAGGGGTTAATCTTCACAGTGTGATCGTCATGGAAAACACAGAAAATGCCTCAGGGACGATGGATAGAAGATGTGAATATAGTCATCATCAAAGTCTGCTCCTACATAGCCTCAGACGTGCAGCCTCGCCAGAGCAAACCACTTCATAGGCAGACATGTTGGAGCTCCAACATAGCTATGAAGCAGTTATTGGTCCGAGCGAGAACTCAGTCCACAATACGATGACTGGCTCTTTTCAAAATCGTATCAGCTTTTATGGCTCTTCGAGCATAACAAAGGCACACAACCACTGATGAGCGGGGCAAAGCACAACTGAAGGCTCATCAGGTGGGAAACCAATCCTAATCCCGTAGTTTGGACCTCGATGACCTCCAAGACATCGCCCAAGTTCAAACTCCTTATGGTGGATATTCGAGTACTTCTCAAGACCAGTTAGGTGTTCTTCTACAAGGACAATGCCTCTTTGAACGAAGGGATCCACAACTATCAGCCAACTTGTGCAAGGCGAATGGCCGTTCGAAGCTAAGTCAGGATCAAGCATAACATTTGGAGAGGAAGATGATGCTTTAGAAAAACTCTCTTTTATATAGGGTAAGTGTCGTCGAACCAACATGCCACGTGGCCGTCGGTCAAAGATGCCCAGATTAATGGGATGTACAGAGAACTCAGCACAACGAATCTCATTTAATAGGTTTATTCTGCTGCATCCTAGGCTACTAACTTCTTAAATTCTTCCAAGTAACAGCGGCAATTAAAGGAGAGGTTGACTGACTCAGCCATCAAGGAGAACAGTCATTAAATGATTTTAAAAAAGACTTCGACAGGAAATAGCTTATTCGACTCAGAAGCGCAACCAGGTACCTGTACCCCCTCTTCGACTCGGAAGCACGGATAGCCGATTTCTCCACACGATGCCCTCGCCTCAAACGCGTAGAGGCTCCAAAATACAGCCTGTTCGTCGCCCAAAAGCACAAAGGCTTCGTTGTCTTTGAAACACAGCCTACTCGTCGCCTAAAGCACAGAGGCTCCGTTGTCTTCGAAACCCAGTCTACTCGTCACCTAGAAGCACGGTGGCTCGATCGTCTTTGAAACACAGCTTACTCGTCGCCCAAAGCACAGAGGCTCTGTCGTCTTCAGAAGAACGGTCTACTCGTCGCTTAGAAGCCTATCAGTACTGAAGCTGTGCCAGAAGCACAGACAGCACGGTCCCACCCAATCGGATTGTTTAAACCACCGCTCTTAAAGATAAGATAGAGGTTGATTCTGTTGATAAGAGAAATATATTATCATTTGGTTTAAAATCACGGATAAGGATAAAGTTTGTTCTTATGGATGAAGGACACATCCAATCAGTTTGTTTAAACCAATGGCCTCCTAAGATAAGACAAAATTCAACTCTGTGATGGAATCCAGGATCTATTCGGCTTCATCTGAATAGAAGACTTCGAGTAATAGGCACACGCCACATGTCTTTTTCTTCGGTTATGTTGATAACCACCCGAGATCTCGATAGAGAGGAATCTCAATGTACGCTACGTGTCAGCTCAGCAGTAGCCCTTACCATGTAATAACTTCAGATTCTTTTATATCTCAAATCCTAATGCACATCGCATACATGCCCCCTCCCCTATAAATAGAAGGAGTTTTCCTTCGATAAAGAGGATTCGTAATCTTTAACTTCGGCATCCTCTTGATTGGTAACCCTAGAGTTTCAATTACCAGTACCAGAAACCTATAGCAAGTTTAACTCGTCGTCAGATCATCAACGGAGTAAAGGAGTTGTTGCAGTGGTTGATATCCACCGCAACACTTTCCAAGAAATTTTGTACTTAGATCTCCTATTTAGGAATCGATTGTACTCTTTTTACGTTTAAAATATAAAAAGTTCCTATAACCTTTTGTCATGGCAAACAAGATGGCGACTCTACTAGGGACTTCTCCTCCAACGAGAATGTAGTGGCGTAATCTGATGATAACTTGCTCAGAGCATCCCAGAAGATGTTGGTCGTACATTTTAACTAACAAGCTTTTAAGGATCTCCTTTCTGAGGAGAAGTCCTTTGAAGTGGTCCGTAAAATCGAAGAAGACTCAATACTGTTTGCCATTGATTATCAAAGAACAGAACAATTTTATGGGAGGACTGAACTTTAATTCACAATACAAACTCGCTCATACAAAGAGATCCTAGGATTAAAACCTAGGAAAAGTAATCTAAGTACCTTTGTTTAGTTTTTGATTCTAGGGGGTGACGGTAGAGGCTCGGGAAAGTGATATCAACTCTGCCTTACTCCTTGGACGATCGAACGTGGCCTTGGCTCCGACGAAGAAGTGATCTCTCTCTCTGCCTATATCTCCTACTCTGTGTGTGCTTTTCTCTGTGTGCTTCTCTTGCTCTGTCTCTGTACAAAGGAATAATCCTATACTATTTATAGGAATTTGTGATGAATGGGGTGTGCAGTAATTGGGCCTTAAAAAGTGGGCGGTTGGGGATTGGTTAAGATTATCTTTGATCTTGTAGGAGAGTAAAAAGTGCTTCAAAGCAAGAGTCATCCCATTCATAAGTGATCGGTTTTCCACACCAAGCAAGAGCGGATAATCTCTTTTACGCCCAAGACTAGGCTAATCAATTTACGCCTAAGCAGGCTGATCATTTTACGCTTGGGTCCACACCGGTGGTTTTACGCCAAGGACAAAGCAGCCTCTTTTACGCTGGACAAAGCTGTCAAATCTCTCATTTAATGCAAACTCTGACATGAAGATATTAATGATGGCATTTACCAAAGAATTCAATGGGATTTGTCTTATACAAAGACCATTGTTGTTGTTTATGGGGGGATCGAGCTACTTTACGCTCACTATATGGTTTGTTTTACGCACGGAGTTTTACATGAGTTCTTACGCTCATAAAACAATGTGTGTGTAAAGTCTATTTGAGCCATTTTACGCTCAAGGTTATTCAATAACCACTTTACGCTAGAAACTTATGACAGAGCTATTTTACGCTCATCTTACTGCTTTACGCCCAGAGGATGTTGGAGCTATTTTTACGTCCTACTTTCTGGCCAGTATGGAACGTGGTTTGCCTACATGGCCTTCATGCTACATATTTCGAAGAACGTGTGTACATGCATTCTATTCTTACTGAAATAATAAGATGCGTGTCAACGTATGCAAAGGATGACTCTGATCATGGGTGGCAGTTGTTAGCGTAAAGACAGATTTTGATACTTTTTTACGCACAGAAGCCCCAGTCTATAAATAGACTCATTTTTCTCAAAGAGACGGACAGAAAGAGAACAGAAGAGAATACAGAGATCAGGACTTCGAGATTTTGATCCTCCGGAGCATTCTTCTTCAACTTTTCTTTCAGAACAGAGTGAAGCAAAGCAGAAAAGCATTCGGCCTCGCCATCAGTGCCCAAGTGCGTCGATACCTTTCTGGTGACTTAGTTCTTCCAAGTTGTTCTACTTCAAGCAGTGATCTTCATCATCATCATATGGTCCAAGGAACAATGTGATCATTTACGAATCAGACTTTCATAGCAATACTTTCCCAGAATCAAATTTGTACTTCTTGTACTTTTTCTCGTTTTATTTTCAAAATCCAACCTTTTGTTGGCAATTTTGTTAAGTGAAACAAAATGGCGACTCTGCTAGGGACAACTTTCTCCTCCGACGAGGAAGTGATTGCTCATTATGATGATGTTTCAGTCGGTTCGACTAAGAAGACTCTGGTTGTACACTTCGACCAGACTGCCTATGAAGAAATGCTCCGAACTAGGGGTGGTTCTCACCACTCCAATGTTCAAAAGTCTCGCAAAGCACGAAAAGTTTAGATTCTCAAATCCAAAGTGGTTTCTGGTCTCTCTGTTGCTTCTGATGACAAGGGAATTCTTCCCACTCCTATCGTAGGGGCTCCCGTTCGTAACGAGGCAGTCATTACTTCAGAGTTGCACTCAAAGTGTGATGATTTATCTCCCGTTTGTAACGGAGAAGATAATCAGGTTTCATGCCTACTGCATAAGAATCAAGTTTTACGCTCAGTGGGAAAGAACCAAATTTTACGCTCAAGGCATAAGAATGAGTCTCCCATTTGTAATATGGCAGATTCTAATGTTTTTGAGTGTAAGAACCCGTCTCCCGTCGGTGACGTGGTAGACTCACACAAATTACGCTCCTCGCGTAAAACAAAATCTCCCGTCTGTGATATGGTAGATAATCAATTTTTATGTTTTACGCGTAAAGGTAAGTCTCCTGTCTGTGACAGTGTAGATAAAATTCACAACTATATTTGCACATCTAATGTGAATATACCTAAACGCATACAACGTAAAAGTGATGTTGGTAAAACTTCTGTCCTACACCAACAACCTTCTTATACTGCTTTACGCAAAGTACCAAACTTACAAATCACACGCCATGAAAATGGGGTCCTTCGGGCTAAATCTCAAGATTTACGCACACAACTCCAAACGCGTAAAAATGTATAGTTTGGTTCTGCGAATGAAGCCAGTAATCTTCTTTATATACAGGGGACTAAACGTTTTTCTACCCCAAATGTAATAAAGAAGAATATTCCCTCCACTCCTTCTGACTTACGTGAATTGCTAATGCAAAAGCGTAAGAATTCACAATCTCCGACGATGCTCCCCCAAGAAAGTCATCAATGTGGATATCATCAGGTTGTGATCAATTGTTGTTGTTTAGCTTTAAAACGATCAGTTTTTGATCGACTGAATTTCTCACTTCAATATCAAGCTGAAGACCAAGAAGATGAGTTGTCATATGCATCAGTCAACATGGCATCTCATACTAACAGAGGACGACGACCGAGACGGAACATGTCCCAAACTCCAGGTCAACAACTGTTCAACAGACTTCTTGATTCCTTTGAAGGAGTATATCAGAATACTCGATCAAGAAGACAAAGACAATTGCAGATTTCTGATTCAGAAGCTGGGGGTACTCAATCTTTTGAGTCTGATACCGATAGTGTGGATTCATACTTCTATACTAATCCCTCTATATCTTCAAGAGAGGTTGAATCCTACACTGTTGGAGATGAACCAGAGACGTCATCTGCTAATACGGAACAACGTCTCACTTCCGTGGAGCAATCATTGAAAGACATGCTCAACATGGTGCAAAGCATGCATCAGATAATTTTGAATCAGCAAACTGCTCAACCCACAGTAATAACTCCGGTACCAGCAGCAGCACAAACTCAAGATAGTCAAGGGGCTGATATACCTTCAAATATTTAAGAACCTGCTGTTAATCAAAATTCTGTATCTCCAGATCCCATCATTCCAGAAGATGTACCACCTCCAGTGGGGGTTACGGTACATCCAACGACTATTCAATCAAATGTGCTTCCTCAAACCAGTGAAGCCATTGAAGCAGTACGTGAACTCAAAGCACAGTTTGAGGTTTTGAGGCACAAAGATCAGCTCCAGAGGTTAGAAATTAAGCAACCTTATCCTCCTCATTGGAATGATGTACCCTTCCCTCCGAAGTTCAAACCACAATCCATGGTTTTATTCGATAAAAAAGCATCTCCCAGTCAATATATCAATTACTTTGATATTATGACTATACACTTGCAGAAAAATGATGCCCTCCGCACTCGGGTGTTCATTGGGTGCTTGACGGGTTCGGCTTATGACTAGTATCGTAGCTTACCCGATAACTCCATTTCGTCTTTTGACGAATTCAAGGCAATGTTTCTCTCCCGCTTCTATGAAGGAGGTATGGACATGAATATGTCCTCCTTAATAGAAATAAAACAAAAGGAGAAAGAAGATACTCGGACGTTCATTGAACGTTTTCGACAGGCTACTCTAAAGATGCCTCATGGTATGCCAGATTCAGCGTTGATCGATACATGCAAGATGAATCTGCGACCATCTATTGCTGTCTTCACAGGTTCCCAATTCACAGATTGGGCTTCGTTTATTATAGCAGCAGTTTCTGCCGAAACCAATGGTTGGTTGGCTCGGGAACATGGGATGATTTTTGCTTCAGAAGATAAAGGGAAGAAAAGTAATCCTGGTAATAATCCTGGCAATCGTAACGTGAAAGGAAAAGATACTCTTATGGTCAATCTCTCTAAGAACAAAATGACACCAAATAATCAGGAATCTTTCAGGCCAAAGGAAGAATACTCTTTTGACGAAAGTGATATCCCAGGGATATTTCAGTATCTGGTAAAAAGTGGCAAACTTCAGATTCCAGAGCCAAAAAGGCCTAATGAGGTGAATCTGACTGACAATACCAAATATTGTATCTATCATAGATATATTAATCATCCTACCAGTGCTTGCTATGTCTTGAAAAAGAAGATCCAAGTCCTGATAAATGGTGGCTCTATCGCTTTAACCAATGATGACCATACGGTTACAACCAACATGGTCTCTCTTCAGTTTGGAGATTTTCCTCCACAGCAAGTCCCAGATGGAATTATTCCAATTCCGAAGACGACGATGAAGATCGTAAATATCCCGTCCGCCAGGGGAGAAAATATAGGATTGTTGCCGCTCACATTGAAGAAAGGAGAAATCATGTGGATATATCCTGACTTAATATCTGAGTTGGAAAATGAAGGTAAAACTTTAAAATCCAAGAAATATAAGAAAGTCAAAACCTGCAACATGATTTCTCATGTTATTACAAATCCTGATGACTTGGATCATCTATGGGATGGCCTTCCTCTAGAAGGTAGACTGAAAGGACTAAACATTTGTCCTCCAAGTCTAGCTCCTCCTACCAAGCTCAAGCTTACCCATCAGCAGTAGCTAGCCATGAATAGTGTTCTTTTATATCGGGCACAACAAGTCTTTGCTGGTTATGAAAAAGCTCCGACAGGGATTTTTCCTCATATCCCGAATCCTCCTCCTCCCGTAACTACAGAGACATCTATTCTTCATTCTCCTGAGGTTACAAAAGGTCTTGCTTCTTCCTCTTCCTCTGTTGAAACACCTGTCAAAAGTCCGTTGCCCACTCACTTGTATAGTCAGCAATCTGTTCATCTCATGAAGAAGATGGGTTATGACTTTCAAAAGGCAGAAGGTTTGAATTATGATAAAGGAATACGTTTTCCTTTACAGATTTAAAATCAGAATTCTACTGCTGGATTGGGTTCTGAAATGCCTCATAACAACCCTCACAAGAAAAAGACTAAGGGAAGAAAGATTAAATCCTGTAATATGGTATTTCCTTCTCCTGAGTCTGAAGAAAAAACTTTTGCTGGTACAAGATCTGGAAAAGAGTACCATAAAGACTATGAGGGATCCTCCAAAGAAGCGGAAGATATAGCAAAAACTCTACCAGTTCAACCTTCTCCTGTTCCTATTAAACCGTCTGTGGTTGAAAAGGGGAAACAGAATGCAGTACGCTTTGATATCCCATTGAAGCCTGCTTCCAATTAGGGGGTGGTGATGAAGCCTTACAAATTTGACATTCTAGCTCAATTAGCTAATACTCCGGCTAGACTTTCTATATTTGAACTGCTTCGTCTTTCCAGAGAAAGTAGAGAGACTTTGAGCGAAGCTTTACTTCAAGCAGATTCATGCTTGGCACAACTCAAGACTCCTGATAATATACCAGTGTCATGTCCGTAATGTCATAGTGTGATGGAAGCAATTCCCAACATCACCTTTACACAAGAGGATATGCTATTGAAACACAACAACCATGATAGGCCTCTGTGTTACACTGGATATATCGGATCTACTGAAATTGATAGGATTTACATCGATCCTGGGTCTTCAATTAGTATAATTCTTCAGAGTATGCTAAGACCCCTGAGGATTCCTACTAGTGAGCTGACTTACACTAGTACTACGATAGTCGGTTTTAACTTTGGCAAGAGCAAACCACTGGGGAAGATTCGTCTGCAGATTCAGATTGGTGATCTTCAAACTATGGTAACTTTCTATGTTATCAACTCGGATGTATCCTACAATATTCTTCTTGGAAGACCATGGATTCATGAGCACAATATTGTGCCTTCAACTCTTCACCAATGTTTCAAATATGTGGACTCCCAAGGAGTTGTAAAAACTGAGTTTGCTGATATTAATCCGTTCAAAGGTGTTGAAGCCTACTTCTCTGATTCAAGGCTTTATAAACAAGAGCATGTGAAAGATATATCAGATATGGCTGAAGATCAATCACCCTCTGAGGATCACTCTATTAATGAAGATCCGCCAGAGGAGCAACCTTTGAAGATCATAGTCAAGGGACGAATCCAATCCCAACCTGTCAATGATCAACCTTTGATGATCAAGGTTAAAGGAAGAACTCAAACTTCATCTGAGAAATTAGTAAATATTCCTGCTAAGAGCCAAGTTCAACCTTTTATGATTAAGGTCAAAGGACATACTTCTTATACGAATGATCCAGAACTACCGTTGATTGTCAATCTTGGCAAATCTACGCAGAAGACGGATGATGGTCCACTGTTGATTAATCTGAAGCATAGCAATTAGACTGTAAATGATGTAAATATTGATCATTTTGTACTTTTTGATATCAATGAAGATTTCCTGTTCGAGTATATGGCTGTCAAGTTTATTGAAAGAATGACTTTATCTTCTGATAATCAAAGTCATCAATATAAAGACAACATAGAACCGGAAGAAATTCTATTCATCGAATTCAATATTTCCCATTCCTCATATTGTGAATCTGGGCAAGTACTCTCAGTCAATATGGTTCAAACCGATGATGAATTAGAGCCATTTGAAAATGATTCTTGGGCTCAACAAATGGATACTCAATGGGAACTTCGTTTTGAACAACGACAACCACCTACAGGAGATGAGGTTATCCAGATTGATATTGGAGATGGAGTTACGTCCAAACCAATATTCATCAGTAAGAATCTTTTTGAAGATGAAAAGAAAGAGCTAATAAAACTTATAAAAGATTACATTGACATCTTTGCATGGAGTTATGAAGATATGCCAGGGCTAGATCCTACAGTTGCTACCCATAAACTCAACATTTTGCCTAATGTCAAGCCTGTAAAACAACAACAATGACGTTTTAGACCAGATATGATGGATGCGATTGAGGCAGAAGTCAAAAAGCTGATTACGTGTGGCTTTGTTCGTGAAGAACAACACCCAGATTGGGTGGCCAATATTGTTCCTGTTATGAAGAAGAAAGGAAAAGTTCGAGTTTGTATAGATTACCGAGATCTTAATACGGCTTGTCCAAAAGATGAATTTCTACTTCCAATTACCGATATCATGATAGACAATACATGTGGTTTTGAACGCATATCTTTCATGGATGGATTCTCAGGATACAATCAGATCAAGATGCATCCAGAAGATGAGAAGCACACCGCTTTTCGTACACCTCTTGGGGTCTACTACTATACAGTTATGCCGTTTGGTCTTAAAATGCCGGTGCCACGTATCAATGGGCTATGAGCAATATCTTTCAAGAACATCTACGAAAGATAGTTGAATGCTATGTAGATGACATTGCTGTTAAAAGCTGATCAAAGGATGATCACATTCAGGACTTGAGAACAATATTTGAATTGATGCGTCAGCATCAATTGAAAATGAACCCTACTAAGTCTTTCTTAGGGGTTTCCAGTGGCAAGTTTCTAGGATTTGTCATTACCTCTCAAGGTATCCATGTTGATCCTGACAAGGTTAAAGCAATTCTTGAAATGCGTCCTCCTCGTAATCTAAAAGAACTCCGTGGCTTTCAAGGCCGTATTGCTTATATCAGAAGATTTATATCTAATCTTTCTGGGAGATGTCAACCTTTCTCCCGTCTATTAAAGAAAGGGGTATCTTTCGTCTGGAATGAAGCATGTCAAAAAGCCTTCAATAACATTAAGCAATATCTTACAAACCCGCCTGTTCTGGTACCTTCGGTGATAGAAAGACCATTTTTGCTATATGTTCGAGCCTTAGATCATTCACTTAGCACTCTTCTAGCACAGAAAAGTGATATGGGTCATGAACAAGCAATATATTATCTGAGCAGAATGATGGTCGGAGCTGAACACAGATATACTCCTGTGGAAAAGGAATGTCTAGCTTTGGTTTTTGCCGTCCAAAAGACAAGGCATTATGTCACTGGATAGACTATTCATGTTATCTCCAGAATAAATCCCATTCGGGTATTGATGAGAAAACCAAGCATTCTTAATTCCAGGTTAGCCACCTGGGCGATGTTGCTCACTCCTTATGACATGATTTATGTGCCTCAAAAATCAGTGAAGGGTCAAGCGTTAGCTGATTTCTTAGCTGCTCATCCTATACCTGAAACTTCAAAGTTATATGAAGACATTCCAGTCGAAGTAGTGGATTGTAACATGACTTCGAAGAATGATATATGGCAATTATATTTTGATGGAGCATCAAGAGTAGGACCTAAAGGCAATATTGTCTCTGGGGTAGGAATTGTCTTGGTTTCTCCTGACAAAATGGTCATATACCGTGCCTATTCTCTTAATCAGCCATGCTCTAACAATGTAGCAGAATATAATACTCTATTTGATTGGTCTCCAAGTAGCAAAACAATTGGATATTGAATTCTTAGAGGCTTATGGAGATTCTCAATTGATCGTTAATCAAGTTAGAGGAACTTATGAAGTCAGAAATCCTGATCTTATCCCCTATCATCAAGTGGTAGTCGAGTTGGTCCTTTTATTCAAAGGATTCTTCATTAAATTTGTACCACATTCTCAGAATATGGAGGCTGATGCTCTTGCCAGTTTAGCTGCAGACTTGGCTGTCCCAATCCGAAGGCAAAATACAATTACTTTGTTGGACCGAGACTTGTTCTATGTGAAGAGTAATCTGTATATTGAACAAAGTTATACTACAGAGTCAAGTTCCCAACAGAAGGATTGGAGAATTTCATTCATTGATTATGCAGTTCATAGAATTTTGCCTGAAGATCCTAAAGAAGCTGCATCAATTAAGAGACGATCATTTCGATTCTATTATGATTCGTCTTTACATATGCTATATCGTCGTTCATATGACGGACTCTTGTTGCGCTGTCTCTCAGAAAGTGAAGCCAAATAAACACTGCGTGAGGCTCATGATGGTGTCTGTGGTGCTCATCAATCGGGTCCAAAGTTGCAAGACCGTATTCGGAGAATGGGGTATTATTGGCCTTCTATGATAGAAGATGCTGTAAACTATGCCAGAAGATGTAAAGCATGTCAAATTCATGCTGATTTTATTCATCAACCATCTGAATTTCTACACCCTACAGCAGCCTCTTGGCCCTTCGAAGCTTGGGGCATGGATGTTATTGGTCCTATTAACCCTCCTTCTGTTAAAGGACATCGGTTTATACTAGCTATACCCGATTACTTTTCGAAGTGGACAGAAGCAGTCCCCCTTCCGAAAGTAAAAATATCTATGTGATTAGTTTCATTAAGCACCATGTCATTTATCATTTTGGGATTCCTCGACGGATAATTCATGACAATGGTCCACAATTTGCCAGTCAAGCATTTTATCGATTCTGTGACAAGAATCGAATTCAGAATTTAGCTTCTACGGCTTATAATCCAGCTGCTAATGGTTTAGCTGAAGCTTTCAATAAGACGATCATCAAACTTCTCAATAAGTTTGTCTCCTCTAATAACGTAATTGGAATGAGAAACTTAGAGAATGTTTATGGGCTTATCGAACAACAGTCCGGACTCCTACTGGTTTTACACCATTCTCACTGGTCTATAGATGCGAAGCTGTTCTCCCATTGGAAATCCAGATCCCTTCTCTACGAATAGCCATTGCTAATGAGCTAACTACGGAGAATAATGATCGCTTACGACTCCAAGAACTTGAAGGATTGGATGAGAAGCGTCTTTAAGCACAACAACACATTGAACTATATCAAGCCCGCATATCTCGAATTTTTAATCGTAAAGTTAAGGAGAGGGTATTCAAAATGGGCGAGCTTGTATTAGCTGTTCGGAGACCGATGGTAATGACTCATAAAAGTAAAGGGAAATTCCAAGCAAAATGGGAAGGCCCTTATGTAATTGAGTCTGTGTTTTCCAATGGTGCCTATCGGTTGTCAAAGCCCAATGGAGATCTACTCATGCTACCGATCAATGGCAAATTTTTTAAGAAATACTATGTATAAAAAAAAGAGACATAACAAAAAATATAAGCTTCTTTTATTATTTTTTGTTCAAAATAAAAGACTAAGGACGACGGCCACTCCCTTCCTTATTGAATACATAGTCGGCCAATGCATAGAAGGCATCATTTCCTGAACACATGAAAAATTTGCAGGCAGCCATCCTCGACGCTTCTTCTTCAGGAGTTTTCCCTGGCTCTACTAAAAAAGCAAGAATGTCTTCGGGTGGTTTGGGCGCAGAAGAGCTTCCACCTATTTCGGTTGAGCCTGATGAGACTGATACAGGGGGCTCAACGGGGAACGTATCAATGATGCCCTCGATTTTCCGGGAGACTTCATTCTTTTGCTGTACATCTTCGGAAGACATTTCCAATAGAGAAGCAGAAATAAGAATGGAATATTTATAGAGGAGAATTATTAATGAACTAGTCTCTGAAGTGAAGAAACGACTTTTTATTTCCGAAAAGACTCGTCCATTCATGTTACCAGGTTCATCCATTTAAAATTAAGGAATTGAATCATCCTTTCTGTTCCCAAGAAATACGCTGATTTATCCACCGTCTTGCATATATGCTCATAATATCTGACTTCTTAATCCCCAGCTACCAAGGTTTGGTTAAGCTGACTTCTTGGGAAAGGGATTTTATATCTTCATTATCAATTGATTAGAAAGTGGGATTCACTATTTATCATGTTTCCATGACCTCTGAATAAATATTAAATCTACTTTCTTTTCCTATCTATCACTTCTATTTTTGATCTCTGCATAGATATTAATCTAATTTTCTTTTGAGTTCATATATGCTATTATGTCCATATTACCTCTGATAGTATCATATACTCTAAAACAGTAAATAGGATTTCATTTATCTATCATGTCCATATTATATCCAGATAGATACAAATCATTGATTATAGAAGAACTTTCATTTTCATTCCCATATCATCAAAAAAGTCTATTACATTTCTTAGACTTCCTTACAAGTTATAATGGAAATCTTTTACAATCTTGGATTTTCATTCTATATACCAACGATAACCTAATAGAGATCTATTTCTTCTTTGATCCTCTTTGACGGGTTCGTTGTTGGTGGCAGTTCCTGACTGTCTGAGCTCCAGTGGCAACCGGAACAGCAGGAATCAAACTCTGGTCTTATCTCTCAAACGAAAGGAGAACCCCAGAGTATGGCAGCCCGAAGGCGCGTTGCTGCCAATACAATTGGTGGATTAGTGGCGGCACCTTAAAGGAGATAGGAATTTATCCAGCATTGGGATACGATTCCTAGTTCTGCCGTAAAAGAAACTCTACTACCTAATTTCTCGGGGTAGAGTTGACTCCACCATCCAACTCTCCGTGTATAAAGGCTCTTCCTACCAACAGAGGAAGAACCTTCTATCTCACGAAGAGTTCTGAGTTGTCTGATTTACGCGTCAAAAGCGCATGAGCTCCCTGTTGTTGATGTCAGAAGAACGCACCTCACAGCGTCAAAATCGCCAATGCCGGTTCTGGAAAAGCTGCTCAGCCAAACTTCTACAGAAAACAACAAAGAAGATGTGTTTTTAAAAAAATAGAAGTATTATCAGATGTGTATTAAACGCTAATTAAAAATAGAACACAAGGCATTTTTACGCCAATACTTCAGCAAGGCTTTTACGCTAGTGCTTCAGTAAGGCTTTTACGCCAGTGATTCAGCAAGGCTTTTACGCCAGTGATTCGGCAAGGCATTTTACGCTAACGATTCAGCAAGGCATTTTACGCCAGTGCTTCAGCAAGGCTTTTTATGCCAGTACTTCAGCAAGGCTTTTTACGCCAGTGCTTCAACAAGGCTTTTATGCCGGTACTTCAACAAGGCTTTTACGCCAGTATTTCAGCAAGTTTTTACGCTCGTCAAGAATTTACGTTCATAAAGTAGATGTGTTCAACGAAAAATTTGAAAGACAGATATTTGCTTACGATCAGATTTACCATTTGAATCGAATGGTTTGGCTCTAATGGTGGTTGAATCTGCGTCTAATGACTGGACATATAAAAGAACACAGCGGGAAAGCTTTGCCATCCTCATTTGTTGGAGAACAACATCACGAAAAGTTATCTTCAGTGGAATAAGTACGAGAATATGTGAAACATTCTCGGCTATTTATAAAGGCTGAAGAACTGTTGGGAAGAGTCTATTTCGGAGGAAGATCCTATTTAAAGGCTCTCGTAACCACAAGACAGACGCCACGTGTCAAGTTTGTTTCTTGGGAATGAACAATCATAGAAGCAGTCAAAATAAGTATTGAACAGTTGAGATTAACATCAGACTTTATTTATAAAAAAGGGGAAGTGGACCCCTACATATAAGAGAGTCACAATACATGGAATTTTATTTCCCCTCTCCTTCGTTGGACTGACGAAGAGAGGCACCTAACTCATGCATGTTGTGAATCCCAGAGCGGCACATTAGATTAAGAAATGCTTCGGCATCTCCTGGCCCTTCGTACACAGTTGGAGGACCACCATCAATGCGACTAAAGATCGCAGGAGTTACTCCAAAACACTCTAAAAGGTTGCACGCTCGATCGAAATCAAGCCTTGAGCCTGAAGCCTCTTCATTATTAATCTCCTTCTTGGGCGCCATGTCACTATGGAGATGAATGACAAGAGTGAAGAATTTCTCCTTATTTATACGGTTAAATCAGCTTTTCATATTCCTCATTGGAAACGGTTTATTATAAATACAAAACTCGGGGAAGCGAAAAGGCATTTGAGAATTTCGAAAAAGGAAATTCATTGTGACAATTAAGTGTTGACCGACATTATTGAAAATTATGCCAACTGTTGGACATCCTCGTTTTTTACGCGGATGGCTGTTGCGTATCCCAAATTTTTCGCTGGCAGGTCAAATCTCAACTTTTACGCTTCTGTTCAAAGTGTTTCAAATTTTGGAGATATTTGAAAACTTTGAAGGGGGTCTTGTAGGAGCGTAAAAAGTGCTTCAAAGCAAGAGTCATTCCATTCATAAGTGATCGGTTTTCTACACCAAGCAAGAGCGGATAATCTCTTTTACGCCCAAGACTAGGCTAATAAATTTACGTCTAAGCAGGCTGATCATTTTACGCTTGGGTCCACACCGGTGGTTTTATGCCAAGGACAGAGCAGCCTCTTTTACGCTGGACAAAGCTATCAAATCTCTCATTTAATGCAAACTCTGACGTGAAGATATTAATGATGGCATTTACCACAGAATTCAATAGGATTTGTCTTATACAAAGACTATTGTTGTCGTTTATGGGGGGATCGAGCTACTTTACGCTCACTATATGGTTTCTTTTATGCACGGAGTTTTATATGAGTTCTTACGCTCATAAAACAATGTGTGCGTAAAGTCTATTTGAGCCATTTTATGCTCAAGGTTATTCAATAACCACTTTATGCTGGAAACTTATGACAGAGCTATTTTACGCTCATCTTACTGCTTTACGCCCAGAGGATGTTGGAGCTATTTTTACGCCCTATTCTTTCTGGCCAGTATGGAACATGGTTTGCCTACATGGCCTTCATGCCATATATTTCGAAGAACGTGTGTACATGCATCCTATTTTCACTGAAATGATGGAATGCGTGTCAACGTATGCAAAGGATGACTCTGATCATGGGTGGCAGTTGTTAGCGTAAAGACAGATTTTGATGCTTTTTTACGCACAGAAGCCCCAGTCTATAAATAGACTCATTTTTCTCAAAAAGACGGACAAAGAGAGAACGTGAGAGAATACAGAGATCAGGATTTTGAGATTTTGATCCTCCGGAGCATTCTTCTTCAACTTTTCTTTCAGAACAGAGTGAAGCAAAGCAGGAAAGCATTCGGCCTCGCCATCAGTGCCCAAGTCCGTCGATACCTTTCTGGTGACTTAGTTCTTCCAAGTTGTTCTACTTCAAGCAGTGATCTTCATCATCATCATATGGTCCAAGGAACAAAGTGATCATTTACGAATCAGACTTCCATAGCAATACTTTTCCAGAATCAAATTTGTACTTCGTATACTTTTTCTTATTTTATTTTCAAAATCCAACCTTTTGTTTGGCAATTTTGTTAAGTAAAATAGATCTGTTTTTGGAAATCAATCTGGGCTGTTGTGTTGGTTGTAATAAATCTGCATTATTATGATTTGTTGGTTGCAATAAATCTGAGTAGATAAGTCTTAGTCAATCTTCTGCCACGCGTCCCAACTGCCATTATGCTGCGAGCTGCATGAATGGGGCATCGTCCTGACAGAGCCATATGAGTGTGGTCTGGTAATTGAGCTACATGAGGATGGCATCACAATCGAGCCGTATGGGGGTGGCCCCCACAACCGAGCCGCATGAGGATGGCCTCGCCGAGCCGCATGAGGGTGGCCTCTCAACTGAGCCGCATGAGGATGGCTTCACCGAGCCGCATGAGGATGGCCTCACAACCGAGCCGTATGGGGGTGCCACCCACAACCGAGCCGCATGAGGATGGCCTCACAACCGAGCCACATTGGGGTGGCCCCCACAACCGAGCCGCATAAGGATGGCCTCACAATCGAGCCACATAGGAGTGGCTCCCACAACCGAGCCGCATGAGGATGGCCTCACAACCGAACCGCATGGGGGAGGCCCCCACAACCGAGCCGTATGACGATTGCCTCACAACCGAGCCACATGGGAGTGGCCCCCACAACCGAGCCGCATGAGGATGGCCTCACAACTGATCCACATAAGGGTGGCCCCCCAACTGAGCCGCATGAGGGTGGCCCCCCATCTGAACCGCATAAGGGGTGGCCCCACAACCGAGCCGCATGAGGGTGGCCCCCACAACTAAGCCGCATGAGGATGGCCTCACAACAGGCGCATAGGGGTGGACCCCAAAACTGAGCCGTATCAGGATGGCCTCACAACCTAGTCGCATGGGGGTGGCCCCCACAACCGAGCCACATGAGGATGGCCTCACAACTGAGCCGCATCAGGGTGGGCCCCCAACTGAGCGGCATGAGGGTGGCCTCCCATCTGAACCGCATAAGGGTCGCCTCCATAACTGAGCCGCATGAGGGTGGCCTCACGTCAGAGCCGCATGGAAGTCCTTGAAGCGATCCGCATAAAGAATTTTAGAATTGGTGGATCGTGCCAGCTATAAAGATTTTTCTCGTCTCTCTAGGATCACGTCATTATGTCAGAGTCATCATTTTACCTTTATGTCAGAGCTGTCAATCCTTTGTGTCAGAGGTGTCGTATTGCGTCAAAGCATTTAATGAGCCAGCTGCACAGAGTAGTTATGGCCAGCTGTAGAGGCCCATTTTTGAACTGCATAGGGCCACGTGGCCTTTTCCGAACCGCATGGAGCTATCGGGGACTTTCGAGCCGCATGAAGCTCTAAGGGACTTTTGAGCCGCATGAAGCTCTAAAGGATTTTTGAGCCGCATGAAGCTCTAAAGGATTCTTGAACTGCATGAGACTCCCCCCTATTTTGAGCCGCATGGACTTTTCTGTTCTTTTCCATGCTTCTACAAGACCCCCTTCAAAGTTTTTAATTTGTAAAATTAAAATACTTTGAATAAGAAGCATGGCTATGTCCGCATAAGCTCTTCTTACCGCATAGACTCCTCTGGCCGCATGGGATGTTCTGGCCGCATGGACTGCTCTGGCCGCATGGACTGCCCTGGCCGTATGGACTTTTCTGGCTGCATATTGGTCCTGTGCCACGTAGGCGTCTCATTTAATTGCCTTTGATTTTACTTTGATTTAAAGCCGTCTTTTGGGATAGGATCCCAAGAGTCAGTTTTAAATATTTAGATTTATTTTGATGATTACGGGTAATATTTTGTATGCGGGGGATAGAAATCCAAGAGTCAGCCTTATCCTCTAGGCAGCGCGTAGTGTGAAGCGTCTATCGGTTCGCACGCCACTCGTCAGCCTATAAATAGAAATACTTTCGGAAGATAGAGACTCTTTACTTTCTTTTCTATTCAACTTTTCTTACCCTTAGTCACCGTCTTCTCTTACTTCTCCGATCATCAATGGCTCCCATAACTTCCTCTAGCGCTGCGGCGAAGGGTAAAGGAGCGGCCTCCTCATCGACTGCGGCACCCATAGTTCATCCTGACGTTCACCCCGCCATTGATGGTAAGGATATTGGTAGAAACTGTATAAACACAAAAATCCTAACCATCATGGCTACGCCGCATGTTTTATGCGTGGGGCTTCTTTGTCTTCATTGAACTGTTCTTGTTCATTGTGATGAATTCGTATACCGTGCTGTATGTACCGCATGTACATCTCATGTCCGAGCCGTATAAGCACTTTGCAAACTGGGCCGCATGAAGACTCATCAAACTGTGCCGCAGGAGACCCCACCAAATCAGAGCCGCATAAGCACTTTTAAACTGGGCCGTATGAGCACCCGCTAAGCAGAGCCGCATAAGCTCACTTGAACTGGGCCGCATGAGACCCCACTAAACAGAGCCGCATAAGCTCATTTGAAATGGGCCGCATGAGACCCCGCTAAATAGAGCCGCATAAGCTCATTTGAATTCGGCCGCATGAGGCCCCGCTAAACAGAGCCGCATAAGCTCACTTGAACTGAGCCGCATGAGCACTCGCTAAACAGAGCCGCATAAGCTCATTTGAACTGGGCCGCATGAGCCCTCCCCCCAAATAGAGCTGCATAAGCTCCTTTAAATTGAGCCGCATAAGGACCCGCTTAATCAGAACCGCATACGCTCGAAAATGCTAAGCAACTTTCCCTTGCCATCTTCTAACTTGTTTCTTTTATCCTTTTTTCAGTGAATTTTCCAGTCAATCCTGCAGAAGAACCTTTGGTAGGTCGTGCCCAATCTGCTGTGGGTGTTAGGTTCGACCACATAGTTGAATATGTGGTGAACCAGCTTCCTAAAGACGAACCTGTAGAGAGGCTGAGAGACATTAAAAACCAGTCCTTTTTCTTTATCTCGGGGATGATGAATTAAGGGCTGCTGGAGGGCAAACACTTGAAGCCTGCGTTCCTCTTCGAGGATGCCTTAACTATAAAGAACTCCCAAGTTCTGGATATATCTGAGAGTTGGAGTTTTACTTCTGACGGGATGGTGATCCATATTACTTTGATGGAGCATCACTTCCCACTGTTGTGGTTCAACATGCTGCCGATGGACTGAAAGATGGAGGATTCCTTGACTCTGAGTCGGTCTGGGATGTTCGTGGGCAACATCTACTATAACAACAACTTGGGGTCAGTGTATGCGGGCAAGGTACCGGTCTGCCGCTACGTAATGGGGTTGGCCCCGGGCAATTTCTTGAATGTGCAGGGTCCCAACTTCACGTTCTCTCAAGCTGACACTTTCCTGAACCAGCTTGCACGGAAGGGGTCCTATCCTATTGGCCGGTTGTCGCTACCGAGTTGGGTAAACTTCATCCCTTCGTGGACTAACCTGTCTACGTGGATCGCGTGGAAATAGGAGACTCTCCTGCACGAGATTGGGCTCTACCATGCTATTCGGGGCACCAGCTACGGCTTGCCCATAAACAAGAAATTGTTCATGGCTCTGCTGGAGATGTACAACTGCCGTACGGGGACCTTCTTTACACCCGTAGGGGAGATGGGGTTTGCTCTCCACGAGATGCATGACATCTCCAAGCTGCCTTGGGGAAATAAAGTCTTTGACGTGTACACTCCTACGAATGAAGAGTTCGAGGAGTTGGAGGAGAGGTTCCCGGGCTTTGTTGCCATCTACCGGGAATTGTTGTGTCATCACAGCACGTGCCAGCAGATGTCGAAGAAAAAGAACGACCGCTCGGAAGGGAACCTTCCTCACATAAAGCCTGGCTCACTTATCTTTTTAAGCTTAGTGCCTCAGACCGGGTTTCTCCCCGAAGTCCTCGAACTCTGGAGGAGGTGCAGGACCAGGTGTCAACCGCCAAGAGGGTAAGAACCACCGGTGACAGGTTTGGGAGTCAATATGACTCTTTTGCTTATTTTTATTAAGACACTCAGCCGTTGTCCGAGAAGGCTTTTCTGGCAGGATTCCTGATGGTGTGGCTACAAAATTGCATAGTTTCAGGAGGGACTGGTTCTATTGAGAGGATCAGCCATAATTTTATCCTCCCTGCTGTGAAGCTGGTCTTCAGGGTCAGACTAGCTCTTCTCCCGGCCATGGTGTACAGCATACATCGTGGCCTTCGTTCTTTCTCGTCCAAGGTCATCGCCCGTGAAATGACGAAGGACTTTGAACGCATTAAGCTGCCCTATCATTATCTGATGGGGTGGCTGTTGATGCATTACCGGTCTTTGTTGAGGCCTGGCCCCGAAGATGGCGTAACTGCTGACGATGCTTTTATCTTCCAATATCGCCGCATGCCTTGGGATTGCGAGACTATGTACGCCTGTCGGATGGTGCTGGCAAGAGTGGACAGATACACTTTTTTCGTGTTTGTTCCTCAATTTACTGCTGAGGAAGTGAGGGCCGTACATCTTGATGGTATTGGGCCTCCTCACTTCTTATCCTATAAGATGCTCCTTTGGTTGCACAACATTCGTCCCGCCCACCTGGTATACCGCAACCGAAACACTGTCTACTTGGAGCCTTACTTGCCCAGAAGGTTCTTCCGACAGTTTGGGTATAGTCAGCTATTCTTGGACAGTCACAGCCCATGCCTAGGTTTTGAAGGTAGCATCCTTGATGGCATCAGGGCCTGGTACTATTATAACACAGTTCACACCCGTACCAGCTTCTCAGTTTCTAATGCTGAGGAGTCAGGGGAGATCTTGTATTTGGCAGCTCTATACCATTTCATGGCGAATAAGTCTCTTATTGGTTTTGACCCAAGTACCAGCTTCATTGTTGGTACTGGCTTGGTGGAGAAGCCCAAGGGGTCTAAGGCGAGGAAGAAGAGGGAGAACACGGTTGCTGCGTCGGACTTGAAGTCTGCCAACACGGACGAAAAGAATGACGAGCATGACCCCGATAACTCTCTTCTTCCCGCAGAAAATATGGTGGCGGATCAGCCGCCTGTCGTGCCTGGTCCTTCAAGCAAGCGAAGCAGGCGTGAGCCCTCTGTTGGCAGCATAACTTACTCTGTGAAACGGGCTGCGGTTAAGCCCCATGGGCTGCTCATTAGGAAGAGACGCGAAGATATTGACGCCATTTTGGAGGTGAACTAAATTACAATCATCTTCTTCTTTAGCTCTTCTTTTTCCTGAACTATGACCTAATCATTTTTTTCTATGTAGGCGTCAGGAGAAGGGGACTTTTCAGAGCCGGCTGCTGCCTCTGCGGTCGACCCGACTCTAACTAATCTAATTAGAGATATGAGTGTCGGGATTCTTGCCGTCAGGATTCTTCCAGCGATGGCTGAGGTTCCTCCAGTCATTGACGTCCCAACCTAGTGAGACATGGTTTCTGCTGAACCCATTCTCGAGACTGCTGAACTTCAGCCGGGTGACGCTGATCCAGTTGTATCTTCTTCTGGGCGGCTGGGGCAGAGGAACCATCGGTATTCGACTCGGGTGTCACTGGTAAAGAGGCTACGACGGTTATGAGCGAACCTCAGCCTCAGCAACTCTTTCCTAGTAAGATAAGCCAAGTCTTGACTAGTGAGGAGGTTTATTTGCTCTATCGTCACATCCTTCGGGTTAAGCTGATTGATGGTTGCTCCGGACATACAAGTCCTGCTCCTTTACAGCCACTGACGGACATTATCGGGGGAGGGTTCGCCAGAGGGGATCTGGTGGAAGAGAATTTGCCCCTCCTCCTCCAGCTTATATTGAGGGGCCTCCTGCTGGATCGAGTGCAGGAGAGCAAGCGGCAGAACGGCCGAAGCAGGGAGAAATGGTCCCTGCACCTTCCTCTGTTCATGTGGCTCCAGAGATCGACCTCTCCGTCCTGCCAAGTCTCCAGATCCTTCTTGCTGCAAAGGAGGAATTGGCTGCTATTCAAGCGTCTTTTCGCTCAGAACTTATTTTCCTTGTGGCAGGGGCATCAAGTTCCGGTGCATCTTCTTCGATACTGCCGGCTACTCTTCCTTTGACGCCGTCTTCTTTTGAAGTCCTGGACGAATCGTCAAAGGATGTAGTTGACAGTTTCTACCACCATCTGAGGCGAGGGGTTGAGGCTGCCGTGGAGAGGGGGACCACTTTTGCCTTGGCCCGTCAATGCGCCCTTGGCCAAATTGAACTTCTTAGAACCCTCCATGGTGGGGCAGGGATAGTTAAGCTTCTGCAGCCCAAATTGCTAGAGGCGGATCAGCTTGTGGTCGAGTTTCAAGTACTGCGGCAAGTTAATCTGTCTCTAGCAATAGATCAAGAGCGTGCCTTCCTCATAATTGCCATGGAGAAGGTAAGGGTTGCTCAGGATACGTCCAAGCCGATTATAATGAAGGACCTCTACAATCTGTCTCTGCAGTACGATCAGTTGAGCCGTAGGGACGAGGATTGCATTGCTCGGGAAGCGGCCGCCTCCCGTGGGATAATTGATACAAGAGAGCAGATCCTCGAGCTTCAAAGGAAATTGACTTTCTTGGAATCTGAACTCGAGGCCGCCCGCACGGTGAAGGAGCTAATTGTTCGGGATGCCGATAAGGTCACCCGCACTTCTACTGGCTTGGAGCGTGCTCTGAAGAGGCTTGAAGATGGCTGGCAGGCTCACGCGCATCTGGAGGATGCAGAGCGTTTGACTCAGGAGGCCGAGCGCCGGGCCAAGCGACAATTTGAACGGTCGACTGCCGTGCTGAAGGACCATCTGAGAGAATTATGCATCGCCGAACCATAGTCGGCCTTTTCTCCTTTCTTTCTTTGTTATTTTCCTTCTTTTTCATAGGGACGTGGTCCCCGAACATGTAGTACTTTTGTTTTTCAATAAATGACTATGTTTACACCATCTATCATCTATTGTGCTTGTACCGTATTTATAGTATTATGATGTTTATCTACTGGGGAACTTTTTGTGGAGCTATTACCCTTGGCATACCATGGTTTTAGGTATGGATAATAAGTTTGATAGAGATACCTAGAACGATTCCGTGGTGAGACATAGAAGTTCTTGGTATTGGGTGAAAGAATACCATGGAACAGTTGGGCTCTAAAGGCATGTGATAATAAGAAAAGAGGCACATGTATTAGGGGACCGTGTACAGCATTTGTTGTCAACTGAGGACATTTGTGGTCAACTGTGGACATTTGTGGTCAACTATGGACATTTGTGGTCAACTATGGACATTTGTGGGCCTATTATCCTTGGCGTACCCTGGTTGTGGGTACGGATAATAAGTCGAGAGAAAACCAACATACTTACTCAGAGGTAATAAGGACGTGGTAAATATGAGGGTTTCTTCGATGGAGTCTTCCAACTCAGAGGTAATGAGGACGTGGCTGGAGTGGACACCATGAAGGGTACATAGAACAACTCAAAGTTAATATGGACGTGGAAGTTCTACGTGAGGGGTGGTTTATTTTTTATGGAAGTGAAACAACTCAGAGGTGACATCGACGTGGTTGCTTCAGAAAATTTGTGGATCTGTTACCCTTTTATG
Organism: Iris pallida; assembly: GCA_029216955.1. Classification (NCBI taxonomy): domain Eukaryota; kingdom Viridiplantae; phylum Streptophyta; class Magnoliopsida; order Asparagales; family Iridaceae; genus Iris; species Iris pallida. Next base: position 7,656,154 of record JANAVB010040018.1, on the reverse strand, counting down.
CACTGAAAGTACGGGTAATAGTTCATGAGGAAAATGCTCTTTTAAGAAGAAAGTTCAGAGGTATGATCATACATGACTTACTACCCAGAAGAGGCGATATAGATTCATTTTTGGATGACCAGAGTGTAAGTTCAGCGGTACCTAAGGGCACATAACTTAATAGTTCGGTAGATTTGGAGGATGTCGTTTAGACATAATACTTCTTCAGGAACCTGCCGTTGATGGGTAACATGAACAAGTCTTCGTTTTATTTTACGAGGCGGTAAGCACTATTGGAGAATACAGCCTCGATGACAAATGGGCTTTCCCACTTTGGTTGGAATTTACCAACGGTTTTGTGAGTCATAACCATCGGCCTTCGAACTGCTAGAACGAAATCGCCCACTTGGAATGTTCTGAGTTTAACCTTCTTCTTGAAAGCTCCCGAGATGCGTGCTTGATACAGCTCGATTAGTTGTTGAGATAACAGGCGCTTCTCAACTAAGGCCTCCAACTCTTGTAGCAGGCGACGGTATTTCTCATCCGTCGTCAATCGATAGGTGAGGGCGACACGGAGCGAGGTAATTTGAGTCTCCAGTTGGAGAACTGCCTCACTCCTATAAACCAGAGAGAACGGTGTGTTCTCGGTGGCCGTCCGGACTGTAGTACGGTACGTCCATAAGCATTCACCAAGCTTTTCATTCCAATCGCGTTTGTTAGAAGACACGAACTTCTTGAGCAGCTTGATTATAGTTTTGTTGAATGCTTCTGCCAACCCATTCGTCGTCGGATTGTACGGTGTTGAAGCAACATTCTAGATTCAGTGTTTGTCGCAAAATGATAGAAGGTGTGGCTTACGAACTGCGGACCATTATCGTAGATGATCCGTTGAGGCAGTCCGAAGCGATATATGACGTAATGTTTAAGGAAGCTGATCATATTTTATGTCTTCACCTTTGCAAGCGGGACAACTTCCACCCATTTGGAGAAGTAATCTGTAATTTCCTGTATGAAGCGGTGCCCTCTGGATGAAGGTGGGGTGATAGGACCAATGATATCCATTCCCCATGCCTCAAATGGCTAGGATGCCACCGTTGGGTGTAGGAATTTAGATAGTTGATGTATGAAATCTGCGTGGACTTGATAAGCTTTGCACTTTCTTGCGTAGTCTATTGCATCTGCCACCATCATAGGCCATTAGTAGCCCATCCGGCGAAGGCGATCTTGCAATTTCGGGCCAGGCTGATGGGCCCCATAGACGCCGTCATGTGCTTCACGTACAGCTTCTTTGGCTTCTGTATTGGACAGACACCGAAGCAGTAATCCATTGTATGACCGCTGATACAGCATCTTTGTTTCTGTATCGTAGAAGAATCTGAGAGAATGCCTTGTAATAGAGGTGGCTTCTTTCGGGTTCTCCGGCAAGATGTCATAAACTACGAAGTCGATAAATGGGAGCCTCCAATCCTGTGTCTCGTCTACCGTCAGGGCAGAATGACTCTCAATAAATTGGACGGTGTTCTTGGGACAGACCAACTCATGGCCTATTGTGTCCACCAAATGATGAGTATATTTTGGGACCGCTAGGGAAGCGGCCAGTCCTGCTAAGGCGTCGGCTTCAATGTTCCGGAGTCTCAAAACATATTCTATGAAGAACCCTTTCATAGACGTAATGATGGCGATTGCTATCTGATGATTGGGGATCATGTCTTCATGGCGAACTTCATATGAACCACGAATTTAATTGACGATTAACTGTGAATCGCCGTATGCTTCCAGGTACTCTACCTCCAGCTCTTTTGTAAGTGGAGGCCGATAACCAAGGCGTTGTACTCGGCCACGTTGTTCGAGCAGGGTTCTAAAAGGGAATATGCCTGGTTGATCACCAAGCCAGAGAAAGAAATCAGTACCACTGCGACCCCAACGACAATGTTGCCCTTAGGCCCGGTTCTTGGAGCACCATCGAAGAACATTCGCCAGACGGAATCATCGGAAGCCATATTTGAATTGGCGACCTCGTCTGGAATCTCTTCATATATTTTAGTTAACTCCAAACTTGGATGGGGTGCTAAAAAGTTCGCCAGAGCTTGACCGTTGACGGCCTTTTGCGGGACGAAAATCATATGGTAGGGAGACAATAATATCGCCCAGGTAGCAAGGTGAGACCTGAGTGCACCCGGCTTGGTCATGAGGACCCTGAGGGGGTTAACTCTTGATATAACTGTTTGCCATTGATTGTAAAAGTACAGAACAATTATCGGAGGACTGAACTTAAACTCACAATACAAACTCGCTTGTACAAAGAAAGCCTAGGGACGAAAACCTAGGCACAGCAATCTAAGTACAATTATTTATTTTAGATTCTGGGGGTGACGATAGAGGCTCGGGAAGGCGACGGCAGCCCTGCCTTACTCCTTGGACGATCGGTGTGTAGCCTTGGCTCCTTGTGAAAAGATGGTTAGCGTTGACGAAGAAATGCTCTTTTTGCTCCTCTGTTGCTCTCCTGGCTTCACTCTCTCTCTGTGTATTTTCTATCTGATTATTGGGGGGGTCTCTCTCTCTGTATATCTCCTCTCTGACTCTGTATATTTTGCAAGGGAATGGCACCCTGCTATTTATAACAGTAGGGAAGCATCATTAGGGTTTGGCTGATTACCCATTCTCCAAGTGGCGGCGGCCTGATGTTTAATCAATCTAGACCATTCATTCTAGGCGTGAAGGATCTGGGCCATAAATGGGGGTAGCACTAAATCTTTTGAATAATTAATACTGATTGCTTTAAATCTTCATGATTGATTGTATAGCTTGGATCTCCCACCACGTGTCCTATTGGTTCGATTAGGAATGATATGACCTGATCCCATTAATTATGAGGATATGGTGATTGGGATCTGATAAATCTTCGCACCTCATAATCATCTTTGCTGCCAGCTGTCATCGAATTTCTGCCACGTGTCTTGATGATAGACTCTGCCAAAGCTGCATGACATCCATGAACCGCATGAGACAGCGTCTCGGTGAACCGCATAGGTATAGCATTTGTGAGCCGCATGAGATGGTTCCTTTGTGAACCGCATGAGGGTAGCAACTGCGAGTCGCATGAGATGGCTTTTTGATGAGCTGCAAGAAGACGATCTTTGCCAGCCGCATGAAGCTGTTCTTCCCTGGAGCTGCATGGGAGTAGAACGTGTCAATCTCGAATCATGTCAGAGATTTTCTCTATTTTCCAAGAGTCTGTCATTATGGCAGGCCATTATGATACTTTATGTCAGAGCCGTCAGCTGTCAAATCATGACAGAGCATTAAATAGGCAGACTGCTCGATGGCCAGCTGTGTGAAGGAGTTTTTGTGGGTACACGTGGCATTGAGCCGTATATCTCTGTGAGCCGCATGTATCTTTGAACCACATGTGGCTAGTGGATTCTTTGAACCGCAGGACTGTCTATATGCAAGCCGCATGGACTCTTCTGCACAAGCCGCATGAGACTAAGAGTCTCTCTGAACCGCATGGGACTGCTCCTGTATGAGCCGCATAGGGTTCTCCTGATCTGAGCCGCATAGATCACCATTCTGATATTTTCTATGCTTCTACAAGACCCCTTTCAAAGTTTTCAATTTACAAAATTGAAATACTTTGAATAAGAAGTATAGCCTTTGTTGACCGCATAGATGGTACAGCCGCATAGATTTATCTGGCTGTATGAGCTGTAAGATCGCATAAGGTTGTTGCCACGTGTCTTAGCCACGTGTGCAAATCTTCTGCATTAAATGCCCTTGATTCGCCGCCTCTTTGGGGGAGGATCCCAAAGGTCAGTTTCATTTTGACCGAAGTGGTTTATTCTTTTAGGCGGCGCGTAGATCGAGACGTCTGTTTTGTTTTTTTTTGAGCCTCTTTCGCCTATAAGTAGGAGTAAGTTTATTCTTTGAGGGTTTCTTTACCTTTTCTCTTTCGCTCGACCTCTTCGTTACAGACTTCCTCTTCGTCCTCTCCTCTCAGCGATCGACAATGGCTCCCAAGAAGACTGCTGCTGCTACGGGCAAGAAGGCCGCGTCATCTTCTGTGGCCGCGAAGGGCAAGAAGGCCGCATCTTCATCGACTACGGCGGCGAACGTGACGGCTCCTCCGATGGCTAACGTGCCTGTCTTTCACTCCGACGTTCACCCGCCCATTGCTGGTAGGGCCATTAATATGAATTGCCATGGCTACGCCGCATATTTTATGCGCGAGCCAATATTCCCAAGTATGCCGTGTGTACGACTCATATTTGGTGGGGTCTGACCCTGGCCTGAGCCGCATGAAGGTTGTTTGCATAACTACTTCATCATCAGGGCAGCATAAGCCCATCTGGACCGCATGAGTTTTTTTCAGACCCTGCCGTTTAAGCATATTTTGAACTGAACCGCATAAGCTCATCCTCGCTGAACCGCATAAGCTCCTCCTCACAGGGCCGCATAAGCTTTTTCGAGCCGAATAAGCTTATTCAAATTGAACCATATTCGCATACACTCCCTTCGAACCGCATAAGCTCCTCCGCACTGAGCCGCATGAGTTCCTTTCTAGCGAAACCGCATAAGCTTATTCGCACTGGACCGCATGGGCTCTTTCAAACTGAGCCGCATAAGCTCATTTGAACTGATCTGTATAAACCTTTTTAAACCGAGCCGCATGAGGCTATACTGGGCCGCATAAGCATCATGTAGTTTTTGTGTTTCAGCTATCTTTTTGACTTGTTTCTTTTGCTTTTTCTTCAGTGAATCTGCCAGTGAATCCTGCGGGGGAACTTATGGTAGGTTCAAATCAATTCGCCTTGGGCGTGCGTCTTGACGAATTAATTAAGCATGTTTTGAATCAATTTCCTACTGATGAGCCTTCGGAGAGGTTGAAGGCCATTGAGAATCAGACCCTCCATTACCTCCGTTCCATGATGAATACTGGGAAGCTGGATGGAAAATACCTGAAGCCTTTGTTCCTTTTTGGTGATCCTTTAATCATCAAGAATCCTCGAGTTTTAGAGATTTCCGAGAACTGGGATATTTCTTTGGATGGGGTGGCAATCCATATTCCTCTCATGGAACGTCATTATCCTTTGTCATGGTTCAATATGGTGTTACTGGACAGGAAGATGGTATGTAACTTAACTCCTACTCAATCAGGGATGTTGATGGGCAACATCCGTTATAATTCGAATATGCAGTCAGCGTACGCGGGTAAGGATTCCGTCCTCCGGTACATGATGGGTCTGGCCCCGGGCTCTTTCATGAATGTATACGGTCCCAACTTCACACTTACTCAAGCTGATACTTTCCTGAATCGGCTTGTTCGCAAGAAGTCTTATCCCGTTGGTAGGCTGGCACTGCCGAACTGGATAAACCCAACCTCTACTTGGGCCCAGTTGACTACTTGGGTTTTGCAGACCTACGGAGCATTCTTGCGAGAGGTGGGACTTTACCAGGCCATTCGGGGCACTTGTCATGGGCTTCCTATTAATAAGCCGCTGTTTGTAGCGCTTTTGGAGATGTATAGCCAGCGAACAGGGACGTTCTTTGCACCAGAAGGGGAGTTGGGGCTTGCTCTTCATGAAATGTATACTGTCTCCAAACTTTCCTGGGGGAATGAGCCTTTCGAGGTGTATACCCCGTCGAATGAGGAGTTCGAGGACTTGGACAGGCAACTCCCAGGTTCTGTTGCGGTGTATCGGGAGTTGTTGTGCCACCATATTGCTTGTCATCAGATGGCTATAAAAATGACGGATAGCTCTGAGGGGACCGCTCCCCACACCACATCCTGGATTAATTATCTTTTTAGAGTTGATCCTTCTGGCGAAGTTACTCCTCGAGCCCCTCGAACGCATGCAGAGGTAAGGGATCTGATGTCAAGTGTCAAGAAGTCGCGATCCAAGAGCGACATATTTGGGAGTCAAGCTGACTCTCTTAGTTATATTCACTACGGGACCATACGGATGTCGGAGAAGGCGCTTCTGGTTGGATTTTTAATGATATGGCTACGGAACTGCGTAGTCTCGGAAGGAACGAGTTCTATCGAGAGGATTGGTCGTCATTTCATCCTTCCTGCCGTTAAACTAGTATTCGGAGTTAGACTGGCCCTCCTTCCTGCTATGGTGTGCAGCATACACCATGGTCTTCGAACATTCTCGTCCAAGGTTATTGCTCGCAAGAAGACTTTGGATTTTGAGCGCGTAGAACTGCCTTTCCACTACTTAATGGGGTGGTTGGCGATGCACTACAGGTCTTTGATGGGACCCGGGATAGCGGAAGATGCTACAGATGAAGACGCTTTCCTTTTCAAATGCCATCGCCGGTCTTGGGAATACAACACTATGCCAGCTTGTCGGAGGGCGCTGGCGAGGGTGGATGGGTGTGACTTTTTTGTGTCTGTTCCTCCCTTTTCTGATGAGGAAGTGAGGAAGGTACATCTTGACGGTACCGGGACTTCTTATTTTCTATCTCCGGATATGCTTGCTTGGTTGCGCAATATCCGCCCCGCGCATCTGGTTTATCGCAACCGAGATAATGTGTACTTGGAGCCTTACCTACCTAGTAGGTTTTCCCGCTAATTTGGTTATAGCCAGTTGTTCCTTGATTGTCCCAACCCTTGTTTGGGTTTTGAAGGCAGCGTTCTTGACGGCGTCCGAGCGTGGAATTATTATGACGCTTATCATACTCGGGCCAGCTTCTCGGTTCCCGATGCTAAGGTGTCGAGGGAAATTTTGTACGTGGCTGCTTTGTATCACGTTATGGCGAACAATCCTCCTGTTAACTTTGATCCGAGTACCAGTTTCATCGTAGGTACCGGTTTAGAGGAGAAGCCCAAGGGGGCTAAGGCTAGAAAGCAACTGGCGTTCCAGATCCCCCTCCCTGAATCAGAACCGTCCAAGTCGACTGAGGAGAAGGATGATAATAATAGCGAAGGCTCCCTCTCTGGCGGGGGTGAAGAAGTAGCGGATCAACCGCTTCCCACACCCGATGAACCGGCGGAAGATCCGTTGCTTACTACACAAGAGGGAGTAGCGAGGGAAGAACAACCTTCAGCTGTGTCTGGTCCCTTGCGTAAATGGGTCAGATACGAGTCTTCTGACAGTAGAGCGACCTTTTTCGTGAAGAGAGCTGCTGTTAGGTCTCGTGGATTACTTATCACGAGAAGGGTGAAGGTACAGACGCTACTCCGGGGGTAAGACCAAGTCGTAGCCATCTCTTTGTTGTAGTTTTCTTTTCTCTCGGAGATATGACTTAATCACTTTTCTTTGTAGGTGCCCGATGAACTGTCCTCTCCTGAATCGTCTACCACCCCTGAAGTTGCTCCGGCCCTTGCTGCTTTGATTAGCGACATGTGTGCCATGGTCCTTTCTGTGGGGGCTCTCTCAGCGGCGGCTGACAACTCCCAGTTTGCTGAGGTCTCGACCCGGGGTGACGAAGGTTTCCTTGGGCTTGTCTCCGAGACGGCTGAACTTCAGCAAGGCGACGTCGATCTCGGTACACCCTCTCCCGAGGATGCAGGGGCGGAGGAGTCTATTATACCTGACTCCGAGGCTGTTGGTGAAGGGGCTGCGGTGGCTGCAGGCGAACCTTGGCCTTCACACTCCTCCGCTGGTAAGATAAGCCAGATATTGACTAGTGAGGGGGCTTATTTGCTCTAACAACATATCCTCCGGGTCAAATCGATTCATGGTTGTCTTGGCCCTGCAGGTCCTGACCCTTTACTTCCCACCGCGGATGTTCTTGGGGAAGGCTCGGCCTGCCGTGATCTGGGAGAAAGGAGCGTTCCCACTTCTTTGTCGTCCCATATCGAGGAGCCTCCTGCCAGCTCCAGGCCGACGGGAATGGGGTTGGCGATGGTATCCGCCTCATCCTTCGCAGATTATATGGCTCCGGAGGCTGACCTCTCGGCCCTACCGAGCATTCAAATTTTGCAGGCTGTCGAAGAGGAGTTGGCCGCTGTTCAAGCGTCCTTCCGTACGGAGCTGGTTTCTCTTGTAGCAGGAGCGGCGGATTCTGTTGCGTCTTCTTCGGTGCTACCAGCCACACTCCCATTGACACCCGCCTCCACGGAGACTCTGGACGAGGTGACACATGACATGGTCGACAGTTTCTATCGTCATTTAAAAAGGGGCGTAGACGCTGCCATGGAACGGGGGACCCCATTTTCTCTATCTCTCCAGTGCGCTCGGGGTCAGATTGCAACCTTGAAGTCCCTTCCTGGCGGGGTGGGATTGGCTGCACTGCTGGAACCTAAGCTGACAGAAGCTGATCAGCTAGTGATCCAACTACTGGCGATACGACAGACGGGCTTGCCTGCTGCGATCAAGCGGGAGCGAGGCTTCCTCCTTGCTGCTCGGGATAGGATTAAGCTAGCCCGAGATACGGCTGGGCCAGTTGTATGGGGAGACCTTGATAAGTTCTCTGCTTTGTATGACCAGCTGGGTCGTAGGAGTCAGGCTTGCCGTGCTCGGAAAGAGTGCTTCTTGTGGAATCGCTGACACAAAGGAGCGTATTCTTGGACTTCAGAGGGAATTGGCCTTCTTAGAGTCAGAGCTGGAGACTGCTCAGGCGGAGCATGCGTCAATCGTTCGGGAGGCCGAGAAGGTTTCCCGATCTTCTGATAACCTGGAGCGGGCCTTTAAGAAATTTGAGGATAACTGGCAGGCTCACGCTCACCTGGAGGACGAGGCGGTGCTGACCCACGAGGCGCAGCGTCGAGCCTCCCAGAGGTTCGAGCAGTCGGTTGTTTTGCTGACGGACCGTCTCAGGGCGTTATGTGCCCCAGAGCAGTGATCAGCTATCTGTTTTCTTTGCTTTCTCTCTTTTTTTTTCTTCTTCTTTTTTTTTGTAAGGGATGTGATCCCAAATAAAGTAGTACGTTGAATTTTGAATAAATGAGCATGTTTCAACTCATCATCTCTTTCTTGTACTTGTGGCGTCTGTAAAATTGGACTTGCTGGGGGATTATTTGTGGACCTCTAATCCTAGGATTACCTTGGTTTTAGGTACGGATAACAAGTTGGAAAGGATGTCCGGAACAGCCGTGGCAAAGTAGTCATGGATGTTCTCGGTATTGGAAAAAAGAATACCGTAGAGCAGCTGGGCTCCCGGGGCATGGTGGGGTGGTGGATTTATGCTAAGAAGCTTAGCAAAGGAATATTTGTGGACCTATTATCCTTGGCGTACCCTGGTTCGGGATACGAATAATAGGGTGAAAAGAAAACCAAAATATTTGCTCAGAGGTAATGTGGACATGGCAAACATGAGGGTTTTACCGTGGAATCTTCCTACTCAGAGGTAATGAGGACATGGCAGGGGAGGTTTCATGAAAGATATTCGTAGTCAACAGCGGACATTTGTGGACCCATTATCCTTGTCGTACTCCGGTTGTGGGTACAGATAATAGGTCGAAAGGAGACCGACATACATGCTCAGAGGTAATGTGGACATGGCAAGCATGAAGGTTTCTTCGACGGAGCCTTCCTACTCAGAGGTAATGATAACATGGCAGGAGTGGGCTCAATGAAGAGGGGGTACATAGAATGACTCAGAGGTAGGAGAACGTGGAAGTTCTATGTGAGGGGGCGGTTTGTTTTTGGTGGAAGTGAAAACGACTCAGAGGTAATGAGGACATGGCCATTTTTTAGAATTTTTGTGGATCGATTACCCTTTTTTTGTGCATTGAGCGCGGGTAGTGGATCATGAGGGAGGATCTCTTCCAGGAAGAAAGTTCAGAGGTATAATCGTACGTGACTTACTATCTGAAAGAGTGACCGGAATGTGAGTTCAGAGGAACCAGCGGGTACATAACTCGGTAAATTAACATATTGAGAATGTGGGAGTCCAGCGGCACCAGCGGGTACATAACTCGATAATCTGAAGGGGATGTGGGGGTGAGTTCAGGGGTACCAGCAAGTACATGACTCGATAATCTGAAATGTTGTGGGTGTGAGTTCAGTGGTACCAGCGGGTACATGACTCAAAGACCTTGTAGCGAATGTCGTTTAGACATAATATTTCTTTAGGAACTTGCCGTTGACGGGCAGCATGAGCAAGTCTCCGTTTTGCTTTGCAAGGCGGTAAGCACCGTTGGAGAATACCGTCTCAATGATAAATGGGCCCTCCCACTTTGGCTGGAATTTGCCGACGGTCTTGTGAGTCATGACCATTAGCCTCCGGACTGCCAAGACGAGATCGCCTACCTAGAATGTTCTGATTTTGACCTTCTTGTTGAAGGCTCCTGAGATGCGTGCTTGGTATAGCTCGATCCTTTGCTGAGCTAGGAGGCGCTTTTCATCTAAGGCCTCTAACTCTTACAGCCGACGTTGGTAGTTGTCGTCTGTCGTTAATTGATGTGTGAGGGCGACACGTAGTAAGGGGATCTGGGTCTCCAAGGGGAGGACTGCCTCACCCCCGTATACCAGGGAGAATGGTGTATTTCCGGTGGCTGTTCGGACCGTGGTGCGATAAGCCCATAAGCACTCGCCGAGCTTCTCGTTCCAGTCACGTTTGTTGGAGGAGACAAACTTCTTGAGAAGTTTGATGATTGTTTTGTTGAACGCCTCTGCTAACCCATTTGCTGCCGGGTTATACGGTATCGAGGCGATATTCTGAATATGGTGTTTATCGTAAAACCGATAGAATATATGGCTTGCAAACTGCGACCCATTATCATGGATGATCCTTCGGGGCAGTCCAAAGCGGTAGATGACGTGATGCTTAAGGAAGCTGATCACGTTTGAAGTCTTAACTTCTGCAAGTGGGACAGCTTTCGCCCATTTGGAGAAGTAATCCGTGATCGCAAGTATGAAGCGATGTCCTCAGGAGGAAGGTGGGGTGATTGGACCAATGATGTCCATTCCTCATGCTTCGAATGGCCAGGACGCCACCGTCGGATGTAAAAATTCGGATGGTTGGTGAATGAAGTCCGCGTGGACTTGGCAAGCTTTGCACTTTCTAGCATAATCTATCGCGTCTGCCACCATTGTGGGCCAATAGTAGCCCATTCGGCGAAGGCGGTCTTACAGTTTCGGGCCGGGCTGGTGGGCCCCGCAGACACCGTCATGGGCTTCTCGTACGACTTCTTTGGCTTCTGTGTTTGACAGACACCGAAGCAGTAATCCGTCGTAGGAGCGGCGATACAGCATTTTCGTCTCTGTATCGTAGAAGAATCTGAGAGAATGCCTTCTGATGGAAGTGGCTTCCTTTGGGTTCTCAGGCAGAATGTCGTAGACGACGAAGCCGATGAATGGTTGTCTCCAATCTGGGGCGTCATCTATTGTCTGTGCGGAATAATTTGTGACGAATTGCACATTGTTTTTGGGACAGACCAGTTCATTGCCTATCACTTCCACTGATTGTCGATCATAATTCGGAACTGCTAGGGAAGCGGCGAGGCCAGCTAGGGCATCGGTTTTAATATTTCGGAGTCTGAGGACGTGCTCGATGAAGAACCCCTCAAATGTCGAGATGATATTGATTGCTATTTGATGATAAGGGATCATGTCTTCATGGCGGACCTCGTACGAACCCCGGATCTGATTGACGATTAGTTGAGAATCGCCGTATGCTTCAAGGTATTCTAACCCCAGCTCTCTTGCAAGTTGGAGGCCAATGACCAGAGCGTTGTACTCGGCCACATTGTTAGAGTAGGGTTCTGTGAGGGAATAAGCACGGTTAATCACCAATCCGGAAGGAGAGATTAGCACTACCCCGACTCCGACGACTATATTGCCTTTAGGTCCGGTCCTCGAAGCGCCGTCGAAGAACATTTGCCATATATTTTTGCGAGAGGTTGTATGCGAGTTGGCGACCTCATCTGGGATCTCTTCGTATATCCTGGAGGACTGTGAGCCTGGGTGGGCTGCTAAGAAGTCTGCCAGGGCTTGACCTTTGACTGCCTTTTGGGGGACGAAGATCATATGATAAGGGGACAGCAATATTGCCCATGTAGCGAGTCGAGAGCTGAGTGCCCCTGGTTTAGTCATGAGGACCCTTAGAGGGTTGACTCGTGAGATCACATATATCGTTTGTCCGGTGACATAGTGTCGTATTTTCTGAATGGCGAACACCAGGGCGAGGCATTCCTTCTCCACAGCGGTATATCGATGCTCTGGCCCAATCATCATTCGGCTGAGGTAATATATGGCCTGTTCATGGCCTGTATCATTATTCTGTGCCAGCAGAGCCTCGAGGGAGTGTTCCATTGCTCGTACATAGAGCAGGAATGGTTTTTCAGGAACCGGGGCTACCAGAACTGGAGGATTTGACAAATATTCTTTGATGCTGTCGAAAGCACGCTGGCATTCCTCGTCCCATACGAATGAGACTCCTTTCTTCATGAGGTGCGTGAATGGTCGGCATCACCCGGAGAGGTTGGAAATGAACCTTCTGATGTAAGCTAACCTTCCTTGAAGGCCTCTAAGTTCGCGGAGATTTCTCGGGGGACCTATCTCCATGAGTGCTTTTGTCTTTTCAGGGTCTACATGGATACCCTTTGCAGTGATGATGAAGCCTAAGAACTTCCCGCTGGATACGCCTAGGAAGGACTTCGTAGGGTTCATTTTCAAATTGTGCGTTCGCATTAGGTCGAATACCGTCCTTAGATCCTGCAGATGGTCTCCTTTGCTACGGCTCTTGACGGCTATATCATCAACATAGCACTCCACCGTCTTGCGTAAGCGGTCTCTGAAGATGATGCTCATAGCTCTTTGATATATGGCGCCAGCATTCTTCAAACCGACGGGTATGACTGTGTAGCAGTACGTGCCAATCGGTGTTCGGAATGATGTATGCTTTTTGTCGTCAGGAGACATTTTGATTTGGTTATACCCCGAAAAGCCGTCCATGAAGGACATGCGTTCGAAGCCGCAGGTGTTGTCGATCATGATGTCTGTGATAGGAAGGGGAAATTCATCTTTGGGGCATGCCTCGTTCAGGTTGCGGAAGTCGATGCAGATTTGAATCTTCCCATTCTTCTTGAGGACGGGTACTATATTGGCGACCCATTCGGGATGTTGCTCCTTACGAATGAAACCGCTGGCTATCAATTTATTGACTTCAGCTTCGATTGCGTCCATGATGCCTGGACGGAAGCGTCTCTGCTGTTGCTTGACCGGCTTCGCGTCTGGTCGAATGTTAAGTTTGTGAAGAGCGATGTCAGGATTTAACCCTGGCATGTCTTCATAGCTCCAGGCGAACACATCAATGTACTCTCTGACAAGTTCTAACAGCGACTCCCGTTCTTCGTTGGTGAGGTTTTTACTGATGAAGATCGGTTTTGGAGAAGATTTGCTGCCGAGATCCACTTGTATGACCTCATCTTCAGTAGGGGGTTCTCTCAGTTTGAACCGCTTTTCCTATTGTGCGTCTAATTGCTGGGCCCATGGCTCTAGCTCGAGAATTTCGGGGATGTCTTCGTCTTCTTCGTAAGCGTCGACGAACGCCATGTTGACTGACATGACTTGTCTGAATACATCCCCGATGCTGGTATCTGAGTCGGAAGTTGGTGATCCGGTTGAATGTGACTGCCAGTCGCATTCTTCATCTGAACTTTGCGGGGTCGTAGTAGGCGTTACATACCCTAACCCGTATCGAGTTTTGTTATAGTAGTTTCGTGGTTTGCCCGCCGGGACTGGCGGCTTCAAAGGTAATCGTCGCCCAGTGCCATAGTTCAATCCTGGCGTCGTCTCTAGATTATACCCCTGTTTCTGTATAAGATATTTGGATTGAGGGCTATAGAAATACAGAGGCAGTCTTCCGGTATCTGATCCGAGCTCGACTTCTTCTATGGTGAGGGGATACGGGTTGTTCGTCCGGCCGAAGATGATCGGGTGATCCCCTCCCTCGAATATTCGGTAAGCGTCTTCTACGGGAGTGAGTTGGATCGCGGTGTACATATTTGTCACCTGTGTGTGTAGGTGAGCGCCTATCCCGTGTTCCATAGCATACATTGTACATAGCTTATTGAGCTCGATGTAGTTCAAAGATAACCCTTTATTGATGAAGTAAGGTATCTTTTCTAGGGGGATTACATCATCAGCGGAGGGGACATCAGTGTGGGCAGCCACGTACTTGGTTAGCTCCGGTTCCTCTTCGGCTACTCCCTGTGTGAACGAAGACTGAGAGGATGACCTATGAAGCTTGATTGTCAGTGGTCCAGTTGATGGAGCAGAGCGTGGAGTTGTTGGCAGACTGGCGACCCCCAGTTTGGCATTCGATGTGGAGCGAAGAGTGGCTGGTTCGCTGGGAGTGTCGGACCTTGCATCGAGGTGACAACCTTTCTTGGGAAGGCGTATTGTCAGCGGTCTGTCCGAGGGGTTGAGCTTTCCTGCTTGTGGTTGACTGACTCTCGGTAGTCAGATTGTCAGTGGCCCCGTTGTGGGTCTCGGCACTTGGCCGGACCTTGGCAGCCGGATTATCATCTGCTCCTCTTGCGCCGAGAGGCTGATCGCGTCCTTCCGTAGAGTGGCGGTGAGGGGTGCGGACTTGCCCGATTTGCGAGCTTGGATGTGGATCGTCAGGGGTCCTTTTGATCCCGTGGCTATCTCGATATGAGTTTCTGTGTCTCCTTCATCAAGGTGCCTCTTCGACTTTTCGTATAAACAGGAGTCCGAGTAGTAAGATTCGACCACTTTGAAGGGATCGATATCAGCAAACTCTGTCTTCACGAAGCCGTGTTTGTCGATATATTTGAAGCACTGGTGTAGCGTGGAAGGCACGATCATATAATCGTGTATCCATGGACGCCCCAAGAGGATGTTGTAAGAAGTGTCTGCATCTATGACGTAGCAGGTGACTTCGGATTGGAGGTCGCCAATTTGACACTTCAGACGAATCTTCCCAATAGGGTAGCTGTAGCTTCCTCGTTGGGATGCGAAGATGATGTAGCAGACCCTTCGGGATGATGCTTATGGAAGAGCCAGATCAATGTGCATCCGATCCACCTTTACGTCGCCGATGTATCCCGTATAGTATAGCAGACGATCATGTAGGTTGGTTTTGATGAACATGTCCTGCAGAGTGAAGACGATGTTGGGCATTGCTCCCGTACAGGTACTGTCTTGGAGATCCACGGGTGAGTCCTCCCCGGTGAGGTTAGATTGAGCGAGATATGCATCGATATTTTGGAGTGCTTCGCTCAATGCAATACGAACGTCCTTGGAGAGCCTTAGGAGTTCGTATAATGACAATTTGGCCGGAGTGTTAGCAAATTGTGCTAAGATGTCAAAGTTGTAGGGCCTCTCTAGCCCTTGGGCTGCGTCCTTTCGGAGAGATTTGTCGAAGCGAGTCTCCTTCGGCCTAGGCTTGTCGGTCGTCGAAGGCTGAGCCGGTCCCGGAGCATCAGTTGTAGTGGGTTGATGATTTTCAGCTGGACTGTCAACCACAGGTTGGGATTGCGCTCCGGACCGCGTGACGACGGCTGTAGCTTCCTCGTTGTTTGCTGAAATTGTGTGGCAGGTCCTGATTTTTCCACTTTTTTTGTTGGTGGGAGATGGTGTGGGCCGAGTTACTTCTGACACCAAGTCTGGATGGACCCACAGAGTTTGAAGCATTTCTTCCACTGTGCATCTAGTTGCTGGACCTAAGGTTCTAACTCGAGAAGTTTAGGTACATCTTCGTCTTCTTCGTAGGCATCAACAACTGCCATATTGACAGACAGAGCTTGCCTGAATACGTCCCCGATGCTGACATTCGATTCCGAAGTTGGTGATCCGGTTGAGTGTGAACGACAGTCACATTCCTCATCGGAGCTTTCAGGAGTTATTGCAGGTGTAACATAACCTAGCCCACGTATGATCTTGTTGTAGTAATCCCGTAGTTTTCCAGTCGGGACTGGCAACTATAAGGGTAACCGCCGACCATTGTCGTAGTTTAAGCCTGGCGTAGTCTCCAGATCATACCCCTATTTTTGCATGAGGTACTTGGATCGGGAGCTATATAGATAAAGGGGCAGTCTTCCGGTGTTGGGTTTGAGATCAACTTCTTCTATCCTGAAGGGCTGTGGATCATTCTTTCGGCCAAAGATGATTGGATGATCCACTCCTTCGACTATTGTCACCCTCATTTCTCGTATTTCATATTTATACTCGTATCTGGATTTTGGCATGTATTTTTTATTTTTTTCTCAACTCGTGGGATTTCGGTATTTCTCGTATTTTGGATTTTGTCATGGTTCGGTTTTAATTGGATTTGTTTGGTTTGGGTTTGTTTAATGTGCATTGGAACACCGTAGCCTATGCTCCACCCTCAACACACCACATCCCACCCTCTTTAAACCTCCACCCACTTTTTCTCTCTCATCATAAACCTCCATTAATTTCTTCTCCCCTTCTTCTATACAACACTCATCTCCTTCCTCTCCACAACACCCTCCTATAGGCAAGTGCACCTTGCCACCACATGAGAACCCTCTTTTTTTTTCCATTTTCTAGTTTAGGACATGGTGATCAACTTTAGAACTTAGCATTTTCTGATTTGGAGTCTCCATTGCTCTAGATCTAGGTTTTTCCTATTTTCGGTTTTGCATGGTTTTGATCTACTTAAGTTGGATTTTTTTATGGGTTTTGATGTTTCCATGTGGAAGAGAGTTCAATTCCACCCTGGTTAGAACTTTGGAAATCTGGATTTGGAGTTCGGATGGTCAAGTTGTGATGCCTTGAAGTTTTGGAGCCATTGGAGCTTCTTCTCAGCCATGCAGAAGAAGACCCAGACCCTGCGTGCGTGTTTTTACACGTACGCAGCTCTCTGCTTGCGTGCTTTTGCACGTACACAGCTCTCTGGCGTGCGTGACTTTTCGCGTACGCTGCTCTCTTGCGTGCGTGACTTTTCGCGTACGCTGCTCTCTGGCGTGCGTGACTTTTTGCGTATGCTGCTCTTTGGCGTGTGTGACTTTTCACGTACACAGCTCTCTTGCGTGCGTGATTTTTCCTCTCCTGCGTGCGTGACTTTTCACGTACGCAGCTCTCTTGCGTGCGTGACTTTTCCTCTCCTGCGTGCGTGACTTTTCACGTACGCAGCTCTCCTGCGTGCGTGACTTTTCACGTATGCAGCTCTCCTGCGTGCGTGATTTTTCACGTATGCAGCTCTCCTGCGTGCGTGTCTTGTGCGTACGCTGTACCCTGAACCCCTGGCTTAACCCATTGGCTCTTGGAGTTTTGGTCCTATTTCTTTAAGCTTGGCTCTTCTATAGCCCTGTATATTGATATTTTATTAGATATTTTACGCCCATTTTATATCCTTACGCCTTTTGTCATGAACTTAATTTTACTTAATATGTTTGGAATGACTATTGTACATGGCATGGTATGACAAGGAACTAGCATAACACGACAGTGACCCGTAGTGGTGCACTTCTGACATGACCAACCTGACATGATAGTGGTCCGTCGTGGCGCACTCCTGACAAGTACCTTGACATGATTTATCTTGATGCTGTTGCGACGGCTAACTTAACTTGACCTGCCTTGACACCGTGGGTAGTTCTTTCTTGCTTGCTTGTTAAATCCACTTGTCCTGTCTTGCATCATGTCTAGGATGGGACTCCTGAGTACCACGGTCAGGCGTACCTACTAAAATGGATTAAGGTTAATAACTAGAATAACACAGTAGTCATGAAGAGATGACACAGCTACAGGCAATCCTGTTACCTGGGCGCTCTTGGGATCTGTAGCCTGCCGTCGAGTAGGGCACATTTCCAGCACACCGTCGCGAGTTGCACCCTCTAAGTCACCTAAGGGTACATTTGTCTTCTGGGCGATGTACCCACCTGAATTCAACCCCTAATTTTCGAACTGGGTAACCTGGATGGCCTGCAGGGCTTGTGGCTGTGGAAAAATCTTACTGCATCTTGTTAGTAATTAGGCCTGTGATAACCCTAGTTAGTTAAAGTAGTAAGCCGTAGTATCTGCTTGGCCGTGATTGATTAAATGAGGTATAACCAGTTTAGCCATGTCTTGATCCAGTACAAGATTGCTCCCTGTCTTGATTTCTTGCATTATTATCTTGCCGATAAATGGTGGAAAACCAAGTTCTGTTCAGACGAAGGGTTACAACCATGGTCCTTGTTTGGAATACGGGTTGTAACCTGGCTATCGGAATAGTTCCATGGTTATCTCGTCGTATATCATCCTGCCATGTTTTCGTAAATTCTAGTTTTAAATGTTAAATTTTCTTATGCTAATTGCTGGCTCTTGTTCTTATTTCGTGGCCCCCTTGTGGCACTTGCTCTTTCTGGGGTTGACCCAGCTGGTTTTGTGTGGCCAGATTTCAGAGCAGCGCCCGAGGATCATCCGAACCTCCAGCCGGATGGTGGCGACTAGAAGGAACCCGGGCTATGAGTGGGTTTTCTATTTTGTTTCGCTCACTCTACTGTAAAGGTATTCTTTTGAGGCGTTTAGTCGACGAGCACCTGTTAGCTCGATGCACTTTACTTACTGTCTGCCTACGGGCTGTAAACATGATTAACAAATCATAGGGTTGATCATGTACCACTAAACTCTTGCAAGTCCTAACATTTTGTACGACTAGCTTCATGATCAGCTGAATATATAATATTTGGGACGCCTTATTATTGTATATTTAATGATCATACATCTTGCGACCTTACTTACTTGCTTGTGATTGAGACATTAGGCTTGTTCATGACCATAAGAGACTGTTGGCTTGTAGTAAACCCTCATATTTCTAGACAGCCGTGACCGTATATCGAGGTGGTTTCCATTTTAATATACGTAGCTGGCTATGTCTGCCCCCTCTCTCCAGTATTCTGGTTCTGGGGCGTGATAACTATGAAGCAAGCGTCTTCTACGGGAGTAAGTTGGTTTGCGGTGTAGACATTTGTCACCTGTGTGTGTAGGTGGGTGCCTATACCGTGTTCCATAGCATACATTGTACAAAGCTTATTAAGCTCGAGGTAGTTCAAAGATAGCCCTTTATTGATGAAGTAAGGTATCTTTTCCATGGGAATTGCATCATCTACGGACGGAACATCAGTGTGAGCAGCCACATACTTGGCCAGCTCTAACTCTTCTTCGGCCACGTCCTGTGTCAATGAAGACTGGGAGGACGACCTGGACAGCTTAATCATCAGGGGCTCCACTGGTGGAGCAGAACGTAGAGTCGTCGGAGCACTAGCGACCCCCAGTTTGGTGCTCGGTGCTGGGCGGGGAGTTGTTGGCTCGCTAGCAGTCCCCGACTTAGCGCTCGGCTGTCGACTCATTCTGGGAAGACGAATCGTCATCGGCTTGACAGAGGGATTGAGTTCCTCTGTTTGTTGCTGGCTGGCTCTCGGCTGCCTGATTGTCAGTGGCTCCGTTGTGGGTCTTGGCCCTTGGCCAGATCTTGGCAGTCGGATTATCATCTGCTCTTTTTGTGAAGTGAGCACCGGGAGACCAGTTGCTTCTCTACGCAGAGTGGCTGTCAGAGGTGCAGTCCTTCCTGGTTTGCGGGGTTGGAGATGGATCCTTAAAGGTTCCTCCGACCCCACAATGGCCTCCGTCTAATCTTGAACATCTTCGTTGATCAGGTGCCTCTTGGATTTCTCGTACAAGCAAGAATCCGAATAATAGGATTCGACCCCTTTAAAAGGATCGATGTCGGCAAATTTCGTCCTCACGAAGCCGTGCTTGTCGACGTATGGGGGTGTCCTCCACAACCGAGCCGCATGGGGGTGTCCCCCACAACCGAGCCGTATGAGGATGGCCTCACAACCGAACCGCATGGGGGTGGCCCCCACAACCGAGCCGCATGAGGATGGCCTCACAACCGAGCCACATGAGAGTGGCCCCCACAACCGAGACGCATGAGGATGGCCTCATAACTGATCCGCATAAGGGTGGCCCTCCAACTGAGCCGCATGAGGGTGGCCCCCCATCTGAACCGCATAAGGGGTGGCCCCACAACCGAGCCGCATGGGGGTGGCCCCCACAACCGAGCCGCATGAGGATGGCCTCACAACCAAGCCTCATGGGGGTGGACCCCATGTAAAACCCCTAAATTTTCTACTATTTTTTTTATATATTAAATTTTGTACTGATTTTTTTTAATTGTATTGTACGTCGCGTAGTTGCATTGTACGTCGTGCACGAATTTTTGTTTTTCATAATTGCTCGACGAATGCAAATATGTGTGAGCGTACATATTTTAAAAAAATATTTTATTCTATTTTCATAGTTACAAATAATAGAAATAATAATTAGTTTTTGCTATCATTTCCAAACTTGTTATTTTTTTACGATATTTCTAAAAGTTATTAATCATAAATAATATTTTATGGTATACTAGTAAAAACATAATTATTTTTGCATACATATATGTTTATAATTATTTATTAGTTTAATTTGAATGTAATTTTTGGAATTAATATTATTAGTATTTTAGAAAATATATTTTGACATTATTGTGGCATTTAAATCTTTATTTGAATTTATGAAATTATTTAAATAGATAAATATTTGTAATTTGATTTATCCCATTTGATTTTTTTAAAACTAAAAATTTAATTTGATTTAAATTAGAATTTGTATTGGATTTGAATTATATTTGGATTTGAATTTGATTTTAAATTAGTAACAAATTATCTATTAGGGATTTAAATCCCCACAATCCTATCCAAATTGGAATTCCCACATCCTATAAATAGGCAGGTACTCCTCCATTATTTCTCCACAAGCCATAATTATTCCAGAAATATTTCTATTCTCGTGCGTGCATCGTGTCTGTGTCCATCCAAATTCTTATTCCATTATTTTTACATATAGATTATTCTCTCTTGTGTCGACAATCCCGACACAATACAAATTCCTAAATTTTCGATCTCCAAATATCTAACCCTATTCTCCAAATCTTTAACCTAATTTCCAAATTCCTAGTTCCTAATCTAAACCTAACCCTAAACCAAAATTTGCCGCAGCCTCTGTCACGCCGCCTGTGTCCGGCCACCCAACCATCTTCATCACCAGCAACCAAACTCCCCAAGCCACCAGCCGACTTCACCGAAATCCTGTCAGACCACCATCCCAGCTCACCATCCAACATCCTTGGCATCGACAGCCACCATCATCCCCTACCTACCGGCCGTGGCAGCACCGCCTACCACCAGTACCAAAAACCCATCACCACCGCCACATCATCGTCAATCACGGCCACCACCGCCCTGCCCCTGGCCACGATAAAACTCACCACCACTGTCGAAAACCTCCACCGCCGGCACGTTGGCCACCATTACACAGCCATAAAAAAAAGAAGAAGAAGACCCTAAACCTTCACCTGGCCGCGCCGGAACAGTCCACCGCCGCGACCGTTCCGGTGACAGGCCACCGCTGTAGTACGCGAGCGTGACCGCGCTCGACGCAGCATATGCGCGTGCCGCAACCGCCCGGAGCTCTGTCCCCGCGACGGTCGGCCACCGTCGCCAGTTGCCCTAGGACCTCCGCCCGGAGCGCGCCGCTCAAGTCGCGGCCGCCTGAGCCCGACTCCGTACATCTCCGCCCCGCGCGACCTTCTCCCCATCCACCGAGTGAAACCCCATCGTCGGCCACCCTCCTCCGCCGGAAACCTCGCTGAAACCCTCTCTCTCGCTGGTTCACCTCCGGCCGCCTTGGCCGGCGCCGAACCACCCAAACCTCGAGATCGCCGCCCTTGCCGCATCCGCCGAGCTCCCTTTCCCTCCTCCGCCGCTTCTCCTTCCCTCTCCGATGATCTTCCCCGCTCCTCTTTTCCCCTATCCGCCGTCTCCAACCTGCACTTGCCCCTAAATTTCTCTGATCATCCTTCTCCCTCTCTCTCATTTCCCTTTTCTTTTGCTCTCTCTCCTTCTTTCTAGTAAAGAGGAACAGTCAACAGCACTTCGTTTGTTGTTTGTGTTTCTATGGTTAAATTTTTCTTATTTTCATTAGTTAATTTTTTTATTCATTATTATTACTATCATCATTGTTTATTATTATTATTATTATTATTATTTCATTATTATTATTATTGTTATTATTATTTTTACTATTGTTATTATTTATTTTTCTTATGTACAAAATATGTTGTATGATTACAATAGCTATATTACTATTATCATCAATGTTATTTTGATATTAATTAGGTATATTTGTTTGGCTTACTTACATTAATTTTGTTAAATATAATTAATATAGATTTTATTATAAGTATAGTTTTAATTACTAATATTACTTACATTAATTTTATTAATTAGGTATAGATTTTAATTATAATTCCAATTATAGTTTTCGGATATTATAAGTAATTTTCTAATATAGTTATTATATACTTTGACTAAATATAAGTAGCATGATATCAATCTTATTTATCATTACAAAACATAGAATTATAGCCTAAATCGATTTTTCCATATTTTTATGTGTTTGTCAAATATTATTTTTACTAATAAATATAGTTTTCAAGGATTATAAATAGTTTTCTAAAAATTATATATATTTTATTTCCTTTGATTAATCTTATATCCAAGACTAAGCCCATTACTCCTATCCTTTGCCAATATTGGACTTCCTCCTATCAACTCTAACTAACTTGACCCTTCTGGACCCAATGGAGCTGTCTGTGCCACCATCAGAGGTCACCTTGTATAGTTGTTGCACCGAAGTCGCAGTTCATGCCAACTTGATCGTTGTAGCACACCAGGCGTACCACCAGGCAAGACACCTTGCCATTAGCTGTTTATTTATTCTAGCTCATATTTCATGCATTACTTATTTTCTTTATGCAAAATAAACTGTGATACATGGCTTAACCTGTTAGAACTTACTGTTCATTATATTTCCTGCTGTGTATTATTTTCTTACAAATTAAACCTAGATTTAAGGGACCACCTTGTATATTGCATTCATTGGCCTTGACACGTTGTAACACGAAGTTGTGTGTCGCATATAGGACACGGAAGTGCATGATTGGTTGGCTACCAGTACGTACAAGCCGTGCGATAGGAATAACCGCTAATAGAGGTTGCATGCTAGTTTGACTTAGCGGTTATAGTGGTTTTGTGTTGTGGATGCAAAACAGTAGGCATTGGGCGGGGAGGACAATTCCTTAGCGTATGGGCTTCGATGCACTTCCCTTGTGACCCGGACTCTCCGTCGGAGATACGGGATTGATGATCCATGATTACTGACTGCCACTGACGATTCTGCAAAACGTCATGCTCTTACTGATGGGGCCTCTGGTGCCCAAGGGGGGACTATGCCAATCGTATTTAGCCAGGGCCCATACGTAGGAAGGATTGTTCTTAACTACATATCACTTAGAGCGGTAGGCTACCTTTATCCGTTAGGTACGAGTACTTTTGGTTTGGGTACTTGTATCTGACCGTGGCTTGGAAAAATAATTTGTCGCAGATTAGTTTGTCACATCTTGTCCTTGTTTGGTTGTAGGTGTGACTTACTACTTCGATGAGAAGGTATTCAACCTTGTTGGGGTCCGGATACCATATCGGATTCTTAGCATGGAAAGATACGTTACCGTGAATTAGTTTACTATCTCCTGTCCTTGTTTGGTTGGGGGGATGGTATGCTCGTTCAGTAGGTGCGTATTGGACCATGTTATAATTCGATTGACTTATTTATTTGAGCGATATTTATTCAGTTTATATGGCATGATATTATGTGTCTTATTACGTCCCTCTGAGGACCTAGTTATCTCTCCAGGTGTGTGCTATTGTCTTTTGCAGGTGTTCTAGCTCTAGCCGTGATCATTGCTTCTTCTACGAGGATGATTGCATTTGGATCGTCTTCGCTTCGCTCGACATACTTATTTAATTTTCCATGTATTTTTCCTTATTTTGTTAGTAGTGGATTTGTCTCCGTCCAACATACTGTATCAAGACAAATTCAAAGTAATTATATAATATCTTTTATTCTTGTGGATGAGATTAGTTATTGTTCTACTGCATTTTACAGCTTATGTATTCATACGAGGTTATCATATATTGGAGTGTATTTCGTATGAATACAGCTAGCATGTCTATGTTCCTAGTCCTACGTATTTTAGGACCGGGGTATTACATGTTTTTGTATTGACCCATGCAGGTCTAGATAAATTGTTTGGTTACTTTACTGTACCAAGTAAGCCTGCGAATAGGATTAGAAGTCTAGGATCTCATCCAGATACTTGACCTCTTTCCTTGATTTTATTTACCGTTTGACTCATCAATTGCATCTTGCTTGCTTCCTTCCATCCCTATTCTTATCTTCCCTCTGTGCTTGCTAGAGATTGACCCTACTAGTTAGATGTCCCAAAACACCCTTAGCTTAATTCTTTAACTTGGGTAGAATACCCCATGACCTGACACACCCTTGACCATTAAGGAATACCAATAGTATTATCTAGACCATATAGACTAGAGGAACTTAACCCATTTGGTCAACCAAGCCTTGGTCAATAAAACTGTAGAATGATTGTATAGGAATAAACAAAACTTAGATTCTTATGACCCTTAGACTATTCATATTTATTTTTATTCATCTACCATCGTGCCTATGTACTACTATCTAGACTAATGATGCTAATATAGCCTAGTATTTGCAAGCTAATCCTTTATCAAGTTTGATCAAGGCATATGCTATTGAGCGGCCGCTCACTAACATACTGTCTAATCAGAACCGGTGCATGATGGTCTGATCAACCGAGTGCACTTTGGTTCGCTTTTGTCTATTACTCTACATGGATGGGGACATAATTAAACTTGGCCCTTACAATCCCATCCATGACTGCCTTGACAATTCTTTTGAAATTATTTGATCGTCTTTGAATCATGTATTCGTATTCAGTAACGCCTCCTTCGAACTCTATATTGCTTTCGCCTTCACACATTTTAGAAGGACGAAAGCATTGTACTAAAACTTCCTCCAGCTGTCCTATCAATTACGACCATTACCACTCGATGTTGCTATGTCTTCATCATAAACTCCTCGACCTTTCCCTCGACCGTAATTCTACAATCTTGACCTTCTAATCACTTGAATTTAAGAAGTGATTACGATCGTCTCTTAATCATATCCTCAACCTAGACTACGACCAAGGAACCCTTCTATCGTTGTGCCTTCTCACCCCCTCCAAATTTTTAATATCGAGGACGAAATTCTTTTAAGTTGGGTAGGATGTAAAACCCCTAAATTTTCTACTATTTTTTTATATATTAGATTTGGTACTGATTTATTATTTTTTAATTGTATTGTACGTCGCGTAGTTGCATTGTACGTCGTGCACGAAATTTTGTTTTTCATAATTGCTCGACGAGTGCAAATATGTGTGAGCGTACATATTTTAGAAAAAAAATTATTCTATTTTTATAGTTTCAAATAATAGATATAATAATTAGTTTTTGCTATCATTTCCAAACTTGTTTTTTTTACGACATTTCTAAAAGTTATTAATCATAAATAATATTTTATGGTATACTAGGAAAAACATAATTATTTTTGCATACATATATGTTTATAATTATTTATTAGTTTAATTTTAATGTAATTTTCGAAATTAATATTATTAGTATTTTAGAAAATATATTTTGACTTTATTGTGGCATTTAAATCTTGATTTGAATTTATGAAATTATTTAAATAGATAAATATTTGTAATTTGATTTATCCTATTTGATTTTTTTTAAAACTAAAAATTTAATTTGATTTAAATTAGAATTTGTATTGGATTTGAATTAGACTTGGATTTGAATTTGATTTTAAATTAGTAGCAAATTATCTATTAGGGATTTAAATCCCCACAATCCTATCCAAATGGGAATTCCCACATCCTATAAATAGGCAGGTACTCCTCCATTATTTTTTCACAAGCCATAATTATTCCACAAATATTTCTATTCTCGTGCGTGTATCGTGTCTGTGTCCATCCAAATTCTAATTCCATCATTTTTACATGTACATTATTCTCTCTTGTGTCGATAACCCAGACACAATACAAATTCCCAAATTTTCGATCTCCAAATATCTAACCCTATTCCCCAAATCTTTAACATAATTTCTAAATTCCTAGTTCCTAATCTAAACCTAACCCTAAACCAAAATTTGTCGCAGCCTCTGTCCCGCCGACTGTGTCCGGCCACCCAACCATCTTCATCACCAGCAACCAAACTCCCCAAGCCACCAGCCGACTTCACCGGAATCCTGTCAGACGACCATCCCAGCTAATCCATCCAACCTCCTTGGCATCGACAGCCACCATCATCACCACCACGCTCACCCTTTCCTCCTTCCTCCACTTACCGGTCGTGGCAACACCGCCTACCACCAGTACCAAAAACCCATCACCACCACCACATCATCGTCAATCACGGCCACCACCGCCCTGCCCCTGGCCACGACAAAACTCACCACCACCGTCGAAAACCTCCGCCGCCGGCACGTTGGCCACCATTGCACAGCCATAAACAAAAAAAAAAGAAGAAGAAGAAGAAGACCCTAAACCTTCACCTGGCCGCGCCGGAACAGTCCACCGCCGCCACCGTTCCGGTGACAGGCCGCCGCCGAAGTACGCGAGCGTGCCCGCGCTCGACGCAGCATATGCGCGTGCCGCAATCGCCCGGAGCTCCGCCCCCGCGACGGCCGGCCACCGCCGCCAGTTGCCCTAGGACCTCCGCCTGGAGCGCGCCGCTCAAGCCACGGCCGACTGAGCCCGACTCCGCGCATCTCCGCCCCGCGCGACTTTCTCCCCATCCGCCGCGTGAAACCCCATCGCCGGCCACCCTCCTCCGCCGGAAACCTCGCTGAAACCCTCTCTCTCGCTGGTTCACCTCCGGCCGCCTCGGCCGGCGCCGAACCACCCAAACCCCGAGATTGCCGCCCTTGCCGCATCCGCCGATCTCCCTTTCCCTCCTCCGCCGCTTCTCCTTCCCTCTCCGATGATCTTCCGCTCCTCTCTTCCCTCTCCGCCGTCTCCAACCCGCGCTCGCTCCCAAATTTCTCCGATCATCCTTCTCCCTCTCTCATTTCGCTTTTATTTTCCTCTCTCTCCTTCTTTCTAGTAAAGATGAACAGTCAACAGCAATTCATTGGTTGTTTTTGTTTCTGTGGTTAAATTTTTTTTGTTTTATTAGTTAATTTTTTTATTCATTGCTATTACTATCATCATTGTTTATTATTATTATTATTATTATTATTATTATTATTTTATTATTACTATTATTGTTATTATTATTTTTACTATTGTTATTATTTTTTTTATGTACTAAATATGTTGTTATTTTTTTTTATGTAATCAATATGTTGTATGATTACAATAGCTATATTACTATTATCATCAATGTTATTTTGATATTAATTAGGTATATTTGTTTGGCTTGCTTACATTAATTTTGTTAAATATTATTAATATAGATTTTATTATAAGTATAGTTTTAATTACTAATATTACTTACATTAATTTTATTAATTAGGTATAGATTTTAATTATAATTCCAATTATAGTTTTCGGATATTATAAGTAATTTTATAATATAGTTATTATATACTTTGACTAAATATAAGTAGCATGATATCAATCTTATTTATCATTACAAAACATAGAATTATAGCCTAAATCGATTTTTCCATATTTTTATGTGTTTGTCAAATATTATTTTTACTAATAAATATAGTTTTCAAGGATTATAAATAGTTTTCTAAAAATTATATATATTTTATTTTCTTTGATTAATCTCATATCCAAGACTAAGCCCATTACTCCTATCCTTTGCCAATATTGGACTTCCTCCTATCAACCCTAACTAACTTGACCCTTCTGGACCCAATGGAGCTGTCCGTGCCACCATCAGAGGTCACCTTGTATAGTTGTTGCACCGAAGTCGCAGTTCATGCCAACTTGATCATTGCAGCACACCAGGCGTACCACCAGGCAAGACACCTTGCCATTAGCTGTTTATTTATTCTAGCTCATATTTCATGCATTACTTATTTTCGTTATGCAAAATAAACTATGATACATGGCTTAACCTGCTAGAACTTACTGTTTATTATATTTTCTGCTGTGTATTATTTTCTTACAAATTAAACCTAGATTTAAGGGACCACCTTGTGTATTGCATTCATTGGCCTTGACACGTTGTAACACGAAGTTGTGTGTCACATATAGGACACAAAAGTGCGTGATTGGCTGGCCACCAGTACGTACAAGCCATACGATAGGAATAATTGCTAATAGAGGTTGCATGCTAGTTTGACTTAGCGATTATTATAGTTTGTGTTGTGGATGCAACACAGTAGGCATTGGGCGGGGAGGACAACTCTTTAGCGTATGGGCTTTGATGCACTTTCCTTGCGACCCGGACTCTCCGTCGGAGATACGGGGTTGATAACCCATGATTGCTGACGGCCACTAACGATTCTGCGGAACGTCATGCTCTTACTGATTGGGCCTCTGGTACCCAGGGGGACTATGCCGATCCTATTTAGCCAGGGCCCATGCGTAGGAAGGATTGCTCTTAACTACATATCACTTAGAGCGGTAGGTTACCTTTATCCGTTAGGTACGAGTACTTTTGGTTTGGGTATATGTATCTGACCGTGGCTTGGAACAATAACTTGTCGCGGATTAGTTTGTCACATTTTGTCCTTGTTTGGTTGTAGGTGTGACTTACTACTTCGATGAGAAGGTATTGAACCTTGTTGGGGTCCGGATACCATATCAGATTCTTAGCATGGAAAGATACGTCACCGTGAATTAGTTTACCATCTCCTGTCCTTATTTGGTTGGGGGATGGTACGCTCGTTCAGTAGGTGCGTATTGGACCATGTTATAATTCGATTGACTTATTTATTTGAGCGATATTTATTCAGTTTATATGGCATGATATTATGTGTCTTGTTACGTCCCTCTGAGGACCTAGTTATCTCTCCAGGTGTGTGCTATTGTCTTTCGCAGGTGTTCTAGCTCTAGCCGTGATCATTGCTTCTTCTACGAGGATGATTGCATTTGGATCGTCTTCGCTTCGCTCAACATACTTATTTTATTTTCTATGTATTTTTCCTTATTTTGTTGGTAGTAGATTTGTCTCCGCCCAACATATTATATCAAGACAAATTCATAGTGATTATATAACATCTTTTATTCTTGTGGATGAGATTAGTTATGGTTCTACTGCATTTTACAGGCTATGTATTCATACAAGGTTTCCATATATTGGAGTATATTTCGTATGAATACAGCTGGCATGTCTATGTTCCTAGTCCTACGTATTTTGGGACCGGGGCGTTACACCCCACAACCGAGCCGCATGAGGATGGCCTCACAACCGAGCCGCATGGGGGTGGCCCCCACAACCGAGCCGCATGATGATGGCCTCACAACTGAGCTGCATAAGGATGGCCCCCCAACTGAGCCACATAAGGGTGGCCTTCCATCTGAACCGCATAAGGGTGGCCCCCACAACTGAGCCGCATGAGGGTGGCCTCATGTCAGAGCCGCATGGAAGTCCTTGAAGCGATCCACATAAAGAGCTTTGGAATTGGTGGACCATGCCAGCTATAAAGATTTTTTTTGTCTCTCTAGGAGCACGTCATTATGTCAGAGTCATCATTTTACCTTTATGACAGAGCTGTCAATCCTTTGTGTCAGAGCTGCCGCATTGCGTCAAAGCATTTAATGAGCCAGCTGCACATAGTAGTTATGGCCAGCTGTAGAGGCCCAATTTTGAACTACATAGGGCCACGAGACTTTTTTCGAGCCGCATGGAGCTATCGGGGACTTTCGAGCCGCATGAAGCTCTAAGGGACTTTTGAGCCGCATGAAGCTCTAAAGAATTTTTGAGCCGCATGAAGCTCTAAGGAACTTTTGAGCTGCATGAAGATCTAAAGGATTTTTGAGCCGCATGTAGCTCTAAGAGATTCTTGAACCGCATGAGACTCCCCCCTATTTTGAGCCGCATGGACTTTCCTGTTCTTTTCCATGCTTCTACAAGACCCCCTTCAAAGTTTTGAATTTGTAAAATTGAAATACTTCGAATAAGAAGCATGGCTATGTCCGCATAAGCTCTTATTACCGTATAGACTCCTCTGGCCGCATGGGATATTCTGGCCGCATGGACTGTTCTGGCCGTATGGACTTTTCTGGCCGCATACTGGTCCTGTGCCATGTAGGCGTCTCATTTAATTGCCTTTGATTTTACTTTGATTTAAAGCCGTCTTTTGGGATAGGATCCCAAGATTCAGTTTTAAATATTTAGATTTGTCTTGATGATTACGAGTAATCTTTTGCATGCGGGGGATAGAAATCCAAGAGTCAGCCTTATCCTCTAGGCAGCGCATAATGCGAAGCGTCCATCGATTCGCACGCCCCTCGTCAGCCTATAAATACGAGTACTTTCGGAAGAGAGAGACTTTACTTTCTTTCTCTTCAACTTTTTTTGCCCTTAGTCGTCGTCTTCTCTTCCTTCTCCGATCATCAATGGCTCCCAAAGCTTCCTCTAGCGCTGCGGCGAAGGGTAAAGGAGCGGCCTCCTCATCGACTGCGGCGCCCATAGTTCATCCCGATGTTCACCACCCGCCAGTGATGGTAAGGATATTGGGAGAAACTGTATAAACTCAAAAACCCTAGCCATCATGGCTATGCCGCATGATTTATGCGCAGGGCTTTTTTCTTCATTGAACTGTTCAAGTTCATTGTGATGAATCTGCATACCGTGCTGCATGTGCCGCATGTACATCTCATGTCCGAGCAATATAAGCACTTTGCAAATTAGGCCGCATGAAGACCCATCGAACTGTGCCGCATGAGACCCCACCAAATCAGAGCCGCATAAGCTCTTTTAAACTGGGCAGCATGAGCACCCGCTAAGCAGAGCCGCATAAGCTCACTTGAACTGGGCCGTATGAGACCCCGCTAAACAGAGTCATATAAGCTCATTTGAACTGGGCCGCATGAGACCCCGCTAAACAGAGCCGCATAAGCTCATTTGAACTCGGCCGCATGAGGCCCCGCTAAACAGAGCCGCATAAGCTCACTTAAACTGAGCCGCATGAGCACTCGCTAAACTGAGCCGCATAGGCTCATTTAAACTGGGCCGTATGAGGCCCCCCCAAATAGAGCTGCATAAGCTCCTTTAAATTGAGCCGTATAAGGACCCGCCTAATCAGAGCCGCATAAGCTCAAAAACAGTAAGTAGTTTTCCCTTTCCATCTTCTAACTTGTTTCTTTTGTCCTTTTTTCAGTGAATTTGCCAGTCAATCCTGCGGTAGAACCTTTGGTAGGTCATGCCCAATCTGCTGTGGGTGTTAGGTTCGACCACATAGTCGAATATGGTGAACCAGCTTCCCAAAGACGAACCTGTGGAGAGGCTGAGAGACATTAAAAACTAGTCCTTCTTCTTTATCTCGGGGATGATGAACTCAGGGCTGCTGGGGGCAAACACTTGAAGCCTGTGTTCCTCTTCGGGGATGCCTTAACTGTAAAGAACTACCAAGTTCTGGATATATCTGAGAGTTGGAGTTTTACTTCTGACGGGATGGCGATCCATATTCCTTTGATGGAGCGTCACTTCCCACTGTCGTGGTTCAACATGCTTTCGATGGACAGAATGATGGAGGATTCCTTGACTCCGAGTCGGTTTGGGATGTTTGTGGGCAACATCCACTATAACAACAACTTGGGGTCAGTGTATGCGGGCAAGGTACCGGTCAGCCGCTACCTAATGGGGTTGGCCCCGGGCAATTTCTTGAATGTGCAGGGCCC
Source organism: Iris pallida (assembly GCA_029216955.1). Classification (NCBI taxonomy): domain Eukaryota; kingdom Viridiplantae; phylum Streptophyta; class Magnoliopsida; order Asparagales; family Iridaceae; genus Iris; species Iris pallida. Next base: position 7,624,480 of record JANAVB010040018.1, on the reverse strand, counting down.
CAACTTCAAGTTCTCTCAAGCTGACACTTTCCTGAACCAGCTTGATCGGAAGGGGTCCTATCCCATTGGTCGGTTGTCGCTACCGAGTTGGGTAAACCCTATCCCTTCGTGGACTAACCTGTCTATGTGGATCGCACGGAAATACGAGACTCTCCTGCACGAGATTGGACTCAACCAGGTTATTCTGGGCACCAGCTACGGCTTGCCCATAAATAAAAATTGTTCATGGCTCTGCTGGAGATGTACAACTGCCGTACGGGGATATTTTTTACACCCGTAGGGGATGGGGCTTGCTCTCCACGAGATGCATGACATCTCCAAACTGCCTTGGAGAAATGAAGTCTTTGAAGTGTACACTTCTACGAATGAAGAGTTTGAGGAGTTGGAGGAGAGGTTCCCGGGCTTTGTTGCCGTCTACCGGGAATTGATGTGTCATCACAGCACATGCCAGCAGATGTCGAAGAAAAAGAACGACAGCTCGGAAGGGAACCTTCCTCACACAAAAGCCTGGCTCACTTATCTTTTTAAGCTCGGTGCCTCAGCCGGGTTTCTCCCCGAAGTCCTTGAACTCGGAAGGAGGTGCAGGACCAGGTGTCAACCGCCAAGAGGGTAAGAACCACCGGTGACAGGTTCGGGAGTCAATCTAACTCTTTTGCTTATTTTTATCAAGACACTCAGCCGTTGTCCGAGAAGGCTCTTCTGGCAGGATTCCTGATGGTGTGGCTACGAAATTGCGTAGTTTCAGGAGCGGCTGGTTCTATTGAGAGGATCAGCCGCAACTTTATCCTCCCTGCCGTGAAGCTGGTCTTCGGGTCCGACTAGCTCTTCTCCTGGCCATGGTGTGTAGCATACATCGTAGCCTTCTCACTTTCTCGTCCAAGGTCATCGCTCGTGACACGACGAAGGACTTTGAACGGATTGAGCCGCCCTATCATTATCTGATAGGGTGGCTATTGATGCATTGCCAGTCTTTGATGAGGCCTGGCCCCGAAGATGGCTTAACTGCTGACGATGCTTTTATCTTCCAGTATCGTCGCATGCCTTGGGATTGCGAGACTATGCGTGCCTGTCAGATGGCGCTGGCGAGAGTGGACAGATACACTTTTTTCGTGTCTGTGCCTCAATTTACTGCTGAGGAAGTGAGGGCCGTACATCTTGATGGTATTGGGCCTCCTCACTTCTTATCAGACAAGATGCTCCTTTAGTTGCACAATATTCGTCCTGCCCACCTGGTATACCGCAACCGTAATACTGTCTACTTGGAGCCTTACTTGCCCAGTAGGTTCTTTCGACATTTTGGGTATAGTCAGCTATTCTTGGACAGTCCCAGCTCTTGCCTGGGTTTTGAAGGTAGCGTCCTTGATGGCATCAGGGCCTGGCACTATTATAACACGGTTCACACCAGTACCAGCTTTTCAGTTCCTGATGCTGAGGAGTCAGGGGAGATCTTGTATTTGGCGGCTCTATACCATGTCATGGCGAACAAGCCTCCTATTGGTTTGACCCGAGTACCAGCTTCATTGTTGGTACTGGCTTGGAGGAGAAGCCCAAGGGCTCTAAGGCGAGGAAGAAGAGGGAGAACACGGTTGCTGCGTCGGACTAGGAGTCTGCCAACGCGAACGAAAGGATGACGAACATGACCCTGATAAATCTCTTTCTCCGGCAAAAAATATGGTAGCAGATCAGCCGATTGTCATGCCTGGTCCTTCATGCAAGCGAAGCAGGCGTGAGCCCTCTGTTGGCGGCATAACTTACTCCGTGAAACGGGCTGCGATTAAGCCTCGCGGGCTGCTCATTAGGGAAAGACGCGAAGATATTGACGTCGTTTCGGAGGTGAACTACATTACAACCATCTTCTTCTTTGGCTCTTCTTTTTCCTGAACTATGACCTAATTATTTTTCTTTTCTTTGTAGGCGTCAGGAGAAGGGGACTTTTAGAGCCAGCTTCTGCGGCCGACCCTGCTCTAACTAATCTAATTAAGATATGAGTGTCGAGATTTCTGCCGTCGGGATTCTCCCAGCGACGACTGAGGTTCCTCTAGTCGTTGATGTCCCAACCCAGGGAGACGTGGTTTCTGCTGAACCCGTCCCCGAGACTGCTGAACTTCAGCCGGGTGACGTTGATATAGTTGTATCTCCTTCTGGGACGGCTGGGGCAGAGGAACTAGCTGTATTCGACTCGGGTGTCGCTGGTGAAGTGGCTACGGCAGTTGTGAGCGAACCTCAGCCTCAGCAACTCTTTCCTAGTAAGATAAGCCAAGTCTTGACTAATGAGAAGGTTTATTTGCTCTATCATCACATCCTTCGGGTTAAGCTGAATGATGGTTGCTCCGGACATACAGGTCCTGCCTCCTCCTCCTCCTCCAGTTTATATTGAGGGGCCTCCTGCTGGATCGAGTGCAGGAGAGCAAGCGGAGGAACGGCCGGAGCAGGAAGAACTGGTCCCTGCACCTTCCTCTGTTCATGTGGCTCCGGAGATCGACCTCTCCGCCCTGCCGAGTCTCCAGATCCTTCGGGCTGCAGAGGAGGAATTGGCTGCTATTCAAGCATCTTTTTGCTCGGAACTTGTTTTGCTTGTGGCAGGGGCATCAAGTTCCGGTGCATCTTCTTCGACACTGCAGGCTACTCTTTCTTTGACGTCGTCTTCTTTAGAAGTCCTGGACGAATCGTCAAAGGATGTGGTTGACAGTTGCTACCGCCATCTGAGACAATGGGTTGAGGCTGCCGTGGAGAGGGGACCTCTTTTGCCTTGGCCCGTCAATGCGCCCTTTGCCAAATTGAACTTCTTAGAACCCTCCCCGGTGGGGGCAGGGATAGTTAAGCTTCTGGAGCCCAAATTGCTAGAGGTGGATCAGCTTGTGGCCCAGTTTCAAGTACTGCGACAAGTTGATTTGTCTCCTGCAATAGATCAAGAGCGTGCCTTCCTCATAATTGCTATGGAGAATGTAAGGATTGCTCGGGATATGTCCAAGCAGATTATAATGAAGGACCTCCGTAATCTGTCTCTGAAGTACGATCAGTTGAGCCGCAGGGGCGAGGATTGCATTGCTCGAAAAGCGGCCGCCTCCCGTGGTATAATTGATACAAGAGAGCAGATCCTCGAGCTTCAGAGGAAATTGACTTTCTTAGAATCTGAACTCGAGGCCGCCCGCACGGAGAAGGAGCTAATTGTTCGGGATGCCGATAAGGTCACCCGTACTTCTACTGGCTTAGAGCGTGCTCTGAAGAGGCTTGAAGATGGCTGGCAGGCTCACGCACATCTGGAGGTTGTGGAGCGGTTGACTCAGGAGGCCGAGCGCCGGGCCAAGCGGCAATTTGAGCGTCGACGGCCGTGCTGAAGGACCGTCTGAGAGAATTATGCGTCGCCGAACCATAGTCGGCCTTTTCTCCTTTCTTTCTTTGTTATTTTCCTTTATTTTCATAGGGACGTGGTCCCCGAACATGTAGTACTTTTATTTTTCAATAAATGACTATATTTACACCATCCATCACCTATTGTGCTTGTACCGTATTTTTAGTATTATGATGTTTACCCACTGGGGGACTTTTTGTGGACCTATTACCCTTGGCATACCCTGGTTTTAGGTATGGATAATAAGTTTGATAGAGATACCTAGAACGATTCCGTGGTGAGACATAGAAGTTCTGGGTATTGGGTGAAAGAATGCCATGGAACAGCTGGGCTCTAAAGGCATGTGATAATAAGAAAGAGGCGCACGTATTAGGGGACCTTGTACAGCATTTGTGGTCAACTGCGGACATTTCTGGTCAACTGTGGACATTTGTGGTCAGCTGTGGACATTTGTGGGCCTATTATCCTTTGGGTACAGATAATAAGTCGAGAGAAAACCAACATACTTAGAGGTAATGAGGACGTGGTAAATATGAGGATTTCTTCGATGGAGTCTTCTTACTCAGAGGTAATGAGGACGTGGCAGGAGTAGACACCATGAAGGGTACATAGAACAAATCAGAGGTAATATGGACGTGGAAGTTCTACGTGAGTGATGGTTTGTTTTTTATGGAAGTGAAACAACTCAGAGGTGACATCGACGTGGTTGCTTCGAAAAATTTGTGGATCTGTTACCCTTTGATGCACTGAAAGTGCGGGTAACAGTTCATGAGGAAAATGCTCTTTTAGGAAGGAAGTTTAGAGGTATGATCATACATGACTTACTACCAAGAAGAGGCGATATGGATTCATTTTGGGATGACCAGAGTGTAAGTTCAGCGGTACCTAAGGGCACATAACTTAACAGTCCGGTAGATTTGGAGGATGTCGTTTAGACATAATACTTCTTCAGGAACCTACCGTTGATGGATAACATGATCAAGTCTCCATTTTGTTTTACGAGGCGGTAAGCACCATTGGAGAATACAGCCTCGATGACAAATGGGCCTTCCCACTTTGGTTGGAATTTGCCGCCGGTTTTGTGAGTCATAACCATCGGCCTCCGAACTGCTAAACAAGATCGTCCACTTGGAATGTTCTTAGTTTAACCTTCCTGTTGAAAGCTTCTGAGACGCGTGCTCGATACAGCTCGATTCGTTTTGAGCTAACAAGCGCATCTCAACTAAGGCCTCCAACTCTTATAGCCGGCGACGGTAATTGTCATCCGTCGTCAATCGATAGGTGAGGGCTACGCGGAGCGAGGGAATTTGAGTCTCCAGTGGTAGAACTGCCTCACTCGCATACAGCAGAGAGAACGTGTGTTCCCGGTGGCCGTCTGGACTGTAGTACGGTACGCCCATAAGCATTCACCAAGCTTTTCATTCCAGTCGCGTTTGTTAGAAGACACGAACTTCTTAAGCAGCTTGATTATAGTTTTATTGAATGCTTCTGCCATTCTATTCGTCGTCAGATTGTACGGTGTTGAAGCAATTTTCTGGATTCGGTGTTGTAGAAGCATGGAAAAGAATAAAGAAAGACCTATGCGGCTCTGACAGAGTGATCCCCATGCGGCTCAGGATCCCCATGCGGATCAGAAGTCCATGCGGCTCAGGTGTCCATGCGGCTCGGATAGATCCATGCGGCTCAGAAAGAAGCCACGTGGCCTTCAACAGTTGTTCTCTACATTCGGCTGCATTTAATGCCCTGACGGCTGCTCTGACAAATGACAGCCATGACAGCTCTGACATAAGGTCGTAATAATGACTCTGACATGATGGCGTGATCTTAGGAAAGAGGAGAAAATCTTCTAACAGCTGGCAAAATCCACCAAGTCCCGAGGCCACTCCATACGGCTGTCCATCTGCATGCGGCTGCCTATACGTATCCCCATGCAGCTGTCCATATGCATGCGGCTGCCTATCCGTATCCCCATGCGGCTGTCTATCTGCATGCGGCTGCCTATCCCCATGCGGTTGCCCATCTACATGCGGCTGCCTATCCCCATGCGGCTGCCTATCCCCATGGGGCTGCCCCTCTGTATGCGGCTGTCTATCCTTATGTGGCTTTCCCTCTGCATGCGGCTGCCTATCCTCATGCGATTGCCCATCCACGTGCGGCTGCAGGTTTCATGCGGCTGCCGATGGTTATGACTCACAAAACCGCCGATAAATTCCAGCCAAAGTGGGAAGGTCCATTTATCATTAAGGCTGTATTCTCCAACGGTGCTTACCGTCTCGCAAAACAAATCGGAGACTTGCTCATGTTGCCCGTCAGTGGCAAGTTCCTGAAGAAATATTATATCTAATAAAATATCAACACACAGGGCTATAGGAGGGCCATGCGGCTAAGGCATATGCAGCCAGGAATGATCTCATGCGGCTGGAAGAGAACAACCCATGCGTCTAAATAGGGTCAGGCACATGCGGCTAAAAAGGGAAGGGCTTATGCGGTCAACGGGGTATCAGTCATATGCGGCTCGGAGATCCACTCAGTCATGCGGCTGAGAAAGGCAAGACATATGCGGTCAGGAGGATAGGAAACTCATGCGGCTGGCGGAGGATGGGTCTATGCGGCTGGCTGACCAATCAAGTACATGCGGCCGGAGAGGAGCAACCCATGCGGCTGCGGGGAGCAATGACTATGCGGTCAAGGGAAGCAAACCCATATGGCAGGGAGACTACGGTCTATGCGGCTCGCGAGTGTTGAGTTCATGCGGCTCAGGGTTGCTGGAAATTCATGCGGCCAGGAAGGACTGGGCCTCAGTCATGTGACTGAGAAAGAATACTTGCCGCATGAACTTGTCATGCGGTCAAGTCAAGGCAATAGCGCATGCGGTTGGAACTGACTTGCCGTATGAATGTTCATGCGGTCAAGTGCTACCATACGGCTCGGGACTGTGCTTCTTCTCCAAATTTCTGAGAAGAAGTACACCATAAGCCATGGCTTCCACGCTGCATAACTCTATCATCCAGAGCCCAAATCTGAACTTCCATATGTCAAAATGGGATAGAACAAAATTCTCAACAACATGGAACCATCAAAACTCGAAAATAACAATATTAGGTAGATCAAAATCCAAGAATTTTGAAAATAATATAAATATAGATCTACAAGAATCTAGCCATAGAAAGTAAAAATGTCAAGTTCTAAAGTAAGTTAGAATGCTATAAGGAAGAGAATGAAGCAATAAAATTGGAGTTCCTCCATGAAGCAAGTTGTACTTGCCTAGACATCTCTCTCCCTCTCTCTGGTAGGTGAAGAATTAATGGAGGGAAGAAGGAGAGTAATGAAGAGAAAGAAGGAAGTGGGATTAATAAATGGTAGTGGTGGTGGTAGGTAGGGGGTTCACCCTTTGGTTCATAATGAACCAATAGCAATCCCAAACCGAACTAAGCCAACCCGAACCAAGAATAACCAAGACAAACCAAACCAAGAAGATATGCCAATACAAGATAAAATACATATACGTATTCCAAATGCGTAATACGAACAACAGGCATTACAGCATCGAGTACCAAACTGGGGGTTGCTAGTTTGCCAATAACTCCACGTTCTGTTCCACCAGCGGAACCCCTAATGATCAAGTTACCCAAGTCATCCTCTCAGTCTTCATTTATACAGGGGGTGGCCGAAAAAGAACTATAACTGGCCAAGTATGTGGCTGCTCACACCGATGTTCCATCCGCAGATGATGTAATCCCGTTAGAAAAGATACCTTACTTCATCAATAAAGGGTTATCTTTGAACTACATCGAGCTTAATAAGCTTTGTACAATGTATGCTATGGAACACGGTATAGGCACTCACCTGCATACATAGGTGACAAATGTTTACACCGCAAATCAACTCAATCCCGTGGAAGACGCTTACCACATAATCGAGGGAGGGGACCATCCAATCATCTTCAGTCGGAAGAATAATCCGCAGTCCTTCACCATAGAAGAAGTCGATCTCGAATCGGACACCGGGAGATTGCCTCTCTATCTATATAGCCCGCAATCCAAATACCTCATGCAAAACAGGGGTATGATCTGGAGACTACGCCAGGTTTGAACTACGGCACTGGTCGACGATTACCTTTAAAGTCGCCGGTCCCGGCTGGCAAATCACAGGACTACTACAACAAGACCCGATGCAGACTTGGGTATGTTACGCCTACAACGACCCCTGAAGTCTCAGATGAGGAATGAGATTGGCTTTCACACTCAACCGGATCACAAACTTCTGATTCAGATATCAGCATCGGAGATGTATTCAGGCATGTCCTGTATGTCAATATGGCATTTGCTGATGCTTACGAAGAAGGTGAAGACTTTCCTGAACTCCTCGAATTAGAGCCATGGGCCCAACAGCTGGATGTGCAATGGGAGAAGCGGTTTGAACAAAAAGATCCTCCTACTGAAGATGAGGTCATACAACTAGATCTCGACAGTGACTCTTCTCCAAAACTAATCTTCGTTAGCAAAATCCTGACATACGAAGAGCAAGAATCACTATTGAAACTTGTCAAAGAATATATTTATGTATTCACCTGGAACAATAAAGACATGCCAGGGCTAAACCCCAATGTTGCTCTTCACAAGCTCAACATTCAGCCAAATGCAAAGCCAGTCAAACAACAGCAACGACGCTTCCGCCCAGGCATTATGGATGCGATCGAAGCCGAAGTCAACAAACTGATAGCCAGCGGCTTCATTCGTGAGGAACAACATCCGGACTAGGTCGCCAACATAGTATCGGTCCTCAAGAAGAATGGAAAGATTCGAATCTGCATCGACTTCCGCAATCTGAACGAGGCGTATCCCAAAGATGAGTTCCCCCTCCCTAGCACAGACATCATGATTAACAACACCTACGGCTTCGAACGTATGTCGTTCATAGATGGTTTCTCAGGGTACAACCAATCCAGATGTCTCCTGACGACGAAAGGCATACATCATTCCGAACACCAATAGGCATGTTCTGCTACACGGTCATGCCTTTCGGTTTAAAGAACGCTGGCACCACCTATCAGAGAGCTATGAGCATCATATTTAGAGACCACTTGCGTAAAATAGTGGAATACTAGGTTGACGACATCGCCGTCAAAAGTGGCTCTAAGGAAGATCATCTGTATGATCTAAGGACAGTGTTCGACATAATGCCAGCGCACAATTTGAAAATAAACCCCACGAAATCCTTCTTGGGCGTATCCAGCCGGAAATTCTTTGGTTTCATCATCAACTCCCAGGGTATCCACGTAGACCCTGAGAAGACGAAGACAATCATGGAGATAGGTCCCCCGAAAATCTTCGAGAACTCCGAGGCCTCTAAGGGATGTTAGCTTACATCAGAAGGGCGTCTCATTCGTATGGGATGAAGAATGCCAGCGTGCCTTCGATAGCATCAAAGAATATTTGTCGAACCCTCCAGTCCTGGTAGCGCCGGTCACTGGAAAACTATTCTTGCTCTATGTACGAGCAATGGAGCACTCCCTCGGTGCTCTGCTAGCACAAAACAACGATGCAGGCCATGAGCAGGCTATATATTACCTCAGTCGAATGATGATCGGGCCAGAGCACCGATATACTGCAGTGGAGAAGGAATGCCTCGCCTTGGTGTTCGCCATTCAAAAGACGCGATACTATGTCATGGGGCAAACCATACATGTGATATCACGAGTCAACCCCCTCAGGGTCCTCATGACTAAACCAGGGGCACTCAGCTCTCGCCTCGCTACATGGACAATATTACTGTCCCCCTACCATATGATCTTTCTTCCGCAAAAGGCTGTTAAAGGTCAAGCTCTGGCAGACTTTTTAGCAGCCCACCCAGGCTCGGAGTCGGCCAGAATATACGAAGAAATCCCAGATGAGATCGCCGACTCGCATGCGACCTCTCACGATGATATATGGTGAATGTTCTTCGACGGCGCTTCAAGGACCGGACCCAAGGACAACATCGTCGTCGGAGTCGGGGTGTTGCTGATTTCTCCTTCCGGACTGGTGATCAATCACGCTTACTCCCTCACGGAACCTTGCTCTAATAATGTGGTCGAGTACAACGCTTTAGTCATTGTCCTCCAACTTGCAAGAGAGCTGGGGGTAGAATATCTTGAAGCATACGGCGATTCACAGTTAATCGTCAATCAGATCCGGGGTTCATACGAAGTCCGCCATGAAGACATGATCCCCTATCACCAAATAGCAATCAACATCATCTCGTCATTTGAAGGGTTCTTCATCGAACACGTCCCCAGACTCTAAAATACCGAAGTCGATGCCTTAGCTGCCTTGCTGCTTCCCTAGCGGTTCCGAACTATGCTCATCAATCGGTGGATATGATAGGCCATGAACTGGTCTGTCCCAAGAACAACGTTCAATTCGTGGCGAGTTATTCTGCTCAGACGATCGACGAAGCACCAGACTGGAGACAACCATATATTGACTTCATAGTCTACGACATTCTGCTGGAGGACCCAAAGGAAGCTACCTCTATCAGAAGGCGTTCTCTCAGATTCTTCTATGATACAGAGACAAAAATGCTGTATCGTCGATCCTATGATGGATTATTACTTCGATGTCTGTCGAACGTAGAAGCCAAAGAAGCCGTACGCGAAGCCCATGATGGTGTCTACGGGGCCCATCAGCCTGGCCAAAATTACAAGACTGTCTTTGTCGAATAGGCAACTACTAGCCCACGATGGTAGCAGATGGGATAGACTATACAAGAAAGTACAAAGCCTGCCAAGTCCACGCGGACTTCATCCACCAGCCATCCAAATTTCTACATCCGACAGTGGCGTCCTAGCCATTCGAAGCATGGGGAATGGATATTATCAGTCCGATCACTCCACCTTCTTCCCAAGGACATCGTTTCATACTCTCAATCACGAATTACTTCTTCAAATAGGCGGAAGCTGTTCCGTTTGCAGAAGTAAAGACTTCAAACATGATCAGCTTCCTCAAGCATCATGTCATCTATCGCTTTGGACTGCCCCGAGGATCATGCATGATAATGGTCCGCATTTTGCAAGCCACGCCTTCTATCGGTTCTGCGAAAAGCACCGCATCCAGAATATTACTTCAACACCATACAATCCGGCAGCGAATGGGTTGGCAGAAGCATTCAACAAAACCATCATCAAGTTGCTCAAAAAGTTCGTATCATCCAACAAACGCGACTGGAATGAGAAGCTGGACGAATGCTTATGGGCGTATCGTACTACAGTTCGAACAGCCACAGGAAACACACCATTCTCCCTGGTATACGGGAGTGAGACAGTTCTCCCATTGGAGACCCAAATACCCTCGCTCCGCGTCGCTCTCACTTACCAATTGACGACGGACGATAACGACCATCGCCGGCTACAAGAGTTGGACGCCTTAGATGAAAACCGCCTATTGGCTCAGCAACGAATCGAACTATACCAAGCACGCATCTCCGGAGCCTTCAATAAGAAGGTTAAAATCAGAACATTCCAAGTGGGCGATCTCGTTCTGGCAGTTTGGAGGCCGATGGTTATGACTCACAAAACCGCCGATAAATTCCAGCCAAAGTGGGAAGGTCCATTTATCATTGAGGCTGTATTCTCCAACGGTGCTTACCGCCTCGCAAAACAAATTGGAGACTTACTCATGTTGCCCGTCAGCGGTAAGTTCCTGAAGAAATATTATGTCTAAATGACATTCTCCAAATCCCAGAGTGTTGAGTTATGTACCCGCCGGTGCCGCTGAACTCGCATTCAGAAAATCCCAGATCATTGAGTTATGTACCCACCGGTACCGTTGAACTCACATTTACAAAAGTCCAGAGTATTGAGTCATATACCCGCCGGTACCGCTGAACTCACATTTACAAAATCCCAGCTTATTGAGTCATGTACCCACCGGTACCGCTGAACTCTCATTTATAAAAGCCCAGATTAATAAGTCATGTACCCATCGGTACTGCTGAACCCACATTTACAAAAGCCCAGAGTATTGAGTCATGTACCCGCCGGTACCGCTGAACTCACATTCACAAAATCCCAAATTATTGAGTCATGTACCCACCGGTATCGCTGAACTCACATACGAAATCGCAGATTATTTAGTCGTGTACCCACCGGTACCACTGAACTCACATTCACAAAATCCCAGATTATTGAGTTATGTACCCGCTGGTACTGCTGAACTCACATTCGAATATCCCGAATTTCCTGAGTTATTCACCCTCTGGTACCTCTGAACTCACGCTTTTCCTCCAAATATCCCAGATTGCTGAGTTATGTACCCGCCAATACCGCTGAACTCACATCCCGACTATAAATCTTCCAGAATGACGAGTCATGTACTCTTTCGTACCGTTGAACTCACATTCTTCCTCCAAATATTCCGGATTGCTGAGTTATATACCCGCAGGTGCCTCTGAACTTACATTTCGGTCACTCTTTTAGGTAGTAAGTCATGTATGACCATACCTCTGAACTTATTCTTCTGAAAGAGCTCTTCCCTCATGATCCATTACCCGCACTCCCAGTGCACAAAAAGGGTAACAGATCCACAAAATTCCCAAGACGACCACGTCGATGTTACCTCTGAGTCATCTCACTTCCGCCAAAAATAAATCACCCCTCTACATAGAACTTCCATGTCCTCATTACCTCTGAGTCATTATATGTACCCCTTCATGGAGCCCACTCCTGCCATGTCCTCATTACCTCTGAGTGGGAAGGCTCCATCGAAGAAACTCTCATATTTGCCATGTCCTCGTTACCTCTGAGTAAGTATGTTGGTTCTCTCCCAACTTATTATCCGTATCCAAAACTAGGGTACGCCAAGGATAATGGGTCCACAAAAGCCTCTCATTGGGGCAACCACTATAAAATAAAGAATAAAGCGAATGTATTTCGTCCATTCAAAAGCGGTAACATTCATATAACTATATCTCACGAGCAAGCCAAAAAAGTTCTCTATCATTTCATTCAAATAAAAGGGAAGAAGATTACATCGATATACAAAAGAAGCAAGACACAAACTGCAGCTAAAGACAGACAGAAATATCAAGACAAAGGACAGACATTTATGGGAACCCACGAATACTAGTTACGGGGGCGCATATACCAATCCCTCAACCATTTTGCGTATGAAGGATGTACTTGAGCAAGATCATCGTCTGAGATAGGAAGATCATAACTCCCAATACTACCGCCGTCAAACTGGGCACCAGCTCTCATTTTTGTTCCTCCGTTTCTGGTGTTACCTCCTCATTTACAAGCGATGATTCTTGTTTGAAAGAGGGCAATAACTCTTCCTTCACAATGATCTCAGTCTTCGGCAGGGTTGCTGAATCAAAGATAAAAAGAAACAAAGTCAAAAGATGGTCAAGGCGTTATACGGCTTTGATCGACATATTATTATGCGGCTCGGTTATGGGACATATATACGGCCCATACAATTCAAACAATTTACATTAATGGCATGTGCATAAAGCATGCAACAGAGCCGTTGTTATGGTTTCGAAGTATATGACTTCCCCAAATCCTTACCCTTAACAGCAGGATAAACGTCAGAATGAGCTTTGGGTGCCACAGCCGATGTCGAGGCCACGCCCATACCCTTCGCCACAGCCTTCACCGCAACCTTGGAAGACTTGAAAGCCATTGCTGATGATCAAAAAAGGAACATGAAGACAAGAAAGCTAGGGCAAGAGCAGAAAGTAAAGAAGTCTTCTTTCCAAAAACACGCTGTTATTTATAGACGAAGCCCATAGACCGACGCATCGATCTATATGCAATGAACCGACTCTTCGGTTATCAAGGCGATCCGACTATTCATGGCTAAACTTTTGGGATCCTGCCCCAAAAAGCGACTTTAAATCTGACAGCAAATCAAAGACAATCAATGCAGAAATTTGCACACACGGCATGAAGACGTGGCAAGGAGCCTATGTGGCCAGACAGCCTATGCGGCTCAGATGGCCATACGATTGAGGAGGCCATGCGGCTGAGACATCCATGCGGCCAAAACATCCTATGCGGCTCAAAGAGTCTTTACATGGCCATTCTTCTTATTCAAAGTATTTTAATTTTGTAAATTGAAAACTTTGAAGGGGGTCTAGTAGAAGCATGGAAAAGAATAAAGAAAGACCGATGCGGCTCCGATAGAAGGATCCCCATGCGACTCAGGTTTCCCATGCGGCTCAGAAGTCCATGCGGCTCAGGGGTCCATGCTGCTCGGATAGATCCATGCGGCTCAGAAAGAAGCCACATGGCCTTCAACAGTTAATCTCTATATTCGGCTGCATTTAATGCCTTGGCGACTGCTCTGACAAATGACAGCCATGACAGCTCTGACATAAGGACGTAATAATGACTCTGACATGATGGCATGATCCTAGGAAATAGGAAAAAATCTTCTTACAGCTGAAAAAATCTACCAAGTCCCGAGGCCACTCCATACGGTTTCCCGCCTACATGCAGCTGCATATCTGTATCCCCATGCGGCTGCCTATCCGTATCACCATGCGGCTGCCCATCTGCATACGGTTGCCTATCCCTATGCGGCTGCCCATCTGCATACGGCTGCCTATCCCCATGCGGCTGCCCATCTGTATGCGACTTCCTATCCCCTTGCGGTTGCCTATCCCTATGCGACTGCCCCTCTGTATACAGCTGCCTATCCTCATGCGGCTGCCCTTCTGCATGCGACTGCCTATCCTCATATGGCTGCCCATCCACGTGCGGCTGCTGGTTTCATACGACTGAGAGGACCCCCCATATGCGGCTCGGCCATGACGGTCCAGTTGAGACACGTGGCGCTCTTTGCTATAATTAAGACACGTGGCAGTCTTATCTTCCCTGGAATTATGGGTGCTAACAAATCCTAACAAAATCAGATTTGTTGCGATCGTCATAATTGCCCAGATCAAATCAAATCAAGCAAATTGAACACATGGCAGGCTATCACAAATCACGAATATTTATGGCAATCAACATTTATTGCCCACAGATATTTGATGTAATCACATTAATTGCTCAAATCTATTATATTCAAGATGAATGGCCCAGATTAATTGATCCTTAACCGCCGACTTCTCAAGGAGGCAATCATTTGCAAACCCTAATGATCACACCCCCACCTCTATAAATAGCAAGGTGCCATTCCCTTGCAAACCCTGGAGAATTTAGGAGAGAAGAGCAGAAAAAAGAGAGAGAGAGCACTACAGAGACATCCAGAGATCCAGCAACCGAAGGCACAAGGGTGTCTCCCCACACGTCCAAGAGCATTTCTTCACCAGAGCCAAGGCTACATCCAATCGTCCAAGGAGTAAGGCAGGGCTACCGTCGCTTTCCCGAGCCTCTATCGTCACCTTCCAGAATCAAAAATAAACAATTGTACTTAGATTGTTGTACCTAGGTTTTCGTTCCTAGGCTTTTTTGTACGAATGAGTTTTTATTGTGAAGTAAAAGTCCAGTCCTCCGATATAATTATTCTGTTCTTTTATAATTCATAGAAAACAGGTATTTGTCATAAAACTGATAGAAGGCGTGGCTTGCGAACTACAAAACATTATCGTGGATGATCCTTTGAGACAGTCCGAAGCGATAGATGACGTGATGCTTGAGGAAGCTGATCACATTTGATGTCTTCACCTTTACAAGCGGGACAACATTCGCCCATTTGGAGAAGTAATCTGTAGTTGCCAGTATAAAGCGGTGCCCTCTGGATGAAGGTGGGGTGATAGGACCAATGATATCCATTTCCCATGCCTCAAATGGCCAGGATGCCACCGTTGGATGTAGGAATTCAGATGGTTGATGTATAAAATTTGCGTGGACTTGACAAGCTTTGTACTTTCTTGCATAGTCTATTGCATCTGCCACTATCATAGGCCAGTAGTAGCCCATCCGGCGAAGGCGATCTTACAATTTTGAGCCAGGTTGATGGGCCCAGCAGACGCCGTCATGTGCTTCACGTACAGCTTCTTTGGCTTCTGTATTGGACAGACACCGAAGCAGTAATCCATCGTATGACCGCGGATACAGTATCTTTGTTTCTGTATCATAGAAGAATCTAAGAGAACGTCTTGTAATAGAGGTGGCTTCTTTCGGGTTCTTCGGCAAGATGCCATAAACTACAAAGTCGATAAATGAGAGCCTCCAATCCTGTGTCTCGTCGACCGTCAGGGAAGAATAACTCTCAAAAAATTGGACGGTGTTCTTGGGACAGACCAACTCATGGCCTATTACGTCCACCAAATGATGAGTATATTTTGGGACAGGCAGGGAAGCGGCCAGTCCTGCTAAGGCGTCGGCTTCATTGTTCCGGAGTCTCGGAACATGTTCTATGAAGAACCCTTTCAGAGACGTAATGATGGCGATTGCTATCTGATGATAGGGGATCATGTCTTCATAGCAAACTTCTTATAAACCCCAGATTTGATTTACGATTAACTGTGAATTGTCGTATGGTTCCAGGTACTCTACCTCCAGCTCTTTTACAAGTCGAAGATCGATAACCAAGGTGTTGTACTCGACTACGTTGTTCGAGCAGGGTTCTGTAAGGGAATATGCCCGATTGATCACCAAGCAAGAGAAAGAAATCAGTACCACTGTGACCCCAACGACAATGTTGCCCTTAGGCCCGGTTCATGAAGCACCGTCGAAGAACATTCGCCAGACGGAATCATCGGAAGCCATGTTTGAATTGGCGACCTTGTTTGGAATCTCTTCATATATTCTGGTTGACTCCGAACTTGGATGAGCTGCTAAAAAGTCCGCCAGAGCTTGACCTTTGATGGCCTTTTGCGGGATGAAGATCATGTGGTAGGGAGCCAATAATATTGCCAGGTAGCGAGGCGAGAGCTGAGTGCACCCGGCTTTGTCATGAGGACCCTGATGGGGTTAACTCTCGATATAACATGGATGGTTTGTCCTGTAACATAGTATCGCATGTTCTGGATAGCGAACACCAAAGTAAGATATTTCTTTTCTATGGCAGTATATCTAAGCTCAGGCCCAATCATCATTCGACTGAGGTAATAGATAGCTTATTCATGCCCCGCATCATTGTTTTGTGCTAGTAGAGTACCGAAGAAATGCTCTATCGCTCGTACATAAAGAAATAATGACTTTCCAGCAACCGGG
Source organism: Iris pallida (assembly GCA_029216955.1). Classification (NCBI taxonomy): domain Eukaryota; kingdom Viridiplantae; phylum Streptophyta; class Magnoliopsida; order Asparagales; family Iridaceae; genus Iris; species Iris pallida. The sequence goes on along the minus strand of JANAVB010040018.1, from coordinate 7,607,981 downwards.
GCGACCAGAACTGGAGAATTTGATAGATATTCTTTGATGTTGTCGAACGCGCGTTGCACCCCTCATCCCATATGAATGAGATACCCTTCTTCATGAGGTGGGTGAATAGTTGACATTGCCCGGAGCGGTTAGAAATGAACCTCCTGATGTAAGCTAGCCTCCTTTGAAGGCCTCGGAGTTCACGAAGATTTCTCGGAGGACCCATCTCCATGATTGTCTTCGTCTTCTCCAGATCTATAGGTATTCCTTGGGCAGTAATGATAAATCCCAAGAATTTTTGACTAGATACGCCCAAGAAGGATTTAGTAGGATTTATCTTCAAGTTGTGCGCTCGTATCTGGTCGAATACCGTCCTCAGATCCTGCAGATGGTCTCCCTTAGAGCGTCTTTTGACAGCGATGTCATCAACATAACAATCCATCGTCTTACACAGGTGATCTCTGAAAATGACACTCATGGCTTTTTGATATGTGGCACCGACATTCTTTAAACCGAAGGGCGTGACTGTGTAACAGAACACGCCAATCGGTGTTCGGAATGATGTATGCTTTTCGTCGTCAAAAAACATCTTGATTTGGTTGTATCCTAAGAAGCCGTCCATGAATGCCATACGCTCAAAGCCACATGTGTTGTCGATCATGATGTCCATGATGGAAAGAGAGAACTCATCTTTAGGACATACTTCATTTACATTTCGGAAGTCGATGCAAATTCGAATCTTTTTATTCTTCTTGAGGACTGATACTATATTGGCGACCCAGTCTAGATGTTGCTCCTCCCGGATGAAGCTGCTAGCTATCAGTTTGTTGACCTCAGCTTCGATAGAATTCATGATGTCCGAGCGGAAGCGTCTTTGCTTTTGCCTGACCGACTTTGCGTTTGGATGAATGTTGAGTTTATAAAGTGCAACCTCAGGATTTAGCCCTGGCATGTCTTCATAGCTTCAGGCAAGCACGTCAATGTACTCTCTGATGAGTTGCAAAAGTGTCTCCCGCTCTTCGTCTGTCAGGCTTTTGCTGACGAAGATTGGCTTTGGAGAGGACTCATCGCCGAGGTCAACTTGCATAACCTCATCTTCTGTGGGAGGTTCACAGAGTTCGAAGCATTTCTTCCACTGTGCATTTAGTTGCTGGACCCAAGGTTCTAACTCGAGAAGTTCATGTACATCTTTGTCTTCTTCGTAGGCATCAGCAAATGCCATATTGACAGACAGAGCTTGCCTGAATACTTTTCCGATGCTGACATCTGAATCCGAAGTTGGTGATCCGATTGAGTGTGAATGCTAGTCATATTCCTCATCTGAGCTTTCAGAAGTTGTTTTAGGTGTAACATAACCTAGCCCACGTCTGGTCTTGTTGTAGTAATCTCGTGGTTATACCATGTTCCACAGCATACATGTTACAAAGGTTATTAAGCTCGAGGTAGTAAAAAGATAGCCCTTTATTGATGAAGTAAGGTATCTTTTCTAGGGGAATTACATCATCTGCGGACAGAACATCAGTGTGAGCAGCCACATACTTGGCCACCACTAACTATTCTTCGGCCACCCCCTGTGTCAATGAAGACTGGGAGGACGACCTGGGCAGCTTAATCATCAGGGGCTCCACTGGTGGAGCAGAACGTAGAGTCATCGGAGCACTAGTGACCCCCAGTTTGGTGCTCGGTACTGGGCGGGGAGTTGTTGGCTCGTTAGCAGTCCCTGGCTTAGCGCTCGACTGTTGACTCATTCTGGGAAGACGAATCGTCATCGGCTTGACAGAGGGATTGAGCTCCTCTGTTTGTTGCTGGCCGGCTCTCGACAGCCTGATTGTCAGTGGCCCGTCGTGGGTCTTGGCCCTTGGCCAGATCTTGGCAGTCAGATTATCATCTGCTCCTTTTGTGCAGTGAGCACTGGAAGACCAGTTGCTTCTCTACCCATAGTGACTGTCAGAGGTACAGTCCTTTCTGGTTTACGGGGTTGGAGATGGATCCTTAAAGGTTCCTTCGACCCCATAATAGCCTCCATCTGATCTTGAACATCTTTATTGATCAGGTGCCTCTTGGATTATTTGTACAAGCAAGAATCTGAATAATAGGATTCGACCCCTTTAAAGGGATCGATGTCGGCAAATTTCATCCTCACGAAGCCGTGCTTGTCGACGTACTTGAAGTACTGGTTCAATATAGAGGACACGATCATGTAATCATGTATCCACGGACGCCCAGGAGAATATTGTAGGAGGTGTCTGCATCGCTGACATAGCAGGTTACTTCTGACTGAAGGTTGCCAATTTGGCACTTCAGGCGAATCTTCCTAACGGAATAGCTCCTTCCAAAATTGAAACCGCTGATGGCGGTACTGGTAGGAGTCAGCCGATGCATAGGGATGCACAGATGATGAAGCAAGATCTTCGGGATAATGCTTATCAAAGAATCGGGATCAATGTGCATCCGATCCACCTTGACGTCGCCGACATATCCAGTATAATAAAGAGGGCGATCATGCAAGTTTGTCTTGATGAGCATATCCTACGGAGTAAAGATAATGTTGGGCATTGCACCGGTACAAGCACTGTCCTGGACATCGGTCGGCGGGCTTTTCCAGTAAGGTTGACCTGAGCCAGATATACATCGGTATTCTGGAGTGCCTCCCTCAGTGCTGTGCGAACATCTTTGGAGAGTCTCAAGAGCTCGTATAATGACAATTTTGTCGGTGTGTTAGCCAGTTGTACAAATTGTCAAAATTGTAGGGCTTTTCCAGCCCGTGAGGAGTGTCTTTCTGGAGCGGCTTGTCAAAGCGGGTCTCCTTTGGCTTCGGTTTGTTGACCGATGGAGGCTGAAAAGGTCCTGGAGCGTCAGTCGCGGCCGACTGGCATTCTTCAATCGAGTTACCCGGTGTAGGTTGGGATTGTGCACCAGACCGGGTGACGACAGCCGTAGCTTCTTCGACATCTGTCGAGATTGTGCGACAGGACTTGATTTTCCCACCCTTTTTCTTACCGACGGAGGGTGGTACGAACTGAGTCACTTCAGGTACCCGGTTCGGATGGACCCACATGACCTCCCCTCGTGATGTGGTGAGGGGCACTATACCAGCAGCTGGTCTCGGGGAGGTAGAAGATTAGCGACCTCCATCTTTGCCCGGAGGACGGGTACTACTCCATCTTGAGTCTTTGTCGGAGGGAAGCTGATGAATTGGACTGACACCATGTTGGCTGCCACGGTCACCTCCTCGAAATTAATGGCCAGGGCCTTAGAATCGATGAGGTTCTGAATATGCCGCTTCAGTTGGAAGCAGTCTTGTGTAGCATGGTAGACGTAGTGGTGGTAGTGGCAGTACTTTGTGCTCTCCATCTCTGCAGGACGAGGTTTACGCTTTGGAGGAGGGAGCTGAATTCGATCTCCTTATACGAGCATGTCAAGGATGGGCTTGACATGACTGTCTTCGAAGGAGTAAGTCATCTACGGCTACTGCTTCTCTGCCGACTTTGGTTCAGTCTTCCGGGCTGTGTCAGCCACCGTAGCCTGTTTGCCCTTGTTGTCTCGGTTGTTGGAGGAATTACTGCCGTTGTTGTTATTGGCATTAGGGCGTTTGCTCTTGTCCTCTCCTTCCGAGATGTGCAATCCCAGTTGGCGAGCTTTCTTCAACTTGTCTTCTGCGCCAGTGGCGCTGATGATAAAAGTCTTCCAGTCCTTGAATTGACTTTCGCCCATCCAGAGGCTGATTGTGGGGAGCAGCCTCTTTTGGCAGATTTCAATCAAGGAAGATTCCGGATTACCGGAGGGCAACTTCATTGCGATTTGGCGAATCCGCTCAATGTAGTTTCTTGTCAACTCCTTCTCTTCTTGGACAATATCAATGAGGGTTGACATTGTGACATCCTATCACACCTCATAAAACCTCTCCAAGAATATACGTTTGAAGTCGACAAAGAAATGGATGTAGTTGTCCGGCAAGTTACGGTACCAGTCGAATGCGACCTCCAATGTCCCATGAACAAATGTGTAAGGATGGCATCATTATGTGGCAGATGATCTGTTGTGACCTCAAAGTAGGTCACGTACCGGCTTGCAGCGGTCTTGCCATCTTATGGATTAATGTTGAATGGCTTGTACCGAGGAGGGAAGGGGACATCTCTCCATGCAGCGGGATACGGTTGTCGTATCCTGAGGTCCTGAGAGTTTTCTCGGGTGTGAAACATTGCCCGAAGCTCTTGGACCTCTCTTCTTGCCTCCCTAGCCTCGTCTGCAGCAGTGGGAGCCGATGTCCCGGGTGGATTGTCACCCGGGGTTGGTGCAGTTGTGTTTGAGTCCACGTTGACGGCGGGACCCATGCTTGTCTGGTCAGGCATACTTTCTTGGAGAGTCGGCAGGGCTGCCTTAATCTCGTCTATTGATTTGACCAAGGTATAAAGTATGGCCTCAAGAGTGTCGAGGCGCTGTCGATCGCTAGGACCATCCTGGTCATTTTTAGTCATAAATACTGTTCTCATGCGGGGAACAGTAGAAGGAACTGTGGAGGATGTGCTCTTCGAATCATACCCCTGAATGGAGAAGTCGTCGGGATATGTAGGAATGTTCTCCTCCGGTTCGGACTCAGGGGAAGTGTTACCCCCTGCATATGAGGTTGCTTCATCTTAGGACCCATGGACATCTGGGTTCGTTGCATCTGTTAGGGGAACTGTCTCCCCTGGTTGATCTTCTTGGAACACCGGATTGTCATAGATGTTCCGAGGGGTGTTACCCCCAGCTTCGGCTACCCCTTGAGGTACAGTTGATGAATCCCCCAGTGTTGAAGATTTCATCTTTGAGCGGGTACCCTGGTAAACTCCTCCTGAGGTAGTTGTGGACATCCGCTTGGATGCGAGTTTCCTGGCCACGCTGGTTGAGATCGTCGGACTGGAAACATTTATCTTCTTTCCCGCCTTGTCGGTAGTGATTTTCTGAGCAGAATTGTAAGAGGTGACATGAAGTGCCTCATCTCCTGAGCTTTGTTGCAGGACCGGTCCTGGCTTCTGCAATGGTTGGAAGACGGACTGTCGGTCCTCTTGTACTGCCATCTTGCTGCAGCAGCAGTTGACAATGACTTTAGTACAGTTATGTCCTTGAAAGGACTCTCTGTACACCAAGCTTTTTTCTCTTTCCTTGTGCTTGTGAAGAATCACATCACGTAAGTCACTTGTTTTGTGGGCCCGGGAGTCCCGAGCACACGAGTGTGTTGGCACCACGTTTGCTTCCTGATTGGGAGACTCTTGGGAATCACTTTGTCCGTTTGCCGTCGGGGGCTGGACACGGTCGGTTCTGTAAAACTTTCCATCAGAGGCCCGCCTAATAGTGAGAGGATCTCTCTGATGGTCAGAGGTTGGGACAGCAGACTGAACTCGACGAGCCCGCGCTGCCCTAGACTTCTTCCCTCTAGCACCCAAGGGCGCTTAGTAGTCCAAATTGTGCCGTACAGAGTCTGGCACATCTTTATAGGAGCACCTGAGGTCAAGACTGCATGAGAGGCGGTCGAAGACTGAACCCGAGCCGCATGGAGTAGATGGTCTACGGCTGGGATTGGTGGCCGCATAGGCTGTCTGCATACGGCTGGCATATGTGGCCGCATGAGCAGTCTGCATGCGGCTGGCATTTGTGGCCGCTTGAGCAGTTTGCATGCGGTTGGAAGCTGTGGCCCCATGAACCTTCTGTATGCAGCTGTAAGTCATGGCCGGCTGGAAGTCGTGGCCGCATGAGCCTCCTCCATGCGGCTGGAAGTTTCGGCCGTATGAGCTTTTTGCATGCGGTTGGCTTTTGTGGCCGCATGAGTCTTCATGCGGCTAGCGCCCTTATGCGGCTTCATCCTGGACAGCATAGAGTCCCTCTTTGCCCCTGCAAGTCCAGCATCGTAGTATTTTTCTCTGCTGGACTTAGGGACAGCAGAGTCCTGTAAGGTCTGAAGTGGGGCCGTATGAGAGTCTTCTCCGCAGTCTTGGGCAGCAGAGAGCATTTCTTGCAGAGCTTGGGGAGAAGAAAATGATTTGGGCCTCCACTCTCTGCGGGCCTTCTTCGTGCGGGCTTGCTTCTGGACTGGGCCAACACTCCCGTCGGAGAGCATTTCTTCAAATGCCTGCTGGTCAAAGCGCACGACCAGCATCTATTGCATGGAGCTAGGTTTGGCTGCGTCCGATTGCATCACAAACTTCTCAGCAGTGGAGAAGTTAGTCCCCAGCAGAGTCGCCATCGTATTTGCCATTGATTATCAAAGAACAGAATAGTTTTATAGGAGGACTGATCTTTAATTCACAATACAAACTCGCTCGTACAAAGATAGCCTAGGAACAAAACCTAGGAAAAGCAATCTAAGTACAATTGTTTCGTTTTTGATTCTTGGGGGTGACGGTAGAGGCTCGGAAAAGTGATATCAACTTTTTCTTACTCCTTGGACGATCGAACTCGGTCTTGGCTCCGGTGAAGAAGTCTCTCTCTCTCTGCGTATATCTCCTGTTATGTGTGTATTTTTTTCTGCGTGCTTCTCTTGCTCTGTCTCTATGCAAAGGAATACTCCCATACTATTTACAGGAATTTGTGATGAATGGGGTGGCAGTAACTATGCCTTGAAAAGTGGGCGGTTGGGGATTAGTTAATATTAACTTTGATCTGTTTGTTGGAAATCAATCTGGGTTGTTGTGTTGGTTGCAATAAATCTGCATTATTATGATTTGTTGGTTGTAATAAATCCGAGTGGATAAGTCTTAGTCAATATTCTGCCATGCGTCCCAACTGCCATTATGTCGCGAGCCGCATGAACGAGGCATCCTGGCAGAGCAGCATGAGTGTGGTCTGGTAATTGACCCGCATGAGGATGGCATGACAACCGAGCCGCATGGGGGTGGCCCCCACAATCGAGCCGTATTAGGATGGCCTCACCGAGCCGCATAATGGTGGCCTCTCAACTGAGCCGCATGAGGATGGCCTCACCGAGCCGCATGAGGATGGCCTCACAATCGAGCCGCATGGGGGTGGCCCCCACAACCTAGCCGTATAAAGATGGCCTCACAACCGAGCCGCATGGGGGTGGGCCCCACAACCGAGCCGCATGAGGATGGCCTCACAATCGAGCCGCATGGGGTTGGCCCCCCAACCGAGCCGCATGAGGATGGCCTCACAACCGAGCCGCATGTGGGTAGCCCCCACAACCGAGCCGCATGAGAATGGCCTCACAACTGAGCCGCATAAGGGTGGCCCCCCAACTGAGCCGTATAAGGGTAGCCCCTCATCTGAACCGCATAAGGGTGGCCCCCACAACTGAGACGCATATGGGTGGCCTCACGTCAAAGCTGCATGGCAGTCCTTGAAGCGATCCGCATAAAGAGCTTTGGAATTGGTGGATCGTGCCAGCAATAAAGATTTTTTTCGTCTCTCTAGGAGTACGTCATTATGTCAGAGTCATCATTTTACCTTTATGTCAGAGCTGTCAATCCTTTGTGTCAGAGCTGCCGTATTGTGTCAGAGCATTTAATGAGCCAGCTGCACAGAGTAGTTATGGCAAGCTGTAGAGGCCCATTTTTGAACCGCACTGGGCCATGTGGCTTTTCCCGAGCCGCATGGAGCTATCGGGGACTTTCGAGCCACATGAAGCTCTAAGGGACTTTTGAGCCACATGAAGTTCTAAAGGAATTTTGAGCCGCATGAAGCTCAAAGGGACTTTTTAGCCGCATGAAGCTCAAAGGGACTTTTGAGCCGCATGAAGCTCTAAAGGATTTTTGAGCCGCATGAAGCTCTAAGAGATTCTTGAACCGCATGAGACTCCACCCTATTTCGAGCCGTATGGACTTTCTTGTTCTTTTCCATGCTTCTACAGACACCCCTGGGTGCCCAAGGCGGCTGCGACGAGCAGCACGATGGAGGGGACTGTGCTCCAGAACATTCTGACCGACGAAACCCTAAAAAAGATTTCTGCTACTGTCGCCATGCCGCCTCGCTCGATTCCCACTCCAAAAAAGCACAGCGAAGGATGTGGCTCTCTTGTGGTTGGCCTAACAAAGGCACAACGTCGAAGGAAGCACGCAATAGCTCAACTGCTTACGGAGGGAGTGGTGTCGACAAGAAGATCTATCTTTGACAGAATTGGATAAGGCTACATTGGACTCTTAACGTTACCTACCTCATGGAGGTAACTTAAAGAGATCCAAGGGAGCACGTGCCCTACGTGGCCAAAGCGCTATGACAACCACTACATTGGATTCTGAATACTATACACCCTCTGGGGTAGTAGAAAGAAATCTAAGACAGCACACACCTTGTACAACCAACGTGCTATGCCAATAGTCGACCAAAGGCCCGTGTTGACAGTCACACGTGCAGCCAATAGAAAGCTATACAAAACTGGTTCAAGTGCCTCAATGCCTCGATCGGTAGAACCTCGCTGTCGCTTGAGCACTCAAGTGCATAACTCGAGCCAGGGGCACACTCCACTGAGAAAGACTTATGCGAACAGTGTTCCTATAAGCATGTAAGGAGTCTACCTCATTAGCAACTTTTTGATCAGGACCTGAGCGTACTTCACATGCAGGAACTCCGAGGAGGGAAGCTATCTTCATATCCTCACTCCTGCAGGCAGCTTCCCTATATGTACAATGGGAGTATAAGAATGAAGACCCCAATACTTTCCGACAAGCGTAAAACAGTAGAGGAGACTATGGTGCAAGAAATGCCTAAACCAAGGCATACTTGCACCCAGATCACCATCAACTAATGTTGTCACTCGGTAGCCACATCGCCACCAAAGAGATAGTTCGTCTTCCAAAGACAGCGACCAATGGCGGTCGTACATCAGGGACTCGACCGGGGGTCGACGAGCAAGGAAAAAGAGGAACTCTGTGTTGCTCCATGCAACGCGACGTGGGGTTCTCCATCTCTTAAGCAGCTATCCAAAAATCCTTCCACCTCGGCCAACAAGCCCAAGAGGCAGCCTGGGTGTAGCAAGACGAAAGAGCCCAGCACAGGTGTGTTCCAACAAATGCATGCCAAGTCTGGCTCCTTGCAATTAAATATCAAGCACAAAAAACTAAAAATGAATTAAACTTGATTGCAAACTCGCTTGTACAAGAGAAAGCCTAGAAAGAAATCCTAGGAAACAAACTAAGTACAATTATTTAGTTTTGATTCTAGGGGGTGACGATAGAGGCTCGGGAAAGTATAGCAACTCTGCCTTACTCCTTGGACTATCTGATACGGTCCTTGCCATTGAAGAAATTGCCCTTCGTAGGTTGCCAGCCTTTTTTTTTCAACCATTTGCATTGGTGTGGTGTCCTGCTATTTATAGTGATTTCAGGATGAAAGATATTTGAGCCGCATAGATGGCCACATGGCCACGTGACTGCAATAGTACTTGAAGACTCGCTCTTTGGCTGCCAGCTGGTGGTTTGTTGAGATTTCTTTATTAGAGCAAATCTGGGTGGTTGAGACTTGGTCAAATTCCCATGTGTCCCCCCACAACATAGTAAAATCAGTCTTCTGCGGTCCGAATCAACTTGGCCGCATGCGGTACCAAGAGTCTTTCTTCTGCAGGCCTGGATTGGCTTGGCCGCATGAAATCTCAAGAGCCTTCCTTCTGCCGTTCGGATCATCTTGGCCGCATGAGGTCTCAAGAGTCTTCCTTCTTCGGCTCAAATTGGCTTGGCCGCATGAGGACTTCAAAAAACTTCCTTTTGCGGCTCGAATCATCTTGGCCGTATGAAGTCTGAAGAGTCTTCCTTCTGCGGCTCAAATTGGCTTGGCTGCATGAGGTCTTCAAGAGACTTGCTTCTGCAGCTCGGATCATCTTGGCCGCATGAAGTCTGAAGAGTCTTCCTCCTGTGGCTCAAATTAGCTTGGCCGCATGAGGTCTTGAAGAGACTTCCTTCTGCGGCTTGGATTATCTTGGCCGCATGAAGTTTGAAGAGTCTTCCTCCTGCGGCTCAAGTCCACTTGGCCGTATGGGGTCTCCAAGAGCCTTGCTTCTGCGGCTCGATTTTACTTGGCCGTATGGGTTCTTCGATAGCCTTGCTTCTGCGGCTCGAGTCAACCTGGCCGCATGGGATCTTCGAAAGCCTTGCTTCTGCAGCTCGAGTCCACCTAGCCGCGTGGAGTAATGATCCGCATAAACACAGACTGCCTTGGTGGTGGAGCCACTATCTTGTGGCAGCAGTAGTTGATGGCGGCTTGGGTGCAGTTATGTCCTGGAAAGGGCTCCTTATATATCAAGGTTGCTTCTCTCTCCTTGCGTTTGTGAATGACAACCTCTCGCAAGTCGAGAGCAGATTGATCTACCTTTGCATCCTTTTTGTGGGCCCGGGTATCCCGAGCGCCCGGGTGCGTAGGTGTCATATTTGCTCCCTGATCTGAGGCTAGTAAAAGGACTTGCTTTCGATCATTATAGAAAGACTTTTAGGACCATCATATTTGCTCCCTGATCACCGGCTAGTAAAGTACTATGCTCGATCATTGTAGGAAGGCTTTTGGGACCATCATATTTGCTTCCTGATCACCGGCTAGTAATATACTGCGCTCGATCATTGTAGGAAGACTTTTGGGACAATCATATTTTCTCTCCGATCACCGGCTAGTAAAGTACTGTGCGACAGGAGGAGCTATGATAGGCCCGTGCATAAAATATGCGATATGGCCCTAAACTTCTTCGACTTAGGACCCGAAGGTGCGTAGTAGGAAGAGTCCAAGTTGGAATGAGGAAGGGATGTTGGTGCCCTTTTCAAAGGAGGGAAGGGGGCTCTATATATAAAATGGGGTGAGCCCCTTCTTCTTTTCCTTTCCGATGTGGGACTAAAAGCAATATCCTCTTTTTCATGCTTCTACAAGACCCCCTTCAAAATTTTCAAATTATAAATTTTGAATACTTTGAATAAGAAGCATAAAAAGTAGAGCTGTTTAAGTGTGACAATCCTATCAGAGGTAGCATGGACGTGACAGGTTTAGGTACTTCTGTTGGGGATTTTATGTGGACTTATCATCCTTGGCGTACCTTAGTTTTAGGTACAGATAATAAGTTAAGAGGGAGAACTAACATATTTACTCAGAGGTAATATGGACGTAGTAAATATGAGGTTGATGGTAGAGCTTTCCTACTCAGAGGTGAAATGGACATGGTAGGAGTAAACTCGATAAGGATACACAGAACAACTCAGAGGTGATATGGACATGGAAGTTCTATGATTGATGTGCCACAAAGTAGGGGTTGTTGCATGGGGTGTTTACTCATAGGTAAGGTGGGCGTGGTAAACATTTGTTTTTAGCATCATCTGCTTTGTAAAGGGTAGGAAAACAACTCAGAGGTGATTTGGACATGGTTGTTCTACTACTGGGGAGTGAATGTAACGGAATAACTGGGCTCCAGAAGCATATGATTGTGAGAGAAGGGGTGCTTGTACTAGAGGACCTAATACAGCATTTGTGATTGGCAGAGGACATCCCACTGGAGGACTTTTTGTGGACCTATTGCCCTTTTGTGCATCTGAAAATACGAGTAATAGATTTGAATAATATTTGTCAACCTATTACCCTTTTGCGTACTGGTAGTGCGGGTAACAAATTTAAAATAATTTTGTGGACCTATTACCCTTTTGCGCACTGGTTAGTGCGGATAATAGATTTGAGACAAAACCTACCAGAGGTAATATGGACGTGATAGGTTTTTTGGCCTTAACACCGTGATTTTATCTCGGGTCGGGTTCAAGTATTAAGCAAGAGACTATCGGTATCAGAGGTAATATAGACGTGATAAAGTTAGAATCTATGGGGGCATAGAACGACTCAGAGATAATATGGACGTGAAGGGTTCTATAAATGTCAAGTGTGGAGGATTGTTATGGAAATGGTGCTTTACTCAGAGGTAATATGGACATGGCAAGCATCCTTCTACTAGAATAACCGTTCAGAGGTAATATGGACATGGTTGTATTCTAGGGAGTTATGAAAACTTTGGGGTTATCATAACGGGTGTGACTACTCAGAGGTAATATGGACAAGGTAGACACGGTTATAGAAGGACACTTCAGAGGTGATATAGACGTAAAATATTTTCTATGTGGTCATGATGACACAGAGTCTTCACGGGAGACGCAACTACTCAAAGGTGATATAGACATGGTAGATGCACAACAGGATGTAAGAAAGCAATCCAGAGGTAATATGGTCGTAGAGGGATTTACTTACTGAGATTTAGTATAGGAGGTTTGAATAAGTTTTCACTAGGACCTGTTAGCACGCATGAGGGCGCAGGAGCTCCTGTTGGCGTTGCTGATGAAGATGGGTTTCAGGGAAGTTGCATCCCTAAGTCACTCTGGACGACATCGTCCTCGGTGGAAGGCTCCGCTGTTCGAACCGCCATTCCCACTGAGAGCTAGGTGTTGAGCTTAAGGCTCTTTTTCGAAGAAATTGAGTGTCTGGTCTTCTTCCTCTGCGGGATCGTTTGTGGAAACCAAGTTGACGGATAGTACCTTCTGTAGGTCCCGATTATTGGAGGTGTCGTCAGTGCTATTGTTAATAGAGGTGGTACCAGGACGTTTGCCTTTGACCTCTCCATCCGGGATGTGTAACCCTAGCTGGCGAGCCTTCTTTAGCTTTGCCTCCACATTGGTGGCGCTTATGATGAACATCATCCAATCCTTGAACTGATCTTCACCTATCCAGAGGCTAATTGCGGAAAGCAACTTCTTTTAGCAGATTTCGATCAAGGAGCTTTCAGAATTTCCTTGGGGCAATCTCATCGTGGATTGACGGAATCGCTCGATATAGTTCCTTGTTAGCTCCCTCTCTCCCTGAACGACATCTATGAGAGACGACATTGTCACATCATGCCCCACTTCGTAGAATCTCTCTAGGAACATGTGCTTGAAGCCGTCAAAAGAATGGATACAGATGTCCAAAAGGTTGCGATACCAGTCGAACGCGATTCCCTCCAATGCTCCGATAAATAATCGTGTGAGGATGACATCACTATACAGCAAGTGGTCGATTGTGACCTCGAAATAAGTCATGTACCGACTAGCAAAGGTCTTCCAGTCATATAAATCGATATAAAATGGCTTGTACCATGGTGGAAAAGGCACATCTCTCTATGCAACGGGATATGGCTGCCATATTCTGAGGTCCCGAGAGGAGTCTCGGGCATTGAACATTGCTCGAAGCTCCTGGACTTCCTATCTTGCTTCCCAGGCTTCGTCTGTAGTTGAAGGAGCGAATTCTCCTAGAGGATTGTCACCCAAAGGTGGAGCGATCATGTTGGAGTCCGCGTTGACTGCGGGTCCCAAGCTTGTTTGTCCAAGCGTCCTTGCTGGTTGCGTCGGCAATGCAGCTTTGATTTCGTCTACTGACTTGACCAAGGACAGGAGCATGGCTTCAAGTACTTCCAGACGTTGTCGGTCAGTAGGCGCTTCATGATCATCATCGGCCCTAAAGACTGTCCTCGCATGGGTAGAGGTGGAAAGGATTGTAGCAAAGGTGCTCTTTGTGTCATACCCTCATACCAAGAAATTGTCGAGGAATTTCAGAATGTCTTCCTCCTCGAACTCGAAAGGGGTGCTACCCCCGGTGTAGGAAGCCACGTCATCTTGGCAAAGGCGGTCATCCTCAGGGACGTCCATGTCTGTTGCGTAATTCCTGTGGATTGCTACCCCCTGTGTATGCTCTTGGAACACCGGGTTGTCGCATACTTTGAGGGGACTGCTACCCCCGTCTTGTCTACCCCCAGGAAGGTCAAAGATGTACCCCCAGGCATTGGAAGCTTCTTTCTGGATCGAGTGCCTAGGTAGACACCCCATGTGGTTGTCGGTGGCAGTCCTCCAGACGAGAGTTTCCTTGCAATACTGGCGGAGAGTGCCGGGATGGAAGAGCCTGTCTTATTCCCTCCCTTTCCAGGAAGAACCTTCCAGGTTGAATTACAGGAGGCGAAAGAAAACTCCTCCTCTCGAGATTTGCACCTATTTCTCAAGTTGTTGTTGGAAAGATGCTGGCTGCTGCAGTCGTTGGAAAATAGACTGTCGATCTTCAGGTGCTGCCGACTTGTCGCAGCAGCAGTTGATGATGACTTAGGTGCAGCGACATCCCGAGAGGGCCTCATCGCACGCCAAGGTTGCTTCCTTCTTCTTACGTTTATGAGTAATCACCTCTCGCAAGTCGATAGCAGATTGATCTACCTTTGCATCTCATTTGTGGACTCGGGTATCCCGAGCACACGGGTGCATAGGTGTCATGTTCGCTCAATGATCTGAGGCTAGTAAAAGTACTTGCTCTCGATCGTTGGAGGAAGATATTTGAGACCCACCCTGTCCGTTAGCCCTAGGGGACTGGACGCTGGTGGTTCTGTACAACTTTCCATCAGGAGCCCGTATAACAGTTAACGGTGCCCGCAGACAGTCAGCAACTTGGACAGTTGACTGGGCTTGTTGGGCCCGTACTGCCCTAGACTTCTTTGACTTAGCACCCGAAGGTGCATAGTAGAAGAGTCCAGATTGATACATCCCATATTCTCAATGGGCCGTATGAAGTTGGGCCCGTATGAGAGACGGTCGAACACAGAGCTTCTGACAGGACCGCATGAGACACTCTGTCTATGGCCAGGACTGCTGTCGCATGGGCCATCTGCCTGCGGCCAGAGTTGGCTGCCACATGGGTGATCTGCCTACGACCAGAGTTGGTTGCCGCATGGGCGATATGTCTGTGGCCATATTTGGCTGCCGCATGGGCCATCTACCTATGGCCAGAGTCAGCTATCGCATGAGTCATCTGCCCATCTCTCTTATGCTGCCTCTTCCTCGTCCACAAGGATTTCCCTTGCGCCCCTAAAAACTCAGCATCGTAGTGTCTTCCTTTGCTGAATTTGGGGACAGTGGGGTTATCTGTGGTCGGAAGCAAGGCCGCAAGAGAGTCTTGATCACCGTCTTGGGCCGCAGAAAAAGATTTTTCGAGAACCTGGTCGGGGGCAACAGTTTTGTGCTTCGACATGCTGCGGGCTCTCTTTGGGTTGGCTCGCTTGTACGATGGGCTGGCGCTCCCTTCTGAGAGCATTTCTTCGAATACTCGTTGGTTAAATCGAACCATGAGCATTTGCTGCGTGGAGCCAAGCTTGGACGCGTCAGATTGCATAACCAACTTCTCATCAGAAGAGGAGGATGTCCCCAGCAGAGTCGCCATCGTATTTGCCTTCAAATATCAAGCACAAAAAATTACAAATGAATTGAACTTGATTGCAAACTCGCTTGTACAAGAGAAAGCCTAGAAAGAAATCCTAGAAAATAATTTAAGTACAATTGTTTAGTTTTGATTTTGGGGGGTGACGATAGAGGCTCGAGAAAGTGTAGCAACTCTGCCATACTACTTGGACTATCTGACACGATCCTTGCTCTTGAAGAAATTGTTATTCGTAGGTTGCCAGCCTTTTTTTGCCAACCATTTGCATGGGTGTGGTGTCCTGCTATTTATAGTAATTTCGAGATAAAGGATATTTTGGGCCGCATAGATGGCCACGTGGCCACGTGACTGCAACAACACATGAAGACTCACTCTTTGGCTGCCAGCTGGTGGTTTATTAAGATTTCTTTGTTGGAGCAAATATGGGTGGTTGAGACTTGATCAAATTGCCATGTGTCCCCCCACAACAGAATAAAATCAATCTTCTGCGACTCGGATCAACTTGGCCGCATGCAGTACCAAGATTCTTTCTTCTGCGGCCTGGATCGGCTTGGCCGCATGAAATCTCAAGAGCCTTCCGTCTGCAGCTCGGATCATCTTGGCCGCATGAGGTCTCAAGAGTCTTCCTTCTGCGGCTCAAATTGGTTTGGCCATACAAGGTCTTCAAAAAACTTCCTTCTGCGGCTCAGATCATCTTGGCCGCATGAAGTCTGAAGAGTCTTCCTTCTGCAGCTCAAATTGGCTTGGCCGCATAGGTCTTCAAGAGACTTCCTTCTGCGGCTCGGATCATCTTGGCCGCATGAAGTCTGAAGAGTCTTCCTCCTGTGGCTCAAATTGGCTTTGCAGCATGAGGTCTTCAAGAGACTTCCTTCTGCGGCACGGATCATCTTGGCCGCATGAAGTCTGAAGAGTCTTCCTCCTGCGGCTTAAGTCCACTTGGCCACATAGGGTCTCCAAGAGCCTTGCTTCTGCGGTTTGGTTTCACTTGGCCGTATGGGTTCTTCGAGAGCCTTTCTTCTGCGGCTCGAGTCAACCTGGCCGCATGGGATCTTCGAGAGCCTTGCTTATGCTGCTCGAGTTTACTTAGCCGTATGGGGTCTTCGAGAGCCTTGCTTCTGTGGCTCAAGTCAACCTGGCCGCGTAGGATGATGATCCATATAAACACAGATTGCCTTGGTGGTGGAGCTACTTTCTTGTGGCAGCAGTAGTTGATGGCAGCTTGGGTGCAGTGATGTCCTGGAAAGGGCTCCTCATATATCATGTTTGCTTCTCTCTTCTTGTATTTGTGAATGACCACCTCTCGCAAGTCGAGGGCAGATTGATCTACCTTTGCATCCGTTTTGTGGGCCCGGGTATCCCGAGCGCCCGGGTGCGTAGGTATCATATTTGCTTTCTGATCTGAGGCTACTAAAAGGACTTGCTCTCGATCGTTGTAGGAAGACTTTTGGGACCATCATATTTGCTTCCTGATCACCAGCTAGTAAAGCACTGTGCTCGATCGTTGTAGAAAGACTTTTAGGACCATCGTATTTGCTCCCTGATCACCGGCTAGTAAAGTACTGTGCTCGATCATTGTAAGGAGACTTTTGGGACCATCATATTTACTCCCTGATCACCAGCTAGTAAATTACTGCGAGACAGGACGAGCTATGACAGGCCCGCACATAAAATATGCGATATAGCCCTAAACTTCTTCGACTTAGCACCCGAAGGTGCATAGTAGGATGAGTCCAAGTTGGAATGGGGGAAGGAAAGTTGGTGCCCATTTTAAAGGAGGAAAGGGGGCTCTATATATAGAATGGAGTGAGCCCTTTATTTTTCTCCTTTTCGATGTGGGACGAAAAGCAATATCCCTTTTTCCATGCTTCTACAACTTGTACACGCATATATTAAGCGCTTTCGCTAGGCAGCTCTGAGGTTACCTCCTGGTATACTCGAGCCCATGCTTATGAACTCGTGCCGCAAGGACATGCTTCCTACAATCAAGTTGTTACACAGTACCCCTTGCACAGAATGGACCCCTTTTATTACAAAGGCGGATGTGGCACAAAAATGGCCTAATATGCGCAGCTCTTGGGACAAAACATTTCTTTCTTCGAAGACAAAGGGAGGCGCTCGTCCAGCAGCAACCCCAAAGACAAAAAAGGAAGCAATCCATGACCGTCAACATTTCCAATGGTTCAGCATCAGCGAACCCGAAGCCTAAGGAAGCGCAGAGGCCGATGGAGACATACTCCTTCAACGATGAAGATACACTAGAACTCTTCGATATGTTAACGAAGAGCGGCGAGATTTTACTCCCACAGCCAAAGTGCCCCGATGAAATAAAAAAAGTGGACAACCCAAAGTACTGCAACTATCATCACTACGTCTACCATTCGACACATGATTGCTACGCGTTGAAAAGTCAGATCTAGCATCTCATCGATGCCAAAGTCATCTCACTTGACTATGAGGAGAAGATTATTACTGCCAACATAGTTACTCTCCAATTCAGAAGTTTCCCAACCATGGAGGTGCAAGGCGGCGTAGTCCCCATTCTAAGGACGACAATGGAAGTAGTCGATCTTCCCCCAGCTCGTGACAATGCTTAGGGGCTCATCCCATTTACAATGCTGTAAGGCAAAGTTATGTGGATACATCCTGATCTTGCTCCAAACATGATGATGCCTATAACATGCTCTATCAAGGGAAAGAAGGTCAGGTCATGTCACATGATCTCTACGACAATTGATGACACCCTGGTTACTACTCGCAAGGCTCACCAGCGAGAAGAGAACCAAGCTCCAGAGGAAGAGATAGGTCCGCCCGTTGTGGCCAACAACCCCGATACATCGGAAGCGGGCTCGTCTCAAGCGTCTGCTACAGATAAACAAAAATAGAAGGAGGTTCGCTTTGATAATCCTCTGAGAAATGACTCGGTAGTAGGGCCAATCAAGCCCTATTATTTCGAAATATTGGCACAGCTGGCTAATACTCCGGCTCGACTATCACTCTTCGAGCTTCTCTGTCTCTCCAAAGAGACTCGAGATGCCCTCAATAAAGCTTTTCAGAACGATGACTCTTTTCTCACTTAGGTGCAACCGCCGATGGAGAACCCTGCTGAATGTCCATATTGTCATAATGTGGTTGAGGTGATCACTAACATCACCTTCACTCAGCAGAACATGCTATTGAAGAACAATCGACACAACCGACCCCTGTACAATACAGGGTATGTTGGTGCCATTAAGGTCGATCGTATCCACATCGACCATGGCTCTTCGCTCAGCATCATTCCTCGAAGTTTACTCCAAGCTTTGGGGATCCCGCTGCATCGGCTAACTGCATCGAACACTACAATCGGCAGTTTCAACGCTAGGAAAAATGAACCCTTGGGCAAGATTCGCTTGAAATGCCAATAGGCAATCCCCAGACTGACGTAACATGCTATATCATTGACGCTGAGATAAACTACAACATGTTATTGGGACGACCGTGGATTCATGAATACATGATCGTGCCCTCCACTCTCCATCAGTGCATGAAGTATGTGGCCAGCGATGGGACTATCATGACCGAGTTCGCTGACTTCGATCCCTTCTGAGGACTCGAAGCAAACTGTATGGATGTTGATCTGCAAAAATCAGTCCCATGGGACGACAACGCCAATGATGCCGACAATGAGGC
Organism: Iris pallida; assembly: GCA_029216955.1. NCBI lineage: Eukaryota > Viridiplantae > Streptophyta > Magnoliopsida > Asparagales > Iridaceae > Iris > Iris pallida. The sequence goes on along the minus strand of JANAVB010040018.1, from coordinate 7,589,165 downwards.
AGAAAGTGCAGCTATTGCTGAAGAACCATTGAGGATTCGATTGAGGAGGAAATCTCCATAGACATCAGCCCCTCTCATCATCAAGCTTCGAGGCAAAGCTCCGGCTAGATCATCCTCGAACATGTCTGAGGATAGCCAGGAGCCTATAAAAATAAGACTTCCTCGAAAGGCTCCAAAGATAACTCTGAGGTTACACGAACTTCCGACTGAAGCCCCCATGGTAGTCAAGCTGAAGGGGAAACATCCTCTACCTTCTCCCACAATAGCCTTGGTGCTCACGGATGAAGAGTTGGGAGACTACATATATGGTAATACCAATGTGTATTCTTTAGATGATGTAATCCCTCAGGATAAAATTTTGTATTTAATTAATAGGATGTTGTCTTTGAATTACTCTTGTGCACGTTAAAACACTAGGTATTTCTTAGACAATGCTCTATATATACTGCAAACATAAGTGACAACCGCTAGCCTCGTAAGCCGAGTTGTCCCTTCTCAAAATGCCTACTTCATAGTTCCAGCAAGAAAGAAGGAGAATGAACCCTGATGTAACTGGAGATTCCAAGGTTGGATGTTGTGTGGGCGACCCTAAGATCTTCTGTACGTATTCCTTTCTCGGGTTGGATGTTATGTGCGACGATCTCCCAACCTTTTCTTCTCCTTGGCAACCCCTTCTTTCACTCCTTACGTGGATCACGAATTTAGAGAAAGCATCTTAGTTCTAATAATCATTTAGCAACCAAAGAATAGAGGATATATATAAGGCTACGGTAGGGACCATGAGAAGAAAATTAGGGTCAGGTCTCCTAACGGATCTCGGTGTCCTGTGTTCAGCCCGAACACACAACCCAGGCCCATTAACAATAGCTTGGTCCACTAATGAGCTATTGTTGAACTACCGTCTTATCCTAAATTATGATTGTGGGCTCCTTCTATTATATGCTCGTTTGGCTCCCCATGTTAAGATATCAAATATCCGTCGATCAGATAAAGTTACTGACAACTATATTGATCGACATCTTTTATCCTTAAGTAGTACAACTTAACTTTATTTGTCATGTCGGATATAATCCACCTGTAGGGTTTACCTGACAATCCTTATGAGCTCTTTAGGGGACATCATCAACCCGACGTATCAGAACATGGATTCCTTTTATAATTAATAGCCCATCATACATACAATGTTATTACCCAATTTATAGAGGTTGTTGACCCATAATGAATCTCACTCTTTTATGAGTCAAAGTAATGAACACTGCATATACATGTGTGTTATTATATCTGGATTAATAGCACAAGCATCCATAATAATAGAGGTGTTTGTTCTCTTATATAGTCAATACAAAGATAACAACCTCAAGTGGTCCTATTCAATACACACAAAGTGTACTAGTGTAAACCTATCGTCAAGATACTAATACCATATTGTACTACAACCTTTCGAATAGATTGTCTAAGTCCATCTAGGTTGTGAACCATTTATATATTCCATAGGGAACTAATAATATGATCTTCTGTGTGACACTACACACCATATTATCTACAATATCGAGTATCAGACACTTGCATCAACACTTGTAACAAATACAATATGCAAACATTGTCCATATGATTCTCATTCAAAATTAAAGGAAATAAATTTAATACAAAAGTAATGCTTTTAGTATATAACCCTAACAAACCCATCATCTTCGGCCAATTGGAGCATCCTCAACGACTGGCATCGGCAGAACCAGAACCCGATAACGGCAAGATGCAACTATACCGTTATACTACTCAAGCCAAAACCCTCATCGAAAAAATGGGTTATGTCCTGAACAGTAATATAGGACTGAACTGTGGCAAAGGACGATGCCTTTTCTTATGACTTCATGCTCCAAAGAGAAAGTCCCAAAACTATTATCAGCGCAGTCGTCGGGGGTTGGGTTATGTTACATCCACGATAACTTCAGAGAGCTCGGAGCTGGAGGCCATGATGCATTCATGCTCCTCCGATTCCTCAACCTGGGATTCTGATACCATTATCAGCCAGGCCATCAAGACGATATTATCCGTTAATATGGTCTCTGTAGATCCCCCAACCGAGGTTGAAGACCAAATACTTGAATACTTCGAGGATGAACCCTGGGCACAACTCCTGGGATCCCAATAGGAATGGGGCTTCGAACTGCGCAAACCTTCCACTGAAGACGAAGTCGTCCAAGTCGAGCTAGGAGATGAGGCTTCCCCAAAACCCATCTTTATTAAAAAAAGCTTGATAGAGGAAGACAATGAATCTCTGATACAACATATCCGATAATACATCGATGTCTTTGCATGGAGCTACAAAGATATGTCAGGTTTAGACCCACAAGCCGCCCTGCACCGTCTCAACATCCTACCCAATGCTAAGCCTGTCAAACAGCAACAGCGACATTTTTATCCAACATCATAGATGCTATCGAAGAAGAAGTCGATAAACTCTTAGAGATTGCCTTCATCCGCGAAGAACAACACCCAGATTGGGTGGCCAATATTGTCCCAGTCACTAAGAAGAATAGAAAAAATTACGTCTGCATAGACTTCAGGGATCTCAACTCGGCCTGTCCAAAAGACGAGTTTCCTATTCCGATCACCAACGTGATGATTGACAACACTTGTTGCTTCGAGCGTACGTCCTATATGGATGGTTTCTCAGGCTACAACCAAATCAAAGTGTTTTCTGAAGACGAGAAGCATACTTTATTTTGGACTCCAAATGGGATATATTGTTACACAGTTATGCCCTTCAGGTTGAAGAATGCGAGAGCAACATACCATCGGACAATAAGCACCATATTCTACAAGTACCTCCAAAGGATGGTAGAATGTTACGTTAATGACTTGTCGTCAAAAGCAAAAAGAAATCCAATCACTTGGATGACTTGAGAACAGTGTTCGACTTAATGCGAGCACATCTACTGAAGATGAACCCAACCAAATCATTTTTAGGAGTTTTTAGGGGCAAATTCTTGGGCTTTATCATCACAGTTCCTAGTAATCTCAAGAAGTCACGACCCCTATATCTTCTGCACGTATTCCTTCCTCGGGTTGGACATTGTGTGGGTGACGATCTTCCAACCTTTTCTTCTCTTTGACAGCCCCTACTTTCTCTCCTTACGTGGATCACGAATTTAGAGAAAGCTTCTTAGTTTTAATGATCATTTGGTGGCCAGAGAATAGAGGATATATACGGCTACGGCAAGGACCATGAGAAAAAATTAGGGTTAGGTCTCCTAACAGATCTGTGTGTACTGTGTTCAGTCTGAACACACAACCCAAGCCCATTAACAAAAGCTCATTCCACTAATGTGCTATTATTACATTACCTTCCTAATTCTAAATTACGATTACGGGCTCCTTCTATTATATGCTCGTTTGGCTCCTCTTGTTAAGATATCGAATGTTCGTCGATAAGATTAAGTTACTGACAACAATATTGATCGACATCTTTTATCCTTAAGTAGTACCACTCAACTTTATTCGTCATGTCGGATATAATCCACCTGCAGGATTTACATGATAATCCTTATGAGCTTCTTAAGGGGATATCATCAACCCGACGTATCGGGACATGGATTCCTTTTATAATCAATAGCCCATCACACATACAATATTATTACCCAATTCATAAAGGTTGTTGACCCATAATTAATCACACTCTTTTATGAGTCAAAGTAATGCACACTGCATATACATGTCTGTTATTATATCCAGATTAAGAGCACAAGCATCCATAATAACAGAGGTGTCTGTTCCCTTATGTAGTCAGTACAAAGAGAACAACCTCAAGTGGTCATGTTCAATACACACAAAGTGTAATAGTGTAAACCTATAGTCAAAATAGACTAATACCAGATTACACTATAACCTTTCCAATAGATTTTCCAAGTCCATCTGGGTTGTGAACCATTTATATATTCTATCGGGAAATAATAATATGATCTTCTGTGTGACACCACACACCATATTATCTATAATATAGAGTATCAGACACCTGCATCAACACTTGTAACAAATACAATATGCAACATTGTCTATATGATTCTCATTCAAAATTTAAGGAAATAAAGTTAATACAAAAGTGATGCTTTTAGTATATAACCCTAACAATCTCCCCCTTATACTCAAAGCATTGCTTTTCAATATACTGTTACAAATCTCCCACTTATACTTAAAGCTATGCTGCTAGACATCTGATTCTTATTTCCTCAACATGACTATCAAAAGCCTTAGCCAGTAAGCTCTTTGTAAAGGAATCAGCTAGGTTGTCAGCTGATGCGATCTTGTTCATAGCAACATTTTCTTTCTTTATGAAATCTTGTATCAGGTGGTAGTTGGGCTCAATGTATTTACCTGTCTTATGGTCTCATGGTTCCTTGGAGTTTGCAACTGCACCACTATTATCACAATAAAGTGTAATAGCCTTAAGCAAACTAGGTACCACATCCAAGTCCAACAGAAAGTTTTTGAGACAAACTGCTTCTTTGGCTGCCTTAGAGTCTACCACATACTCAGCTTCCTTGGTGGAATCAGCAATATATTTTTGCTTGATGCTTCTCCATACAATGGCTTCACCTCCCAAAATAAATAGAAACCTGAGGTAGATTATCTAGAATCCCTATCTGACTGAAAATCTGAGTCGGTATACCCTAAGGGAACAAAACTATCTGCCTGGTAAACTAGCATATACTCTTTAGTCCTTTTCAGGTACTTTAAAATATGCTTTACGGTAGTCCAGCGCTCTTGTCCTGCGTTAGACTGATATCTGCTGACCATGCCAACAACAAAGCAGATGTCTGGTCTCATACATAGCATTGCATATATTAAGCTTTCTACTGCTGAAGCATAAGAAACTTCTTTCATGTTCTCTATATCTTTAGCTGTCCTCGGACACTGATCCTTTGATAGAGCAATTTCATGCCTGAAAGGTAAGAAACCTTTCTTAGAATTTTGTATCCTAAAACGAGTTAGTATAATATCGACATAGGAAGCTTGGGACAAGCCCAACATCCTTTTCTTACGATCTCGTAGAACTTTGATCCCAAGGATGTGACCTACTTCTTCCAAGTCCTTCATATCAAACTGTTTAGATAACCATACCCTTACATCAGATAACACATTCATATTGTTTCCAACGAGCAAGATGTCATCTACGTAAAGTACTAGAAATACCACCACGTTTCTGTCATACTTTATGCATACATATGATTCATCTTGACATTGATTAATTCTATAAAATTTTATCACCTGATCAAAATATATGTTCCAATATCTGGAAGCTTGCTTGACTCCATAAATGGACTTCTTGAGCTTACAAACAAGATGCTCTTGGTCCTTTTTTAATGAACCTATCTGGTTGCTTCATATAGATGTCTTCCTCAAGACTTCTATTAAGGAAAGCTGTCTTGACATCCATTTGCCAAATCTTATAATCGAGATGAGCTGCAATAGATAAAAGAATCCGGATAGACTTAAGCATGGCTACTGGAGAAAAGGTTTCCTCATAATCGATACCCTCTTTTTGAGTAAAATATTTTGCAACAAGCCAAGCTTTAAAGTTTTCAACCTTACCATCTGATCCTCTTTTTCTCTTATAGACCAACTTGCATCTAATGGCTTTTAACCAACGGGTGGTTCTGCAAGCTCCTAGACCTGATTAGAATCTGTAGATTCTACTTTAGATATTATTGCTTTTTTCTAAGACTTTGTAGCTCTATCCTGGAGTGCTTCGTTGTAGGTACAGGGATCATAATCTTGTTCCTTTGTGACGAAGTCTGATGACTCTCCCAAGAACATATATTTATCAGGTTGTATCACAACCCTTCCACTACGATGAGGCACTATCGGTTGTGGTGTAACTTTTGTGACACATTGTGCAGTTATTTGTGGTTCATCCTCTTGTGATGTTGGTACTGAAGTACTTGGTATCTCACTTCTTCTAGAATAACTCTACTTGTGGGTTTATGGTTCATCACATAGTCTTCCTCTAAGAATCGGGCATTGATGCTAACAATGACCTTCTGATCCTTAGGACTATAAAATAAACCTCCTTTCGTTCCTCTTAAATAGCCTACAAACAAGCGTACTTCTGTACGCGATTCCAACTTATCTGCTTTTCTATTCTGCACATGTGCTGGACTACCCCAAATTCGAACATGTTTTAGACTACGCTTACGCCCAATCCACAGCTCTGTGGGAGTAAAAGGTACTGACTTAGAAGGAACCAAGTTCGGAATATAAGCTGCAGTCTCTAAGGCATATCCCCAAAATGAATCTGGTAAATCTGAATAACTCATCATTGACCTAACTATCTCCATAAGAGTTCTATTCCTTCTTTCTACTACACCATTCTCCAAAGAGGTACTCGCCACCACGATTTGATCGTAATGACTTGATACATTTTTTATGACGTTTCTCTATTTCAGCCTTGTACTTTTTGAATTTCTCGAAGCATTCAGACTTACGGCGCATCAAATAAATGTATCCATACCTTGAATAATCGTCAATAAATGTGACAAAATATTCAAAGCCACCTCTAGCTTGGATATTCATGGGTCCACACAAATCAGAATGAACCAATTCTAACACATCTTTGGCCCTATACCCCTTTGTCATAAAAGGCCTTTTGGTCATTTTTCTTCCAAGCAGGATTCACAGACTGGTAGTGCCTCCACTTCCAATGAACTCAAAGGTCCATCTTCAACTAGTCTTTGAATCCTTCTTAGGTTAACATGCCCTAATCGTAAGTGCCAAAGATATGTTTGGTTCATATAAGAAGGTTTTTTTCTCTTATTTATGTTAGATGACATATTATTCATTTCCATAAGTTACATTGTGGGCGAAATCAGATTAATGACATACAGATTATCAACTAATGCAACAGAATAGATAAAATGTTTATTCTTTCTAATAACAATATTTTCATTAAAATAAACTAAATATCCATCCTTAACTAACATTGAAACAAAAATTAAATTCCTTCTAAGTGAAGGTGCATAAAGACAATCTCTAAATGTCGAAGACTTATTTATACCAAAATATAAAGTCATATCTCCTAATGCAACGACCGCTACTTTCGTAGTGTCACACATAAACTTGCATATCTCTCCATCACTGAGTCGTTTCATTTTCTGGGACCCCTGCAATGTATTGCAGACATGATTAGTAGCTCATGTATCTATACACCAGGTGTCGGTAGATAACACGCTAAACATGTTTCAACTACTAGTAAATGAGATATACCTTCTTTGTTCCCTTGTTTGAGAAGTGGACAGTCAGTCTTCCAATGTCCTGACCCTTTGCAATCGAAACATTTGTCTTTCGGCTTTTTCACAGCGCCTTGAGGTCCCATGCCCTTCTTTGCTGAGTTTGTCTGTTTCTGAATGTTATTATTCTTCTTACCGCCTTTTGGCTTAGAAGTAGAAGCCTTTTCAGAAACAAAAATATGACCACTCTGCATAAAGAGAGATTCAGCATCCTGTAGCTCTTTTGCAAGTTCTGCCAAACTATACAACCTTTATGTTATAATTAAGGCAGAAATTGTCAAAACATTTAGGCAGAGTCCCGAGAATGATATCGACCTGGGATTCCCCATCGATTTCAGCTCCAAGGATCTCCATCTCATTCAAATGACCCATCATCTTGAGAAAATGATCCCTTACTGGTGTACCCTTAGCCATTTTTATATTCATCAAACACTTCATAGCAAACTGCCTAGCTGCTCTACTTTGATGTCTGAAAAGTTCCTTGCAGTACATTTGACATAAATGTCAGAATATAACACCGCACCATCTCATCTGCCTTTTCCACTTCTTATAGGCCTCTTTGACTACTTCATCAAAGTTAGCATCAGGCTTAGGTGGGCATTCCTCAACAAGTACATATTTGTACTCCTCAGTAGTCAGGACAATATCTAAATTATATTTCCAGTCAATATAATTAGATCCAATAAGCTTGATTTCTTTAAGAATCACCATAAGTGGACTGAAAGAACCCATTTTTTGAAAACTTGAAAATCACATAAATTAAAATTATATAGGGCAAAAAACTTTTTGAATTAATTACATATTTATTCCCTCAAAACAATAATAAGAAATTCACCAATACCTTGAACATCATGAATTTAGCATGCCATGATAGTGTAGACGTATACAAATTTAACTTTGTTCAAGTAGGTACTTCCTATTAATTTTACTATCATATCAACATAAATTTTTGACAAATAAAATTAATTTGTTGGTTTTGCTCTGGTCATACAAATAATAGCAGTAACTCCAATAGGGAGGATACCATTATTTGTATCTAAGTATACACCATTACTTAATACTAAGTCCATTACCTTGTAATAAGTTCCTTCAGAGGGAGAAGTGTACACATACTAGGTAACTTTTTATAATTATCCTAAAGGAAGTTTGTACTGGTGGACCATAAATACATACATCTTTTAGAGGAAAGCACAAAAGCTAACACGCAAGTATAATTACATCACCTACAAACCAGTAATGGAGACCATAGGATTTATGCTAAATAAATTTTCTCTCCCACTTAGTTATTTAACAATGGAGATTTTCTACTAGTTGATATTATGTCCATGTTGTCCATTATTAATGTAGGCTTAGTTTTTTTAAAAAACATCCACATAATAATAAACATGTATAATCAGAAAAAACAAAATGACAACAAACAAGAGAAAAATATCCAACTATTGTGGTCATCTTTCCTGCTTCGTCCTCAACTATCCGAATCCAAAATCTGGCGATGTGCAGATCTATTCAGGGTTTGACCTGCCTTCTCAAAAGTTAAACCTTTAGCTGGGAAGTGGCATCAACGTGCTCCTTGATCTGCGATCGAAAGCTGATATGCAGGTCAAGGAGCCCGAAGAGGACGATTTCATGTGCCTGCAGTTCGATCCCAATATGCTACAGCTCCGCTCGCTGCCTCGATATCTGATCCTACAGCCACTGTTGCAGCATCTCCTTGCTCACGCCTTCGCTGTTGATAGCAATCGAGCAAAAGTCCACATCAACCAGTCTTGCTCCCTTCTCATATATCGTTATCTCGTCGAATCGACTATGTTTGAGATGTTCTGGATCTTGAAAAGAAACAACAAATTAGTTTTTAAAAAAATTAGGACTCCTATTTGAGGAAAGGCAAATCGGCAAAATTTACGGAGACGATGTGCCATCCTTCCTTGGCGGCTAGAAAGAAGAGGGGACGAGAAGTGTTCCAGCACGGCCGGTTGTTACTGATGGAACTGGGGATTCCCATGACCCTAGTTTCATGTGCGTATTGATTGATAGAAAGTTAAACAGATATAAACATGTTCTAACCCTTCATATGCAGAAACTAGGGTTCACGAATTATACCTGCGACGGAAAGATGACAACAGTTCCTAGTAATCTCAAACAGTCACGACCCCAAGATCTTCTGCACGTATTCCTTCCTCAGGTTGGACATTGTGTGGGTGACGATCTCCCAACCTTTTCTTCTACATGGCAGCCCCTTTTTTCTCTCCTTACGTGGATTACGAATTTAGAGAAAGCTTCTTAGTTCTAATAATCATTTAGCGGTCCGAGAATAGAGGATATATATAAGGCTACGGCAGGGACCTTGAGGAAAAATTAGGGTTAGGTCTCCTAACGGATCTGGGTGTCCTGTGTTCAGCCCGAACACACAACCCAGGCCCATTAACAATAGCTCGGTCCACTAATAAGCTATTGTTGCACTACCTTTCTAATCCCAAATTATGATTGTAGGCTCCTTCTATTATATGGTCGTTTGGTTCCCCATGTTAAGATATCGAATGTTCGTCGATCAGATTAAGTTACTAACAACTATATTGATCGACATCTTTTATCCTTAAGTAGTACCACTCAACTTTATTTGTCATGTCAGATATAATCTACCTGTAGGGTTTACATGACAATCCTTATAAGCTCCTTAAGGGAACATCATCAACCCAACGTATCGGGACAGAGATTTATAATCAATAGCCCATCATACATACAATGTTATTATCCAATTCATAAAGGTTGTCGACCCATAATGAATCTCACTCTTTTATGAGTCAAACTAATGCACACTGCATATACACGTCTATTATTATATCCGGATTAAGAGCACAAGCATCCATAATAACATAGGTGTCTGTTCTCTTATGTAATCAGTATAAAAAGAACAGCCTCAAGTGGTCATGTTCAATACACACAAAGTGTACTAGTATAAACCTATAGTCAAGATAGACTAATACCAGATTACACTACAACCTTTCCAATTGATTGTCCAAGTCCATCTAGATTGTGAACCATTTATATATTTCATAGAGAACTGATAATATAATCTTCTGTTTGACAACATACACCATATTATTTATAATATAGAGTATTAGACACTTGCATCAACACTTGTAACAAATACAATATATAAACAGTGTCCATATAATTCTCATTCAAAATTTAAGGAAATACAGTTAATACAAAAGTGATGCTTTTAGTATATAACCCTAACAAATGACTCACAAGACGGCTGGGAAGTTCGAGCCCAAATGGGAGGGACCATTCGTCATAGAGACGGTCTACTCCAATGGTGCCTATCGATTAGCCAAACCCTAACTGTGACTTGCTAATAATGCCAATCAACGGCAAGTTCCTGAAGAAATACTGTATCTGAGTTTCAAACCAGCATAGGCTCCCACATCCCCTGTGGGTATTCATGGATTCCGTTAAAGGAATTCACCCTTTTATACTTTACCCCAGTAGAATAACAATTTACGTCCATATCACCTCTGAGTTGTCTTCCTACACCCTAGTGAAGTTCACGTCTACCATGTCCATATCACCTCTGAGTAGTCGTCTCTTCTATGATGACCTCATGTTGTCATAAATCCCTAAAAAATATTTCACGTCCATAATACCTCTGAATTGTCATTTTATACCCTAGCGAAGATGCGCCTACCATGTCCATATTACCTCTGAGTAGACGTCTGTTACATGATAACCCACCATAATTATCATATTCATCTATAGAACCTTTCACGTGCATATTACCTCTGAGTCGTTCTATACACCTGTAGAGTCTATCCTTGCCACGTCCATATTATCTATGACTAAGAAAAAGTCTACCACCAAAGAATTATGTGTTTACCATGTCCATATAACCTCTGAGTAAACACTATATTCCCAACGAAGTTATCTCCATCCTCTCACAATATCTTACCTCTGAGGGAATCCTCGTTCTTGTGAGAGAAAAAGTTCACAAGTAAAAAGATAAGCAGAAGAACAAAGCCAACATTTTCATTTATAAAGTAAAAAGGTTTGATTATAAAAATTTCTCTCACAAACCGAGAGACAAAAAGACAGAAAGAAGATCAAAGCAGAGAAGACCGGCACTGAAATTCATCCAACCGACTCTTTAGAAGAACAACCTGGGGGCCAACCAATGCTCAGGCTCGACGTTCGACCTCCTGACGGCGAGCGGCTTCATTTTCAACAGAAGAGAGGCTTTGGCACGTAAGGGCCAACTTGGCCTGACGAATGCCAATGCTTTCTTTCTCCCGAGCCAGGGTCTCGAAACATTGGCGAAGGATCTACTTCTGGTCCTCAAAATTGACCCAGTCACTCTCAACAAGGGCCAGGGTCCCTTCTAACTTCTGGATCTGCTTCCGGAGGACCTTGCAATGATCCTCCATAGCTATACGGTGATAAACCCGATCCACTTCAGCATCAATCACTTCTTCAATCTCAGACTCAAGCTTGGCAAGCCGATCAGTTAGTGTCTGGCATTTTTGCTCATACTGAGATACCTCGGAGACCATCTTCTTTAACTCTGCAACAGCTAGTATCGGAAGACCACGCTTCCATTTTTAGAGCTCCAAGGCAACAGCTTCTAATTCAGCCAATAGATTTTCTATAGCATCAGCCTTAACCTCACACTCCGGATAGTCATACAAGGCCACCAACTAGGCCTCCACTATATTCCGAACCCGTCTGAAAGATTAGTTGCTTCGTAAAATACTTTCTATACTACGCGTCAATGTATGACAAATTATGCTCAGAATAAGGTTGGTATAATATGCATCGTCAGCCAAACTCAATGGGGCTACCGGAGATGCCGTAATGGAAGGCTCCTGAACGACAGCAGCAGCAAACGTATATCGATAGATTGCAGCCAAAACAGATGGCGTAGCGACCATCACAGAAGTCATAGACGGCACAGAGGAAGTAAAAGCTGACACTGTCGGACACGCAGCTAGATCCTCAGCAGGTTCCTTCGTCGGTTCTTCAAACGCATCTGCAGTTAGAACCGTACGAACTCGAGTTTGAGCCATCTCAGCAGTCAACTTCTCGGCAATTTCGATGGTCGATTCCTCAGTAGTCTCCTGAACCCGCACTCCAGCAGCAGGCTCATTGGCAGTTTGCCCGACCAGTTCTTCTACGGCCTCTATGGTCGGGTTCTTAATACTGACATCAGTAGGCTTACCAGTGGTACTGTCATCAACCATCATCCCCATGGCTACTTCGCTTTGGACCACAATCACCTGTTCGTTAATTGCTACATTACCTTGTGCCACGTTAACATCATCAATAATCTCCTCGAAGACCAGATCAGCTAACTCTTTGATTGCCTCGTTGGCGGCCATTCAAATAATCACGTCAACCCACTATTCAATGGTTATTTTTGACGACCGTTCAATATCCTGACAGGCCAATTCTTCGACAGCCTTTCCTGTCGACCCCTCCAAGGGACAATCGACCAATCGCCGAGACAGATCCTCTAGATTTGCCAATGGCGGCTCCTCGGCTGGACGATCCTCCTCCTCCTCCGGTGCAGCGGGATTATCCTCTATACGTCTCTCAACATGGAGAGGAGGTATGAGGGAAGGATCTTGAGTAATCCCTTCAATATCCACGTCCTCTTGTCCCATCATGGGTATGGACTCCGGAGTCCCATCCTCGGCTGCCACCACGCCGGCCTAGGGTACCACCATGGGTCCATCCTTATTTGGTCCCGTGAAGGCTTCCTGCCGGAGCGGAGCCAGTGGCTCCAAAGAGCCTCGAGTCTCATACTCAAAAGAAGCAAGAGGAGGGAAATCTTCCAGGTCAGCAGTTTTATCAGCTACGATCTCCCTACAACTTGAGACACCATTGGGGCAGGCTCCTCAGGAAAGTCCCTGAGTCTTTCAGACCATGTGGGCCCCACCTACACAAACAAAGCGGTAATGAACAAAAAGTATGGAATAAAACTTCTAAAAGAAAACACTAAGACTTACCCACGAAGAAGACCCAACGGGTAGGGCACTCGATTCCAATAGAGGCTGTTGGAAGGGTCTACCCCGTTGGGGTACCACAGCTATTCTTGTCCTTTTACCAGGAGAAGGACTCACCCCGAAAGAAACTTGAAATTTTTATGGGTTACTCAGAAGCACTTCCTCCTCTCTCTCTCCTTCCGTGACAAACTGGAGCCTTCTGTTGATCTACTCTCTGAGGGTGTAAGCCCATGGAGACATTTAGAAGCCAAAAAAGGGACCTCAAACTTCATTCCCTCAAGTAAACTTCGCCCTCGCTCGTATTCTGGTGAGAAGTTGTTCGCGACACAGAAAAACTTTACAACATAATACAAGATATGAGTCTCCTCCTGCAGTGAAGGGATCATAAATTCTACTCCTGTACCACCGGCATTATAATAATGCCATGCCCTGACACTATCCAGAAGACTTGTTTCATAACCAAGACAGGAGTTCAGATTTCCCAGCATAGCCTGGCTATAACCAAATTGACGTGCGAAGCGGCTAGGCAAATAAGGCTCCAAGTGCACCCAATTTTGGTTCCACACCAAGTAGGAAGGACGGATGGACTGCAACCAGTGGAAGGCCCCAAAAGTTAGATCAATGTCCACTAACTCATCATCTGCAAGGAAACGATTATATAGTCATGAAACCCTGTGGAGAACATAGCCGTCTAAACGGCCCAACATCCATCTATAGATGGGGATATCCTGATAAAGCCATTTCATATGTTGATAGTTATGCAGTGTTGCATCTGTTAGCCTATTGGTCATAGTCAAACCTGATTTTAATATCAAACACTGTCTCGATATACGAAGCTACTCATATGTTTACCCAAGACATTTTTGGACATTTAGATACTGATCAAGATCGGATATCTACTCAGTTCAAGACCGAAGCTATGTTTGCCACTCGAGTCTGTATTTCTTTATGCAATATAATTTTTACTTTTATTGAGTCTAGGAATACATTGTACACCGAGTCGTGCTGGCAAATAGGCTATCCAAAATCGTTTTAAAAAATGACCTACGTTTTTAAAAAACATCCCTTATTTACAAAAGCCTCCGATGGATTTCAAAATGCCCAAAAATCATTTTTATAATAACCCTGACAGAACTCGGCCAGAGTCGAACGTTTGAAAAACTTGGTCTCCCTTCAGTTGCAAATTGTTATATAGAGTTCTGTCCGAATTTTTCCCGAATTCTACCAGAGCTCTGCCTTTGGAAAAACCATAAATAGAGAAGAATTATGATCATCTTAAATCACTCATTCACTTTCATCTCTTCTCTTCTAAGCTTACATTTTTTTAAAGAGTTCTAAAAAGCTTTCATTTTCAAATCCCAAGCCAGTTACAATTCTCTAGTCAATTTGCCAGTACGGTACGGTCTAGAAGATTTCAAAGATATTATAATCAGAGGCTTGATTGAAGAAAGACTCTTCAAAATTGAAGTTGGTCGAGTTCTTCGTATCAAAGCTCGCATCTGTAGAAGTTACAAGGACTTCGTATGAAAACTTGCTAGATTTTTCAATAGTAGATTCAACTGGAAGCTAGAGTTCTTCCGACTGGACTAGTCCTCACAAGAGAAAAACCAGTATACATTGCTGTGTTTGCGTTTTCCTCCTGATCTCTTTTCTTTACAATTATTACTTTGTGATTATTGATATTATTTATGTGATCTAACTACTAACAAGTATTTAATTAGCAATATTTTGCTGCCTACTCTATTCACCCCACCCCTCCTCTATAGTATTCTGTTTTACGACTTCGTTCCTATAATTGGTAGAGCGGGTTATACAGGTAAATCAAGGTAAAATTGCAGTTATATTTAATTGTTTTATAGATCACCGCATTACATATGGCAACTGTAAAATTCACAAGTGAAGGCCAAGCCACAAACAGACCTCCACTATTTGACGACACAAACTACACTTATTGGAAACATGAATGAGTTTCTTCTTAAAATGTCTTGATTTTGACTTATGGTCTATAGTTATTGATGGCTACAAAAAGTCTCCTCGTATTACTGTTGAAGAAGTTTTAGTTGATAAACCCCGTGATAAATATACTGAGGATGAAAAAAATGCCAGTCTTGACGCACATGCTATTAACGCTTTATTTTATGCTCTAGACACAACTGAGTTTAACAGGGTGTCGACTTGAACAACATCGAATAAAGTGTAAAAACTTTTCGAAGTAACCCACGAAGAAATAACGCAAGTCAAGGAGTCAAAGATCAGCAGACTTACTCAAGAGTACGAGGCGTTCAAGATGAAGCCAAATGAATCCGTCACTCAGATGTTTACGAGATTCCTGGATATTATAAATCCTTTGTCTTCATTAGGCAAGGAATAAAGTAACCATGATAAGATTTGCCAACTTCTACGAGCTCTCACGAAGAACTGGATTCCAAAGGCTACAACAATCAATGAATAAAATAACCTCTCAACAATGTCTCTGGAAACACTCATGGGTAAGCTACTCACTCATGAGTTGGAACTTCAAGACATTGAAGATGCTACAGCAAAGAAGAAGTCAGAGAAGTCGATCGCTTTCAAGGCTCAACATAGAAGAACCGTCGAAGATGATTCTGACGACAGCGACACTAACTCTGAAGATCAAGCTCTTTTGGTAAGAAAATTCAAGAAGTTCATGAGATTCAACAGAAGAACAAAAGACAGCAACAGCAACAACAACGAGGAAGATCCTATTTGCTACGGATGTAAGAAGAAAGGACATATAAAGAAAGATCGTCCAACAGCATCATCATCAACAAGAAGAAGCAGTAAATATGACAAAGGCTACCTAAAGAGATCTATATCAAGGTAATATGCCAATACAAGCATATGGTACGAGAGCGAAGCCAGCGACTCAGAAGGCGAACAATTGGATGGCGCTACAAATGTATGAGCACCCTGAATTTCGGGTTAATTTTTTTTAAATTTTTCTGATTGATTTAGTTTTAATAAACAATTTATTCTGTTATTTATCCTTAAGTGTGCTTTCCCGTGCCATTGATATTTAGAGTGTCAGGGATGTTCAACTCTGGAAATCTTCTTTACGAGTTCTGGAGTGGACAGGATTACCTTCATGATGGTATATAGTATTCCATCTAAACTTGTTCTCTTGTACTCTTTTTGCTTCGCTGAACTTCGGGTCGATTTAGACTATTTGATTATTAATTATTTTTCTCACTCTTTTTCTTGATCATTTTCAGCACGTTACCGTAACTTTTAATTTGGGAGCACCAGACCAGTCAGTTTCTTGAAACCAACTCCTCATTGATGATCTACTCGAGACGCTCTTCACCCTTGACCTTCGTGTTCCACTCAGACACGCCATTTTGTGCTCCATTTGCTTCGTACAACTTTCCTGACACGTGACCCGATTTTATTTTACCCCACGGTGTCACATTCATCTTCTAACTTGATTTATGGGTCCCCTGTCGACCAAAACCTGTCAGCCCCAACTATGGACATGGCCCACATTGAGCATACTATCCGTCTGCCATTTGTGTCCCAGTTATTGGAATCCTCATGTGCTACATATTTACCCATGATCATCAATGTTTAATTTTAATTCGATTTTGCTCAATGTCTGATTTTGATCCAATCCGGCTCCACCGAGTCCAGCCCAACTTCGTGCTATTCTCCATCATGTCACCCTCATATTTTCTTGCCCAAAAATATCTAGTACTCTTCTACCTATTTTTCTATATTTAATAGAAATTTCTTTTGATATTAAAATCCATTGGAATGACCTATTTTAGCTAATTTAATCCTAGCCTTTGGATTATTCCATCTAATCCTCACCATTTATTCCCCTCACATTCACACAGCCCCCTCCCCAATAGTTAGCCGGCCCTAACTTTGAGAGGAGCACTTTTTCCCTACTTTCTTTCTCATTTAATATCTCTCTCTCTTATCCTCTCTCTCTCTCCCACTCTAATATTTATTCCCATACACTTTTTTCTCTACAACAAACCCAACAGCAACAGCACTCACACACGCCCAGCCACCATCACCACTCGGCCTTCTTCCCTCCTCCTCCTCACCGGAGCTCCGCCGGCCACCCTTCTCCCTGGCGTCGGCCACAACCGCCACCAGCCACCTATCCTTCTTTCCACCTCCTTCTCCTCCATGCCATGGCCATCAACCACCTCCACCACCACTTAAACCAACCCGAGCTGCCACCACCAATAACTTAACCACCCGCCACCACTGCCTACACCACCCACCGCCTTTCTGTTCACCGTGGCCAGGCTGGCCTCCCAGCGCTGCACAGCGGCCAGCAGCAGCAGCTGCACTGCGCACGTGTGCGCACGCGCGGGCCGCCGTCGTGTGCCGTCGTGTCGCCGCACGACCGACATGGGCACTCCCCCCCTCCGGCGAACTCAGGCCAATAGCCCCCTGACGGCCACCGTCCTCCGGGCGCGCCGTCGAGGCGATTCGTGCGTTTTGCACGAAATCCCGACGTGACGAGCTCGGAAATGATGCTGAAATAGCGTTCCGTCGCAGCGACTTCGTACGCATTTTCTCGGGAATCCAATCGTTGGATCGGTAATTTCTTCGCTCCATCACAATCTCGGTATATCCACCTTCACTCTGTCAATTTTTGTCCGTTAATTTTATCGTTTGATACATCAAAACCGGCCACCAAGTTGACCGTTTAAATTGTATTAAATTTGGACAGTTTTGCGGGGCCAACTTCATCAGCTTGTATCTCCTCCACCGCAGCTCCGTTTGGCGTACTACCAGTTCCTGTGCGAAGCTGGTTTAACCCTCTTGCTACCCCTCCAGTTTTGTTTCATTGTGAGCTTGTTTGATTGGTTGAATTCGACGCCAAAGTTGGCCGTCCGAATTCATAATTTCCAACTTGTAAAATTCTATTTTTGAACACGGGACTCCATATTTCATTTCTGACACCACCATTAGACTTGTGGCATCGTTCTGGCATGTTTTTATATAAAATTTGTTAGATTTGGAGAACGTGGGCCCTGGCACATTTTTCGGTACAAAGTGGGTCCCACATTCTGGGTCAACGGAACTTTTTGACACCGGCTCATCTGAATCCAATTCTGGATATACTGTTGAGTTCGTATCGTCATTCTGGACATATAATTTGCTAGATTTTGGTGGACATTGGATCCGGCTAGCATTTCGGTGCAAGTCCGATACCAATATCCGGGTCAACGGGTCATTTTGAGATCGGCTCATCGGAATCAAATTCTAGAGATACCGTTGAGTTCGTATCATCATTCTGAACTCGTTGACTGGTTGTTTGCTGAGTTTTGAGAACATTGGCTCCGACACGCATTTCTGTGCAAACCGAAATTCCAAGTTCTGGTCAACGGACCAAATTGAGGTCGGGTCAACAGAATCCAATTCTGGAGATACCATTGGGTTCGTATCGTCATTCTGGTTTCGTGGACATATAATTTGTAATATTTTATAGACTTGTTTCCTTGCACATTTTTTGGTGCAAAACGGCTCCGACACGGACACCGTTTTGACCCAAAATTACCTTTTTGCCCTTGTGTCCATATTGGACCGTTGGGTAGGCTATCCTAGCTAATTTAACCATTTTAGACACGTTGGCGATATTTATTTCATCATCCGACAATATTTGTTGATAATTTCTCTAAGTTTAACCTTTTTATAATTAATTAATAATTAATTCTTATAATGTTCGTATTTCAGGATTAGTACAACGAAACTGAGCTCAGTCAATTCCAGTTATCTCACATCGCTGAAATTGACAAGATGGATACGTGGATCACTACAATAAGATTATCAACTTTATCGATAATCTTCTTATCTCGATTTGCGTAACGTAAGTTTCGACGTACAAATAACGAAGTACACTTTATAATTAGACTAGAAATTGACCCTGTTTGACCAGAGTTGACCAGTTGACTCAAAGTCAACTGTAAGTCAACACTTGACCTAGTTTGACTAAATTATTGACCGGAGTTGACCTAGAGTTATTTTGACTTAGAAGAACCTAGGATAATGTAGATTGATTATAGAGATTCATTTATTACAACTTGAACACCTTGTAACATGTGTTGCTTTAAATAGGACTCTGTGGCTTCAGTAGGACCCCCAATACTTATCAGCTGTTCAGGTTATCAGGCGAGTACATTCTCTGATCATTTCATATCCTGCTTAGAATTATTTCCTGCATTAAATTACTTTACTTGTACTGTCACGTTGGTCACACGGATTGGTACTATACGGATCCCTTCTTGAGATGTTATCCTTAGGGAGCATCGGGTACTACATATTCTGTGCGTTTCACTTACATGACGTTTCACTATGCTTTACAGGTTCTTTGATCAATTGTGACATATACTCTTATGATCACAGAGTCTCCTAGAATCTCCTAGAATTCCTATTTTTTGGGACTAATATGTACCACCCTTCGGGGGCTTACCACCCTTCGGGGGCTGTTACATAGAATCATAACATAACCTGATTGGATCCTTGTGTATTGATTGGAGGTACGGAGGAGTAGAAATAGACATGTGAATACTATCCAAGTAGTGTAGCATCAGAATCTCTTCCATAGTGTAGCATCAGAATCTCCTATGCCATTTACATGTCTATATTGTACTCTGACACACTAGCCACTATTAGTCTTTATTATTAGTAGATATTTCTATTATAGCTCTCTCTCTCTCTGTTTACATACTGTATTTCTTTCAGTACCTGTATCTTACTTTACTACATGATTATACTTTCTGACCTGCTATGTACTGTTGAGATGTAATGTGCTCGCTCCTGTCCTGACTGGACCTGTTGATAAATTTTACAGATGGCCTGGGATTGCCTGCTAGCCTAGAGGAGACACAGTAGAGGTTGTTTAGATAGTTATTTCATTTTGTCTGGAGTTGTATTTACTTTGTGGTTTAATGTATTTGAGTTTTGAGATGTATTTCTGGGCTTATGTATCTTAGACACTTAGACTTCTATCTCCTGTATCTCTTTTGGATTTCATATTTTATCTATCTTTATCATGCTTTACCTTAGATGTGATTGAGACAGTATCTGCTATGTCACCCCCATTCGGGGAGTATAAACTGCTTAGCATTATTTTGTTAGATGTTGTAACCTAGGACAGCGTTCTACCGCCGACACTGCGGCGTAGGCTGGGCGTTGTTACGTTCTCGTACCCAAACAGTGGGTGCGGGTCATGACACGTTTTTAGTGGTGGCGCATGCAGGTCGAGTTTATGTAGTGGTATTCGAACTAGAGTACCACTACAGCCTGCAGTAGGAATAGGATATATTTTGAAGGTACTCAATCACAATTAGGATCCCTTGAGAGATTCCTGGGACGACCCTTGAGAATCTTGTTTAACTCCGATTTGAAAACCCTTTTTCCTTGATTGGATTTATCTTTACTTTCGGTTGTTGAATTTGATTTTGATGTATTATTGAATTTAGTTTGTATTTATTGATTTTGATGAAGATTGTGGAATTTTGAGTCTTGATGTTAGCTGTAGCATCCGAGTTTGTAGTTATATGATTTGAAGGATTTTGTTTATTTTTGAATTTTGATGTTCGTTGATAAATTTAATTTTTTTTTGGTATTCATTGTTGATTTAATTCAATTTTTGACAAGATGAAATTATATGGGCTAGGTCATCTAAGTTATGGAAATCTTGTCTTCTATAGTCACATTAGCAAGCATGGTGAGGACATATAGTCTGACTTTGGATATATTTCTCGGGTGTGGGAATTTAAGGTTTTCGTAGCCAAGCTAGCGGCATCGAAAAAATATTAAATACCATGATTCTAGAGGTATGTGCATAAGTCAAGGACTCTGTGATTATCGTAGCCTTGCTTACTAGTATGACAAGGATTTAGAGTACCATAATTTTGGATAGACGCATATGATTATCAGATTGTACCTTAAATGTTTTCGAACATGTTTTTGCTAGTTTTGTTTCAGTCATTCAAAAAAAAAGAATTATTGTTGTTTTGTTTTGTTTTGTTTCTCGTTGTTTACATAGGAGTAGCTTGTGTAACTTCTTACCATGAAATTCTTCTTAATACAATGAATCGATAATTTTGCTGGACTTTATCTTGGATTTGATAAATTAGCTCTGGGTTCCAAAATTGTTCTTCTTTAAACAGATAAGCAAAACAGATTTTATCGTTATTTCTTTCTTGCTATTATTCTTGTATTAGATAATAATAAAACTGTCTTGATTACGTCAATCACCTGCTTGCAATCTTGGTAGGAATCTAATTGTTGGTCTTAACGTAGAATTAAATTTTTATATTGGGACGTGAGAATATATATATGAATATATATAGTGGACACTTTTCTGACACTTATGTATGCTACACTTGATTTCCACCTATCTGAATACATATTAATATGTCGTTAATGTTTAAATTTTCAAAATCTCACTATTTCTGGTTTTCTACTTTTCCAGTTTAAATTCGTATTTCAAATATAAATTTCATGATAATAGTTTCGTTTACATCACTACACATGTATGTTATACATAGGGTTTCAATTCAAAAAAAATGTGTGTTTGGTTGAGTTTTGTGTTTGAATTTGTCAAATCTAAGACTGTGTGCATATTAACCCTTAATACGGGATTTTAAATGTTAGTTCAAATTGTTGTTTTAAATGTAATATTTAAAGCTGTGTACATTGTTGTTGTAGGGATATAATATTAGGTTTCATATTCTTACATGTTAGGTTGTGATAAACATTGAGTTGGTTTTGATGTTCAAATTTCTCCAAAATCCTGAAAACTGAATACATGTTAACATTTTTACATTGATTTCCATGTTTAGTCCAATTTCAGATTTAACATGTAATATTGAACTGTATGCGTAGATAAATGTATGGATAGTAGGTTAGGGTTTTATTTCTATTATGTTAGGATGTGTTGGGAGCATTGATATTGGTTGTGATCTTCAAACCCTAAAATCTGAAACTGCATTATGTTAATATTACACTGGTTTAAATATTAGTTATTTTCAAATTTTGTATGTAAATGCTGAACTGAAACTGGATTTAACCTTTCATTACTAAGCTATACCCTGTACAAGGACACACACACCCTAACTTAGTATACGCTGCCATATAAGCCTAACATTTCCTCCTCTATGTTATGTTCATATACCTGTATAGATATATATAAAGTTTATTCATACATGTTATAATGTATATAGATACATAACTAAATCTCTACCTCTTTATATATATATATATATATGTATAAGGTTAGCCATGTATGTTACGAGTAAATAGGTTGCGTATTGTAGATTATTTAACCAATATGTCGTGATTAGTGTAACTAAATAGCTATTGTTTGAAACCCAAATCCTCACATACAATTTCATGTATATTCCACCTACACACATGCCTACTATCTAACCATATGAACATGTCCACATAACCTTATATAATGCTAGTTTTCTCCCTCTACCGCTCTCTATATATATTATGGTTGGATTTCAATGCAAGTGATTTTCAATTCCTTAATTTTTTTTTTGACTTTGATTTTTCTGTACCCTTTATAGATAATTGGTAGTTGCCTTTATTTTATTTTGATAAGTACCAGTTTTCATATAGGATGGTAGACTGCCTTACAGTTTTGATGGTTTGTTGTTTCTGTAACTTTTCTAGTTTAGCATTCTAGATTTCTTGTGTATTTTGATACCCTATGACCGTTTTGGTATTAGCACGACTAGTATACATAGATGAGACTTTCATTACCACCGTATGCCATGACCCTGTATGTCGTCCTTTTGATCACATGATTTGTTTTAATCTGGGACTTTGATTGTGGGGGTTTGACCTAGAAGGAGTATAAATAATTTTAATTTCGAGGACGAAATTTTTATAAGGTGGGTAGGATATGAGCACCCTGAATTTCGGGTTATTTTTTTAAATTTTTTTTGATTGATTTAGTTTTAATAAACGATTTATTCTGTTATTTATCCTTAAGTGTGCTTTCCCGTGCCATTGATATTTGGAGTGTCAGGGATGTTCAATACTGGAAATCTTCTTCACGAGTTCAAGAGTGGACAGGATTACCTTCATGATGGTATATAGTGTCCCATCCAAACTTGTTCCCTTGTACTCTTTTTGCTTCGCTGAACTTCGGGTCGATTTAGACCATTTGATTATTAATTATTTTTCCCACTCTTTTCCTTGATCATTTTCAGCACGTTACCGTGACTTTTAATTTGGGAGCACCAGACCAGTCAGTTTCTTGAAACCAACTCCTCATTGATGATCTACTCGAGACGCTCTTCACCCTTGACCTTCGTGTCCCACTCAGACACGCCATTTTGTGCTCCATTTCTTCATACAACTTTCCTAACACGTGACCCGATTTTATTTTACCCCACGGTGTCACATTTATCTTCCAACTTGATTTGTGGGTCCCCTGTCGACCAAAACCTGTCAGCCCCAACTATGGACATGGCCCACATTGAGCCTACTACTCGTCCGCCACTTGTGTCCCATTTACTGGAATCCCTATGTGCTACTTATTTACCCATGATCATCAACGTCTAATTTTAATTCGATTTTGCTTAATGTCTGATTTTGATCCAATCCGGCTCCACCGAGTCCAGCCCAGCTTCGTGTTATTCTCCATCATGACACCCTCATATTTTTTGCCCAAAAATATCTAGTACTCTTCTACCTATTTTTCTACATTTAATAAAAAATTTTTTTGATATTAAAATCCATTGGAATGACCTATTTTTAGCTAATTTAATCCTAGCCTTTGGATTATTCCATCTAATCCTTACCATTTATTTCCCTCACATTCACACAGCCCCCTCCCCAATAGTTAGCCGGCCCTAACTTTGAGAGGAGCACTTTTTCCCTACTCTCTCTCTTATTTAATACTCTCTCTCTTATCCTTTCTCTCTCCCACTCTAATATTTATTCCCACATACTTTTTTCTCTACAACAAACCCAACAGCAGCAGTACTCACACACGCCCAGCCACCATCACCACTCGGCCTTCTTCCCTCCTCCTCCTCACCGGAGCTCCGCCGGCCACCCTCCTCCCTGGCGTCGGCCACAACCGCCACCAGCCACCTCTCCTTCTTTCCTCCTCCTTCTTCTCCATGCCATGGCCATCAACCACCTCCACCACCACTTAATCAAACCCGAGCCACCACCACCAACAACTTAACCACCCGCCACCACTGCCTACACCACCCGTCGCCTCGTCGTTCGCCGTGGCCTGGCCGGCCTCCCCGTGTCGTACAGCTGCCAGCAGTAGCAGCTGCACCGCGCACAGACGCGCACGTACGCGTGCGGGCCACCGTCGTGCTCCGCCGCGCCGCCGTACGGCCGCCGTGGGTACTCCCCCCCTCCGGCGAACTCAGGCCAACAGTCCTCTGACGGCCACCGTCCTCCGGGATGCACCGTCGAGGCGATTCGTTCGTTTTGCACGAAGTTCCGACGTGACGAGCTCGAAAACGATGCTGAAATAGCGTTCTGTCGTAGCAACTTCGTGCGCATTTTCCCGAGAATTCGACTATTGGATCGGCGATTTCTTCGCTCTATCACAATCTCTGTATATCCACCTTCACTCATGTCAATTTTCGTCCGTTAATTTTATCGTTTGATACATCAAAACCGGCCACCAAGTTGACCGTTTAAATTGTATTAAATTTGGACAGTTTCATGGGGCCAATTCGATAGCTTGTATCTTCTCCAACGCAGCTCCATTTGGCGTGCTACCAGTTCCGGTACGAAGCTGGTATAACCCTCTTGCTATCCCTCCAGTTTCGTTTCATTGTGAGCTTGTTTGATTGGTTGAATTCGACGCCAAAGTTGGCCGTCCGAATTCATAATTTTCAACTTGTAAAATTCTATTTTTGAACACAGGACTCCAGATTTCATTTATGATACCACCATTAGACTTGTGGCATCATTCTGGCATATTTTCATATAAAATTTGTTAGATTTGGAGAACGTGGGCCCTGGCACGTTTTTCGGTGCAAAGTAGGTCCCACATTCTGGGTCAACGGGACTTTTTGATGCCGGCTCATCGGAATCCAATTCCGGATATACCGTTGAGTTCGTATCATCATTCTGGACTCGTTGACATATAATTTGCTAGGTTATGGTGGACATTGGATCCGGCACGCATTTCGATGAAAGTCGGATACCAATATCCGGGTCAACGGGTCATTTTGAGATCGGCTCATTGGAATCCAATTTCGGAGATACCGTTAAGTTTGTATCATCATTCTGGACTCGTTGACAGGTAGTTGGCTGAATTTTGAGAATATTGGCTCCGGCACGCATTTTCGTGCAAACCGAAATTCTAAGTTTTGGTCAAGGACCAAATTGAGATTGGGTCAACAAAATCCAATTCTGGAGATACCGTTGGGTTCGTATCGTCATTCTGGTTTCGTGGACATATAATTTGTTAGACTTGTTTTCTTGCACATTTTTTGGTGCAAAACGGCTCCGACACGGACACCGTTTTGACCCGAAATTACCTTTTTGTTGGTCCAATGATTGTATAATGTTTTTGAATATGGTTAATCTGTTAAGTTTATCTTTTCATCATCACTAATCTTCATACCATTACTATAGCATTTCTACTTCTACTTATATATGTGGTGATATGTGCCTATTGTTTTACATATTAGTGATACTAGTTTTCATTATGGTATCACTATATACTTATGCTATCACTATTGTGAGCATTGTCCTAATATTCCTTAAACTTGATATATTGTATATTGCTTTGTTCATCTAACATGTACATGCAGAAAAGCAATAAGCAAGATCAATGTGGACATATGCAATAAAGAAATCATGGTGGGCCAAAGACGACGGATCCCACAAGATTTCTCTGAACCACCCGACGGTATCTCCGGAGCCACGCACTCGGCGGTTCCGCTGATCGGGGGTCGAGGGGGCAGCGCCTCTCGTCGGGGGTTCGGGGGCGAAGCCCCCGAAAGGTATTCAGTTTTTACTAACTGGATATCTTTGGACAGCTGCCGCTAAGGGAAAAAGCCAGCACCTATCAAAGGAAGAAGCCATGCCATCTTCATTTCATGACTCTGAAGAAGCCTGCATCAGCTACAGTATATCTGGAGTCTGTAATGAGTCTTAAGAATAATTGTAAACACAAGAAATAGATGGCAAAATTGAAAGCTAGGGTAGATTATAACCCAGGACAATCTTCGAAATCCTGGCGGATAATCCGGCGGATCTTCACAGAAATTCGACAAAAAATCCGAATGGTCTCACAGAATACCTTCTGTGAATGTTCGGATTATCCGGCGCAAAATCGCGAAATTTCGACGGATTTTCCGCCATATGACCGTTTGCATTCCAACGGTCGGATCTTACGAATGATTGATCCCAACGGCTCTATTTATAGTCGTTGGACTATACAGGCGGATGATCCGGCAAATTTTTGCAGAAATCCGACGGATGATCCGTCAGCCTGAGAAAGTTGCATTATTGCACTTTCCTTTGCTTTGGTTATAAATAGCCTTGAACCCCTTCATTCAAGGTTGATGCTTTGAGCCTAAAAATTTCTAAACCACCAAAGCCTATCCAAAAACAACTCTACAAAGCATTCATTTGCCATCTACAAATTGTGTTAGAGTTATTGAGTTGAAAAGTAAGATCTTCATCTTATTGTATAAGGAGATCAAAACCTATTGTGAAAGGTTGAAGTTGGAGAGTCTTCATATCCAAACTCTTGGTTGAAGTTGGGGAGTCTTCGTATCCAAACTCTCGGTTGAAGTTGGGGAGTCTTCGTATCCAAACTCTCGGTTGAAGTCGGAGAGGCCTTCGAATTAAAGCTCTTGTGTAAGAAGTTGGCGAGTTCTTCGGATCCAAACTCGTGTGTAACTATTTGCTCAAATAGTGGATTAAATCCGGAAAGAGTTCTGGGACTGTATTGCCTCTAGGGAGGATACCAGGATACATCGGGTGTCGGTATTGTTATTGCTTCTTCTTTTGCACTTATATTTTTAAATTGCCAATTAGCTTGTGCTAAGTGCTTGATTAGTTAGCTTGACCCTATTCACCCCCCTCTAGGGTTCCTATAATTGGTATCAGAGCAACGACTCTATTGTTAGGCTTAACATCCTTAGAGTAGGTCCTTGTTATTTTTCTATGGCATCGTATTCCTCCTCCTCTGATAAAGAGGGTTTTCCTTCTAGTAGCAAAGACAATCATGTTTCTTCTAAATGCAAGAAATGCTCTAAGTGGAAAGCCATGGCTAAACAATCCTTAGAGATTCTTGACAACCTTTATTCTACAAATGAAGAACTTTCTGAAAAGGTTATTCATTTAGAAGAAGAAAATGAGTTTTTGAGAAATGAAAACAATGTTTTATTATCTAGACTTGATTCTCAAAACTTATCTTGTGTTTCTTTAAAGAGTTTGAATGAGGCTTTAATTTTGAAAATCAAATCTCTTTCCTCATCAATAGAAGATCTTAAGAGGCAAACTCATGAGCTAAATCATTTGCATGATTCTTCTATTGACTATTTAAAGAAACAAAATGATGATTTTATTTCTAGAATTGTTTTATTTGAAATAGAGAATAATGATTTAAATGTTAAATTTGATTCTCTTACTTGTATGCATAATGATTTGATATTAGAACATGATATTCTTAAGACCAAATCCATGCATGCTCACTCTAGAAACATTCATCACTCTAGTATGTCACATGTTCATAACCATGCTTATTCTGATACATGTGCACACACTAGCATTAGATGCTTCTATTGCTCTCGCATTGGTCACATGAGCTTTACATGCCCTATTCGTAGGACCTTCACTACCAATGCTAGAGTAAGTGTTATATGGGTCCCTAAAGCTAATAAATGTGAATCCAAGTTTATTTATATACCAAAGTCTTCATCTAATATAGTAGGTGAAGCTTCTTGTATCGGGACATAGCACCGAGGAGCGTATTGGTGGTTGCAAAGCTCAAAGGTCATCTTCTAAGCAATTGCACCAACACAAGCGTGGCCACTAGAGCCACTTTGGTAACATGCTAAACGATTCTCTTTAAATTGTTTATATTTGTAGAATCTAGCATATTTCTCTTGATGTCTTGCTACTAGCTCACATTGATATGCTTTAGTTGCCTTTTATATAAATCAATGTGAGATATAATACTAGCATGCTTAGTTAATTCTCTTCTTATTCTTTTATCTAGCATGACTAGTTACTCAGCTTAAATGATTAGTTCACACTATGTAGTTTATCACTCATTTTCTATTAGTGTAACATTTTTATTCTTGCATGTTCGTTATTCTTATTCTTTATTTATAAAGCATGCATATCACTCTAGTCCATAGGAGCTTGGTTTTGATTTGAGTTAATATGGTTTTAACTCTCCGTCTTTAAAAGTTTTTGAAATAGTTACTTCTTACCGATTTCTCCTTAATATGTATTATTTACTTTAAATCGGTATTTGTGAATATATATGTTTAGCACAAGCTTCTTATCACTTGACAAGTATACACTTATACTTCTATTTTAACCTTGTGCTTACATAATATATCCATTATTGATTCTCATATTTTATTTTGATTAAACCTCTTATGAATCAATTATGTTTTGCCTAATAAAGCTTATTTATATGTGCTTTAAATTTGTGATAGTTTTTCAAATATTCATTAAGGATACATGACTATATTTATTAAAATTTCCATTTATATGTAGATCATGTATTTCTTATGTTGATATTTTTTTTATAAATATCTTTATTTGGGCATATGAGTTAAGCGAAAGTTTTATATTGACTTGAAGAGTATTTAAATATACTTGTTACCTTCAAACTTGTGCTTATCTCATACTTTAGCTATTGATTCCTTTGACCAAATTTATTCTTCTTGAATCAATTAGCTTCTTCCTTAAAGTCTTCTTTTGATGATATCTTCTTGACTTTTTGGTTGGCATTATGGATACATATTCTTAATTGATTTTTGATCTTTTCATGTATGCCTATTCGTGATATATATAGTTTCATATATATAAATATTTCCTAATTTTTCATATGTATTTATTTTATACCTTTAAGTTGGGATGTTGAGAGAAATCCTTTATTAGTGTCTAGTTCATGACTATTTATGAAAGTTTTTTTAAGGATCACATGTTTTTGTTCCTTACCTTGTATGTTGATTTTACCTCTTTAATTAGTGCACATTTTCTAGTCTATATCTTTTCACTTTTCTTTGGTGCACTATGAAAGCTCTTTGAAAAATTGATTTTATAGAGAGAGAGAAAATCCGACAGATTTTTGGTATATTCCGGCGGATCATCCGACTGCAAACAACAAGTCTGTGAGCAATAGTTCGGATCATCCGACGGATATCCGCAGAAATCCAACGGATAATCTGATCATTTCCGGTTGCTTATGAGCACATAGTTCGGATAATCCGACGGACGTCCGCTGAAATCCGACAGATAATCCGATCTATTCCAGCAGCTTTGTGAGCACTAAGTTCGGATAATCCGCCGGACTTCCGCTGAAATCCGATAGATAATCCGATCAGCTTTCTTATTTTTAATGTGCTTTTCTTGCTCATTCCTTGGGTTTATGCTTCTTTTGAATTATTGTTTCCCAATGATGTTGTTGTAGCACATGAGAATCCATGTAATTGATACATCATATGTCTTATGTCCTTAGCTACTATGGTTTGAGCTTTTGGTTAGAGATCTCCCATTTCTAGAGAATACTCTCATTTCATAATGGCTATAATATTTTGCATTCTCTAGATCGATCCATTATTTCATTATCTTAGGTTAATCTCTATACTTGACAAAGAGATTTATTTTAGTTGTGTTTACATGAATATCTCTTTTGGCCTATACTTGATAAGAGTCTAATTCTTTTTATTTTTGTTATCTTATACTCTTATCCTTGCTTAATAAAGAGTCTTCAAATCATTTTGATCATTCAAAATGTATTATACTTATTGAGAACTCTCTGCTTAAGCAAGTATTTTTAATGTTAGTGACTTAAGATTTAATGAGCACATTTATCTTGTTAATGGCTTCCCTTATTAATCTTATTTGGATTATATAGTTTGCTTATTTGTGATATATTGTTAAGCTATATAATTTTGGCTCACTTTCACATATCGAGCTATATTCCTATACTTCAATATATATATGATATGCTAGTTTACAAAAACAAGATTTGTGATATGCTTGATCTCTAAAACTAGTTTTACAAACTCTTTGTTAGATCTTATTTTCTCTTAGAGGTTTATGATTTCTTGTTTTAACTTTCTTCCATACTAGTCATTAGCAAGTCTCTCTTAAATTTATCTCACTTTTTGAGTCATAATTTTATCGTATTATCATTACATCTCTTTAGATTGAATGTGTAATCATTTTGAGATTAACTCTTTTCCATATTTTTCATTGATCTGTAAGATTTCTTATAAATATGGATTTTGAATTTTCTCTTGATGAGATTTATCATTAGATCACGTTTATTCATCTTTTTTATTTATGAATGATCCTAATGATTAAGTAGACTTAAATTATCTAGTTATGAGATTATCAAGTTAATTTATTACTCTACTTTGACTACTCATGGTTTATCACATATGACCTTTGCTATTTGAACTTTATGGGTTATTAATTTACCATTAGAAAGGATTAGATTTATCTGTTGTTGGATAAATATGTGGTACAACATACCTAGTCCATGCAAAGTAATAAATTGGTTGATTCTTTCTTGATTAGATATTCATGGACATGATATTTGAGGTTTATTTTTATTTTATTTTTGAGCGATATTTTGACTCTCATCATGATTGATTTAACTGTCCTTATTCTTTTTCATGATGACATCCTTTGATTACATGTGCTAAATTGGAATATTCTTTTGATTTTTCATCTTCAGTAAGTATTAATTGGATATCTCTTCTTGACTAAAGATGGCATTATTCATTTTATGACAATTTTATAGCCTTATATGCATTGAGCAAGGGAGAGAAATCCATAGTTGATTTACTCCTAGATTTTGATGCTATAAGTGCTTTGAAACTAGTTACGCATATTTTGAGGGAGAGCAAATAAATTGTTTTAATTAATCTATACCTCTAACATGTCGTATACATAGTTTATCATGGACCCATATTTTTTTTATTTTTATATCTTATTGATTGAGGTCATGTTACTTTTATTTTGAAGGGTTTATGAGAGTTTATGTGATTGTCCTTATTATCTTATCTCTCTCTTTCATATGGGTTAAATATGTCATCTTGCTATTATTAACTTTCAGATCTTATCTTGATGAATATTATGCTTTCGTTGATTTGGCTTTTCTTTCATGCTTAATTGATTTGGTTTTCCTTGTTGAGGACTTATCCAAAATTTATGATTTTTTTATCAACTTTGGTAGTACTTTGAGGGAGAGCATTCAAGTCGACTGAATTTCTCTTTTTCAAGTATTTTTTCCTTTACCTTCATATTTATCTAAAGGGTATTCATATAGCATGATAAGGTAATTGAGTTCAAATGCATGAACTTGGATAATCATATAGATTTTGCACACAATGAGATTACTTAATATCAATTGCAATATTTTACATTGATCATTCTTTTATTTTGTTCCACTATTTATTTGTGGACAATTATGATTATTAATGGTTTCTTTGATCAATGTTTCAAGTTTATATCCTTTCAATTTGTATCAAGTTTATTTAATGTCATATCTCAATTGGTATCTATTAGTTGCAATTATCAATTCCTCATGGCTTTGATCTGAAATCCTTTATCTCATAGTTCTCTTCCAAAACTAGAGCAATATTTCATATCCTATTGTGTTTAGGATTTCTTCCTTGGATTTCAAGTTGGTAAACTACTTATTTTTTGTTTTTCAAATACTTTTAGTTTTACCAACCATATTGTGTTTTGACAAGCAATTTTCTATTTAGTACTCTACATTTGGTATGTAGTTGTATACACTTGTCTTTACATACTTCTCCTATTGTTCCTTAATAGTATATCTTGATCATGATTGTCTATGCCTTCCTCATGCTCTAATTTATGTACTTAAAATTGATTTCTTATCTCTTAGTACGGGGGAGCGTATTTTTGATCATGTCAAAGGGGGAGAAGTAAGTTTAATTGGGATAGAAGTAGTCTAAGTAGTATGCTTTTAGTGATATATGCTTATGTATGTGATATATTAGTGATACATACATCTATTGTGTTCATACTAAACTTAACATATTTGCCATAATCAAAAAGGGGGAGATTGTTGGCCCAATGATTGTATCATGTTTTTGAATATGGTTAATCTGTTAAGTTTAACTTTTCATCATCACTAATCTTCATACCATTACTATAGCATTTCTACTTCTACTTATATATGTGGTGATATGTGCCTATTGTTTTACATATTAGTGATACTAGTTTTCATTATGGTATCACTATATACTTATGCTATCAATATTGTGAGCATTGTCCTAATATGCCTTGAACTTGATACATTGTATATTGCTTTGTTCGTCTAACATGTACATACAGAAAAGCAATAAGCAAGATCAATGTGGACATATGCAATAAAGAAATCATGGTGGGCCAAAGACGACGGATCCCACAAGATTTCTCTGAACCACCCGACGATATCTCCGGAGCCACGCACTTGGGGGTTCCGCTGACAGGGGGTCGAGGGGACAGCGCCCCTCGTCGGGGGTTCGGGGGCGAAGCCCCGAAAGGTATTCAGTTTTTACTAACTGGATATCTTTGGACAGCTGCCGCCAAGGGAAAAAGCCAGCACCTATCAAAGGAAGAAGCCAAGCCATGCCATCTTCATTTCAAGACTCTGAAGAAGCCTGCATCTGCTACAGTATATCTGGAGTCTGTAATGAGTCTTAGGAATAATTGTAAACACAAGAAATAGATGGCAAAATCGAAAGCTAGGGTAGATTATAACCCAGGACAATCTTCGAAATCCTGGCGGATAATCCGGCGGATCTTCGCAAAAATCTGACGAAAAATTCGAATGGTCTCACAGAATACTTTCTGTGAATGTTCGGATTATCCGACAAAAAATCGCAAAATTTCGACAGATTTTCCGCCATATGACCGTTTGCATTCCAACGGTCGGATCTTACGAATGATTGATCCCAACGGCTCTATTTATAGCCGTTGGACTATACAGGCGGATGATCCGGCGGATTTTCGCAGAAATCCGGCGGATGATCCGTCAACCTGAGAAAGTTTCATTATTGCACTTTCCTTTGTTTTGGTTATAAATAGCCTTGAACCCCTTCATTCAAGGTTGATGCTTTGAGCCTAAAAATTTCTAAACCACCAAAGCCTATCCACAAACAACTCTACAAAGCTTTCATTTGCCATCTACAAATTGGGTTAGAGTTATTGAGTTGAAAAGTAAGATCTTCATCTTATTGTATAAGGAGATCAAAACCTATTGTGCTCGGTTGAAGTTGGAGAGTCTTCGTATCCAAACTCTCGGTTGAAGTTGGAGAGTCTTCGTATCCAAACTCTCGGTTGAAGCCGGAGAGGCCTTCGAATTAAAGCTCTCGTGTAAGAAGTTGGCGAGTTCTTCGGATCCAAACTCGTGTGTAACTATTTGCTCAAATAGTGGATAAATCCGGAGAGAGTTCTGGGACTGGATTGCCTCTAGGGAGGATACCAGGATACATCGGGTGTCGGTATTGTTATTGCTTCTTCTCTTGCACTTATATTTTTAAATTGCCAATTAGCTTGTGCTAAGTGCTTGATTAGTTAGCTTGACCCTATTCACCCCCCTCTAGGGTTCCTACACTTTTTGCCCTTGTGTCCAAATTGGACCGTTGGGTAGGCTATCCTTGCTAATTTGATCATTCTGGACACGTTGGCGATGTTTATTTCATCGTCCGACAATATTTGTTGATAATTTCTCTGAGTTTAACCTTTTCATAATTAATTAATAATTAATTCTTATAATGTTCGTATTTCGGGATTAGTACAACGAAACTGAGCTCAGTCAATTCCTGTGATCTCACATCGCTGAAATTGATAAGATGGACACGTAGATCACTCTAATAAGATTATCAACTTTATCGATAATCTTCTTATCTCGATTTGCGTGACGTAAGTTTCGACGTACAAATAACGAAGTACACTTTATAATTAGACTAGAAATTGACCCTGTTTGACCAGAGTTGACCAGTTGACCCAAAGTCAACTGTAAGTCAACACATGACCTAGTTTGACTAAATTATTGACCGAAGTTGACCTAGAGTTATTTTAACTTAGAAGAACCGAGGATAATGTAGATTGATTATAGAGATTCATTTATTACAACTTGAACACCTTGTAACCTGTGTTGATTTAAATAGGACTCTATGGCTTCAGTTGGACCCCCTATACTTATCAGCTATTCAGGTTATCAGGCGAGTACATTCTCTGATCATTTCTTATCCTGCTTAGAATTATTTTCTGTATTAAATTACTTTACTTGTACTGTCACGTTGGTCACACGGATTGGTACTATACGGATCCCTTCTTGAGATGTTATCCTTAGGGAGCATCGGGTACTACATGTTCTGTGCGTTTCACTTACATGACGTATCACTATGCTTTACAGGTTCTTTGATCACTTGTGACATATACTCTTATGATCACAGAGTCTCCTAGAATCTCCATTTTTTGGGACTACTATGTACCACCCTTCGGGGGCTTACCACCCTTCGAGGGCAGTTACATAGAATCATAACATAACCTGATTGGATCCTTGTGTATTGATTGGGGGTACAGGGGAGTAGAAATAGACATGTGAATACTATCCAAGTAGTGTAGCATCAGAATCTCTTTCATAGTGTAGCATCAGAATCTCCTATGCTATTTACATGTCTATATTGTACTCTGACTCACTAGCCACTGTTAGTCTTTATTATTAGTAGTTATTTATATTACAGCTCTCTCTCTCTGTTTACATACTGTATTTCTTTCAGTACATGTATCTTACTTTACTGCATGATTATATTTTCTAACCTGCTATGTACTGTTGAGATGTAATGTGCTATCTCCTGTCCTGACTGGACCTGTTGATAAATTTTACAGATGGCCTGGGATTGCCTGCTAGCCTAGAGGAGACACAGTAGAGGTTGTTTAGATAGTTATTTCATTTTGTCTGGAGTTGTATTTACTTTGTGGATTAATGTATTTGAGTTTTGAGATGTATTTTTGGGTTTATGTATCTTAGACACTTAGACTTCTATCTCCTGTATCTTTTTTGGATTTCACATTTTATCTAACTTTATCATGCTTTACCTTAGATGTGATTGAGACTGTATCTGCTATGTCACCCCCATTCAGGGAGTATAAACTGCTTAGCATTATTTTGTTAGATATTGTGACCTAGGACAGCGTTCTACCGCCGACACTGCGGCGTAGGATGGGCATTGTTACGTTCACGTACCCAAACAGTGGGTGCGGGTCGTGACACGTTTTTCGTGGTGACCACTACAGCCTGCAGTAGGAATAGGATATATTTTGAAGGTACCCAATCACAATTAGGATCCCTTGAGAGATTCCTGGGACGACCCTTGAGAATCTTGTTTAACTCCGATTTGAAAACTCTTTTTTCTTGATTTAATTTATCTTTACTTTCGGTTGTTGAATTTGATTTTGATGTATTATTATTGAATTTGAGTTTGTATTTATTGATTTTAATGAAGATTGTGGAATTTTGAATCTTGATGTTAGCTGTAGCATCCGAGTTTGGAGTTATATGATTTGAAAGATTTTGTTCATTTTTGAATTTTGATGTTCGTTGATAAATTTGTTTTTTTTTGTATTCATTGTTGATTTAATTCAATTTTTGGCAAGATAAAATTATATGGACTAGGTCATCTAAGTTATGGAAATCTTGTCTTCTATAGTCACATTAGCCAGCATGGTGAGGACATATAGTCTAACTTCGGATATATTTCTCGGGTGTGGGAATTTAAGGTTTTTGCAGCCAAGCTAGCGACATCGCAAAAATGTTAAATACCATGATTCTAGAGGTATAGACATAAGTCAAGGACTCTGTGATTATCGTAGCCTTGCTTACTAGTATGACGAGGATTTAGAGTACCATAATTTTGGATAGACGCATATGATTATCAGATTGTACCTTAAATATTTTCGAACATATTTTTGCTACTTTTGTTTCAGTCATTCAAAAAAAAAAGAATTATTGTTGTTTTGTTTTGTTTTGTTTCTCGTTGTTTACATAGGAGTAGCTTATGTAACTTCTTACCATGAAATTCTTCTTAATACAATGAATCGATGATTTTGCTAGACTTTATCTTAGATTTGATAAATTAGCTCTGGGTTCCAAAATGGTTCTTCTTTAAACAAATAAGCAAAACAGATTTTATCGTTATTTCTTTCTTGCTATTATTCTTGTATTAGATAATAATAAAATTGTGTAGCACTTAGTTTTTCAAATGAGGGTAATTTTGAAATTTTGTGTTTATAATTATTTTAATAATGATATTTAGTTCATGATATGATTTTTGGTGATTTTTAAATCATTTTAAAATTATTTAAATCAATGACCTGTGGTTATTACGTTTTGCTAGTGAAACCCTAGAGACTGTTTGACCTAGAGCCTAACCATGTGATTATGATATTTTAATGTCATTTCTGGCCTAAGAATATTTTGTATTTGACCTCTTGAATTATTTTGATATTATTTTATTATTTATGATATTGTTTTGGGATTATTTGAGTCGGGTTCGAATTTTATCTCAATCAGACTTGTAACGGGGAATCGGGGTAACTTAGACTCTAGTTGGACCCATGCATTAGTTAGCCATGGCCCATATTTTAATTAATCATGTTAGAAAGATTAGTCATAATCCTAATTATTAGGTTAACCATTTAGAGTTTTTATTTTGACCCTTTTACCCCCAAACCCTAACCAAAATTATTTTAAACACTTGTAACTAAGGGAGGGGCAAACTTGTAATATTCAATGAAGGGGGGATATAACCATTGTGGCCGACCCTAATAGGACTCCCATCTCATTTCCTTTCTTTGAGAAGTCTTCTTCCCCAAGAGCTCTCAAGCTCTCCCAAGGAAGAAGCCTTTCTTCTTGGATTTTCTCTCCTTTAGGTAATATTTCCTTCTCTTTTATTTCTCTATTTTGCATTTAGGAAAGTTTTAACCATAGGAATGACCTCCATTGTTGTGTCCCTATTTTGTGTCCTCTTGTGTCCATTATGTGTCCTTTAGGGATTTCTATTGTATTATTGTTGTGTCTTGTGTTCATGGGGAAAACCCCCAAACTTGGACACACTTTATATTTAAAATATTGATTAAATGAATTAATTCATATTAAATCTCATATTTGAATATGTAGAGATATGTTCTTGAGTACTTTACATTTCATTCATATATCTCTTATAGATGTGTTCATGTTACATATATAGATTTGTGTATGTATATATATATTGTAATGAAATTGTATCTATATTTATATATGTAATAAGTGGTTCATGATGATTATATAATCAAGTTTGTGAGTGTGGTTCCTCATATTATTATTGTCATAATTGTTGTGGATAATTAGGATATATATTGTGTATTCTTTTGGCTCAAACTATCTAAATCCGTCATGATTTTTATCCACGTTTTTAATTTCAGCCATAACTTAGAAATGTCAAAACTTCTAGCTCAAAGATCGGTTTAATCTTCAATTTTTTTTAAAAGAAGTGTATTGAAGTTAGCTTTCCAAAAACATGTATTAATAGGCCTAATTCTTTCTATAACTTTCTGGAGAATTATTTGAGTGTCAGCTGTACGAAAGACAAACGCATTCTCGGTATTTTTGCTATTTCGGGAGTTTACGGAAACGAAAACGCGGTCCGTTTGAAGTTTCGGAAAGCTAACACATAGATCTATAACATACTTTAATCCTAGATTTTATTTCATGCTGAGATGGTACAGTATTGATTATTAGTAGGAGTTACTATTCGGCATATGTATTTTGTGCACCCTTGTGTGTAATATAATGTTCTATTTGATTTTAACCCATGTTAATGTATATACATTATGTAATTAAATAGAGAATGCAAGCATGAGTAAATGGTTAAATAAATGATGTATGAGGTGTAAGTATCCTATCTAATGTAAGCATGTATAAGTATGGCTTGTAATGAATATGTAGGTTCTATAGTATGTAATGTATGGTGCATATAGTAGTGCAAGAGAATAAATGAATGATGAATGAATGAAAGCATGAATGTAATGTAATAATAGATGTAATGTATGCAATATATAAGTTAATAAGATGTAATGTTCTATGTTAACACAAATCCTATATTATCTCATGTACCCCCTTACACTATGTTGACACTATCACACTTGACACTTGGTTCACTTACACTTTGACACTCTTTGATATGTATACACTATGTATGCCCATTTAACCCTCACTTGCCCCTTTGCCATGTTTACATACACACACATAGCCTCTTAAATAAGTATTTATGAATATAATTAATTTAGCTATGTATGTATATTATATATATGTTAGCATATTGTGTTGTAATATATAAGTTTATATAACCATTTGAAATGCCATAATTATAGACCTAATGTTGAATACCAATATATGCATGTGTATATATGTGTAGACATATATAGCTTAAGTAATAGATTACCTAGTGTATATCCAATATGAATTCTTGTCTATTTGAGTATTGAATAATTGCATGCTATATAGAGTTGGGTGTATGTTGGCTTGTATAGTCCTGTATTGATGTGTGCTTGCTAGGATAGTCTTGGTTAGGCCTAGTAAGACTTGCTGGGTTAGGACATGACCTAGTTTGACCTAGATTGACCTAGTTTTGACTTAGACTTGCATTCATGACTTATATTAGTTTTCTTTCTCAGTATTAAACCCTGTTTGACTCATAGTATCTTATTTTAGGTCCATGGGCACTCTGAGCGTCTGTTCATCCTATCAGCTCAGGACCACAGGCGAGTACATTTACTGATAGTTTTCATTGTCTTGATATCTACTATATCCGATTCAGTCGTAGTATTTTACTTGATTCCCGACACGACGGTTCACGGACTAGTATACGTCGGATCCTGTCATGAGATGTTATTCCTGGACTTTCTTGGTATATGGGTATGAGATATTTTGTGTTCCTGTACTTGTATAGACATTGATTTGGGAGTGGGCTGGCCCCCTGCTCTCGAACCTTGTGTCATGATGTGCCATGTCCGGATCCGTGATACTACTCGGGGATGGGGGAATTATTAGGGAATATGTGATCAAAGCCTTCCTGTAACTATACATTGCTAGCATCACCCTCACCTCACGTAGGGTGTTGCAGACACCCCATTACCAATTATCCAGGTTGGACGGCATGACTCTCCGTTGAGTATACCGCGGATTGTCGGGCCAAGTGGATAACTATCTCTTGCTTCCCTAGCCGATCACATATCGCCCTAATAGTTCAAATCACTTTTTTTTACATTTATTGTCATATCATATATTTCCAATTCACCTTTACTTACTGTACTTTTACCATACTATGATTCATTTCTCATATGCTCTACCTGTTTCGTACTGTACCATGGTTATGGGACTAAGTTCTGTTTGAAAGAAGGGTTACAACCCCGGTCCTTATTTGGTTTAAGGGTTGTAACTCGGCTTTCAAATGGTTCCCAAGTCGCCGATATATTTGTCTTGTATTTCATTATTATTGTCTCTTATAGTATTTCTCAATTCATATGGAACTGCTGTCGGTGTTTGTACTTGCTCATTTTCCTGACAGGATACGTTGACAAATTTTACATATAGCTTGGAGATTTCCTGCTAGTCTAGAGGAGCCACAGTAGAGGTTGTTTAGATAGCTATTTCATTTTTGTCTGGAGTTGTATTTACTTTGTGGATTACTGTATTTGAGTTTTGAGATGTATTTCTGGGTTTATGTATCTTAGACACTTAGACTTCTATCTCCCGTATCTCTCATGGATTTCATGTTTCATCTATCTTTACCATGCTCTACCTTATATGTGATTGAGTCTGTATCTGCTATGTCACCCCCAATCGGGGAGTATAAACTGCTTAGCATTATATGTTAGATGTTGTGACCTAGGACAGCGTTCTACCGCCGACACTGTGGTGTAGGCTAGGCATCGTTACGTTCTCGTACCCTAACAGAGGGTGTGGGTCGTGACACGTTTTTAGTGGTGGCCCATGCAAGTCGAGATTCGCATTAGTGCGATTTCGTAGTAGCGCAACGACTTAGTTGTACTACTACGAGCCTGCTATAGGTTATATAAATTAAGATGTTAGGATGAGAGGATACTCAATCACTGTTAGGATTCCTTGAGAGATTCCGGGGATGACCCTTGAGAATCTCATTTTGAATTCCGATTTAAACTCCTTTTCCTTGTTTTGATTCACCTTTTTCCTTGATTTGAATTTGATTTTGTGGATTCATTGTAGAACTTTGAATCCTGGTATTAGTTGATGATTTTGATAAAATTTTGTAGCTGTTGATTTAATTTTGTATTTAGACTAATATTTTCAAATCCAAGGTACTCAATCACACTCAGGATTCTTTGAGAGATTTCTGGGACGACCCATGAGAAACTCATTTTGAACTTCAATTGGAATTCCTTTTTCTTTTGTTTGGATTCACCCTCATTCCTTGCTATTGAATTTAAGCTTGATGGGTTCCTCTCGTTTGAACCAATGAGAAGGAACATATCTTCATTATTCTTTCTCGCCATTATTCCCTTGCATTCTTATTTACATTTTATCTTAAACTCTGTCTCATTATATTAATTACCCATATCTTGTCGTCCCTACCAGATGTACTTTGAAACCCTTGAATCGTCGTATCTTTTGCATGGGAAAGGCTAAGGAAGTGACGTAAATTATGTAGCTCAGAGAAGACGTAACTGGTTATTTTATGATGATCTAAAGGAAATCAAATATGGAGTGTTCAATATGAAAACTTGAGATAGAAATGTGGTAAAGGTCTTGAATAGAATAAAGAGACGTATACTGCCAATCTGGAAACAATTACATTTAGAGAAATTTTGGGGTATGAGATAGTTTATAGGTGTATTCAAAACTAATGAGGATATTAGAGGTCAACATAGTTTTGAGAACTTAGAAAATCTTGGTTATTGATTATGGGGAAAACTTTTACTCTGAGGCTATGTAGAAGGTTAGTGATGGAAAAGAGAAGTTAATTGTGTTTAATAAGGATATTAAACAAGATGTTGCGAGGAAATGACTAGGGATAGAGAGAACACAAAGTTATGGAAGTTTAGAGATTGTTGTGAAATATTTTTAGGAGAATAATATTCAAGGGTGTATGTCGAAGAAAATATGGAAGTTGATTTTATGATGGAAGATAAGTTTTGTAAGGCCTAGAGATTTAAATTAAATAATACGAGGAGAACAATTTGAACAAGTTCAAGGAATTCGTAAACGGGATTTAGAGGTTTTTGGTCAAATTTAAGACAAGGTGAAAGAACTTAGAAATTTAAATAAATGGTTAATGTTGATTCCTAAATATGAGGGCTGTGCTTCAAGAGTAATGTTTGGAAATTGGAAATTGCCTACGGTAGTCATGGTAAGGGTTTAAGTAAAGGTTAAATTTTTATATGGAGACTGGTGAGGTAAAGATATGATTGGCAAGTTATGACCAGATGAACTTAAGAGTATCAGAAGCAGATGACTAACTCGATCTTCATTATTTTTGTGCATTAATTACCACCTCTTGAACTCCCACTTTCTAATTGAGATCCTTGACGTTCCTTATCGTAACTTTGATATTCGGAATGTAATACTAGTTGTTACCCTCCAACAAATCAAATATGCAAGACCTAGACAAGCTTACCTTCGTGTAGGTATATCATGTCCCACTAAAACCCGTCTTCTTGTACTCTATTTTCTTGATATGATTTTCTGGTCAACTGGCTAAACTATAACCTCTACCATTATACTAAATTTCTTCTTATTTTAATTAGAAATCCAGCCTTGACTCAATTCTTTCGACCCGGCATGTGATGGTGTTCTGCTTGTTTCCTTAGATGCTTAACCTTGTACCTTATCTGATTACTTGACCCGTTGGTTAAGAAACTTGGACTATGTAATTCCTTTCATCATTACCACCCTTATATCTTGTGCTGCTAAATTAGCCTTAGTTTTGCAAGCTTATCTATTTTCAAGCTTGGTCATGACATATTTTATTGGGTGGCCACCCACTAACATATTGTCTAATCAGAACCGGTACATAATGGTCTAATCAACCTATTGCACTTTGGTTCGCTTTTTA
Organism: Iris pallida; assembly: GCA_029216955.1. NCBI lineage: Eukaryota > Viridiplantae > Streptophyta > Magnoliopsida > Asparagales > Iridaceae > Iris > Iris pallida. Next base: position 7,546,547 of record JANAVB010040018.1, on the reverse strand, counting down.
ATGTATCAATCTACGAGAATGGAGACATAGTTAAACTTGACCCTAGAGTCTCATTCGCGACAGCCTTGACAATTCTCCTTAAAATCTTTTCATCGCCTATGAACCTCGTATTCGTACTCAGTCGAATTAAATTTAATCATGACCTGAACCTCCATCATTGGATGCTCATGGTTATACTTTGATTTCATTAATTTTCCTTCTTGCCTAAATCTCGTTTTATTCCGAAATTGATCAACTTAGATCGTGTCAAGACAAAAATCTATTTTTGATTTGTTGTGCCTAAATTTTCAATTTTTGCCATTTTATGGAATAGTAACCTTTTAATAATTTCTTAGTTGCTTGTTAATGACCAATTTTTATATAGGATGGTAGACAGCCCTACAAACCTTGATGATTGTTGTTCCCTTACCTTCCCAATTAGGACACCCTAGATTGTTTGTGTGTTGATACCATAGTACTGTTTTAACCTAGAATGATTAGTGTACCTAGGTGAGACTTCCAATTGCTACGGTATGCCCTGACCCTGTATACTATTCCTTCAAATTGCATGATTTAGATAAAAAAATTTAGACCTTGATTGTTGGAAAATAGGGACGTCACCCCATTAGTATCAGTTGTAGATATATATAGGTTAGTCCTTGATGTGGGGATGTGTGTCTATAAACATGTAGCTTATGAGATTTATGAGAGATTATAGTATCAGCCTTGATAGGATGTACTAGTCTTTTGGTGAGTATAAATGTGTTATGAGAGATAGGGGCCTATATGTCTTAGTAATGCATCATTCCTATGGTAATAGAATGTATTAATAGATGGTTAATAGGAAGATAATAGTTTGAGCATACCTATAGCCTATGATCAGTTCTTTTTCATCCTTAGTTAAGACCACTTTAAAATAGGTCCAGTCCCTTGGATATAGGTTCCAGTCCATATTTTATTGAAGTTTCATTACCGCCGTACAACAGAGCAGTGTTGGAGGTATTCCTAGATTGACACTATTTAGATGTCCGTTTATTATTCCAGTGTTAGGAAGTGTTACCTTAGATATTGGGTAGGTTAGAGGCTCTAGAAGGAGTACTATCGATCTTAAATTTCGAGGACAAAATTTTTCTAAGGTGGGTAGAGTTGTAGCACTCAGTTTTCCAAATAAGGGTAATTTTGAAATTTTGTGTTTATAATTATTTTAATAATGATACTTAATTCATGATATGATTTTTGGTGATTTTTAAATCATTTTAAAATTATTTAAATTAATGACTTGTGGTTTTGACGTTTTGCAAGTGAAACCCTAGAGACTGTTTGACCTAGAGCCTAACCATGTGATTATGATATTTTAATGTCATTTCTTGCCTAAGGATATTTTGCATTTGACCTCTTGAATTATTTTGATATTATTTTATTATTTATGATATTGTTTTGGGATTATTTGAGTCGGGTTGGAATTTCATCTCAATCCGACTTGTAACGGGGACCCGAAGTAACTTAGACTCTAGTTGGACCCATGCATTAGTTAGTCATGGCCCACATTTTAATTAGTCATGTTAGAAAGATTAGTCATAATCCTAATTATTAGGTTAACCATTTAGAGTTTTTATTTTGACCCTTTTACCCCCAAACCCTAACCAAAATTATTTTAAACACTTGTAACTAAGGGAGGGGCAAACTTGTAATATTCAATGAAAGGTGGATATAACCATTGTGGCCGGCCCTAATAGGACTCCCATCTCATTTCCTTTCTTTGAGAAGTCTTCTTCCCCAAGTGCTCTCAAGCTCTCCCAAGGAAGAAGCATTTCTCCTTGGATTTTCTCTCCTTTAGGTAATATTTCCTTCTCTTTTATTTTTGCATTTTGCATTTAGGAAAGTTTTAACCATAGGAATGACCCCCATTATTGTGTCCCTATTTTGTGTCCTCTTGTGTCCATTATGTGTCCTTTAGAGATTTCTATTGTATTATTGTTGTGTCTTGTGTTCATGGGAAAAACCCCCAAACTTGGACACACTTTATATTTAAAATATTAATTAAATGAATTAATTCATATTAAATCTCAGATTTGAATATGTAGAGATGTGTTCTTGAGTACTTTATATTTCATTCATGTATCTCTTATAGATGTGTTCATGTTACATATATAGATTTGTGTATGTATATATATATTGTAATGAGAGTGTATCTATATTTATATATGTAATAAGTGGTTCATGATGATCATATAATCAAGTTTGTGAGTGTGGTTCCTCATATTATTATTGTCATTATTGTTGTGGATAATTAGGATATATATTGTGTATTCTTTTGGCTCAAACTATCTAAATCCGTCATGATTTTTATCCACGTTTTTAATTTCAGTCCTAACTTAGAAAAGTCATAACTTCTAGCTCAAAGCTCGGTTTAATCTTCCATTTTTTTAGAAGAAGCGCATTGAAGTTAGCTTTCCAAAAACATGTATTAATAGGCCTAATTCTTTCTATAACTTTCTGGAGAATTATTTGAGTGTCAGCTGTACGAAAGACAAATGCGTTCTCGATGTTTTCGCTGTTCCGGGAGTTTCCGGAAACGAAAACGCAATACGTTTGAAGTTTCGAAAAGCTAACACATAGATCTATTACATAAATTAATCCTAGATTTTATTTCATGCTGAGATGGTACAGTATTGATTATTAGTAGGAGTTACTATTCGGCATATGCATTTTGTGCACCATTGTGTGTAATATAATGTTCTATTTAATTTTAACCCATATTAATGTATATACATTATGTAATTAAATAGAGAATGCAAGCATGAGTAAATGGTTAAATAAATGATGTATGAGGTGTAAGTATCCTATCTAATGTAAACATGTATAAGTATGGCTTGTAATGAATATGTAGGTTCCATCGTATGTAATGTATGGTGCATATAGTAGTGCAAGAGAATAAATGAATGATGAATGAATGCAAGCATGAATGTAATGTAATAATAGATGTAATGTATGCAATATACAAGTTAATGAGATGTAATGTTCTATGTTAACACAAATCCTATATTACCTCATGTACCCCCTTACACTATGTTGACACTATCACACTTGACACTTTGTTCACTTACACTTTGACACTCTTTGATATGTATACACTATGTATGCCCATTTAACCCTCACTTTCCCCTTTGTCGTGTTCACATACACACACATAGCCTCTTAAATAAGTATTTATGAATATAATTAACTTAGCTATGTATGTATATTATATATATGTTAGCATATTATGTTGTAATATATAAGTTTATATAACCATTTGAAATACCATAATTATAGACCTAATGTTGAATACCAATATATGCATGTGTATATATGTGTAGACATATATAGCTTAAGTAATAGATTACCTAGTGTATATCCAATGTGAATTCTTGCCTATTTGAGTATTGAATAATTGCATGCTATATAGAGTTGGGTGTATGTTGGCTTGTATAGCCCTGTATTGATGTGTGCTTGCTAGAATAGTTTTGGTTAGGCCTAGTAAGACTTGCTGGGTTAGGACATGACCTAGTTTGACCTAGATTGACCTAGTTTTGACTTAGACTTGCATTCATGACTTATATTAGTTTTCTTTCTCAGTATTAAACCCTGTTTGACTCATAGTATCTTATTTTAGGTCTGTGGGCACTCTGAGCGTTTGTTCACCCTATCAGCTCATGACCACAGGCGAGTACATTCACTGATAGTTTTTATTGTCTTGATATCTACTATATCCGATTCAGTCGTAGTGTTTTACTTGATTCCCGACACGACGGTTAACGGACTAGTATACGTCGGATCCTGTCATGATATGTTATTCCTGGACTTTCTTGGTATATGGGTATGAGATATTCTGTGTTCCTGTACTTGTATGGACATTGATTTGGGAGTGGGCTGGCCCCCTGCTCTCGAACCTTGTGTCATGACGTGCCATGTCCAGATCCGTGATACTACTCGAAGATGGGGGAATTATTAGAGGATATGTGATCAAAGCCTTCCTGTAACTATACATTGCTAGCGTCACCCTCACCTCACGTAGGGTGTTGCAGACACCCCATTACCAGTTATCCAGGTTGGACGGCATGACTCTCCGTTGAGTACACCGCGAATTGTCGGGCCAATTGGATAACCATCTCTTGCTTCCCTAGCCGATCACATATCGCCCTAATAGTTCAAATTACTTTTTTTTATATTTATTGTCATGTCATATATTTCCAGTTCACCTTTACTTACTGTACTTTTACCATGCTATGATTCATTTCTCACATGCTCTACCTGTTTCGTACTGTACCATGGTTATGGGACTAAGTTCGGTTTGAAAGAATGGTTACAACCCCGGTTCTTGTTTGGTTTAAGGGTTGTAACTCGGCTTTCAAATGGTTCCCAAGTCGCCGATATCTTTGTCTTGTATTTCATTATTACTGTCTCTTATAGAATTTCTCAATTCATATGGAACTGCTGTCGGTGTTTGTAGTTGCTTATTTTCCTGACAGGATATGTTGACAAATTTTACAGATAGCTTGGAGATTTCCTGCTAGTCTAGAGGAGGCACAGTAGAGGTTGTTTAGATAGTTATTTTATTTTTGTCTGGAGTTGTATTTACTTTGTGGATTACTGTATTTGAGTTTTGAGATGTATTTCTGGGTTTATGTATCTTAGACACATAGACTTCTATCTCCCGTATCTCTCATGGATTTCATGTTTTATCTATCTTTACCATGCTCTACCTTAGATGTGATTGAGTCTGTATCTGCTACGTCACCCCCAATCGGGGAGTATAAACTGCTTAGCATTATATGTTAGATGATGTGACCTAGGACAGTGTTCTACCGCCGACACTGCGGCGTAGGCTGGGCATCGTTACGTTCTCGTACCCTAACAGTGGGTGCGGGTCGTGACAAACTGTCTTGATTACGTCAATCACCTGCTTGCAATCTTGGTAGGAATCTAATTATTGATCTTAACGTAGAATTAAATTTTTATATTGGGACGAGTGAATATATATATATATGAATATATACAGTGGACACTTTCCTGACACTTATGCATGCTACACTTGATTTCCACCTATCTGAATACATATTAATATGTCGTTAATGTTTAAATTTTCAAAATCTCACTATTTCTGGTTTTCTGCTTTTCCAGTTTAAATTCGTATTTCAAATATAAATTTCATGATAATAGTTTCGTTTACATCGCTGCACATGTATGTTATACATAGGGTTTCAATTCAAAAAAAATGTGTGTTTGGTTGAGTTTTGTGTTTGAATTTGTCAAATCTAAGACTGTGTGCATATTAACCCTTAATACGGGATTTTAAATGTTAGTTCAAATTGTTGTTTTAAATGTAATATTTAGAGCTGTGTACATTGTTGTTGTAGGGATATAATGTTAGGTTTCATATTCTTACATGTTAGGTTGTGATAAACATTGAGTTGGTTTTGAAGTTCAAATTTCTCCAAAATTCTGAAAACTGAATACATGTTAACATTTTTACATTAATTTCCATGTTTAGTCCAATTTCAGATTTAATATGTAATATTGAACTGTATGCGTAGATAAATGTATGGATAGTAGGTTAGGGTTTCATTTCTATTATGTTAGGATGTGTTGGGAGCATTGATATTGGTTGTGATCTTCAAACCCTAAAATCTGAAACTGCATTATGTTAATATTACACTGGTTTAAAATGTTAGCTTATTTTCAGATTTTGTATGTAAATGCTGAACTGAAACTGGATTTAACCTTTCGATACTAAGCTATACCCTGTACAAGGACACACACACCCTAACTTAGTATACGCTGCCATATAAGCCTAACATTTCCTCCGCTATGTTATGTTCATATACCTGTATAGATATATATAGAGTTTATGCATACATGTTATAATGTATATAGATACATAACTAAATCTCTACCTCTTTATATATATATATATATATATATATATATATATATATATATGTATAAGGTTAGCCATGTATGTTACGAGTAAATAGGTTGCGTATTGTAGATTATTTAACCAATATGCCGTGATTAGTGTAACTGAATAGCTATTGTTTAATACCCAAATCCTCACATACAATTTTATGTATATTCCACCTACACACATGCCTAATATCTAACCATATGAACATGTCCACATAACCTTATATAATGCTAGTTTTTCCCCTCTACCGCTCTCTATATATATTGTGATTGGATTTCAATGCAAGTGATTTTTAATTTCTTAATTTTTTTTTGAATTTGATTTTTCTGTACCCTTTATAGATAATTGGTAGTTGCCTTTATTTTATTTTGATAGGTACCAGTTTTCATATAGGATGGTAGACTGCCTTACAGTTTTGATGGTTTATTGTTTCTGTAACTTTTCTAGTTTAGCATTCTAGATTTCTTGTGTGTTTTGATACCCTATGACCGTTTTGGTATTAGCACGACTAGTATACCTAGATGAGAATTTCACTACCTCCGTATGCCATGACCCTGTATGTCGTCCTTTTGATCACATGATTTATTTTAATCTGGGACCTTGATTGTGGGGGTTTATTCTAGAAGGAGTATGAACAATTTTAATTTCGAGGACAAAATTTTTATAAGGTGGGTAGGATGTGAGCACCCTGAATTTCGGGTTAATTTTTTTTTAATTTTTCTGATTGATTTAGTTTTAATAAACGATTTTTTCAGTTATTTATCCTAGCTAATTTGACCATTCTGGACACGTTGGAGATGTTTATTTCATCGTCCGACAATGTTTGTTGATAATTTCTCTGAGTTTAACCTTTTTATAATTAATTAATAATTAATTCTTATAATGTTTGTATTTCGAGATTAGTACAACGAAACTGAGCTCAGTCAATTCTAGTGATCTCATATCGCTGAAATTGACAAGATGGACACGTGGATCACTATAATAAGATTATCAACTTTACCGATAATCTTCTTATCTCGATTTGCATGACGTAAGTTTCGACGTACAAATAACGAAGTACACTTTATAATTAGACTAGAAATTGACCCTGTTTGACCAGAGTTGACCAGTTGACCCAAAGTCAACTGTAAGTCAACATTTGACCTAGTTTGACTAAATTATTGACCGGATTTGACCTAGAGTTATTTTGACTTGGAAGAACCTAGGATAATGTAGATTGATTATAGAGATTCATTTATTACAACTTGAACACCTTGTAACCTGTGTTGCTTTAAATACGACTCTATGGCTTCAGTTGGACCCCCTATACTTATCAGCTGTTCAGGTTATCAGGCGAGTACATTCTCTGATCATTTTATATCCTGCTTAGAATTATTTCCTGTATTAAATTACTTTACTTGTACTGTCACATTGGTCACACGGATTGGTACTATACGGATCCCTTCTTCAGATGTTATCCTTAGGGAGCATCGGGTACTACATGTTCTGTGTGTTTCACTTACATGACGTATCACTATGCTTCACAGGTTCTTTGATCACTTGTGACATATACGCTTATGATCACAGAGTCTCCTAGAATCTCCTAGAATCCCTATTTTTTGGGACTACTATGTACCACCCTTCGGGGACTTACCATCCTTCGGGGGCTTACCACCCTTCGGGGGTTGTTACATAGAATCATAACATAACCTGATTGGATCCTTGTGTATTGATTGGGGGTACGGGGGAGTAGAAATAGACATGTGAATACTATCCAAGTAGTGTAGCATCAGAATCTCTTCCATAGTGTAGCATCAGAATCTCCTATGCCATTTACATGTCTATATTATACTCTGACTCACTACCCATTGTTAGTCTTTATCATTAGTAGATATTTCTATTACAGCTCTCTCTCTGTTTACATACTACATTTCTTTTAATACCTGTATCTTACTTTACTGTATGATTATATTTTCTAACCTGCTATGTACTGTTGAGATGTAATGTGCTCGCTCCTGTCCTGACTGGACCTGTTGATAAATTTTACAGATGGCCTGGGATTGCCTGCTAGCCTAGAGGAGACACAGTAGAGGTTGTTTAGATAGTTATTTCATTTTGTCTGGAGTTGTATTTACTTTGTGGATTAATGTATTTGAGTTTTGAGATGTATTTCTGGGTTTATGTATCTTAGACACTTAGACTTCTATCTCCTGTATCTCTTTTGGATTTCATGTTTTATCTATCTTTATCATGCTCTACCTTAGATGTGATTGACACTGTATATGCTATGTCACCACCATTCGGGGAGTATAAACTGCTTAGATTATTTTGTTAGATGTTGTGACCTAGGACAGCGTTCTACCGCCGACACTGCGGCGTAGGTTGGGCGTTGTTACGTTCTCGTACCCAAACAATGGGTGCGGGTCGTGACAAAATATATGCTTGATGGCTTGCGATCAGGTAACCACTAATCCTCTGTTTGATCCTTATGATTATTTCACCTTTGAGCAACTAGGAGAGGCTTTCAGTGACCTGTTAAATGACTACAGGAAACTGTGTAGTAAATATAAAACCTCTAAGAAGGTACTTAAAGAGTACAAATGTGAGATAGGAACACTTACCGACCAACGAGCTGATGTTAGAAATAATGTTTCTTCTATTGAGTCTGATGAGCTTTCTTCTATTAAATTGTTGTTACACGAGACTGCCAAGTTATCCGAAGAAAAAAGACCAAACTATCATCCAGCTAAAGGAAGACCTATCTAAGGAGAGAAAGAGTCTCCAGTGTGCACAAGTCAGAATGGAAACACTTACATCTGATTATACTAGATTATATGACATCTCCAAAAAGTTAGAAATTAGTTTAGGAAAATGGCTCCCGAATCATCGGAACACACACAAACCAAACACTGTCAGACCAAACCATACCAAACCACTGTCCCGGAAGACTAATAGGCATGCATTTTTCTATACTAGAAAATCGAAACCTACCAATCATGCACCTCACACAACTTTCAATACTCAACATGCAAAACGTCATTATTGTGGCCTCATTGGTCATATATCCTCTGCATGTAGAATCAGAAAGTTAGTAAATTTAAATGTTTATGCATGGATACCAAAGACTAACATGTCAGGACCCTACAAGAAATGGGTACCAAGAGTTTCATCTGCAAATTGTTTTGTAGGTGGGATGCCCTTCACATGCTAGAAACAAATGGATCCTCGACAGCGGTTGCTCATGGCACATGACCGGTGATGCATCATTATTCGCAACACTGTCGAAGATAAATAAAGAAGGATACGTCTCCTTCTGTAATAATTTGAGAGGGTACATAATTGGTATTGGTGACATTGGTAAGGCTGGTAGAAGTATGGAAAATAATAAAAAAAGACCTATACGGCTCCAACAGAAGGATCCCCATGCGGCTCAAGATCCCCATACGGCTCAGAAGTCCATGCGGTTCAGGGGTCCATGCGGCTCGGATAGATCCATGCGGCTCAGAAAGAAGCCACGTGGCCTTCAAACTGTTCTTCTCAACATGCGGCTGCATTTAATGCCCTGATGACTGCTCTGAAAAAAAACAACCATGACAGCTCTGACATAAAGATGCAATAATGACTGACATGATGGCGTGTTTGTGGAAAAGAGGAGAAAATCTTTTTACGGCTGGCAAAATTACCAAGTCCCGAGGCCACTCCATACGGATGCCCATATGTATGCGGCTGCCTGTCCGTGTCCCCATGCGGCTGCCCATCTGCATGCGGCTGCCTATCCCCATGCGGCTGCCCCTCTACATATGGCTGCCTATTTCCATGCGGCTGCCCATCGCCATGCGGCTACCCATCCACATGCGGCTGCATGTTTCATGCGACTGAGAGGACCCCCCATATGCGACTCAGCCAGGACAATCCAGTTGAGACACGTGGCGCTCTTCGCTACAATTGAGACACGTGGCAGTCTTATCTTCCCCGAAATTATGGGTGCTAACAAATCCTAACAAAATCAGATTTGTTGCGATCATCATAATGGCCCAGATCAAATCAAATCAAGCAAATTGGACACGTGGCAGGCTATCACAAATCACGAAGATTCATGCCAATCAATATTTATTTCCCACAGAGATTTGATGCAGTCTACATTAATTACCTAGATTTGCTACAATCAAAATGAAGGGCCCAGATTAATTGATCCTTAACCGCAAACTTTTCAAGGAGGCAATTATTTGCAAACCCTAATGATCACACCCCCAATTCTATAAATAGCAAGGTGCCACTCCCTTGAGAAAAAAAAGAGAGAGGAGAGAGGATTCTGAAGGGACTGGAGAATTCAGGAGAGAGCAGAGAAAAAGAGAGAACACTACAGAGACATCTAGAGATCCAGCAACCGAAGGTGCAAGGGAATCTTCCCACACGTCAAAGAGCATTTCTTTACCGAAGCCAAGGCTGCATCCGATCGTCCAAGGAGTAAGGCAGAGCTCCCGTCGCTTTTCTGAGCCTCTACCGTCACCCCCCAGAATCTAAAATAAACAATTACACTTAGATTGTTGTACCTAGGTTTTTGTCCCTAGGCTTTCTTTGTACGAGCGAGTTTGTATTGTGAAGTAAAAGTCCAGTCCTCCGATATAATTGTTCTGTTCTTTTATAATTCATGGCAAACACGATGGCGACTCTGCTTGGGACAAACTTCTCTATGGCTGAGGAGTTGGTGACGCAATCGGATGCAGCCAAACATGGCTCCACACAACAGAAGATGGTCGTCCGCTTCGACCAACAGGCGTTTGAAGAAATGCTCTCCGACGGGAGCGCTGGCCCGGTCCAGAAGCGAACCCGCACGAAGAAAGCTCGCAAGGAGTGGAGGCCAAAATCATTTGCTCCTCCCCAAGCTCTGGACGGAGTACTCTCTGCTGCCCAAGATGGCGAAGCCAACTCTCATGCAGCTCCACTTTAAGCCATAGAGGACTCTGCTGTCCCCAAGTTCGGCAGAGGAAAGCACTACGATGCTAGACTTGCAGGAGCAAAGAGTGATTCTATGTGCTCCAGGAAGAAGCCGAACAAAGGTACTAGCCGCAGGCTGAACACTCATGCGGCCAAGATTGCCAGCCGCATGCATGATATCCATGCGGCCGAAACTACCAGCCGAATGTAGAATACCCATGCGGCTAAGATTTCCAGCCGCATGGAGAAGACTTATGCGGTCGAGACTTCCAACTGCATGAAGAAAGCCCATGCGGTTACGATTGCCAGCCGCATGATGACTGTTGATTCCAGCCGCATGATGTCTGCTCCACGCGGCTTAGTCTTCGATCGCCTCTCCTATGGTCCTGATCTCTCATGCTCCCGAGAAAATATGTCTGACTCTCTGCAGCACAAATTAGACCCTTTCTACTATGTGCCCTCACGCACTAGAGTGAAGAAGTCTAGGGCAGCGCGAGCTTGGCGAGCTCAGTCCGCTGTCCCGACCTCTGACCATCTGAGCATTCCACATACTGTTATGCGAGCCTCTGATGGGAAGTTGTACAAAACCACTCGAGTCCAGCCCCCGGCGACAAACGGACAAAGTGGTTCCCAAAAGTATTTCAAAAACCAGGAAGCAAATATGGTCATTCCAGACCCATCTGACTCGCATGAGGCTATCATCCACAAGCGCAAGGAAAGAAAAGAGGCCTCGGGGTGCAAAAAGTCCTCCTACGGACGTCACTGCACCCAAGTCATCGTTAACTGCTGTTGTAATAACGCGACGATATGAGAAGACCGGCAGTCCGTCTTCCAAAGACTGCAACAACCATGTTCAGAGGATAAGGCACTTTCCGTCGTCTCCTGCAACTCTGCTCAGAGAATCTCCGCCAGCGGGAGAGCGAAGAAAACAAATATTTTCAGCTCGAAGATTTCAACCACTACGACTTAAAAACTGTCGTCTAAACGGTTGCCCACCACCGGAGTTTTCCAAGATACCCGTTCAAAGACGAAATCTGCTACTGTAGGAGATTCATCATCCACATCACTGGGGGTTGCTGGAACTGGGGGTAGCACTCCTCCGAACCTCCACGACAATCCGATGTTCCAAGGAGACAAGACGGGGGAAACAACTCTCCTATTAGATGCAGCAGATCCCGACGTCCCCGAGGACATCCACAATTCCCAAGACGAAGCAAACTCGGAAGCTGGGGGTACTGTTCCTTCTAAGTCCGAACCAGAGGAAAACATTCCCATATACCCCGATGACTTCTCGGTACAGGAGTATGATTCGGAGGGCACGTCATCCACCGTCCCTTCCACTTCTACTCATATGAGGACAGCATTCACGACAAACGACGAACAAGATGGTCCCAGTGATCGCCAACGCATCGACACTCTGGAGGCCATATTGCGCACTTTGGTCAAATCGGTAGACGAAATCAAAGCAGCCCTCCCTACTCTGCAAGGAGGGATGCCTGGCCAAACAAACTTGGGTCTCGCGGTCAATGCAGACTCGAACTCAGCGACACCAAACCCGGGCAATAATCCTCCTGAAATGTCGGCTCCTATCGCAGCAGATGAAGCCAGAGAGACAAGAAGAGAGGTCCAGGAGCTCCGAACCATGTTCTACGCCCGAGAAAACTGCCAAGACCTCAGGATACGACAACCGTATCCCACTGCGTGGAGAGATGTTCCCTTCCCACCAAAGTATAAACCATTCCACATCAATCCATATGATGGGAAGACCTCCGCAAGTCGGTACATCACTTACTTCGAGGTCACCGCCGACCATCTACCCCATGACGATGCCATCCTTACACGATTATTCATCGGGGCATTGGAAGGGGTCGCCTTCGACTGGTACCGTAACCTGCCAGACAACTGCATCCACTCGCTTCAAGCGCATGTTCTTGGAGATATTCTACGAAGTAGGACAGGACATCATAATGTCCACTCTCATGGACGTCGTTCAAGGGGAGAAAGAGCTGACAAAGAACTATATTGAGCAGTTTTGCCAAACCGCCATGAAGTTGCCGTCTGGTAATCCAGATTCCTCCTTAATTGAATTTGCCAGAAGAGACTGCTCCCAACAATCAGCCTCTGGATGGGTGAAAGTCAATTTAAGGACTGGAAGACGTTTATTATTAGTGCCAATAGCGCCGAAGACAGGTTGAAGAAAGCTCGCCAACTGGGATTGCACATCTCGGAGGAAGAGGACAAGGGCAAGCACCCTAATACCAACAACAACAATGGTTGTAACTCCTCCAATAAGCGGGACAACAAGGGCAAGTAGGCTATGGTAGCCGACACAGCCCAAAAACCTGAGTCAAAATCGGCAGACAAGCAATGGCCGCAAATGACCTACTCCTTCGATGACGGCTATGTCAAGCCCATCTTGGACATGCTCATTGAAGGAGATAGAATTCAGCTCCCTCCACCAAGACGGGAACCTCGGCCGGCAGAAATAGAGAACCCAAAGTACTGCCATTAACATCACTACGTACACCATGCTACACATGACTGCTACCAACTAAAGCGATACATCCAATATCTCATCGATTCGAAGGCTCTGGCCATTGATTTCGAGGAGGTAATCGTGGCAACCAACATGGTGTCCGTACAGTTTGGCAGCTTCCCTCCGACAGAGACTCAAGACGGCATGATACCCACCCCTCGGGTGACAATAGAGATTGTTAATCTTCCACTTCCTCGAGATCAGGCTACTTGTCTAGTACCCCTTACCACGACACGAGAAAAAGTCATGTGGGTCCATCCAGACTTGGTACCTGAAGTGACTCAGTCCGCACCACTCCCCATTGGCAGAAAGAAGGGTAGAAAGGTCAGATCCTGCCGTACAATCTCGACAAATATCGAAGAAGCCATAGCTGTCATCACTCGGTCTGGTGCTCAATTCCAACCTATGCCAGATAACTCGTGTCACGCCCCAGAACCAGAATACTGGAAAGTAGGGGCGAAACAAAGCCAGCTACGTGTATTAGAGTACGCCAGTACCCTAATATACGATAAAAGCTGTCTAGAAGACAAGTGGGAAGACTCTAGCATGCCACTGACGACTCCTATGGTCGAACAAATCCTATCTCAATCCAACAACAACAAGTATCAAGAGTATATCAAATATGAAAGTAAAGAGGCGTCCTAAAATACTATATCATACATGATCATGAAGCTAGTGAATACAAAATGCTACACTAGCAAAGTACCAATATACATGATCACTATATCAGTCTAGATCTAATATAATACATCATGTTGACCGAAGTCTGAGAAAGTCTCAAAATAATAGGGCTAACACATGCCCTAGCTAACACCACCAAAATGAAATGAACCGCAAGTGGTAAGAAGAGGGAACCCACTCGCGAGGAGGAACAACCGCGGATCTAAGCAGGCGGCGGGTCATCCAGAGAAAGGTATGGAGAATCCTCGGGCTTCAGCGGTAAATCTGGCCAAACAAAACCAGTGGGGTCAGGCCCCAAATAGCAAGTACCACAAGGAAGCTCGAGGTGAACGACAAAACCCAACAACAACAAAACAACATAGTGACAGAAATAAATAAAGATGGTTCGAGACTAGTGCGGTACCAATGCACGTATCTCGAGAATATAAATGACTGAATGGAAATACTGAACCGTATAGCAATAGAGAACAATAAGCCAATGAGCAACAAGGGACTTAGGAACTACTCGAAGTCGGAGCCACAACCCTTAAACCAAACAAGGACCGGGGTTGCGGATATTTTCCCGAGCAGAACTTAGTCTCTGGCCACTCGACGACACAAGAGAATATAAGGTAACACACAATCAAAAGTGCACGGCCAATCATTGCCTACGGCTTTCTATCATTAACTAGCTAGGGTTATCACAATCCTAATTACTAGTATGCAAGTTGAGGAACTTCACTACTACCTATGCTGCAGTAACTCGGATGGCCAAGGGGGCGACGACGGTAGAAGAAAAGAAATAAAATCAACCAAACAATCTCAATCAATAGTAGATAAACATCTACTCTAAAAATGAAACATATCAATAGTAGATAAACAACATCTACTCAATAACATATCAATAGTAGATAAACATCTACTCAATCAATAGTGGACAGGGGCCCACGCCAATCGGGGTTATCCCTGCCACTGTGGGGGCCCATAACGATCCGAGTACGCGGTAGCATGAAGTGTCCTCCCCTCCCAATGATCTATATGAGTTTACTAGTCAATTACCTATAACATTCGTTTTTAATTCTCAAGTCGTGGACACTCAAGAATCGTCCTATAATGACGAGCCATGGGTATAAGTCATTTGCGAGATATCTCTGGCAAATGTTCTCAATACACATTACGCGCGATACAATAGACAATACTCACACTCGATTGTCCATTGCCAAGATGCAATAGATTAAACATTCAACAAGCTATATCCACGGTGTCAAGAAAGAACATGTACTCATATCTCGGATCTAGAAATCAATAAGAAAATCAAGTCATGAGTGCGCTACTACGAGCCACTAAATTGAGCTAGGCATATACAGTAATCTGGAGTGCACCATAACAGGCCACTATCTATAATCTGGACATAGAACAATACGTGAACATAAGCATGTACCATATATATAGAGTGTACAATCATTCTTTAACTATCCAAGGTCATCTAATCATGTTAAGAGTCCATTACAATCGAGAAAATATCAAAAATGGACGAAAACGGGCAAAAACGGACAAAAACAGCCTAAAACAGCATAAAACGGCATACCGGCGGTATACTGCGGCATACCGGCGGTATACCGGACTAAAGACAGTAAGTTTCTGGTGCCAAAAACCGGCATACCGGCAGTATACTACGGCATACCGGCGGTATGCCGTTTTTCCAAACAGCAACAAATTCCAGATTTTTGGTAAAACTCGTTTCGGCCATAAAAACTTCATTTTAAATCGAAATTCGGACTTTCAAAAGTCAAAATTGAATAGAATTGAATTTCCTACAACATGGAAGTATTAGTTTTCACAAATTAAAACATTTGATAGATCAAAACCTCAAAATATTCAAAAATCATATCTAGAAACTCAGATCTATACCATATTATCGATCAAAACCAAAAGTGCTATACATTAAACTTGTTAACAATTTAGAGGAGCATATTATAGAACAATAAAACTTTAATTTCTATGAAAAACAAAAATAAAGTATGGTCATATCACTTTTGAGCAAGATGTACTTGTCTAGGTTTTTGCAACCAAGCCTAATCTTCCACTCCACCACCAAGAGGGGTTTCGAAACCACACTCTAGGCCTCAAGGCCAAGCCTTCCTAAGCTTGAGGAAGAGGGAAGAGAGTGAAGAGGAAATGGTGAAGGAAAGAAAAGAGAAAGGAGAGAGAAACTCATAGGATATATATAGAAGGGGTGAATTAATCTTAGCCGTTGGATCGTGATCCGTGTCAAAATTCTAGATCAATCCTAGCCATTGAAAGAAAACCAATTGTCCATTGGATAATAGAATGCATCTATACTATCCACGAAAATATCTAAATACTATTCATCAAAATATCCAAAATACTATTCATGAAAATATCGGAAACACTATTCACGAAAATATCTGAAATCGAAAATATCTAAAATATGGAAAAAATCTGTCCGGGTGACATGTCGTCGGTATACTCCGGTACACCATCGGTATGCCGGCCAAGGAAAATCTATATTTTGGGAAAAATTTTAAAGCGTTCCAAAAATCGAGAAAATACGAAATGCAATACAAAATACGTATCCGTATAAAAATACCGATACTGTGAGACGAGTCTCACAACTCGACTGAAGAGCATTAGCCGACTACTGCTGACGCTCCGGGACCTTCTTGTCACTCCCAATTTTCAGAAACAGGAGTATTTTTGTCATTTTACATTTTTGAATATTTTTAAAATTTATGTTATTATTTATGATATTATTTTGGGATTGAATTTTATTTTATTATTTATGATATTGTTTTGGGGTTATTTGAGTCGGGTTCGAATTTTAACTCAATCCGACTTGAAACAGGGACCCGGGGGGTAGTTTGACTCTAGTGGGACCCACACACTAGTTAGGCATGGCCCATATGATATTAATTTTAGTCCATATGATATTAATTTTAGTTAGTAGTTAGACTAATTATTTATGGATAGGTTTAATTTAATTAGAGACTTAAAACTAGACGAAATTGACCTCAACCTTTAATCCATTCCTAATTTAAATCAAATAGATTAGTAGAGGGCATTTTAGAGATTCAAATAGGGGACACCTCACCCTTTTTGGGCAGCCACCTATGGGTGGGATAAGGAGTGAGTCACTCCTTTATTCATTTGTTTTCATCCACTTTATCTCTTTTGTTCTTTTCCAAATTAATTTAGAGATGAACCTCCATTGATTTCATCTCCAAATCAACCCCTTCTTCCACCAAATCTTCTTTATTTCTCTTCTACTCCATGGTTAGAGGGTGCTAGCCAATTTTAGAAGGATTCGGAGCTCGTTCGTGTCCTTTTGGAATCTCTACGTGTCGGTGCCGTGTCGGAAGGCTTTTCCTTTGAATCTCTCTTCCGGAAGGTATAATCTCTCCTCTAAACCACCCCTACATGCATATAGGAATATTTTAAACTCATAGGAATAACCCCCATGGTTGTATCTCAATTTGTGTCTATTTCGTGTCCATTTGGAGGTCATAGGAGTGTCCTTTGTGTTGTGATTGTGTCCTAGTGGGAAAACCCCTATTTTGGACACTTGTATGCATATATATATTTATTTGTGTGTATGGTTAGATGGTTAGAGAGTGGATTGATCTTATTTAGGATGGTTAGAATAAGTTTTATTTAGATAGCTATGTTGGTATCCAAGTATTTTGGCCTACATGTGTTTTTTGTCCAAACAACCCAAATTCGTCATAATTTTTATCCACGTTTTTAGTTGCTGGAACAACTTAGAAATGCCATAACTTTTAGCTCATAACTCCAATTAACCTTCCATTTTTTTAAAAGAAGCGTATCGAAGTTAGCTTTCCAAATATATATTTTATTAAGCTAGATTCGTTTTAGAACTTTATATAGAATTATTTGAGTGTCAGCTGTACGAAAGACGAACGCGTTTCGGTGTTTTCACAATTTTGGGAGCTTCCGGACACAAAAATATGATCCGTTTAAAGTTTTAGAAAGCTAACACGAAGAGCTACAACGTACCTTAATCCTAGAATTTAGTGAAGGCCCAATTGGTACAGTATTGATTTTAAGTAGAAGAGTGACTATACGATATATGCATTTTGTGTAACCTATGAGCCTAGGTAGTATGGATATTAAATAAATATAGAGTATGTAATGCATGATATGTTAGATGAATGAAATAATATATATATGAAATATATTCTTTTTACATTAATGTATATATATGGTTGAATGCAAGCATGTAGGAATACAATTAATATAATGCATATAAGCAATACATAAATGCATGAATGAAAGAATGATATACAATGTATGCATGAAAGTATATAATGAATGCTAGATATGAATGTAAGATATATATGTAATGATAGATTTGAATGCATAATGTATAAATATTGTAATGCAATATATAATGATAACATGTATGGTAATGTAGAGTATATGATGCAAGCATGAATGAATGGAAGAAATACATGTATATAGGTAATATAGAATGTAATATATGAAAGGAATGAATGATAATATATAACATGATATATAAGGTAATATAAGGTATGAAACATATGATGTGTGCATGTTTGTATGTCTCTATGTTAATGTATAAAATGATAAGAATATATAATGTATGCATATGTATAAAACATGTAGGTAATGCATAGATGCATGAATGAAATGAATGTTTGCAATATGTTAATATAAATACAAGTATCTAATATGCATGAATGTAAGTATAATATAATACAAGTATACATGTATGTATCATGTATAAGTATCATGTAATGTAATATACATTATATATATATATGTATGCATTTCTATAAACTGAGTTAACCTATAGCCTTTTACACACATTCATTCATACACCCTTTGACATCATGTATCCCATGTCACATACACCTACCTATCACTAAACTTTAGAACATTAACACATATCCTTTCACACATGCCAAACACACACATACTCACTTACTCTTTTACCTCTCTTTCTCTCTATATATATATGTATGTGCCTATATATATAGCTTTCCTATATATATCTATGTATATGAATATATGAATGTGAATAATATATATACATTATATGACTAAATTTGTGTGCCTTGTTAGCTTATGGTTTAGTTTTGTGCTTGGTTTAGTAAGTGACTTAGGCTATGAGTTAGTAGCTATCTTGAATACTTGATTTGTATATACTTAGTTTGTTTAGACCTAGAATTGACTAACTAGACTAGTTGACCATTGTTGACCCAACCCTAGCTAGTTTGACCACAGTTGACTAGAGTTGACCTAGTTTGACTTTATAGTTGACCAAAGTTGACTTTGACCTAGATTGACTTAGAATCATGTAGATTGTATTATAATTTCAATTACCATATAAATTGAACTATTTATAACCTATGTTGCTATAACTAGGACTTTGTGACTCCAGTTGACCATCTTTTTATATCAGCTGTTCAGGGTATCAGGCGAGTACATTCTCTGACCGTTTCATACTTGTCTGGATTTACATTCTTGTTCTAGATTACTGTACTTGATGCTGACACGATTGTTATCACGGATTGGTACTATATGGATCTTCTTTTGAGATGTTATCCCTTTGTATTCACTAAATACATATTGTGATGTGCGTTTCACTTACATATTGTATTTATTGAATACCCATATCCTTGTATACTCATTGTGCATATTGTACTCTCATTATCATATGAGTTCCAGGGATATACCATTGTACACTATTGTATAACATTGTATAACTATTGTATAACATTGTACATCTATTGTATAATATTGTACATCCATTGTATAACATTGTACACTATTCTATAAGATAACGTAACTGGAGTGGATCCTTGTGTATTGATTGGAGAGGGGGAGTAGAATTGGTTATGTACTCAAATCCAATTGTACAACATTGTATAACTATTGTATATGTCTATTGTACACCCACATACAATGGAGTTACCGTTGCATTGTCCTAGACCGTTTACATAACCATATTGTACTCTAAATCACAGTTGGCTTACAGTTCTTACTTATCATATATAGATATTTTCTGTTATCAAATCTCTACTATTTTTTATATACATTCTTCTTTCAGCGTTTTATGTACCTTACTCTATTGTATGCTTTATATTTCCTAACTTGATATGAACTGCGTGAGATGTTTTGTGCTCGCTCCTGTCCTGACTGGACCTGTTGATAAATTTTACAGATAGCTTGGAGGTTGCCTGCTAGCCTAGAGGAGACACAGTAGAGGTTGCATAGATAGCTAGGGTTTTCTTATAGCTTATTTTCAGTTGTCTTGAGTTGTATTTACTTACGAATTACTATATTTGAGATTTGAGATGTATTTCTGGGTTTGTGTATCTTAGACACTTAGACTTCTCTCTGCTGTATCTCTTTTGGATTTCATATTTTATCTATCCTTATCATGCTCTGCCTTAGATGTGATTGAAACTGTATTGCTATGTCACCTCCATTCGTAGTGTATATACTGTACATGTACCTTTATATTGTTAGATGTTTGACCTAGGACAACGTTCTACCGCCGACACTGCGGCGTAGGCTGGACGTACCCACTTCTCGTGCCCTTACTCTAGGGTACGGGTCGTGACACGTTTTTAGTGGTGGTCCATGCAGGTCAAGTTTGTGTAGTGGTATTCGAACTAGAGTACCACTACAGCCTGCAGTAGGATTAGGATATTTTTTTTGAAGGTACTCAATCACAGTTAGGATCACTTGGGAGATTCCTAGGACGACCCTTGAGAATCTTATTTTAACTTTGATTTGAAAACTCTTCTTCCCTTGATTTGATTTATCTTTACTTCTATTGTTGAAATTGAGTTTGTATTTATATGATTTGATGAATTTTTGTTCATTTATGAATCTTGATGTTCGTTGAAAAATTTAATTTTTGGGTATCCATTGTTGATTTAATTTAATTTTTGTCAAGATGAAATTATATGGGCTAGGTCATCTAAGTTATGGAATCTAGTCTTCTACAGTCACATTAGCCAGCATGGTAAGGACATATAGTCTGACTTGGATATATTTTTCTGGTGTGGGAATTTAAGGTTTTCGCAACCAAGCTAGCGGCATCGCAAAAATGTTAAATACCATGATTCTAGAGGTATGTGCCTAAGTTGAGGACTCTGTGATTATCGTAGCCTTGCTTACTAGTATGACGAGGATTTAGAGTACCATAATTTTGGATAGACGCATATGATTATCAGATTGTACCTTAAATGTTTTCGAACATATTTTCTCTACTTTTGTTGCAGTCCTTCAAAAGAAAAGAATTATTATTTGTTTTTTTTTTGTTTTGCTTCTCATTATTTAACTTAGGAGTAGCTTTAGCTATTTTTATAAACCTTGTGTAACTTCTTGCTATGAGTTTTTTCATAATACAATGAATCGATGATTTTGCTAGACCTTATGTTGGATTGATATTTTAGCTCTGGTTTCAAAATGGTTCCTTCCTTAAACAGATAAGCAGAACAGATTTTATCGTTATTTCTTTCTTACTGTTATTATTGTATTAAATAATAATAATAATAAAACTGTCTTGATTACATCAATCACCTACTTTGCAATCTTGGTAGGAATCTAAATGTTGGTCTTGATGTAGAAATTGATTTTTATATTGGGACATGAGAATATATAGTGGACACAGACCCTTGCCTTATACGTATGCATGCTACACTTTGATTTCCCACCTATCTAAATACATATTAATATGTTGTTAACGTTTAAATTCTCAAAATCCCAATATTTTTGATACACTACAGTATCATAGACTGGTTCTATGCTTTTTTCAGTTTAAATTCATAAATTAAATATAAATTTCATGTTATTAGTTATGTTTACATCATTGCACATGTATATTATACATGGGATTTCAATTCAAAAAAAATTGGTTGAGTTTTGTGTTTGAAATTGTCAAATCTAAGACTGTGTGTATATTAACCCTTAATACTGGATTTTAAAGGTTAGTTCAATTTGTTGTTTTAAATGTAATATTTCGAGCTATATACATTGTGGTATGTAGGAATATAAATTTTGGTTTCATATTCTTACATGTTAGGTTGTGATAAACATTGGGTTGGTTGATGTTCGAATTTCTCCAAATCCTAAAACTGAATACATGTTAACATTTTTACATTGATTTCAAATGTTTAGTTCAATTTTAGATTTAATATGTAATATTGAACCGTATGCATAGCTAAATGTATGGATAGTATATTAGGGTTTTATCTCTATCATGTTAGGATGTGTTGGGAGCATTGAGTTAGTTGTGATATTTCAAACCCTAAAATATGAAACTGCATTATGTTAATATTACACTGGTTTAAATGTTAGATTATTTTCTGATTTTGTATGTAAATGCTGAACTAAAACTGGATTTAACCTTTCAATACTAAGCTATAACCCTGTGCAAGGACACACACACACCCTAACTTTGTATATACTGCCATGTAAACCTAACCCTTCCTCTCTATGTTATGTTTATATATCTATATAGATATATATATAGAGTATATGCATACATGTTATAATGTATATAGATACATAACTAAATCTCTATCTCTTTATATATATATGTATATGGTTAGCCATGCATGGTATGAGTAAATAGGTTGTGTGTTGTAGATTGTTTAACCAATATGCCATAAGTAGTGTAACTAGATAGCTATTGTTTCGAAACCCAAATCCTCCTATACTCTTCATGTATATTTCACATACACACATGCCTACTATCTAACCATATGAACATGTCCACATACACCCATACACACACGAACCACATAACCTTACATAATGCTATCTTTTTCTTCTCTAACACTCTCTATATATATATATTATGATTGGATTTCAATGCAATTGACTTTCATTCTTTAACTTTTGATTATGATTTTCTTTGAATAGTACCCCTTTATAGATAATTGGTAGTCATCTTTATTTATTTTTGATAAGTACCAGTTTCATATAGGATGGTAGACTGCCTTACAGTTTTGATGATTATTATTTCTGTATCTTTTCTAGTTTAGCACCCTAGATTGCTTGTGTTTTTTGATACCCTATGACCGTTTTGGTTAGCATGACTAGTATACCTAGATGAGACTTCACTACCACCGTATGCCATGATCCTGTATGTCGTCCTTTTAAATAATATAATTTGTTTAAGTTCTGGGACTTTGATTGTGGGGGTTTGACCTAGAAGGAGTATGAACATTTTAATTTCGAAGACGAATTTTTTTAAGGTGGATAGATTTGTCACTCCCAATTTTCAGAAATATGGGTATTTTTGTCATTTTATATTTTTTAATATTTTTAAAATTTATGTTATTATTTATGATATTATTTTGGGGTTGAATTTTATTTTACTATTTATGATATTGTTTTGGGGTTATTTGAGTCGGGTTCGAATTTTAACTCAATCCGACTTGAAACGGGGACCCGGGGGGGGGGTAGTTTGACTCTAGTGGGACCCACACACTAGTTAGGCATGGCCCACATGATATTAATTTTAGTCCACATGATATTAATTTTAGTTAGTAGTTAGACTAATTATTTATGGATAGGTTTAGTTCAATTAGAGACTTAAAACTAGACTAAATTGACCTCAACCTTTAACCCATTCCTAATTTAAATCAAATAGATTAGTGGAGGGCATTTTGGACATTCAAATAGGGGACACCTCACCCTTTTTGGGTAGCCACCTATGGGGGGGATAAGGAGTGAGTCACTCCTTTATTCATTTGTTTTCATCCACTTTCTCTCTCTTGTTCTTCCCCAAATTAATTTAGATATGAACCTCCATTGATTTCATCTCCAAATCAATCCCTTCTTCCACCAAATCTTCTTTATTTCTCTTCTACTCCATGGTTAGAGGGTGCTAGCCAAGTTTAGGAGGATTCGGAGCTCGTTCGTGTCCTTTTGTAATCTCTACGTGTCGGTGCCGTGTCAGAAGGCTTTTCCTTTGAATCTCTCTTCCGGAAGGTATAATCTCTCCTCTAAACCACCCCTACATGCATATAGGAATATTTTGAACCCATAGAAATGACCCCCATGGTTGTATCTCCATTTGTGTCCATTTCGAGTCCATTTGGAGGTCATAGGAGTGTCCTTTGTGTTGTGACTGTGTCCTAGTGGGAAAAACCCCTATTTTGGACACTTGTATGCATATATATATATTTATTTTTGTGTGTGATTAGATGGTTAGAGAGTGGATTGATCTTATTTAGGATGGTTATAATAAGTTTTATTTAGATAGCTATGTTGGTATCCAAGTATTTTGGCCTACATGTGTTTTTTGTCCATACAATCCAAATTCGTCATAATTTTTATCCATGTTTTTAGTAGCTAGAGCAACTTAGAAATGCCATAACGTTTAGCTCATAATTCCAATTAACCTCATATTTTTTTTAAAAGAAGCGTATCGAAGTTAGCTTTACAAATATATATTTTTTAAGTCAAATTCGTTCTGGAACTTTCTGTAAAATTGTTTGAGTGTTAGCTGTACGAAAGACGAACGCGTTTCGGTGTTTTTACAATTTCGGGAGCTTCCGGACACGAAAATGCGATCTGTTTAAAGTTTCGGAAAGCTAACACGAAGTGATACAACATACCTTAATCCTAGAATTTAGTGAAGGCCTAATTGGTACAATATTGATTTTAAGTAGAAGAGTGACTATACGATATATGTATTTCGTGTAACCTATGAGCCTATGTAGTATGGATATTAAATGAATATAGACTATGTAATACATGATATGTTAGATGAATAAAATAATATATATATGATATATATTCTTTTTACATTAATATATATATATAGTTGAATGCAAGCATGTAGGAATGCAATTAATATAATGCATATAAGCAATGCATAAATGCATGAATGAAAGAATGATATACAATGTATGCATGAAAGTATATAATGAATGCTAGATATGAATGCAAGATATATATGTAATGATAGATATGAATGCATATTGTATAAATATTGTAAAGCAATATATAATGATAACATGTATGGTAATGTAGAGTATATGATGCAAGCATGAATGAATGGAGGAAATACATGTATATAGGTAATATAGAATGTAATATATGAAAAGAATGAATGATAATATATAACATGATATGTAAGGTAATGTAAGGTGTGAAACATATGATGTGTGCATGTTTGTATGTCTCTATGTTAATGTATAAAATGATAAGAATATACAATGTATGCATATGTATAAAACATGTTGGTAATACATAGATGCATGAATGAAATGAATGTTTGCAATATGTTAATATAAATACAAGTATCTAACATGCATGAATGTAAGTATAATATAATACAAGTATACATGTATATATCATGTAATGTAATATACATATTATGTATGTATGCATGTATACAATGTAAGTATGTATGTATGTATGCATTTCTATAAACTGAGTTAACCTATAACCTTTTACACATATTAATTCATATACCCTTTGACATCATGTATCCCATGACACATACACCTACCTGCCACTAAACTTTAGAACATTAACACATATCCTTTCACACATGCCAAACACACACATACTCACTTACTCTTTTACCTCTCTTTCTCTCTCTATATATATGTATGTGTCTATATATATAGCTTTCCTATATATGCCTATGTATATGAATATATGAATGTGAATAATATATACACATTATATGACTAAGTTTGTGTGCCTTGTTAGCTTATGGTTTAGTTTTGTGCTTGGTTTAGTAAGTGACTTAGGCTATGAGTTAGTAGCTATCTTGGATACTTGATTTGTATATACTTAGTTTGTTTAGACCTAGAATTGACTAACTAGACTAGTTGACCATTGTTGACCCAACCCTAGCTAGTTTGACCACAGTTGACTAGAGTTGACCTAGTTTGACTTTATAGTTCACCAAAGTTGACTTTGACCTAGATTGACTTAGAATCATGTAGATTGTATTATAATTTCAATTACCATATAAATTGAACTCTTTATAACCTATATTGCTATAACTAGGACTCTGTGACTCCAGTTGGCCATTTTTTCATATCAGCTGTTCAAGGTATCAGGCGAGTACATTCTCTGACCGATTCATACTTGTCTGGATTTACATTCTTGCTCTAGATTACTGTACTTGATGCTGACACGATTGGTATCACGGATTGGTACTATATGGATCTTCTTTTGAGATGTTATCCCCTTGTATTTACTAGACACATATTGTGATGTGCGTTTCACTTACATATTGTATTATTGAATACCCATATCCTTGTATACTCATTGTGCATATTGTACTCTCATTATCATATGAGTTCCAAGGATAGACCATTGTACACTATTGTATAACATTGTACAACTATTGTATAACATTGTACATCTATTGTATAATATTGTGCATCTATTGTATAACATTGTACACTGTTGTATAAGATAACGTAACTAGAGTGGATCCTTGTGTATTGATTGGGGAGGGGGAGTAGAATTGGTTATGTACTCAAATCCTATTGTACAACATTGTATAACTATTGTATATGTCTATTGTACACCTACGTACAATGGAGTTACCGTTGCATTGTCCTAGAGCGTTTACATAACCATATTGTACTCTAAATTATAGTTGGCTTACAGTTCTTACTTATCATATATAGATATTTTATGTTATCAATTCTCTACTGTTTTTCATATACATTCCTCTTTCAGCATTTTATGTACCTTACTCCATTGCATGCTTTATATTTCATAACTTGATATGAACTACGTGAGATGTTTTGTGCTCGCTCCTGTCCTGACTGGACCTGTTGATAAATTTTACAGATAGCTTGGAGGTTGCCTGCTAGCCTAGAGGAGACACAGTAGAGGTTGCATAGATAGCTAGGGTTTTCTAATAGCTTATTTTCAGTTGTCTTGAGTTGTATTTACTTACGGATTACTATATCTGAGATTTGAGATGTATTTCTGGGTTTGTGTATCTTAGAAACTTAGACTTCTCTCTGTTGTATCTCTTTTGGATTTCATGTTTTATCTATCCTTATCATGCTCTACCTTAGATTTGATTGAAACTGTATTGCTATGTCACCTCCATTCGGAGTGTATATACTGTACAGGTTCCTTTATATTGTTAGATGTTTGACCTAGGACAGTGTTCTACCATCGACACTGCGGCGTAGGCTGGACGTACCCACTTCTCGTGCCCTTACTCTAGGGTACGGGTCGTGACACTTCTCAACCTCCGACGATCGACAAGCCTAGGCCGAAGGAGACTCGCTTTGGCAAATCCCTCCGAAAAGAGGCATCTCATGGGCTGGAAAGGACCTACAACTTTGACATCTTGGCGCAATTGGCCAACACACCGGCCAAATTGTCATTATACGAGCTCCTGAGACTCTCCAAGGATGTTCGCGCGGCTTTGAGCGATGCACTCCAGAACGCTGATGCATATCTAGCTCAGGTCAACCTCACGGGAGAGAGACCGCCTGCAGATCTCCGAGACAGCACTTACACAGGAGCGATGCCCAACATTATCTTCACTCCATAGGATATGCTCATCAAAACCAACCTGCACGATCGTCCGTTATATTACACTGGATACATCGGCGACGTAAAGGAGGATCGGATGCACATTGATCATGGTTCTTCCATAATCATCACCCCGAAGGGTCTATTATATCATCTCCGTATTCCTATGCATCGCCTAACGCCAACAAGCACCGCCAACAGTGGTTTCAATTCGGACAGGAGCTACCCGATTGGAAAGATTCGCTTAAAGTGCCAAATCGGCGATCTTCAGTCAGAAGTAACCTGTTACGTCATAGATGCGGACACTTCCTACAATATCCTCCTGGTGTGCCCTTGGATATACGATTACATGATCGTGCCTTCCACGTTGCACCAGTGCTTCAAGTATGTCGACAAATACGGCTTCGTGAGGACAGAATTTGCCGACATCGATCCCTTCAAAGGGGTCGAATCCTACTACTCAGACTCCTGCTTATATAAAAAGTCGAAGAGGCACCTTGGTGAAGGAGATATGCAAGCTCGAACTGTGACGGCCACAGGATCAGAAAAACCTATAATGGTCCACCTCCAAGCTCGCAAACCTGGCAAGTTCGCACCCCTTACGGCCGCTCTGCGTAAGGATGCGATCAGTCTCTCGACACAAGAGAGGAAAATGATAATCCGGCTGCCAAGGTCCGGCCAAGCACCAAGACCTAGGACAGAGCCACTGATAATCAGACTGCCTAGAGTCGGCCAGCCACAAACGTAGAAGCTCAATCCTTCCGACAAGCCAATGACGATACGTCTTTCCAAAAGTAATCGTCAGCCCGATGCAAAGTATGGGGCTTCTAGCGAGCCAACCACTCCCTGCCCAGCATCGAGTACCAAACTGGGGGTCGCTAGTTTGCCAATGACTCCACGTTCTGCTCCTACAGCAGAACCCCTGATGATCAAGTTGTCCAAGTCATCCTCTCAGTCTTCATTTATACAGGGGGTGGCCGAAGAAGAACCAGAACTGGCCAAGTATGTGGCTGCTCATACCGATGTTCCATCCGCAGATGATGTAATTCCGCTAGAAAAGATACCTTACTTTATCAATAAAGGACTATCTTTGAACTACTTCGAGCTTGATAAGCTTTGTACAATGTATGCTATGGAACACGGTATAGGCGCTCACCTGCACACACAGGTAACAAATATTTATACTATAAATCAGCTCACTCCCGCGGAAGACGCTTACTGCATAATCGATGGAGGGGATCATCTGATCATCTTCGGTCGGAAGAATAATCTGCAGCCCCTCACCATAGAAGAAGTCGATCTCGAATCGGACGTCGGGAGACTGCCTCTCTATCTATATAGCCCCCAATCCAAATACCTCATACAAAAACAAGGGTATGATCTGGAGACAACGCCTGGTTTGAACTACGGTACTGGTCGACGATTACCTTTAAAGTTGTCGGTCCCGACCGGTAAACCACAGGAATACTACAACAAGACCCGATACGGACTGGGTATGTTACGCCTACAACGACCCCTGAAAGCTCAGATGAGGAATGCGACTGGCAGTAACACTTAACCGGATCACCAACTTCTGATTCGAATATCAGCATCGGGGATGTATTCAGGCAGGTCTTGTCTGTCAATATGGCATTTGCTGATGCTTACGAAGAAGGTGAAGACTTTCCTGAACTCCTCGAATTAGAGCCGTGGGTCCAACAGCTGGATGCGCAATGGAAGAAGCGGTTTGAACAAAGAGAGCCTCCTACTGAAGATGAGGTCATGCAAGTGGATCTCGGCAGCGACTCTTCTCCAAAACCAATCTTCGTTAGTAAAAGCCTGACAGACGAAGGGCGAGAATCACTACTAGAACTCATCAAAGAATATATCGACGTGTTCGCCTGGAACTATAAAGACATGCCAGGCTAAATCCCGATGTTGCTATTCACAAGCTCAATATTCGGCCAGATGCAAAGCCAGTCAAACAACAACAACGACGCTTCCGCCCAGGCACCATGGATGCGATCGAAGCCGAAGTCAACAAACTGATAGCCAGCGGCTTCATTCGTGAGGAACAACATCCGGACTGGGTCGCCAACATAGTACCGATCCTCCAAAAGAATGGGAAGATTCGAATCTGCATCGACTTTCGGAATCTGAACGAGGCGTATCCCAAAGATGAGTTCCCCCTCTCTATCACAGACATCATGATTGACAACACCTGCGGCTTCGAACGTATGTCCTTCATGGATGGCTTCTCAGGGTACAACCAAATTAAGATGTCTTCCGACCACAAAAAGCATATATCATTCCCAACACCAATAGGCATGTTGTGCTACACAGTCATGCCTTTCGGTTTAAAGAATGCTGGCGCCACCTATCAGAGAGCCATGAGTATCATCTTCAGGGATCACTTGACAAGACCATGGAGTGCTATGTTGATGACATCGTCGTCAAGAGTCGCTATAGGGGAGACCATCTGCAGGATCTGAAGACGGTATTCGACCTGATGCGAGCGCACAATTTGAAAATGAATCCCACGAAATCCTTCTTGGGCGTATCCAGCGGGAAGTTCTTGGGTTTCATCATCACCTCCCAGGGTATCCACGTAGACCCTGAAAATATGAAGGCAGTCATGGAGATGGGTCCTCCGAGAAATCTCTGAGAACTCCGAGGCCTTTAAGGGAGGTTAGCTCACATCAGAAGGTTCATCTCCAATCTTTTCAGGCGATGTTAGCCATTCACCCATCTCATGAAGAAGGGCTTCTCATTCGTATGGGATGAAGAATGCCAGCGTGCCTTCGACAGCATCAAAGAATATTTGTCGAACCCTCCAGTCCTGGTGGCCCCGGTTGCTGGAAAACTATTCATGCTCTATATACGAGCAATGGAGCATTCCTTCGGCGCTCTGCTAGCACAAAACAATGATACGGGCCATGAGCAAGCTATATACTACCTCAGCCGAATGATGATCGGGCCAGAGCACCGATATACTACCGTGGAGAAGAAATGCCTCGCCCTGGTGTTCGCCATTCAAAAGACGCGACACTATGTCACGGGGAAAATCATACATGTGATATTACGAGTCAACCCCCTCAGGGTCCTCATGACTAAACCAGGGGCACTCATCTCTCGCCTCGCTACATGGGCAATATTACTGTCCTCCTACCATATAATCTTCGTCCCGCAAAAGGCTATTAAAGGTCAGGCTCTGGCAGACTTTTTAGCAGCCCACCCAGGCCCGGAGTCGGCCAGAATATACGAAGACATTCTAGATGAGGTCGCCGGCTCGCATGCGACCTCTCACAATGATATATGGCGAATGTTCTTCGACGGTGCTTCGAGGATCGGACCCAAAGGTAACATCGTCATCGAAGTCGGGGTGGTGCTGGTTTCTCCTTTCGGATTGGTGATCAATCGCGCTTACTCCCTCACAGAACCTTGCTCTAACAATATGGTCGAGTACAACGCTTTAGTCATTAGCCTCCAACTTGCAAGAGAGCTGGAGGTAGAATATCTTAAAGCATACGACGATTAACAGTTAATCGTCAATCAGATCCGGGGTTCATATGAAGTCTGCCATGAAGACATGATCCCCTATCACCAAATAGCGATCGACATCATCTCGTCATTTGAAGGTTTATTCATCGAACACGTCCCCAGACTCCAAAATATTGAAGTCGATGCCTTAGCAGGCCTTGCCGCTTCCCTAGCGGTTCTAAACTATGCTCATCAATCGGTGGATGTGATAGGCCATGAACTGGTCTGTCCCAAGAACAACGTTCAATTCGTGGCGAGTTATTCCGCTCAGACGATCGACGAAGTGCCAGACTAGAGACAACCATTCATTGACTTTCTAGTCTACGATATTCTGCCGGAGGACCCAAAGGAAGCCACCTCTATCAGAAGGCGTTCTCTCAGATTCTTCTACGATACAGAGACAAAAATGTTGTATCTCCGATCCTATGATGGATTATTGCTTCGATGTCTGTCAAATGCAGAAGCCAAAGAAGCCATACGCGAAGCTCACGACGGTGTCTGCGGGGCCCATCAGCCTGGCCCAAAATTACAAGACCGTCTATGTCGAATGGGCTACTACTGGCCCACGATGGTAGTAGATGCGATAGACTATGCAAGAAAGTGCAAAGACTGCCAAGTCCATACGAACTTCATCTACTAGCCATCCGAATTTCTACATCCGACGGTGGCGTCCTGGCCATTCGAAGCATGGGGAATGGATATCGTCGGTCCAATCACTCCACCTTCTTCTCGAGGACATTGCTTCATACTCGTCATCACATATTACTTCTCCAAACTGGCGGAAGCTGTTCCGCTTGTAGAAGTGAAGACTTCAAACGTGATCAGCTTCCTCAAGCATCACGTCATTTATCGCTTTGGGCTGCCCCAATGGATCATTCACGATAATGGTCCGCAGTTCGCAAGCCACGCCTTCTATCGATTCTGCGACAAGCATCGAATTCAGAATGTTGCTTCGACGCCATACAATCCGGCCGCGAATGGGTTGACAGAAGCATTCAACAAAACCATCATCAGGTTACTCAAAAAGTTCGTATCATCCAACAAATACGATTGGAACGAGAAGCTCGATGAATGCTTGTGGGCGTACCGTACTACAGTCCGAACAGCAACAAGGAATACACCATTCTCCCTGGTGTACGGGAGTGAGGCAGTTCTCCCATTGGAGACTCAAATACCCTCGCTCCGTGTCGCTCTTACTTACCAATTAACAACGGACGATAACTATCGTCGCAGGCTACAAGAGTTGGAGGCCTTAGATGAAAAGCGTCTCTTGGCTCAGCAACGAATCGAGCAATACCAAGCATGCATCTCCGGAGCCTTCAACAAGAAGGTTAAAATCAGAACATTCCAAGTGGGCAATCTCGTTCTGGCAGTTCGGAGGCCGATGGTTATGACTCACAAAACCGTCGGCAAATTCCAACAAAAATGGGAAGGTCCATTTATCATTGAGGCTGTATTCTCCAACGGTGCTTACCGCCTCGCAAAACAAAATGGAGACTTGCTCATGTTGCCCGTCAACGACAAGTTTCTGAAGAAATATTATGTCTAAACGACATTCTCCAAATATCCTAGAGTGTCGAGTTATGTACCCGTCTGTACCGCTGAACTCACATTCTCCAAATCCCAGATTATTGAGTTGTGTACCCGCCGGGACCGCTGAACTCACATTCACAAAACCCCAGATTATTGAGTTATGTACTCGCTGGTGCCGCTGAACTCACATTCTTCGAATCCCAGATTATTGAGTTATGTACCCTCCGGTACCGCTGAACTCACATATACAATATCCCAGATTGTTGAATTATGTACCCTCTGGTACCGCTGAACTCTCATCCTCCAAATTCTAGATTACTGAGTTGTGTACCCTCCGGTACCGCTAAACTCACATCCTCCAAATTCTAGATCGACAAGTCATGTACTCTTTTGTACCACTGAACTTGTATGTCGACTCCAACTCTTCCAGATTATCGAGTTATGTACCCGTATGTACCGCTGAACTTACACTCTGGTCACTACAGATAAATCTATATCGCCTCTCTAGGTAGTAAGTCATGTATGATCATACCTCTAAACTTTTCTCCTAAAAGAGCCTCCTCCCTCATGATCCACTACCCGCACTCTTAGTGCACAAAAAGGGTAACAGATCCACAAAATACCTAAGACGACCACGTCGATGTAACCTCTGAGTTGTCTCATTTCCGCCAAAAACAAATTACCCCCACTACATAGAACTTCCATGTCCTCATTACCACTGAGTTGTTCTATGTACCCCTTCATGGAGCCCACTCCTGCCATGTCCTCATTACCTCTGAGTGGAAAGGCTCCATCGAAGAAATCCTCATATTTACCATGTCCTCGTTACCTCTGAGTAAATATGTTGGTTCTCTCTCGACTTATTATCTGTATAAAAAAAAAACCCAGGGTACGCCAAAGATAATAGGTCCACAAATGTCCTCTGTTGACCACAAAATCCTCCGTTGAGTCCACTCCTGCCATGTCCTCATTACCTTTGAGTAGGAAGACTCCACGATAAAACCTCCATACTTTCCATGTCCTCGTTACCTCTGAGTAAGTATGTTGGTTTTCTCTCTCATCTTATTATCCATATCCTGAACCAGGGTACGCCAAGGATAATAGGCCCACAAATGTCCCCTGCTGACTACAAATGTTGTACTAAGTTTCCTAGTACATGCACATCATTCCATATCATGCCCCGGGAGCCCAGCTGCTCCATGGCATTCTTTTTCCCGATACCAGGAACGTCCATGACCACCTTACCGTAGAATTGTTCCAGGTGTCCCCATCAAACTTGTTATCCATACCTAAAACCCAGGTATGCCAAGGGTAACAGGTCCACAAATAGTCCCCTAAGCGGGGCAAACACCACCATAACACCGCAGGCACAACAAGCAGTACAAATAAAGGGTAGAATAAAGCATACTCTTTTATTTAGAAGGCAAAAGTACTAGATGTTCTAGGGACATCGTCCCACTTAAAGAAAGGAAAAGAATAAAAACAAAAAGAAGGAAAAAAGTCGTCTATGGTTCGGCGGTAGATAATTCCAGGAGACGGTTCTTCACCAAAGCGGTCCCACGCTCGAGCCGCTGCTTAGCTCGGCGCTCGGCCTCCTGGGACAACCGCTTCACATTATCCAAGTCTATGTGTGCCCGCCAGCCGTCCTCCAACTTCTTCAGGGAAAGCTCTAGGCCAGCAGAAGATCGATTAACTCTGTTAGCCTCCTGGATAATTTGTCCCCTTTCGGTACGGGCAGCCTCAAGCTCAGACTCCAGGAAAGCTAACTTCCACTGAAGCTCAAGGATCTGCTCTCGCATGTCAATGATCCCACAGGAGGCAGTCGCTTCCCGAGCCATAACATCTTCACTCTCGCGGCTCAACTGATCATATCGATCAGACAGATCGCGAAGGTCCTTTAGTATGACCGACTTGGTCTTATCTCGAGCAGCCCTTATCTTCTCTACAGCAGCTGTGAGGAAACCGTGCTCCTGATCTATAGCAGCGGACAGATCAGCTTGCCGCAGTACCTGAAGCTGGGCCACCAGCTGATCAGCCTCCAGCAATTTTGCCTCCAGAAGCGCAGCTACCCCTGCCCCACCGGAAAGAGTCTTAAGAATATCAATATGACCCTGGGCGCATTGCCGGGCCAAGGCAAAAGAGGTCCCTCATTCCGCAGCAGCTGCTACCCCCCTCTTCAAGTGGCGATAGAAGTTGTCAACCACGTCCTGTAACGCTTCGTCCAGAACCTCTGTAGAGGACGGCGTCAAAGGAAGCGTGGCCGGCAACGTCGAAGGAGGCGCGGTAGAACTTTCCACCAGGGAGACAAATTCTGAGCGGAAAGATGCACGGATAGCGGCTAACTCCTCCTCCGCCACCCGAAGAGTCTGGACACTCGACAGGGCAGAGAGGTCGACTCTCGGAGCTGCCTGAGTAGAAGAGGACGCAAGGACCATTGTCCCCTGTCCCAGTTGTGCCGCCACATGACTTCCTGAACTCGAGCCAACGGAAGGACCCTCAAGACGAGCCGGAAAGGGAAGGGGTACGCTCCTCTCCGCCAGTACCCCTTCGGCAGAGCCTGTATCAACAATGTCTATCATCGGCACTGGAGAGGCAGGACCTGTATGTCCAGAGCAACAATCAATCGACGTAATCCGAACGATGTGATGATAGAGCAGATAGGCCTACTCACAAGTTAAGATTTGGCTTATCTTACTAGGGGAGGAGCATGGAGGCTGCAGCTCGTTCGCAGCTGCCGTGGTCTCCTCACACGCGACCTCCAAGTTGAATTCAGCTGGTTCTTCTGCCCTAGCCACCCCAGAAAGGGAGCCAGCCAGTTCAGCATCACCTCGTTGAAATTCAACTGCCTCAGGGACAGGTGCAGTAGAGCTCCCGTCCCCATGGATTGAGTCCTCAGCAAGGTAGGACTCCTCGACCGCCTCTGGAAGAACCCTAACAAAAATAATAGCGGTGCACATGTCATCGACCAATGTGGTCAAGACCAAATTGACCTCAGCGGCCGGTTCTCAAGAAACCGACTCCTCTGATGCCTACAAGAGTAAAGGGAAATGATTAGATTATAGTACAGGAAGATGAAGGAGAAGACGACTATAATTCGAGTCACCTCAGAAGCAGCGTCAACATCCTCGATGAGTAGCCGACGGTGTAACACCCAATTTTCCAGATGAGGGTATTTTTGAAATTTTGTAATTATAATTTTTATTTATTGATATTTATTTCATATGGTGATTTTTGGTGATTTTCAATTATTTTTAAACTATTTAAAAACTAGTTTAAGTCATGACTTGTGATTTTGATGTGCTGCTAGTAAAACCTGAGAGACTGCATGACCTAGAGCCTAACCACGTCATTAGGATGATTTAATTGTTATTTTTAGCCTAGGGGTATTTTGGTCATTTTGACTTATTTGATTTATTTGGTGATTTGTTGAATTGGTGAATTTCTAGGTTGACTTGACTTGTTGAGACCTAGTGAGCTAGCCTAGAAGCTAACCCTGGCCATGGTGACCCTAGTCTAACTTAGGGTAACCTACATTTAGTCATTAGAAACAAATTTTAGAATGAGGGGACTTGGTTTAGTGGATTTAAGTCATGGTTCATGGTTTCGTGAAATGACTTATGGCTAAGTGATTTATTTTGATCATGACTTGGCCCATGGCCCATAACTAGAAGCCCTAACCCTAACCAAATCCTAAATGACTAGCCATAGGGATCCCCACCCTATATAAACACTTATTCTCTAGGGCTTGCCTCCTTCTTTCATTCATTTCAACATTGGAGAAGGAAAGGTATTGTCCCTCTTGCAAAAATCCCCATAAATCCATTTTAATTCCTTTTTGATCCTAGTTTCTTGCATTAGAACCTAACACTCTCCTATTTTCTGATTTTTGAGTTTTATCCCAGCTTTGGGACAATTTGGAGCATTTGGCACCAAGAGGAAGAATCCCCCATTTGAGGCTTTTCCAAGCTTTTTGCACACATAGGTAAAACCCCTTAAATTGATTCAAACTTCAGTTTTCTTTGCATGTAGGGCTAGATCTAGGAGTCCCCTAGGTGTCCCTGAAATTTGGGTGATTTTCGTGTCCGTTTGGTGTCCGTATCGGACACGTATCGTAGTGTTGTGTAGGTGTTCGATAGAATGCCTCAATGGATTGAATGTTATTATTTTTCGAAACAAATTATATATTTGGATAGCTCTTTATATGTAGATTATGTTTGTTGATGACTGAGCTTGAGTTGGACACCTGTTCGTGTCCAAAATCGGACACGAACGTGCTGTTGGACACTGTACAGGGGAGTACTGTGCTCCCCTGCTGCTCGAGTGTCCTGTAGGACACGACACAGCACCTATGGACACGATACTTGGTACCGACCTAGGGGCTATGACTGACATACCACCCACAAAATTTCATGGGATCTCGTTTTGTATGCACGGAGAGAATCGACCCGCACTGGGTTTGCACACTCACACGCGCGTGCACAGACACGCTCGGATACGCGTCTCGTGCACGCGACACGATCCACGTGGATACTATGCAGGCTGTTGGACACGCTCTCCTAGTCCTGACGAACACTTAGACACGTGCACGTGACCTATCATTCACTGTGTCGTGTCCTTGGTGGCTCGACACTTCAGCACGAGGCTTGGCTACACTGTTGCACTGTATTTTACTGTTTTGGTTTCAGAAGTGATTGGACACGTTTGTGTCCACTTTTGTGGACACAAACACTTCATATAGCACGTGTACATTGTGTAGATACTTTGCCAACCTCTGTATTGTGTCTAAATTCATTTTTGTAGTTCAAATCTTCCTTTTCCTAAATCCCGATACTTTGGTTTTCAGTCTCATTTACTGGTTTCAGTTCAGACTTCAAAATTGGTTATTGTCAATCTTTCTAACCTATTTTAACTGTTAAATTTATGTTTTTTTATCTCTAATATGTGTACCTACATGATATCTAAATGTATGAGGAAATTGGATTGTATTGATGTGGTTTGGAATTCGAAATCTGGGATTTCTTTTAGAGGCTAAAAACTGGCATTACTTGAACTGTTTTGTTTTGGTTTTTGGTGAATACTGAACTGAGTTTAAAACTGAAAACCTAAGATTTCAAGTAGACTGACATGGTGTACTTGAAATCCTGAAACATTGGCACTGTCTACTGTATACACTGATATTACTATAGCCTATGTTAGCATCCCACACACTCATGTTCCTTTCAACACACGCACACACACATATGATTGATGTTACTTAAAACTGAAATAGGATACCTGTCATTGACACTCTAAATGGCCTGAGCTACACACTCACTCCCTGATTAACTAAATCCTATCTAACTGAATTTCAATGCCAATATTGCTATGCTAATTTCTGGATTCAAGTGATTCAACCTATTTTTCCCTGTCTCCTATAACCCGAGACAGTTGACACTGCATTGACACTTGGCTCACTCCTTCTACACACACAGGTACCCAAGTGCACCTTGCTTTGTTCCTGAAATATGAAATTGATTTTGATTCATACACACATGTTAGTTGGTTTGGATTTGTTGAAAAGGGAAATTGATTTTTGGATTGTTATTTTGAACTGTCATGTTTCAGCAATTTCTTAAGTCAGAGATTAGATTTAGTTGTGAGTGCTAGTTAAGCATGGGAATTGAATTTGTTGGGTATGGGATTTGATCCCCATACTGTTTCCTTAAGGGGTATGGGATATTAGATAGGGAGTGAGGGGATGGCTTATAATTGTCTGCTCAATAGCAGAGGCTAGGATGGGTTAGTGTCTTGATTTTGCCTGTTAGCCTACTGTCCAGTCCTGTTTAGACTTAGGTTTCAGTCTAAATGTATTAATCTGTCATTGGTTCAGCTGTGAGAGTTTGAGAGTGTGAGAGATGGAAGGCAGGGAGGGGGGAAAAAACTGTTGATCATGCAGGCAATAGACCAGGCCTTGCCTTGGCCTCTTTGGCAGTGGCTAGCAGTGCATTGCAGAACAGGCAATGCCTTGCCTTGGCTTTGCCCTGCATTGCATTACAGCAGCAGGATGCATTACAGCTGCTGCAGTGGTTTGGCTTGGCATTGCATTAGCAGTTGATGTTAAGCCATTTAAGTCCCTTGTTATGAGTAGGGTTGGTTTAGAGGAGTTCTTTGAATTGGTATATAGGTTAAGGGGTGGAAGGAAGGATTAAAATAGAACATGTAGCAGTAGCAGCAAGCATTAGAGGAGAGCAGTGGTTAATGAGTGTTGGTGATATTGAATAGGTTGAGTTAGTGTGAAGGTGAGTTTTGGTTATATTGTGAGTTGGTTAGATTGAGGGTTTACCCTCATGCATTTTATAGTGATATATATATATATATATATAGCCTATTATATATGTTTTGAGATAAGTATATATTATATGATAGATACAGGTAAATGTATA
Source organism: Iris pallida (assembly GCA_029216955.1). NCBI lineage: Eukaryota > Viridiplantae > Streptophyta > Magnoliopsida > Asparagales > Iridaceae > Iris > Iris pallida. The sequence goes on along the minus strand of JANAVB010040018.1, from coordinate 7,507,483 downwards.
GAAAGATGTTTTTACCTTCTTATTAGAGTATAATATAATAGGAAGGCTAGGTACATATATATATGTATATATATTATGGGTTGTATGTGTATAGAGTGTAGAGTAGGTACCATATATATATATATTATAGGTATTTTCCCTATAGCTGATTTCACATGATGTATCTAGATATGATGTTTTTTCTTTTGTTGTTGAGTTGGTAGTATTGGCTATAAGGTTGGTTTAAGGTATAGGTTGTGCTAGAATTTTAGTCTATAATTGTTATAGGTTAGAATAGCCTAGTGTATGTTGTTAGGTCTAGAGTTGACCAATAGTTGGACCAAGGTTGTTAAGTATAAGTTCTAAAACCCTAGATAACTTGACTAGTTGACCAGGTTTGACTTAGAGTTGACTTTGACCTAAATTGGCCTAAAAATCATGTAGTTTGCATTGTAGCTTTCAATTCTCTTGTATTTTACATATCATGACCCATATTACTCTATTTAGGACATTGTGACTCTGGTGCAGGCATCTGATATTACACTACTCTTTTTAGAGTATCAGGCGAGCACATTCTCTGATAGTTCTTTCATTTATTTGTCAATTACTGTATTTCAGTTCTAGTTAGTTGTATGTGATTCTCTGTTACAAACACGTACTGTTATTTCTGGATTCATGTATACGACACACATTTATTCTGGCCTCATTTACTGGTATCATCGTTTCCGACTTCTATTACTGGAATCACCTACTGGAATCATTACTGGAATCACCCCGGAATCATTTACTGGTATCATTGTACTTAGCTGGACTCATCTTGAATCATTGTGTCGAAATTCTGGATTCACTTGCTGGGAGGGGAAATACTAGAGTAAGACATGTAGACATACCCCATTACTGGAATTACCCCTACTGGAATCTACTGGAATGATAGCCATCTCACACCCGGCCAGGTGTGTGATGTGCCGGATTTACCCATAGCCGTTTACATGTCGAGCTCGGTATTTTAAAACACACTGCTAGAGTATAGGCTGGACTCACCCTGGAATCATTGATCACTATGACTGGAATCGTCCCTTGCTGGATTCATCTTGTATGAGATTCATCCTGTACTGGACTTACATTGGAGTTACACTGGTCTACATGTTGTCTGGACTTTATATCATATTACCCTGGTTCAGCTAGTTTTATTTTTACAGTCTTTATTGCTATGATTCTTCTCTTGTTTAGTATTTACTTTCCTTGTACTTTATCTGTCTTCTTACCATCACCTGAATATAAACTGCCATTTTCATCAATACAACTGTCTATAACTGCTCTATAGTTCTCTGTCATTTACTTGGGTTTTCTAGATGAGATGTGCTCGTTCCTGTCCTGACTGGACCTGTTGAAAATTTTACAGATGATTGCCCTGAGGATACATGCCCTACATTTTACTGAGGAGATGGCTTAGCTACCTATGGCCCCGACACTCAGGAGTGATCGAGATTTAGTCTAGTAGACTTGCATTTACTTTTCTTAGAGCTTGTTGTATAGAATTGAGACTTGAGATGTATTTGAGATTATTCAGATGTTATTATTATTTCAGTATTAGTTTTGTCTTCAATTTCTTAGTTACAATTCTGTGTTATCTTATCGTGCTTAGACTGTGATTGAGATACACCTTATCTTATACTTGTCCTCCGTTCGGAGTTGATCATGATGAGTACATTATATACTGCATGAGTTGATGGTTAGTTAGAGACTTAGAACAGCGTTCTACCGCCGATACTGCGGCGTAGGCTGGGCGCTGTTACGTACTCGTACCCTCACAGTGGGTGCGGGTCGTGACAGACGGGATCTGATAGCAGCTCGTTTCGTGGAATAAGTCATATCGATATCAGTAGACTCACTCCTGCTCGCAGTGACGTGGTAGAGAGCCGCTAAATACAAAATCTCCCCTTGCGTCCCAGCATCAGGGACCGAGAAACTAGCGTGGGTATGAGAAATATTATAATAAAGCCAGGCTCTGATGCCATCCAGAATACTACCTTCAAAGCCCAGGCAAGGGCTGGGACTCTCTAGAAACATCTGGCTGTACCCAAACTGGCGAAAGAACCGGCTGGGTAAGTAAGGTTCTAGGTAGACGGTATTACGGTTACGATATACTAAGTACGAGGGACAAATGTTACGCAACAAAAGAAGCATCCTCTTAGGTAAGAGGAAAGGAGGCCCGATACCATCAACATGTACACTCTCCACCTCCTCAGAAAAATAGGGAACAGACACGAAGAAGTTATATCCATCCACCCTCGCCAGCGCCCTCTGACAGGTGGGCATAGTGTTGTACTCCCAGGACATCCGGCGTTACTTGAAGATAAAAGCATCATCGTCAGTTACACCATCTTCTGGGCCAGGTCTCATCAAAGACCGGCAGTGCATTAATAGCCACCCCATCAGATAGTTGTAAGGCAACTCGATTCGCTCAAAGTTTATCGCTGTGTCACGTGCAATAACTTTGGATGAAAAAGTACGAAGGCCACAGTGTATACTGTACACCATGGCCGAAAGAAGAGCCAGCCTGACCCCGAAGGCCAACTTTACGGCAGGAAGGATAAAATTTTGGCTGATCCTCTCGATAGAACCAGCTCCTCCTGAGACCACGCAATTTCCTAGCTATACCATCAAGAACCCTGCCAGGATTGCCTTCTCCGACAGCGGTTGGATATCCTGATAAAAATAATCAAAAGAATCAGTTTGACTCCCAAACGTGTCGCTCAAGGCCTTCGACTTCTTGGCAGTTAACACCAGATCCTGTATTTGCTCTCGGGTCAGAGGATTACGGGGAGTAACTTGGCCTGAGGTACCTTACTGAAAAAGGTGGAAGAGCCAAGCCCTAGTATACGGAAGGTTTCCTTCCGAGTTACTATCCATCTTGGTCGTCTGCTGATAGTAACTGTGATGACATAGTAACTCCTGATAGACAGCAACGAAACTCGAATGTCGTTGCTCCAAATCTTCGAACTCTTCGTTCGTCGGAGTATATACTTCAAACATTTCATTGCCCCAAGGCAGCCTAGAGACGGCGTGCATCTCATGAAGAGCGAGACCCATCTCCCCTCCTGGCGCGAAGAAGGTCCCCGTCCGCTGGTTGTACGTCTCTAAGAGAGCCATGAACAACTCCTTATTGATGGACAGTCCGTGACATGTACCCCTGATGGTGTGGTGGAGACCAACCTCACGCAGAAAAGTCCCATATTCTCGTAAAATCTACCCGATCAAATTGGCCCACGAAGGGATCCGGCCAATGGGATAAGACCCTTTCCGAGCAAGTCGATTCAGAAAAGTGTCGGCTTGAGAGAATGAGAAATTGTGACCTTGCACATTTAAAAAGGTACCCGGGGCTAGCCCTATCACGGAGCAGCTGACCGGTTCCCTGTCCGCGTACGCTGACCTAACATGCTTATTGTAGTGGATGTTACCCACAATCATTTCCGACCGGCTCGACGTCAAGGATTCCTGCATCCTCCTGTCCACCGGCAACATATTGAACCACACCAATGGGAAATGACGCTCCATCTGGAGGATGTGGATCGCCTTTCCGACAGAAATAAAATTCTAATTCTTGGATATATCCAATACCCAAGAGTTCTTCACAGTCAGGGCATCCCCAAAGAAGAACGCCGGCTTCAGGTACTTTCCCTCCAATCGTCCTGAGTTCAGCATGGTACAGAGGAAGCGAAAGGGCTGGTTCTTGATAAGAGTCAGCCTTTCCTCAGGCTCGTTCTTGGGCAGTTGTTCTACCACCTGCCGAACTAGTTGGTCAAGCCGGACTCCTATAGCAAATTGGGCATGACCCACCAGAGGTTCCCCCGCAGCATTAACCAAAAAATTCACTAAAAAGAGGACAAAAGAAATAAGTTAAAAAGATGGACAAGGAGAACTGATTCGTGTTTTCGAGCTTATACGGCTCCAATTTAATAGAGTCTCATGCGGCCCAACTCAGTAAACACTTATGCGGTTCCGCCCAGCGAAGGTTCATGCGGCAGTATTCTCGTATGCCTCTGTCTAAACGAAGTCTCATACGATAGAGTTTGGATAATTTTATACGGCTCATGCGACAAACAAATTTGTGCGAGCCTATGCTGCCCAGCACAGCTTATGCGGCCCCGTTGACAAAGTGCTTATGCGACCATAGTAACAATTCTCATGCGGCTCGGATTTGGAGCATACCCCATGCGGCTCGGACATGAGACATACATGCGGCACATATGAAGATGAAGGCTCGCGCATAGAGCATGCGACATTGCTACAACAGTCAGGGTTTCAAGCTCACAAAGCGTCCTTACCAGCAATAGGGGGGTGGAAGTCGGGGTGAACTACGGGCACGTCGGCTGGCAGAGGAGCTGCCACATTATCATTCGTCGCCGTATTCGAAGTAGAAGCAGCTTTCTTGCCCTTCGTCGTCGTAGCCGACGAAGATGCCGTCTTTTTACCCTTCGCCGCAACAGTCTTCTTGGGAGCCATCAGTGATCGAAGAAAAGGATGACAGTTTGGGCAGGAAAGGCTTGAGTTGAAGGAGAGAGTAAAGTAATTTCTTCTCTTAATTACTCTTATTTATAGGAGGACAAAAGGAGAGAAGGAAGCACGGGGACCGATGGAGCTCTTCGGGTCGTGTGCTACATGCAAAAACCGACTCCTAGGATTTTGCCCCCTCTCATAAAGGAGATTCATCCAAAGAAAATCCAAAATTTAATGAGCCGACTCTTGGGACTCCCCCCAAAAGACGGTTCAAATCAAAGGCAATCAATGCAAAGATTTGCACACGTGGCAAGGAGCCTATGCGGTCAAGCAGCCCATGCGGTTGGAAAGCCCATACGGCTCAGATGGCCATGCGGCTGAGGAGGCCATGCGGCTTAGAAATCTATGCGGCTGAGGAGGCCATACGGCTGAGACATCAATACGGCCAAAACATCCTATGCGGCCCGAAGAATTTTTACATGGCCATACTTCTTATTCAAAGTATTTCAATTTTGCAAATTGAAAACTTTGAAGGGGGTCTTGTAGAAGCATGGAAAAGAATAAAGAAAGACCTATGCGGCTCTAATAGAAGGATCCCCATGCGGCTCAGGATCCCCTTGCGGCTCAGAAGTCCATACGATTCAGGGGTCCATACGGCTCGGATAGATTTATGCGGCTCGGATAGAAGCCACGTGGCCTTCAAACAGTTCTTCTCTACATGCGACTGCATTTAATGCCCTAACGACTGCTCAGACAAAAAACAGCCATGACAGCTCTGACATAAAGACGCAATAATGACTGACATGATGGCATGTTTATTAGAAATAGGAGAAAATCTCCTTACGGCGGGCAAAATCCACCAAGTCCCGAGGCCACTCCATACGGATGCCCATCTTTATGTGACTGCCTGTCCGTGTCCCCATGCAGCTACCCATCTGCATGCGGCTGCCTATCCCTATGTGGTTGTCCATCTGCATGCGGGTGCCTATCCCCATGCGGCTGCCCCTCTGTATACGGCTGCCTATTTCCATGCGGCTGTCCATCCACATACGGCTGCCCATCCACATGCGACTGTATGTTTCATACGGCTGAGAGGACCGCCCCATATGCGGCTCAGCCAGGACGATCCAGTTGAGACATGTGACGCTCTTCGCTATAATTGAGACACATGGCAGTCTTATCTTTCCCAGAATTATAGGTGCTAACAAATCCTAACAAAATCAAATTTGTTACGATCATCATAATGGCCCAGATCAAATCAAATCAAGCAAATTGGACACGTGGCATGCTATCATAAATCACGAAGATTCATGGCAATCAATATTTATTGTCTACAGAGATTCGATACAATCTACATTAATTACCTAGATTTGCTACAATCAGAATGAAGGGCCTAGATTAATTGATCCTTAACCGCCGACTTCTCAAGGAGGCAATTATTTGCAAACCCTAATGATCACACCCCCACTTCTATAAATAGCAAGGTGCCACTCCTTTGCGAAAAAAAGAGAGAGGAGAGAGGATTCTGAAGGGACGGGAGAATTCAGGAGAGAGCAAAGAAAAAGAGGGAGAGCACTACAGAGACATCCAGATATCCAACAACCGAAGGTGCAAGGGAGTCTCCCCATACGTCCAAGAGCATTTCTTCACCGGAGCCAAGGCTGCATCCGATTGTCCAAGGAGTAAGGCAGAGCTGCTGTCGCTTTCCCGAGCCTCTACCGTCACCCTCCAGAATCTAAAATAAACAATTGTACTATACCTAGGTTTTTATCCCTAGGCTTTTTTTGTACGAGCGAGTTTGTATTGTGAAGTAAAAGTCCAGTCCTCCGATATAATTATTCTGTTCTTTTATAATTCATGGCAAACAAGGCTCCCTACCCTGTGACTAACGATGTTTGTCTAGTTACTGAGTTAAAACATAATATGCTCAGCATAAACCATTTAGCTGATCATGGTTATGGCATTAACTTCATCAAAGACAAATGTACTATACATGATAGCTCAACTAGCAGTACTATCTTTGAAGGTATCAGGGAAGACAACATATATATTTTCTATCTGTTAGAAGATGCTAACAAAGCAGGTAGATGCTTGATAGCCAAGAGCATTGAGAGTTAACTATGCATATGAGGCTGGATCATACAAACATGGACACAATTTCAAAACTATCCACAAAGAAGGTACGCGGCTTACCGGACATATCTTTCAAGAAGGATACGGTATGTAGCGAATGTGAAAAGAACAAAGCTACCCGATCCGTCTTTAAGTCCAAGAAGATTGTAAGTACCACTAGACCTCTACAATTATTGCATATGGATTTATTTAGACCCAGTAGAATCGCTAGTCTAGGTGGTAAGTTATATGCATTTGTCGTTGTAGATGATTTCTCTTGATACACGTGGGTATATTTTCTTGCATGCAAGAACGATGCTTTGTCAGAATTTGTCACCTTTTGTAAGAAAGTGCAGAATGAAAAAGGTTTCATGATTACTCGCATTCACAGTGATCATGGCGGCAAATTTGAAAATACAGAGTTCAAGCAATTCTATGACACACACGATTATCTGCATGAGTTTTCCTGCCCTAAGACTCCGCAATAAAATAGAGTTATGGAACATAAGAACAGGACTCTATCTGGAATGGCTAGAGTAATGTTGAACCAGTTTAGTCTACCTAGATACTTTTGGGTTGAAGCTGTCAATATAGCGTGCTATATTCTCAATAGGATTCTGATTCGACCTATATCGAAGAAGACTCCCTATGAGTTATGGTTTGATAGAACACCCACTGTTTCATATTTCAAGATATTTGGTTGTAAATACTTTATTCTTAATACTAAAGACAACCTGAGTAAATTTGATGAAAAGGCCGATGAAGGTATCTTTTTAGGTTATGCAGCAAAAAGCAAAGGGTACAGAGTCTTCAATAAGAGAACCATGATCATCGAAGAATCAATTAATGTCAAGTTTGATGAACTAAATCAACATTCAGTCGATGACGATAATGAAGACGTAAGTACACCAAGTACAGCTACTGCAAAACCTTCACACAAAGATGCAGAACCTTCACACCAAGCACCATTTGAGTCTTCATGCAAATCACATACAGAACCAGAAGCCGGAACCAACAATCCTGAGGATATGCCAAAAGATATGAGATTCTTGGCAGATCATCCAACGGACTTGGTAATTGGTGAGATTACTAAGGGTGTAAGTACTCCTTCCTTTAATAAAGATATAGCTTCCTGTGTTGCTTTTATCTCACAGCTTGAACCCAAAAATATTGAAGAAGTATGTAGTGATAATTTTTGGTTAGATGCAATACAAGAGGAATTAAACCAATTCGAACGGAATCAAGTTTAGGAACTTGTTCCCAAGCCCATTGATCATCCGGTCATTGGCACATGTTGGGTATTCCGAAACAAACTGAACGAGAATGGTTTAGTGACTCATAATAAGGCTCGACTCGTAACTCAAAGATACAATCAAGAAGAAGGTAATGACTACAATGAGACTTATGCCCCAGTTACGAGATTAGAATCCATTCGCATGTTATGTGCATTTGCATATTTTTATAATTTCAAATTATTTCAAATGGATGTTAAAAGCGTATTTTTAAATGGTTTTATAAAAGAAAGAAGTTTTTGTAGCTCAACCTCCTGGTTTTACTGATTTCAAAAATCCTGATTGTGTTTTCAAGTTGAAGAAAGCCTTATACGGATTGAAACAAGCCCCTCGTGCTTGGTATGATCGTCTAAGCTCTTTTCTACTTGACAACGGTTTTTCAAAGGGAAAGGTTGACACTACATGTTTATAAGATTATTGAATAGCAATCTTCATTTAATTGAAATCTATATAGATGATATTATTTTTGGATCCACTAATGAATCTATTTGTCAAGAATTTTTAAAGTGTATGCAGAATAAGTTTGAGATGAGCATGATGGAAGAGCTAAAATTCTTTTTCGGACTGCAAATCAAACAAACCAACAATAGGACGTTCATAAATCAAGCAAAGTACACAAAAGATTTATTAAAGAAGTTTGACCTGGAAGCAGTCAAACCACTTAGCACTCCAATGGCGACTTCAACCAAGCTTGATATTGATGAAAAAGGCAAACCCGTCAACATACGTAAGTATCGAGGTATGATCGGTAGCATACTGTACTTAACTGCTAGTCGACCAGATATTATGTTTAGTGTTTGCTTGTGTGCACGTTTTCAAGGCAATCCTAAGGAATCACATTTGTGCGTAGTTAAGCATATCTTCCGATACCTTAAGGGAACTTCTTCTGTCGGCTTATTGTATCCTAAAACTACGTTATTTGACCTAACCGATTATTCTGATGCTGATTTTGCCGAATGTAAAGTAGATAGAAAATGTACCAGCGGTACACGTCTTTTCCTAGGAAAAGCCCTAGTCTCTTGGTTTAGCAAAAAGTAAAATTTTGTCGCATTATCAACAACTGGGGCTGAGTATATCACAGCAGGACGTTGTTGTGCACAAATTTTGTGGATGAAGCAAACTTTAGAAGACTTTGGATTACATTTCACACATATACTCATTTTCTGTGATAACACTAGTTTATTAATTTGACGAAGAATCTAGTATGTCATTCTATTACTATGCATATCGAGATTCGACATCATTTTCTTAGAGATCATTAACAAAATAGAGATATAGACCTTGTATACATAGACACATAGAATCAATTGGCTGACATTTTTACAAAACCTCTAGCTGAAGATCATTTCAATTATTCATGTCAAGCATTAGGAATTTTAGATGTCAATAATTTTAATTAATTTTATTTTATTAATTAATTTTTTCAATACTCAATAACTGTTTTTGAGACAAGCCTATAAAGAGTCTGTCTGTCACCACGACTACAGTCGAAGCGAAGCAGTACTTAATTGTTCCCCGGTGAACTCCCATTAGCTGGGACAGTACTCCTACAGCTCATCTGAAACAGACGCTGAGTAACGAAAGTTAATTTATAAAATAATATTAATTATATTATTTGAAGTTTAAAATTACTAAACTTTGAATTAAATATTTGAAATAATTTGATGAAAGGGATGTGGCCCATATATTTTATTTAAAAACCCAGGAGTTCTGTCCGAGCTCGGTCCGAATTCGGTCAGAGTTCGGTCCGAATTCGGTCAGGATTTAGACATTCTTGTCTAGTTGTCGTACTAGGCGAATTTGGCCCGAGCTCGGTCCGAATTCGGCCAGAGTTCTGTTGGTGCTGTAAGTTTTTAAGTCAGAACCCGAGTTCCCTTCCTCTTTATCTCTTCCAAACTTTATCTAATCAGCAGCAGCAGTCGAAGATCCCCCCAAACCCTAACTCTTCTCCACTCCTTTTCTTCCAATTTACGTGGAAAAATCAATCCACAATTTAGATTCGGGCGAAGAATCGCGTCCTCTATAATATACTTGATTCTTGGAAGGTATAACTCCTTCTTTCTTCCACTTTCAAATTCTTAGGGTTATCTAGTTTTAGAAAAGAATGCCTAAGGGATTCAATCCTTCCAAGAGGAAGAAGACTAATGTCAGTGAAGAGGCATCGTCTTCCGATCTGAACACGGATTCCCTCTTTTTCTCGGTCCAATCGGGTGACGGCGTGTCGGATGAGTTTTACTTCAAAACTCATGATCAAGCTTTGTTATGGTATGCCGACTTTGCCATGCGTACAATATACCCAGGCGCTCCGATCAAATAGACTGTATTTTCAGACCATCGTCCTTTGTTTGAGGCATTAGGGTTAAACCGTCTCGTTATCCAAAAATTCCCTATAGCTACTAATGCCCTTCGACTATTTTACTGTAACTTCGTGTTAGATACTTCTACCGCAAGAACTCGTGTTGGCAAGGTCGATATCGAGTTTGATGATATGTTGCTAGCAGAAATCCTTGGTATTCCAAACGAAGGTGCACCGCACGATGACATCACCGACTTCGACTTTTCCGAGGGCACAACTCTTGTCAGTTTCAAGAATGAGCTTTGTGCGCCAGCACGCGCTCGTCCAGGAAAGTTCAAGGCCAATAACTTGAACTTGTTTAGCTACGAGTTATATCGCATCATCTATTCCACTATTCTTTCGAAATCCACTTCGAAAGATGATGTCACTGCACTTGAGCTTTCTGCCCTGTATCACATTCTTCAGGGCATTCCTTTTTCCACCCCGAAGACTATCATCCAGATGATGGGAAGATGTCACGGAAGAGATCGTAATCGCTCTTATGTGATGCTTATCCCTCGCATCTTTCAGTATTTTGATATCGATTTATCCAATTGAGCTCTGGACCCTGAGCCAAGTATCTTCAGCTTTCTCGTCGCAGCATTGCCACTGCTCCTATACCTCCTGCAGCTGCTCCTACTGCCTCTGTTTCTACTCAGACCTACCCTATGACTTTTGAGGGTATCCATCAGTACCTTTCGGATATGCAGACTTTCTTTGTTGACACTTCCAGAAAACATGAGTTTCGTGACGTAACTCGGTTCCAGGCTATTGCCAACTCGTTTGCCGATCTCCGATTTGCTCAGACGTGTCATTCTGCTAGTTCTCTTCCTAGAGACCCTGCTGTATCTGGTTACCGCATTGAGGATGAGGCGGTCCATTCTCTGTTCCAATCAGGGAATGCTTATGATTGGTACCGTAGTTCGGGTGCTACTCCACAAACCTCTGGAGCTGGCACATCTGGAGCTGGTCCTCCTGGACATGGTGGTCATGCTAGGACTACTACTAATGATGATGATGATGAGGATGATATGTGATTTAGACATTCTTGTCTAGTTGTCGTACTATTGAGAATATTTCTGTTGTCTTTGTTTACTTGGAAATGCTCCGACATTCCAAGCTAGTATCAGTACTCTTATTATTTGCATGTGTGGTTGTGATTTCTTTTGTGACTTTTGTCTGATGAACATTTTTATTATTCTATGTTTTAGAGATTTATATCAGTTCTATTTAGCATATATTTTATTTATTATGCTTCCATTTAAACTGCCTGTGATTAATTTTTCATATTTCTCATAGCACTATCTCTTTATGCTTCAATATTAACTCCTGTGAAATATAAACTGCCTATGAAATGTTGTTTTTCTATTTCTTATGTTTATATTTCTTCAACGATTGTTTTTTATGTATATATTGCGGGGGAGCTTTCTCTTTGCAATTATTTTGCTAAGTGACAACGGGGAAGAAATAGGATTCTAACATCTTATACAGGATACAGCATTATTTTTCAGGAAATCTAACATCTTATGCAGGATACAGGAATATTTTCAGGATATAATACAATTTTAATTATCTTTCAAATCTTATTGATCGAAGATGTTATATCGGTCAAGGTTTGTCAATTATCAAAATGGAGGAGATTGTTGGCCCATTGGTCATGGTCAAACCTGATTTGAATAATTGATCAAACTCTGTCTGGATGTACGAAGCTACTCAGATGTTTACTCAAGAAATTTTGGACACTTGGACACTGATAAAGATCAGATATCTACTCAGTTCAAGACTGAAGCTATATTTTCCACTCGAGTCTGTATTTCTCTATGTAATATAATTTTTAATTTTATTGAGTCTAGGAATACATTGTACACCAAGTCGTACTGGCAAATAGGCTATCCAAAATCATTTTAAAAAATGACTTATGTTTTGAAAAATATCTCTTATTTACAAAAGCTTCTGAAGAATTTCAAAAATCCCAAAAATCATTTTTAAAATAACCCTGACCAACCCTGATAGAACTCGGCCAGAGTTTGGCCAGAATTCGGTTAGTGACTGTTTGATTTTTGAACGTTTGAAAAACTTGGTCTCCCTTTAGTTGCGGATTGTTACATAGAGTTCTGTCCGAATTCTGCCTGAATTCTGCCAGAGTTCTGCCTTTGGAAAAACTATAAATAGAGAAGAATTCTGATCATTTTAAATCACTCATTCACTTTCATCTCTTCTCTTCTAAGCTTATATTTCTTTCTAAAGATTTCTAAAAAGCTTTTATTTTCAAATCCCAAGCCAGTTACAATTCTCTAGTCAATTTGCTGGTACGGTGCGGTCTAGAAGATTTTAGAGAAATTGTAATCAGAGGCTTGATTGAAGAAGACTCTTCAAAATTGAAGTTGGTCGAGTTCTTCGTATCAAAGCACGCGTCTGTAGAAGTTGCAAGGACTTCGTATGAAAACTTGCAGGATTTTCCAATAGTGGATTCAACTGGAAGCTAGAGTTCTTCCGACTGGACTAGTCCTCACAAGAGGAAAACCAGTATACATCGATGTGTTTGTGTTTGCCTTCTGATCTCTTTTCTTTATAATTATTACTTTGTGATTATTGATATTATTTATATGATCTAACTACTAACAAGTTTTTAATTAGCAATATTCTGCTGCCTACTGTATTTACCCCCCCTAGAGTATTCTGCTTTACGAATTCGTTCCTACAGCATCCCCTGCCTCGTAACCAGCAAGAGTACTGGGGACTACCAGACCAGGGTGGTGCAGAGCCAACCAACCCATAAAGCAGTGGTAAAGGAGTCCAACCCACGGAGATTCCTCATTCTTCCAGCGGCACTCTATTATCCTCCTAGAAAATTCCCGCAATCTACGCAGGATATCGCATACCATGGCCGGCAGTAGCGCTAATGAGTGTCGAAAGGCCAGCCTCACAGCTGGCAAAATCAAGTCCTGACTGAGCCGTCCCACAGGCCTACATCTTTTGGAAACTACGGCCATCCGCAGCCATATCATCAGAAAGGCGGCTAAAGTCGCTTTCGGACTCAAAGCAATCAGATTCTGATAGAAGTAATTATGAAAACTAGAGGTAGGCCTCCCATCGGCATCTACTGAGGGAGCAGATATCCCTGCTTCGGCCATCGTATTATCTACTTCATCAGCAGTATATGCCCGACGTGCAGTGAAGTGAACCTTCCCTGGCATCGATGACTGATTCATGAAAATATAATCCACCCAGGCCTTGACGTACGGTGAAGCCTGTACCCTACCCATGTGTGTGCATACTTGGTGGTGGAAAAACAACTCCTTATACACGAACATCATCTCGGGATGTAGGTTCTCTAACACCAAGCATTCCTCCTTATAAGAGGTATGTTCCTCCCATGGCAACTTTGAGATGGCACGCATCTCATGAAGAGCCAAACCCATCTCTCCACAAGGGGTGGTACGGTGGTAAAATAACTCCAACAAAGCTGTGAACAAAGGCCGGTTGATCTCTATCCCATGCTCGGTGGCCCTGATGGCACAACGAAGGACCGTACCTCTCAAATGCCTCTTGAACCTACCCACCAATCCTAACCCCGTAGTTTAGACCTCGAAGACCTCCAAGATTACGCCCAAGTTTGAACTCCTTATGGTGGACATTCAGGTACTTCTCAAGACCAGTTAGGTGTTCTTCTACAAAGACATCGCCTTTTTGAACGAGATCCACAACCATCAGCAGACTTGTGCAAGGCCAATGGCCGTTCGAAGCTAAGTCAAGATCAAGCATAACATTTGGAGAGGAAGACGATGCTTCAGAAAAACTCTCCTTTATATAGGGTAAGTATGATCCAACCAACATGCCACGTGGCCGTCGGTCAAAGATGACCAGATGAATGGGATGAACCTAGAACTCAGCACACCGAACCTCATTTAATAGGTTCATTCCGCTAAGTCCTAGGCCACCAACTTCTTAAATTCTTCAAAGTAACGGCGGCAATTAAAGAGGAGGTCGACTGACTCAGCCATCAAAGAGAACAGACATTAAATGATCTCAAAAAAGACTTCGACAGGACCTAGCTCCTTCGACTCAGAAGCACAGCCAGGTACCTGCACCCCCTCTTCGACTCGGAAGTGCAGATAGTCGATGTCTCTACACAACGCCTTCGCACAAAATCATAAATGCTCCAAAATACAGCCTGCTCGTCGCCTAAATGAACAGAGGCTCCATTGTCTTCGAAACACAGCCTACTCGTCGCCCAAAAGCATAAAGGCTCCATTGTCTTCGAAACCCAGTCTACTCGTCGCCTAGAAGCATAGTGGCTCGGTCGTCTTCGAAACACAGCTTACTCGTTGCCCAAAAGTACAGAGGCTCCGTCGTCTTTAGAAGAACGGTCTACTCATCGCCTAGAAATACAGTAGTACTAAAGCTGTGCCAGAAGCGCAGATAGTACGGTCCCACCCAATTGGTTTGTTTAAACTATCGCTATTAAAGATAAGATAGAGGTGGATTCTGTCGATAAGAGCAATATCTTATTAGTTGGTTTAAAATCACGGATAAGGACGAAGTTTGTTCTTATGGATGAAGGCCATATCCAATCAGTTTGTTTAAACCAATGGCCTCCTAAGATAAGTCAAAATTCAACTCTATGACGGAATCTAAGATCTATTCGGCTTTATCTGAATTGAAGACTTCGAGCAATAGGCACACGCCACGTGTCTTTTTCTTCGGTTATGTTGATAACCATACAAGATTTCGATAGAGGAAAATCTCAACGTCCACCATATGTCAGCTCAGCAGTATCTCTCACCGTGTAATGATAGCAGATTCTTTTATATCTCAAATCCTAATGCACATCACATATGTGCCCCCTTCCCTATAAATAGAAGGAGTTTTCCTTCGATAAAGAGGCTTCAAAATCTTCAACTTCGACATCCTCTTGATTGGTAACCTTAGAGTTTTAATCACCAGCACCAGAAAGTCAAAGCAAGTTCAACTCGTCATCAGATCGTCAACGGAGTAGAGGAGCCGCTGTAGTGCTCGATCGCCATTGCCACACTTTTCTAAAAAATTTGCACTTAGATCTCTTGTTTAGGAATCGATTATACTCTTTTGACGATTAAAATATAAAAAGTTCATATAACCTTTTGTCATGGCAAACAGGATCTTGTAGAAGCATGAAAATAAGCGCAGATGCACAGAAGCACAGATGACAGCACTCACTGCATGTAGTCCAGTAAAGCGCAGAAGAAAACACATGTTCAAAAGTGCATACAATGACAAGTCGTAGAAGACGTACAAAGATGATGCATAAAAAGAAGTCCTTCATTAAAATCATGCCTACAAAGATCTATTACAGACTTTTCATGATTACATATAAAGACTAAAATACCCAAAAGTCTATAAGTGTGTAATCTTCAGAAAGCGCACAGCCCTCCCCCAAACGTGCAGCAGTGTTAGAGCGAATCACTTCCTCGTCAGAGCGAGCCACTTTCTAGTCAGACGTAGAGGAACTCCAATATGGCTAATAAAGCAACTATTGGCCTGAACGAAGAATGTAGATCCTGCTCATGTCACGACCCGCACCGAGTGTAAGGGCACGAGAAGTGGGTACGTCTAGCCTACGCCGTAGTGTCGGCGGTAAAACATTATCCTTGGTCACAACATCTAACATAATATGGAATATGCTCCGAAAGGAGAACAATATATAAAGTAGAACTCAATCACAATATCTAAGATGGAATAGAAGATAAAATAATCTCAACAGAGAGACACAAATATAAATAATAAGTCTCGATGTAAACCACACCATAAACACTATCTCAGTACAATCTCAATGTCTCAATAAACTAGATAATAAGATAAGTATAAACTAAACTAATGGGAAGTCCTTAGTGACTCCTGGATCCTTTTGAGGGTCCAGGTTACTTGTGTCAGCTAGGCCTGCTCCATAGTAAGTATCGCAGCATTTCTCATCATCTGCAATATTTCAATAGCCCAATCAGGACAGAAACGATTACATATCTCTCACACGTTTCATAACATGAAAGGAAATATGAAACAAGCTATAGAATAATATAAATAAAACGCTATAAAGAAATAGTAAAGAGACTGTAAAAGAGAATATGGTATAATGGAAATAGATATACATGATATAGATAAGAGGACTGAACTAACTACGTGATTTAGAGCACAATTTGGTTATGTAAACTGGCTTAGGTTGTACATGACTTAAATCTAGTTTGGAGTTGCACATGATAATGGTGTAGATCACATAACCAAATAAATACTCCCTCTGTCCCAATCAGTACACAAGAATCTGTCCAGGTTATGTTATTGCACATGAAAAGTAGTATTTCACAAGGAGGATCAGTCTATATGAAACAACTGGTTTTATACCTGAAAAGCTCACATGATCATGAGTGTACATGAATGTCACATGAGTTGCACATGTATAATACGAATACAAGAAGTAGACGATTCACACGATAAAGTATATGAGCACAATATAGCTGATGTATCTGAGGGGATAACATCGCATGAAGAGATCTTATAGTACTAATTCGTGATAACATCATGACAGCATCAAGTAAACTAGTCTATAACAAGTGAATATGTCCAAACACGTATAAAACGGTCAGAGAATGTACTCGTCTGATAATCCAAGCTGCTGATGAGGAAGTTTAACTGAATTGGAGTGATGTAATCCTATTTAAAATAACCATAAGTCACAACATGGTCTAAAATATCATAAGAAAGGTCTACAATATAATTCTACATAATTCTAGGTCCTTCTATGTCAAAGTCAACCCTTGGTCAACTCTGGTCAAACCTGGTCAACTATAAGTCAACTAGTCTATTTACTAATTTTTAGGTCAAACACAAGTTATCAAGTCATTCTAAGTCCATTTGAGTCGATTTGGATCAAGTTTGACACAAAGTTGACTTTTGTCAACTTGGTCAACTTGCTAGTCAACTCAACTAATCTAGGCTCATTGGGTCAATCCTAAACTGAGTCATTACTCCCTAGGTTACACTCAATAGCAAACACATTTATATATACTTATATATCTTCCATCAATGCAATATATATACACACACACACACAAATATTATATATATATATATATATATATATATATATATATATATTTTATATATATATATATATATATATATATATATATATCGGTTTAAAAAAAAAAATAAATAAATATATATATATATATATATATATATATATATATATATTTTAAATATATATATATATATATATATATATATATATATATATATATATCGGTTTAAGCTAATTATGTGTGTGTGTATATATTTATACATTAATTAAGCAAAGCCCATGCCATAGCAAGCCGGCCAGCCCCATTCCAGCTGAATCTCCCAAGTCCCGAGCCCTGTTTGTATATATATCGCATATATATATATACATATAGAGAGCAGAGCAGACCTAATAGCCGAGACCGCGTAAACATACATATATAATGCGAGAAGGATGGCGAGTTTTAGACCAAACTCCCAAACCCTAACGAATCAACGTCGACCCCAGTCTGGGCACAACCTCACACCGCCCAAGTAGCAGAACAACTCCCAGAAGTCGTAAGAAAACCTAAGGACGACCTAATCAAGGGCTGCCGAGAACGAGTTGGAGACGTGAGAACAGCGCCTCCTGGCTTTGATGCTTTGTCTGATGACCTCTCTGAATAGCTGTGCGGGGGGGATTTGACGGCCTTAGTATCTGAATTTGTCTCTGTTCTTCCAAAGTACCCAAATACTGACGGCTGCTACGATCTGATGCCCGTGGAAGCGGCTCCAGTAGGCAAGGAGATCGTAGAGGCCCCCGGTCGGGAGAACCATACTAAGTCTATTATGAAGCTTGGACCAAATGCCTTCCGCTAGCTCCTCCGAAAGAAGGATGTGTTCTGCTGATTCTACGGTGTGCTCTTTGCAGCAGTGGTAGCGGAAAGCGAGACTGAATCCCATAGATCTGATGAAGTTGTCAGTCGAAAGCTTGCGACGGAGTGCATGCCAGATAAGGATTGACCATTTGATGGGAATGTAAGTCTGCCAAAACTTGGCGTGCACGGTGTCCGGTACCCCGCTGTCTCTGGCCACGATTCTGGCGGAAGCCAAAGTGAATGATCCGCTCGGGTTGGGGGACCATCTCCAAGTGTCGCTGGTGTCAATAACCTGTAAATCAGCAGCAAGAAGACAGGTAGCCGCTGGTTGGCCTAGCCAATCTCTGACCTTCCTGCAGTTCCATCCGGAGCTGCCCTCCCACAGGTCTCTGATAGCGTACCCCTGCGGAGTCAGAATGTTGTGGCGTATGATGTCTTCTCCAAGCCACCGCTCCAGACAGGTCGATGATTGACCGTCGCCCAACTGGAGACGGATCAGAGGTTCCGCTGTGATGCGGCCTCGAATAATAGGATGCCACGATACCAAGGATCTGTTGTTAGTGGTCGCCTCCGACAGATGTAAGAATTTGGAGTACCTAGCTCTCATGAATTTCGTCCATAGCGAAGTCTCGGTGTGCAACTTCCACCACAACTTCATGGAGCAGGCGTCCACGATGTGGACAAGTTTGCTAAAACCCAGACCACCTTCTTCAGTGGGTTTGGCCATTGTCTTCCAACCGGCCCAATGGTGTTTGTCCTTGCCATCGCTATGTCCCCAAAAGAACTTGGCGAAGAGGGAATCAAGGGAGTGTAGCACCTTCTTGGGAGGGGAGCAAATTGCCAGGGTGTACATCGGGATGGACGATAGAACGTATTTGATGAGGATCATTTTGCCCCCCGGAGATAAGGTGGCATTGTGCCAACCAGCGATGAGTTTGCGAATCTTGTCTACTAGGTGTTCATAGATCCCCGGGTTGGACTTGTCGTATACTAACGGACACCCGAGGTAAAGGAAGGGTGGGTAGGCCGTGCGGAAAAAGGTCATGTGGGAGAGCATGGTTGAGCGACTTCTGTCTGCTTTGTGATGGGTGTAGATGACACTCTTGTTGCTGTTGACGCGCTGTCCAGAGCAAATGGTGTATCTGTCGATGGTACTCAATATGACCTCGATTGTTTTGCTGTCTCCAGAGAAGAAGATAAGGATATCGTCTGCGTAGGCCAGGTGAGTGATAAGTGGGCAGCCAGTAGTGGTGTAGAAGTGATTGAAGCCGGGCAAAGTGGGCATGTGCTTGAGGTTTCTGCTGAGAGCTTCTGTCGTAATGATAAAAATGGTGGAGGAGAGGGGGGTCCCCCTGTCTAACACCGCGAGTGGATCGAAAGAAGCCCGCAGCCTGGCCGTTGATGACTGTGGAAAACCATACATTGTTGATGGATCTGAAAACGATGTCAATCCACGGTTCGGAGAAGCCAAAAGCCCTAAAAATCCAGATCATGAATTGCCGGTCGAGGCGGTCGTACGTCTTTTCTATGTCGAGTTTGATGGCCACGTTCCTTCCCCTGGACGGAAACTTCATGCAGGTGATCATCTCTTGGGCTAGGAGGATGTTGTCAGTAATGTTGCGGCCTTTGACAAACCCGCTTTGCTCTTCAAAAACGATCTTGGGGAGCAGATCAGTCATCCGGGTGGCGACGATCTTAGATATAATTTTGTTGGTGAAGGTACAGAGGCTGATCGGACGAAAGTCTTTGAAGGTTTCAGGGTTATCTTTCTTTGGGATAAGGATGATGTTGGCACAGAAAATCGAATTGGCATATTTGGCCCCTTGTAGAAAGGCTATAGTGGCTTCAACTAAGTCTATTTTGAGGATGTTCCAACAAGTTCTGAAGAAAACCCCGTTGAAACCGTCCGGCCCCGGAGCACTATTCTTGTTGATGGACCAAACAGCCGCTTTGACCTCCTCCTCCGAAGTGGTGGCTAGCAGGGTCTCGTTCTCCTGGTCGCTAATGAGGGAAGGGATAACGGACAATAGTTCCTCATCTTTGACGACCTGCTCTTTGGTGAAAAGGTTAGAGAAGAAGTGCACAGCTGCAGCCTAAATGCCTGCTTGGTCGTCCACCAGGGTGCCGTTGTCGTCAAGAATTCGGTGTAATTGAAGTTTGTTCCTGCGACCTTTGACGCACGCGTGAAAGAATCTGGTATTCCGGTCTCCGTCAGTATCCCAGGTCAACCTGGCTTTCTGTCTCCAGAATTCGGTCTCCACTCTCAGCCTAGATTTGAGAAGAGCTCTAGCGAGGTGAAGCGAACCGCGGGCCTCCGGTGATCTGTTAGTGGCAAACGCGATCTCAGCACGGGTGACGTCGTCTTCCGCCTCCTTAATAGCCTGGAAGATGTCTCCGAAGGCCTCTTTACTCCATGACGAGAGAGCCTTACGAGTGGCTTTAAGCTTAGCTGCCATCCGAACCAGCGGGTCGATATCCGAGATGAAATTCTAAGCGGAAGCTACGACATTCTGGAATTGAGGGTGATGACGCCAAAAGTCAAGGAAGCGAAAAGCTTTTTTGTTGCCGTAGTGATTGTTGCTAATCTGGACGAGAAGAGGAGAGTGATCCGATTCAGTGGAGTTAAGATAAGAGAGGTTAGTGATCAGGCCCATGTCGGACCAGCAATCATTGGTCATCGCCCGATCTAATCGGGAGTACTGTCGCCGATGTCCCTCCTGCATGTTGTACCAGATGAATGCGCTACCGTGGAAGGGGATGGGGGTGAGGTTCCCTTGAAATATGAAGTTGTTGAAGTCGTCCATTGCAGGCTGGGGAGGGGGGCGGCCGCCGGACTTCTCCTTTCTGTAGGATACCGTGTTGAAGTCTCCAATGCAGAACCACGGAAGACCTTGGGACTGAATCTCCAAAAGATCAGCCCAAAGTGCTCTACGTTCTGGGATGTCACAACTGCCATGTACGACGGAGAGGACAGAACGGGACTTGAGGGCCGGGTGCTCAATCCAGCAAGATAGAGCCTGAGACGAGTCTTGGATGATGCTAAATTTAAAATCTTGCGCTAGCAGAATCCAGATGTCATTACATCCGGCGATGGCTTGAGGGAAACCTAACTGGAGTTGAGTGTCTTTGAGTCTTTTTTGAGGAATTTTAGGTTCAATAATGATTAAGAGGTCTATGTGATTTGTTTTCTTGATGCTGAGGATTCTGTTCATTGTTGGTTTGTTGCCAAGCCCCCTCGCATTCTAGGAGATGATGTTAAGCATTAGATGAGGGAGTGGGATGGGGGTGACTAAGCTTCATGGCGGACCTAGTTGTCCTCGCCGTCATCTGCTTTTGTTTGTTTTTTTCTTCTTCGAAGAGGATTTTTTGGTGGATGTGATGGTGGGTCCGTTGCTTCTTCACCCGGTTCGCTGCTACCATCGACATCTGTGACGGGGATATCTGGATCATTGTCGTATTCTTCTAGAGCACATAAGGGGTTGTTACGGTCCAGAAAGCCCGCTTCCTTGGCTTGCCAAAATCTGCCGATTAAGACTGGGTTGTAGCTGGCTTGATCGTCTTTATATTGAGTGGAAGGATTACAATGGTGTTCTGAATCAGCTGGAGGGAGGGATGGCTCGGATGCGGGACGTTTGGGATCAGTGCTGGGGGACTGGGGTTCTTTGTATTGCTCAGAGTGTCTCATCAGCAAGTCTTGTCCAGGCTGTTGATATCGGTTGGAAGTTGGTTGGGTGGAATGGGAGTCCTCAGAGGGATGTGATGCGGTGATTTTTGGGGAGTTGGAGGGTTGGGTGAAGAGAGCGATGTCAGTGCCTGACTGGTGTGTAGGACCACTATTCTTTTGCTGGCCAGGGAAGGTGGTGGAGGACTCGCTGGCGTCATTGTTGGCATCGTCAGCATCGAGGTCTGAGAGGAGTTCGAATGGATTGTGGAGGGGAAAGTCGGATGGAGTGAAGGGGACAATAGCGGAGCTGGTCATGGCAATCGTCGGGCGTGTTGGACCGTCAATCTGAGGAGGGTGGTCGGGATTTGAGTTATGGGTGGTTTTGGCGGGTTTTCTTTGGGCGGTTGTCGTGCGTGGGGTGCGCGTGGTAGTCTTCTTTAGTTCAGGGTGGGCTCGGAAGCAGTGCTGCATTAGGTGGCCACTCATCTGGCAGTGTTTGCAAAAGATTATGTTATATATATATATATATATATATATATATATATATATATATATATATATATATATATTTTATATATATTTTATATATATATATATTTTATATATATATATATATATATATATATATATATATATATATATATATATATATATATATATATATCTTCATCCATAGGATCCCAAGTGCCCGGATCAATCAAAAGTTCGATTCTATCTGAACTACTCATTTTCAAATGATATCCACACTGATTCTCGATTCTACGAGAATTTTTATGAAAGCGTTTCATTTGCTTCTCTTCCATGGAAGTTTCATTTCATTGGTTGAGTGGAAGGAATTAGGAGACGAAGAGTCCGCTGGAAATGAATGGGAAGATATATATATATATATATTTATATATATAAATATATAAAATATATATATATATATATATATATATATATATATATATATATATATATATATATTTATCTATATACACCACATCCTATATATATATATATATATATATATATATATATATATATATATATATATATATATATATATATATATTTTATATATATATATATATATATATATATATTTATATATATTTATATATATATATATAATATATATATATATATATATATATATATATATATATATATATATATATATATATATATATATATATATATATATATATATATATATATATATTTATCTATATACACTTTTTTGTTATATATATATATATATATATATATATATATATATATATATATATATATATATATATATATATATATATATTTATCTATATACACTTTTTTGTTATATATATATATATATACATATATATATATATATATATATATATATTTTCTATGTATATATATATATATATATATATATATATATATATATATATATATATATATATATATATATATATATATATATATATATATATATATATATATAGAAATATATATAAGAGGATACATAGAAAAAAAAAAAATATATATATATATATATATATATATATATATATATATATATATATATATATATATATATATATATACATAGAAATAACAAAAGAGGATACATATATATATACATAGAAATAATAAAAGAGGATACATATATCATATAAAATATATATATATATATATATATATATATATATATATATATATATATATATATATATATATATATATATATATATACATAGAAATAACAAAAGAGGATACATATATCATATATGGGTTGAAATATTTGGATGTAAAGTTAGAGACTAATACCCACAAGTCCAGAACCTATCTAACCTCATTTAAACTCAAAAAATCTGAGTTAATTCTCAGAAAATCGAAATATAACAAAACAACTCAATTATAGGTATAATTCGAAACCCGAAACCAAACAAAGCCCAAAATGCAAAATACTCAACTATAGGTGTCTATCTGCATGACGTGCTCAGGTACTCATGGGGTCGAACCCGTATCCCGGATATGCGTTTTTGCTCGATTGAGTGCCACACGTACAACGAGAAGCCTCGTGCTCATGCACATAGCTAGGTGGGGTCCAGGTCTAGGTCTAGGACACACTGACATGATACCACGTCGCATCCACGCGACACAGGGCATGCGAACCCGTGTGGTTGTGCGCGCACGCATATGCGGCCTCATGGGCGCGTGTCGAGCCCCGTAGCTCACGATTCTAGCCACACCGTGTCTCATGATTGAGTCCTTGGGTAGCCCAGGTATAGGGCTTCGTGCTCGTGCTCCTGGAACGGGTCCTCGTCGCGTCGTATTCGCGTACGAAGGTCGTGTCAGCGGCAATTTTCAGCAACGTGCACAGTGCTAGCTGAACCGTGCATGGTGGATTTTTTCTCGCACGCTTCACAAAATGTTGTGAAATTTTAGGAGCACGTGGGCAGAGGTTGCCCCTACGCGTCCATGAAATTTCATGCGAAACGGAGCCCTGTGCGTCGAGTTATGACGCTCGGACAGCAGGGCATGCACGGGCCTCGTGCACGCGTGTCCGTATCCAATTCAAACACTGAAATTGTGTCGAATCAAGATCCGTCTTTAGGAAAGTTATTTAAAATCATAACAACAACAAATTTATGAAAACAAAATCAAAAACACTAACTTTCAGTTTTAAGTGGCATTTCGTTGAACACATGTACCATAGGACCGACACGTGCCCGATACGGCTATCAAAAGAAATCACAAACCTACCAAACTTCATGCATAGGTCAGGAGTACCTATATGGATGCATCTATGAAGAAAAAAATAGAATTAACAAGTGTTTAGAGAGATTTACCTATTGAATGTCAAAACTAAATGAAACAAGCCTCCAAATACGTCGATGCTGCTTTCCTCCAGTCAAACGCCTCTGATCCCTCGCTAGCAAGTCTCCAACAGGTTTTTCTCCTCCTAATGGCCGCAACACACTTCGTTTGGAAGGATTTTGTGAGAAATGAGAAAATGGGACTTTTGGAGGATAAGGAGAAAAATTAAGGTTTGAACTTGTGAAGGCTACTAGGTTTTCTACACAATGAGAGGGGTGCTGCTGTTGTGGTCGGCCAAGCATGGGGGATATTAGGGTTAGGGTTTGGTCATGGACTAACACTCCTCAAGTTGCTAAAAAAGGCCCATTGACAAAAAGGCTAAAAGGTTTATGAAAAATAGCTTAAAAAATGAATTAAAAGTTTCCTAAATTAGACAATAGCTCTAAAATGAAATCTAAATGGCCAAAAATAATTCTAATCACATGGTTAGTCTTCTACTCAGGGTTGACAATGGTTACAGCGCCTTCTACTACCCGAAATATCAATCAAAGCTACACAACAATCAATTAAATTAATAAATTAATAAAAATAAAAATAATGCACAATGACTAAAATATCCCTAATTAGAAAAAGTGAGTGTGACAGCTCGCAACACCACCCACGGCACTTCCAGCATAACCGAGCACGCAGCCCCACCCCGATATGGCTAATGAAGCCATTATTGAGCGGGGCAGAGCACAACCTGTGGCTCTTCGGGTTGGCAATCAATCCAAACCCGGTAGCTTGGATCTCGATGATCTCCAATATTTTGTTCAGGTTAGAACTCCTTATGCCAAATGCTCAAGACCATCTCGAAACTCACTATTTGTCCTTCTACAAAGCCACAGCTTCTTTGGATGAAGAGATCTACAACCAACAGTCGACTTGTGCAAGCCCAATAGTCGTTCGAAGCTAAGTCGGGGTCGAGCATTACACAGAAATGATAAAGAAACTATGAGCAAAGTGTTAACCGAAAATATCCTCTTTATATATGGGTCGTGTGGTCCAACCTACGTGCCACGTGGTAGTCGGTCAAAAGACTCCAGAGTAATGGGGTGAACCTAGGACTTAGCACAATGAATCTCATTAATAGATTCATTTGACTAAGTTTTAGTTACCGCTTCTCGATCCCCCCAAATGGTGGTAATTAAGAGAGAAAATTTTGACTCATCCTTTCAAGAGCAGGCATTAATTGTTTTCACATAAAATAACTTTGACAAAACTAGCTTCTTTAACTCAGAAGCGCAACCACTTTGGTTTAACCCAGAAGCATAGCCCCTTCGGCTCAAACAGAAGCTCAGCTCCCTCGCTTCAACCCAGAAGTGCAGCCCCTTCGGTTCAACTAGAAGCACAACACCCTCGCTTCAACCAAGAAGGACAGCCCCTTCGGAAGCACAGCTCCTTCCATCTGACCCAAAAGTGCAGCCCATTCAATGGCTCCTTTATCTGACACCTTGTTGCCTCAGTACAATCAACTCGTCGTCCTAAAGTGCAGTGACTATGTTGCCTCAACACAGTCTACCCGTCGCCCTAAAGTGCAGTGCCTCCGTGGCCTTCGAAGCAACAGTCTCCTCGTCGCCCAAAAGCCCAGTGACATCAAAACCTTACCAGAAGCACAGCTCGTATTGATGCACAGCTCTGTGAGTTGGCACCATTCTATGGGCCACTTTGACATTTATGTCTTCTCAGATATGATCTAATTAGTTTGTTTAAACTACAGCTCCTAAGACAAAAATAGAGTTTGGTTCTGTTGATAGGGGTAATATCCTATTGGTTTGTTAAACCACCGCTCCCAAGGATAAGGACGGAGTTTGTTCCTGTGGACAAGGGCAATATCCAATCGGTTTGTTTAAACTGTGGCCCCCAAGATAAGGACAAAATCTGACTTTATGGATAGGAGCAAAATCTACTCAGGTTCATCCGATCAAGATTATCGAGCAACGAACGCACAACATGTGTTGTTTATTCAGTTATGTTGATAACTGCCCGAGAGCTTGATGGAAGAAAATATCAGTATTCGCCATGTGTTAGCTCAGCAATAGCCCTCACCGTGCAGTCACAACAGATTCTCTTATAGCTTCACGTGCAGCGTTCCAATGCATCAGAAAACCCTTATACACATCGAATATGTGCCTGCTAATAAATAGAAATAGTTTTCCTTCGATCGAGAGACTTCGGCAACTTTGATGTCTTCTTGATTGGCAACCCAGAGTTCCATTGACAAGCACCAGAATGTTAGAGCAAGTTCAACTCGTCGTCAGATCGTCAACGGAGCTGCTGTAGTGCTCGATCTCCACCATCAGACTTCCCCAGAAATTTACATCTCCTTTTTAGGAATTACTTGTACTCTTTTTGTAACGCCCCAGTCCCAAAATACGTAGGACTAGAAACGGAGACATGCCAGTTGTATACATATGAAGTACACTCCAATATATAAAAACCTCGTATGAATACATAAGCTGTAAAATGTTGTAGAACCATAACTAATTTCATCCACACAAATAAATGAATAAAAGATATCATATAATGATAATGAATTATCTTGATACAGTATGTTGGGCGAAGACAAATCCACTACCAACAAGTAAAGGAAAAATACATGAGAAAAGAAATAATTTTGACGAGCGAAGCGAAGACGATCCAAGTGCAATCATCCTCGTAGAAATAGCGATGGTCATGGCCAGTGCTAGTGTAGGAACGAAATCGTAAAGCAGAATACTCTAGAGAGGGGGTGAATAGAGTTGGCAGCAGAATAATGCTAATTAAAAAATGTTAGCAGCAAGATCACAGAATAATAATCACAACTAAATAATATAAAGGCAGAGATAAGAAAGAAAATGCAAAGACAGCGATGTATACTGGTTTCCCTCTGTTGAGGACTAGTCCAGTCGGTAGAACTCTTGCTACCAGTTGAATCCACTATTGGCAAAATCGCAAGTTTTCTAACGAAGTCCTTGCAACTTCTACAACGCGAGCTTTGATACCAAGAACTCGTCCAACTTCAATTGTGAAGAGGTATTCTTCTATCAAGCCTTCTGATTACAATCACTCAGAAACTTCTAGACCGTACCGCACTGGCAAATCGACTAGAGGATTGTAACTGGCTTGGGATCTGAAAATTAAATCTCTAGAAAAACTCTTTGGAAGACAGTAGGCTTTGAATAGAGAGAAGATTGAAAGTGAATGAGTGAGTTAAAATGATCGAAATCCTTCTCTATTTATAGGAGTTCCAAAGACAAAATTTTGGCAGAATTCGGGCAGAACTCTATGAGAAAATTTCGGTCAAATCCGCAACTGCAGGAGGACCAAGTTCCAATGAATTCAAAAACAAAACGGCCACTAACCGAACTCTGGCCGAACTCTGGCCGAGTTCTGTCAGGGTTAGGTTAGGGTCTTTAAAATTTGTTTTTGGGGTATTTTGAAAACCTTTTTGGAGCTTTTGTAAATACGAATGTTTTTCAAAACTAAGGACATTTTAAAAACATTTTGAAATCATTTTAGAATAGCCTATTTGCCAGTACGACTCTGTGTACAAAGTATTCCTAGACTCAAATAAAATAAAAAATACATTGCTCAAAGAAATACAGACTCGAACAGGCAAACAATGCTTCGGTCTTGAACTGAGTAGATAGCTGTTCTTGATCAAGTCCAAAAGTCCGAGATATCCTGACTAGCTCCATATATCAAGACAGAGTTTGATCAATTATTAAAATCAGTTTGACCATATGACCAATGGGCAAACAATCTTCCCCATTTTGATAATTGACAAACTATGAATGATATAACATCTTTTGATAAGATACCTTAAAATCGTTCAATATTGTTCAAAATTGTTCAATCCCTGTATTATTCTCAAAAACAAAATGGTAGATCATATTTCTTCCCCGTTGTCACTTAGCAAAATAATTGCAAAAGAGAAAGCTCCCTCCAATCAATGCATAAGAAACAAACATTGTAGAAACACAAGAAAATAATGTATCATGCAGTGAGAATATTCAAGATATAACAGAGATTTATTTTACAGGCAGTTTAACATATAGAAGCAGATAAAGATGCTATAAATAAATAAATAAACTGATGTGAAAGATAAACTACGCATCCCATAAAGATAAAATGATGTTCAAGAGACATCAAGAAATATCCAGTACAAGTCTGATAATAAAAAGCTAAAAGACAGAAACTTGGAATGTCGGAGCATTTCTAAGTGTACAGTAGATATAACTAAGTCTAAAAAAAAGCTAATATATCATCATCATATCTCCTCCTCCTCATCATCATCATCAGCATGACCGACACGTCCAGAAGGACCAGCTCCAGAAGTACCAGCGCCAGAAGGGTGAGGAGGGGCGCCAGTGTAAAACTCACCGACATAGTCTTGAGGAGGAGCACAGTCAGAACGGTACCAATCATATGCGTTACCGGACAGAAAGTAGGCATGAACAACCTCATCCTCACAGCGGTAACCAGAAAAGGCTGGATCTCTATGAAAAGAACCGGCAGAATGTCAAGTCTGAGCAAATCGGAGATCAGCTAAAGAATTTGTTATCGCCTGATAACGAGTGACATCGTGGAACTTACGTTCGCGAGCCATATCCGTCATTGAGACGTGCAAATCAGAAAGATGCTGGTGTATGCCTTCAAAGGTCATGGCATACTGCTGAGTAGGTGGAGGAGGTGGAGCAGTAGGAGAAGCAGTACGAGGAGCAGCAGCAGTCATACTACGACGAGATAGCTTAAGAAACTTGGGCTCAGGATCTTGAGTACAAGTTGACAAATCAATATCAAAACGCTGGAAGATGCGTGGGAGAATCATCGCATAAGAGAGATTTCTATCTCTTGCATGACAACGTCCCATCATCTGGATAATAGTCTTAGGGGCAGAAAAAGGAATCCCCTTAAGAATATGATACATAGCAGACAACTCAAGTGATGTGACATCATCCTTTGAAGTAGACTTCAGAAGGAGAGTGGAGTAGATGATGCGATGCAATTCATAATTAAACAAGTTCAAGTTATTTGCCTTGAACTTTCCAGAGCGAACTCGATCAGGTGCACAGAGTTCAGCTTTGAAACTAGCTAGTGTCGTACCGTCGGGGAAACCAAATTCAGTTATATCATCAAGCGGTGCACCTTCGTTAAAAATACCAAGGATTTTTGCTAAGACGACATCATTGAACTCGATGTCTAGTCCGCCAACACGAGTACTTACGTCAAACGTGTTTTGTATGATATTGCAGTATAAAAGTCTAATGGCATTAGTAGCTACCGGGAAACAAAGTTTAACAACGTGTTGTAACCCTAATGCCTCAAAATAAGGGCGGTGTTCTGGAAACACAGTCCATTTGATAGGAGCGCCTGTGCATGTGGATCTCATAGAAAAGTCTCCATACCACAGAAGGGCTTGATCTAGGGTTTGAAAATAAAACCCATCGAACGCGCCATCTCTCGATTGAACTGGTGAAAAGAGGGAATCCGTGTGTGGATTTGAAGATGATCCTTCCTCACTAGGATTGGTCGTCTTCTTCCTCTTGAAGGGGTTAAATCCCTTAGACGGCATTGTACAAATAAAGTAAATATGTACAAAATTGAAAGGAGAAGAAATACGGAGTTATACCTCCCAAGATTCTAGTATGTTGTAGAGGACAACGATCTCCGCACGAATCCAAAATTTGGATGGATTTCACCATGTAGATTGGGAGAAACGGAGTGGTGAAGAACTAGGGTTTGAGAGCTTTCGTGCGGCTGCTGTTGCTGTGAAGGTGGTTTTAGAAGCAATGAAGAAGAAAGGCTCTCGGGTTCTGGTTATATAACCAGATACCACTAATCGAACTCGGGCCGAATTCGGTCCGAATTCTGGCCGAATTCGCCTGGGGTTCTGTTAGTTGGTTTGGGCCACTTTCTTTTTCATTGACTCATTTCAAAGATTTAATTCAAAGATTAGTAATTTCAACATTCAATTAATATAATTAATATTATTTTATAGATTAATTTTTGTTACACAGTGACTGTATTAGATTAGCTGTAGGAGTACTGTCTCAGCTGGCGGAGGTTCACCGGAGAACTCTTAAGTACCGCTTCGCTTCAACCGTAGTTGTGGTGACAGACAGACTCTTTATTGGCTTATTTCTCACACAGTTTTTGCGTATTGAAATATAATCATAAAACAAAATTAATTAACATTATTGACGTCCAAAATTCCTAATTCTCGACATAAATAATTAAAACGATCTTCTGCTAGAGGTTTTGTGAAGATGTCAGCTAATTGATTCTCAGTGTCTATGTACACAAGGTCAATATCTCCATTCTGATGATGATCTCTAATAAAATGATGTCGAATCTCGATATGCTTAGTACGAGAGCGACATACTGGATTCTTAGTCAAATTAATTGTGCTCGTATTGTCACAGAAAATGGGAATGTGTGTGTAAAATAAATCATAGTCTTCTAAGGTTTGTTTCATCCACAAAATCTGAGCACAACAACGTCCTGCGGCGATATACTCAGCCTCTGTTGTTGATAGATCTACAGAATTTTGCTTTTTACTAAACCATGAGACTAAAGCCTTGCCTAAGAAATGACATGTGCCGCTGGTACTTTTTCTATCAACTTTGTATCCAGCAAAATCTGCATCCGAGTAACCAATAAGGTCAAAGGACTTAGTTTTGGGATACCATAAGCCAACAGAAGAAGTGCCCTTAAGGTATCGAAAGAAACGCTTAACTGTGCACAGATGTGATTCCTTTGGATTAGCTTGAAAACTTGCACACAGGCAAACACTAAACATAATATCTGGACGACTAGTAGTTAAATAAAGTAAACTACCGATCATACCTCGATACTTACGTGTGTCGACAGGCTTACCTTGTTCATCAATATCAAGCTTTGTTGAAGTTGCCATCGGAGTGCCAATAGGTTTGACATTGTCAAGATCAAACTTCTTTAGCAAATCTTTTGTGTACTTGGCTTGATTTATGAATGTTCCATTGTCAGTTTGTTTGATTTGCAGTCCGAGAAAGAATTTTAGCTCTCCCATCATGCTCATCTCAAACTCATTCTTCATACACTTAGAGAATTCTTGACAAAGAGATTCATTAGTAGATCCAAATATAATATCATCAACATAGACTTGTATTAAGAGAAGCTTGCCATTAAAAGACTTAATAAACAAAGTAGTGTCATCCTTGCCTTTTGAAAAATCGTTTTCAAGTAGGAAAGAGCTTAGACGATCATACCAAGCACGAGGGGCTTGTTTCAAACCGTATAAAGCTTTCTTCAACTTGAAAACTTGATCAGGGTTTTTAAAATATGTGAAACCTGGAGGTTGTGCTACAAAAACTTTTTCTTTTATAAAACTATTTAAAAATGCACTCTTGACATTCATTTGAAATAATTTGAAATTATGACAACATGCAGATGCACATAACATGCGAATGGATTCTAATCTCGCAACTGGAGCATAAGTCTCATCGTAGTCGATACCTTCTTCCTGATTGTATCCTTGAGCTACGAGTCGAGCCTTATTACGATTCACTAAACCATTCTCGTTCAGTTTGTTTCGGAATACCCAACAGGTGCCAATGACCGGATGATCAATAGGCTTGGGAACAAGTTCCCAAACTTGATTCCGTTCAAATTGGTTTAATTCCTCTTGCATAGCATCTATCCAAAAATTATCACTACATGCTTCATCAATGGTTTTAGGTTCTAGCTATGAAATGAATGCAACACTAGAAACAATCTCTACTGGATGTACGAGTACTTACACCTTTGGTAATATCACCAATTACCAAATCCTTTGGATGATCAGCCGTAAATTTTAATCTTTTCGGCAGACTCTGAAGGTAGCTGATTCCTGGATCTTCTCTAGGAGGATCTTGGTTGAGAATCAGATGGTGTTGAGCTTGGTACAGTTAGATCTTCGTCATTGTCATCGATAGTCATTTGATTCAATTCATCAAAGGTGACGTTGATTGATTCTTCGATGATCATAGTTCGTTTGTTGAAGACTCTATATCCTTTGCTCTTGGCCGCATAACCTAAAAGTATACCATTATCGGCCTTTTCGTCAAACTTTTCCAAATTGTCTTTTGTATTAAGAATAAAGCACTTACAACCAAATATTCCAAAATATGAAACTGATGGAATTCTATCAAACCATAACTCAAATGGAGACTTCTTCGATTTAGGTCGAATTAGAACTCTATTGAGAACAAAACAAGCTGTATTGACAGCTTCAGCCCAGAAATATTTCGGTAGACTAAACTGATTTAACATTACTCTGTTTGGGTAGACTAAACTGATTTAACATTACTCTGGCCATTTCGGATAGAGTTCTGTTCTTACGTTCCACAACTCCATTTTGTTGTGGAGTCCTAGGGCAGGAGAACTCGTATACAAAACCGTATGTCACAAAATTTCTCAAACTCTGCATTCTCGAATTTGCCTCCATGATCGCTTCTAATACGAGTGATCATGTAACCTTTTTTTATTCTGTACTTTCTTGCAAAAGACGACAAATTCGGATAATGCATCATTCTTGCGTGTCAAAAAGTATACCCACGTGTATCTAGAGTAATCATCTACGATTACAAAAGCATATAACTTACCTCTGAGGCTAGCAACTCTGCTAGGACCAAATAAGTCCATATGTAACAATTGTAGAGGTCTAGTAGTACATACTGCGTTTACTGACTTGAATGTGGATCTGGTAGTTTTGTTCTTTTCACATTGGCTGCATACCGAATCCTTCTTGAATGTTATGTCCGGTAAACCGCGTACTAGCTTCTTCGTGGATAATCTTGAGATTGTGTCCATATTTGCGTGACCGAGTCTCATATACCACAGATGACTCACATCACTTTTAGCCATTAAGCATCTACCTGAAATGTTAGTTTCTTCCAACAAATAGAAAACATATATGTTGTCTTCCCTGATACCTTCAAAGATAGTACTACCAGTTGAGCTATCAACTATAGTACATTTGTCTTTGCCAAAGTTGATGTCATAACCATGATCAGCTAAATGACTTATGCTGAGTAGATTATGTTTCAACTCGGTAACCAGACAGACATCCTTAATCACAGGATAGGGAGATTTACCAACATCACCAATACCTATGATATACCCTTTCAAGTTGTTACCGAAGGAGACATAACCTTCCTTCTTCTTCTTCGATAGTGTTACAAATAGTGTAGCGTCACCGGTCATATGCCGTGAACAACCGCTGTCGAGGATCCATTTGCATTTAGCATGTGAAAGGTGTTCCACCTATAAAACAGTTTGCAGATGAAACTTTTGGTACCTATTTCTTGTAGGGTCCTGAAATGTTAGCTTTTGGTATCCATGCATAAATATTTAAATCAACAAGCTTTTTAATTCTACATGCAGGAGAAATATGACCAGTGTGGCCACAATAATGACATTGTGCATGTTTAGTGTTGAAAGCTGAGTGATGTGCATGGTTGGTAGGTTTAGGTTTTCTAGTATAGAAGAAAGCATACCTATAATCCTGTTTGGGCTTAACCTTTTGGGGTAAAGGTATGATATGGTTAGGTCTGACAGTGTTTGGTTTGGAAATGTTCCGATTATTCGGTAAGTGACACATGTTAGGGTAGGAGGCAGCAGTCTCAGGCTATTTTCCTAACCTAATTTCCAATCTTTTGGAAGTGTCACACAACTTAGTATAGTCAGAAGTGAGTTCTTTCATTCTGACTTGTGCACTTTGAAGACTTTTCTTCTCTTTAGAAAGTTCTTCTTTCAGTTGGTCAATAACCTTGTCTTTTTTTTTGGATGACTTGGTAGTCTCGTGTAATAAGAGCTTAATAGAAGAAAGCTCACCAGACTCACTAACATTATCTTTAACCTCAGCTAGTAGGTCGATAAGTCTTCCTATTTCACCTTTGTACTCTTTGAATACCTTCTTAGACGTCTGATATTTGCTACGCAGTTTCCTGTAATCACTTATCAGTTCACTGAAGGTATCTCCTAATTGCTCAAAGGTGAAGTCATCATATGTATCAACTACAAGTTTAGAGAGTACCTGACTGGATGCCATAAAGCATACATTTGCAGCGTCTTCTGATTGTTCATCTTCTGAGTCGCTGGCTTCACTTTTATGCCATATGCTGGTGTTGGCATATCTCCGAGATGTTGATCTCTTCAGGTTCCCTTTCTCATACCTGTTGCTCTTCTAGCTTGATGATGAGTTTGTAGGACAATCCTTCTTCATGTGTCCCTTCTTCTTGCAGCCATAGCAGACAGCATCATCTTGATACCAGTTGTTGCTGCTATTGTTTTCTTTAGTTTTCTTCTCATATCTCATGAATCTTTTGAATTTCCAAGCTAGGAGTGCTTGATCTTCAGCATCAGATTCACTGCTGTCTGAATCACCTTCAACAGCTTTTCTGTGCTGAGCCTTGAAAGCGATCGACTTCTCCTTTGGTGTAGGCTCTTCAAAATTTTGTAGCTCCAGTTCATGAGTGAGTAGCTTACCCATGAGTACTTCGAGGGACATAGTTGTGAGGTTGTTACCTTCAATGATTGCAGTAGCCTTTGGAATCCAGTTCTTAGTAAGTGCTCGCAGAAGTTTGCGAATCTTTTCATGATTACTGTAATCTTTTGTAGAAGCATAGAAAATATCAGAATGATGATCTATGCGGCTCAGAACAGGAGAACCCCATGCGGCTCATACAGGAGCAGTCCCATGCAGTTCAGAGAGACTCTTAGTCTCATGCGGCTCGGGACAGGAGAGTCCATGCGACTTACATAAGGACAGTCCTATGCGGTTCAAAGAGTCCCCCAGCCGCATGCGGTTCAGAAGTACATGCGGCTCACATTCGACCAATAGAGATATGCGGCTCGATCAACGCCACGTGTCCTCATGGGACCCCTTCACACAGCTTGCCATTGAACAATGGCTTTATTTAATGCTCTGCCATAATTTGATAGCTGACGGCTCTGACATAAAGTGTCATAATGGCCCTGTCATAATGACAGACTCTTTGGAAACAGGAGAAAATCTCCGACACGATCCGAGATTGCCACGTGGTTACTCCCATGCGGCTCACTTGAAGAACAACTTCATGCGGCTGGCAAGAATCGTCTTCCTGTGGCTCACCAAGAAGCCATCCCATACAGATCGCAAGTATTATACCTATGCGACTCAACGAAAAACTATCCCATACGGCTCGCAAGTACCATACCTATACGGCTCACTGAGACGCTGTCTCATGCGGTTCATGGATATCATGCGATTCTGATAGGGTCCACCATTAAGACACGTGGCAGAGATTCAATGGTCCCCCGACTTAACAGCTAGTAACAAGGATGATTATGAGATGCAAATCAATCAGAGATTTACCAGATCCCAATGACCATATTGAACGTTATCCTCATAATTAATGAGATCAGGTCATATCATTCATGATCAAGCCAATGGGCCACGTGGTGAGAGATCCAAGCTTGACACAACCAATCATGAAGATTTAAAAGCAATCAGCATTAATCATTCGCAGGATTCAGTGCTATCCCCATTTATGGCCCAGATCCTTTACGATTAAAACTAATGGTCCAGATTGATTAAGCATCAGGCTGCCGCCACATTGAGAATGGGTAATCATCCAAACCCTAATGATGCCCCCACTATTATAAATAGCAAGGTGCCATTCCCTTGTAAAAAAAAAGATGTACGCTATCAGAGAAAAAATACACAAAGAGAGAGAGAGAAGCTAGAAGAGCAATAGAGGGAGAGCAAGAAGAGAATTTCTTCAGCAACGCCAATCATCTCTTCACAGAAACCAAGGCAGCATACCGATCGTCCAAGGAGTAAGGCAGGGCTGCCGTCGCCTTCCCGAGCCTCTATCGTCACCCCCCAGAATCTAAAATAAACAATTGTACTTAGACTGCTGTACCTAGGTTTTCGTTCCTAGGCTTTCTTTGTACAAGCGAGTTTGTAACGTGAAATAAAAGTCCGGTCCTCCGATAATTGTTTTATTCTTTTATATTTCATGGTAAACACGATGGCGACTCTGCTGGGGACTAACTTCTCCACGGCTGAGGAGTTGGTGACGTAATCGGATGCAGCCAAGCTTGGCTCCACGCAACAGAAGATGGTCGCCCGGTTCGACCAACAGGCGTTCGAAGAAACGCTTTCCGACAAGAGCGCTGGCCCGGTCCAAAAGCGAGCTCGCACAAAGAAAGCCCGCAAGGAGTGGAGACCCGGATCCTTTGTTCCTACCAAAGCTCTTGCAGAAATAACCTCAGTTGCTCAAAACGGCGAAGAAGACTCTCCCGCGGCCCTATTTCAGATCATAGACGACTCTGCTGTCCCTAAGTCCGACAGAAGAAAATACTATGATGCTGGACTTGAAGGGGCAAAGAGGAACTCTATGAGATCCGAGCCGCATAAGGGTACTAGCCGCATGGAGAAAGTTCATGCGGCTACATCCGCCGGTCGCATAAAGAAAACCCATGCGGCCATATCTGTCAACCGCATAGCTTATACGGCTACAGCTGCCAACCACATGAATGAAACCCATACGGCTAAGAAAGTCAATCGCTGGCAGAAAACCCATACGGCCACAATTTCCATCCGCATGCGGCCAGCCTGCACGGTCGTGACTCATAGCCGCACAAAAATAACTCATCCGACAGCAGAAGACAACCGCATGCAGACAGCCTGCACGGTACCCAACTCTAGCCGCATAGAATCCGTTCCACGCTTCTCTCGATCAATCTTCGACCGTCTCTCATGCGGTCCTGACCCTGATGGTTCTCTGGATGATAAGCCAGACTCTGTGGTATTCAACTTAGACTCCTCCTATTACGCACCCGCAAGTGCTAAAAGGAGGAAGTCTAGGGAAGCGCGGGCTCATCAAGCCCAGTCAGCTGTCCCAATCTCTGACCATCGGGGCGTCCCGTTGACTATCACACTGGCCTCTGATGGGAAGTTGTATAGAACCGCTCGAGTCCAGCCCCCGGCGGCAAAAGGACAAAGTGGTTCCTCTGACCTGCGGGAGGCGATCCTCCACAAATGCAAGGAAAGAGGAGGAGTTTCGGTGTGCAAAGAGTCCTTGCTTGGACATCACTGTACCCAAATCATCGTCAACTGCTGTTGCAATAATGCGACAGTGACGGAAGATCGACCGTCTGTCTTCCAAAGACTACAGCATCCGAGCTCAGAAGACGAGGCACCTCCCGTTGTCTCCTGTAATTTCGCTCAGAAAGTCCCCGCCGAAGGGAGAGGGAAGAGGACGAGCATCTGTAGTCCCAAGATATCAACCACTACAGCTAAGAAACTGTCGTCTAAACGGTTGTCCTCCACCGAAGTATTCTAACACACTCGTTCAAAGACGAAATCTGCCGCAATAGGAAATTCATCATCCACATCGCCGGGGGTTGTAGGAACTGGGGGTAGCACTCCTCCGAACGTCCGCAACAATCCGATGTTTCAAGGAGCCGAGCCCGGACAAACAACTCTCCCATCAGGTACAACAGACGCTGATGTCTCCGAGGACATCCGCGACTCTCAAGACGAAGCAAGATCTGAGGCTGGGGATACCGTTCCCTCCGAGTCCGAGCCCGAAGAGAACATTCCTACCTATCCCGATGACTTCTCGGTGCATGGGTACGACTCGGAGGGCACATCCTCTACCGTTCCTTCCATCACTCCTCATGTAAGGATGGTGTTCATGACGGACAGCAATCAAGGTGGTTCCAGTGATCGCCAGTGCATCGACAATCTTGAAGCCATATTACTTGCTTTGGTCAAGTCTGTAGACGAGATTAAAGCGGCCCTTCCAACTCTGCAAGGAGGAACGCCTGGCCAAACGAGCGTGGGTACCGCGGTCAATGCGGACTCGAATTTGGTGGCACCAAACCCGGGTAACAATCCTTCCGAAATAACAGCCCCTACCGCGACAGATGAGGCCCGAGAAGTAAGAAGAGAGGTTCAGGAGCTCCGAGCCATGTTCCAAGCCCGAGAAAATGCTCAAGACCTCAGAATGCGGCAACCATACCCTGCTAAATGGAGGGATGTTCCATTCCCACCAAGATATAAGCCGTTCAATATCAACCCGTATGATGGCAAGACCTCAGCAAGTCGGTACATCACGTACTTCGAGGTAACCACCGACCATCTGCCCCACGATAATGTTATCCTCACACAATTGTTTATTGGGGCATTGGAAGGAGTCGCCTTCGACTGGTATCGCAATCTGCCGGACAACTGCATCCACTCCTTCGTCGGCTTCAAGCGCATGTTCTTGGAGAGATTCTACGAGGTAGGGCAGGACGTCACCATGTCCACCCTCATGGACGTCATCCAAGGGGAGAAGCTGACAAGGAACTACATTGAGTGGTTTCGCCAAACCGCCGTGAAGCTGCCCTCCGGAAATCCAGATTCATCTTTGATCGAAATTTGCCAAAAGAGACTGCTTCCAACGATCAGTCTCTAGATGGGCGAGAGTCAATTCAAGGACTGGAAGGCATTTATCATCAGTGCCACAAGTGCCGAAGAACGACTGAAGAAGGCTCGCCAACTGGGATTGCACATCTCAGAAGGAGAAAGCAGGGGCAAGCGTCCCAACAACGATAATGGGGGTAACCCCTCCAACAATCGGGACAGCAAGGGAAAACAGGCTATGGTGGTCGATACAGCACAAAAACCTGAGCCGAAGCCCGTAGACAAATAATGGCCGCAAATCACTTACTCCTTCGAAGACAGTCACGTCAAACCTATCTTGGACATGCTCATACAAGGGGACAGAATTCAGCTTCCTCCACCAAGACGGGAACCGCGGCCGGCGGAGATGGAGAATCCAAAGTACTGCCATTATCATCACTATGTTCATCATGCTACACAAGATTGCTACCAGCTGAAACGGTACATCCAGAACCTCATCGATTCGAACGCTCTGGCCATCGATTTCGAAGAGGTAACCTGGTGGCCAATATGGTGTCCGTACAATTTGGCAGCTTCCCTCCGACGGAGACTCAAGACGGGGTGGTCCCCGTCCCTCTAGCGACAATGGAGATTACCAATCTTCCACCTCTCCGAGATCAGGCTGCCGGTCTAGTACCCCTCACCACATCACGAGGGGAGGTCATGTGGATCCATCCAGACTTGGTGTCAGAAGTGACTCGGCCCACACCATCTACCACCGACAAAAAGAAAAGTGGAAAAGTCAGGACCTGCCACACAATCTCGGCAGACAACGAGGAAGCTACAGCCGTCGTCACGCGGTCCGGAGCACAATCCCAACCTGTGGTTGACAATCCAGCCGAAAATCATCAACCTACTACAACTGATGCTCCGGGACCGGCTCAGCCTTCCACGACCGACAAGCCTAGGCCGAGGGAGACTCGCTTCGATAAATCCCTCCGAAAAGAGGCAGCCCAAGGACTAGAGAGGCCCTACAACTTTGACATCTTAGCACAATTGGCTAACACACCGGCCAAGTTGTCACTGTACGAACTCCTAAGGCTCTCCAAGGACGTTCGTATTGCATTAAGCGAAGCACTCCAAAATGCCGATGTCTATCTGGCTCAATCCAACCTCACCGGGGAGGACTCACCCCTGGATCTCCAAGACAGTGCCTGCACGAGAGCAATGCCCAACATCATCTTCACTCCGCAGGACATGCTCATTAAAACGAACCTACACGATCGCCCTCTATACTATACGGGGTACATCGACGACGTAAAGGTGGATCGGATGCACATAGATCCTGTCTCTTCCATAAGCATCATCTCGAAGGGTCTGCTACATCATCTCCGTATCCTAATGCATCGCCTGACACCTACAAGCACCGCCATCAGCGGTTTCAATTCGGACAGGAGCTACCCTATTGGGAAGATTCGTCTGAAGTGTCAAATTGGCAATCTTCAATCCGAAGTCACCTGCTACGTCATAGATGCAGACACTTCTTACAACATCCTCTTAGGGCGCCCATGGATACACGATTACATGATCGTGCCTTCCATACTGTACCAGTGCTTCAAATACGTCGACAAACACGGCTTTGTGAAGACAGAATTTGCTGATATCGATCCCTTCAAAGGGGTCGAATCCTACTACTCAGACTCCTGCCTATACGAAAAGTCGAAGAGACACCTTGATGAAGGAGATGCACACGCTCATACCAAGACAGCTACGGGATTAGAAGGACCTCTGACAATCCACCTCCAAGCTCGCAAACTGGGCAAGTCCGCACCCCTTACTGCCACTCTAAGGAAGGACGCGATCAGCCTCTCGACGCAAGAGGAGCAGATGACAATCCGACTGCCAAGGTCTGGCCAAGTGTCGAGACCCACAACGGGGCCACTAACAATCAGACTGCCGAGAGTCAGTCAACCCCAAACGGAGAAGCTCAACCCCTCCGACAAGCCGCTGACGATACACCTTCCCAAGAAGGGTCGTCACCCCGATGCAAGGTCTGACACTTCTAGCGAACCAGCCACTCCTCGCTCCACATCAAGTGCCAAACTGGGAGTCGCTAGTCAGCCAACAACTACACGCTCTGCTCCCTCAGCTGAACCTCTGACAATCAAGCTGCCCAGGGCGTCCTCTCAGTCTTCATTTACACAGGGGTAGCTGAAGAGGAATCGGAGTTAGCCAAGTATGTGGCTGCCCACACTGATGTTCCCTCCGCTGATGATGTAATCCCCCTAGAAAAGATACCTTACTTCATCAATAAAGGGTTATCATTGAACTACACCGAGCTCAATAAGCTATGTATAATGTATGCTATAGAACACGGTATAGGCACTCACCTACACACACAAGTGACAAATGTGTACACCGCGATCCAGCTTACTCCAGTAGAAGATGCTTACCGAATAATCGAGGGAGGGGATCATCCGATCATCTTCGGCCGGACGAACAACCCGTATCCCTTCACCATAGAAGAAGCCGACCTCGGGACCGATGCCGGGAGACTGCCTCTGTATCTGTATAGCCCATAATCCAAATATCTCATGAAGAAACAGGGGTATGATCTGGAGACGACGCCAGGTTTGAACTACGGTACTGGGCGACGATTACCTTTCAAGCCGCCAGTCCCGGCGGGCAAACCACGGAACTATTATTGCAAAACTCGATGCGGATTAGGGTATGTAATGCCTACTACGACTCCTGAGAGTTCATATGAAGAATGCGATTGGCAGTCACACTCAACCGGGTCACCAACTTCTGACTCGGATACCAGCATCGGAGATCTGTTCAGACAAGTCATGTCAGTCAACATGGCATTCGCCGACGCTTATGAGGAAGACGAAGACATCTCCGAGATCCTCGAGCTAGAGCCGTGGGCCCAGCAATTAGATGTACAATGGGAAAAGCGGTTCGAACTGAGAGAACCTCCTACTGAAGATGAGGTTATACAAGTTGACCTCGGCAGCGAATCTTCTCCAAAAATAATTTTTGTCATAAAAGCCTAACAGACGAAGAATGGGAGTCGCTGCTAGAACTCGTCAGAGAGTACATTGATGTGTTCGCCTGGAGCTATAAAGATATGCCAGGGTTAAATCCCGACATTGCTCTTCACAAACTTAACATTCGACCAGATGCGAAGCCAGTCAAGCAACAACAGCGACGCTTCCGCCTAGGCATTATGGACGCGATTGAAGTCGAAGTCAACAAACTGATAGCCAACGGCTTCATTCGTGAGGAGCAACATCCCGATTGGGTTGCCAATATAGTACCCGTCCTCAAGAAGAATGGGAAGATTCGAATCTGCATCGACTTCTGCAATCTGAACGAGGCATGCCCCAAAGATGAATTCCCCCTTCCTATCACAGACATCATGATCGACAATACCTGCAGCTTCGAACGTATGTCATTCATGGATGGCTTCTCGGGGTACATCCAAATCAAAATGTCTCCTGATGACGAAAAACATACACCATTCTGAATGCCAATTGGCACATACTGCTACACAGTCATGCCTTTCGGTTTAAAGAATACTGGTGCCACATATCAAAGAGCCATGAGCATCATCTTCAGAGACCACTTACGCAAGACAGTGGAATGTTATGTTGACGATATAGCCGTTAAGAGTCGCGGCAAGGGAGACCATCTGCAGGATCTAAGGACGGTATTCAACCTAATACGAGCTCACAATTTGAAAATAAACCCTACAAAGTCCTTTCTGGGCGTATCCAGCGGGAAGTTCTCGGGCTTCATCATCACTGCAAAGGGTATCCATGTAGACCCTGAGAAGACGAAAGCAATCATGGAGATGGGTCCCACGAGAAATCTCCGCGAACTCAGAGGCCTTCAAGGGAGGCTAGCTTACATCAGAAAGTTCATTTCCAACCTCTTCGGGCGATGCCGACCATCCACGCACCTCATGAAGAAAGGAGTCTCATTCGTATGGGACGAGAAATGCCAGCGTGCTTTCGACAGCATCAAAGAATTTTTGTCAAATCCTCCATTTTTGGTGGCCCCGGTTCCTGGAAAACCATTCCTGCTCTATGTACGAGCAATGGAACACTCCCTCGGGGCTCTGCTGGCACAAAAAAATGATGCAGGCCATGAGCAGGCCATATATTACCTCAGTCGAATGATGATTGGGCCAGAGCACCGATACACCGCTGTGGAGAAGGAATGCCTCGCCCTGGTGTTCGCCATTCAGAAAACGCGACACTATGTCACCGGACAAACGATACATATGATCTCACGAGTCAACCCTCTCAGAGTCCTCATGACTAAACCAGGGACACTCAGCTCTCGACTCGCTACATGGGCAATATTGCTGTCCCCTTATCATATGATCTTTGTCCCACAAAAGGCAGTCAAAGGTCAAGCCCTGGCGAACTTCTTAGCAGCCCACCCAGGCTCGGAGTCCTCCAGAATATATGAAGAGATTCCAGATGAGGTCGCCGACTCACATGCAACCTCTCATGAGGCTATATGGCGAATGTTCTTCGATGGCGCTTCGAGGACCGGACCTAAAGCCAATATAGTCGTCGGAGTCGGGGTAGTGCTGATCTTCCCTTCCGGATTGGTTATTAACCGCGCTTATTCCCTCACCGAGCCCTGCTCTAACAATGTGGCCGAGTACAACGCTCTGGTCATTGGCCTCCAACTTGTAAGAGAGCTAGGGGTAGAATACCTTGAAGCATACGTCGATTCCCAACTAATCGTCAATCAGATCCGGGGCTCATACGAAGTCCGCCACGAAGACATGATCCCTTATCACCAAATAGCGATGGACATCATCTCGTCGTTCGAGGGGTTCTTCATCGAACATGTCCCCAGACTCTGAAATATCGAACC
The DNA here is from genome assembly GCA_029216955.1 of Iris pallida. Lineage (NCBI taxonomy): Eukaryota > Viridiplantae > Streptophyta > Magnoliopsida > Asparagales > Iridaceae > Iris > Iris pallida. The sequence continues at coordinate 7,463,610 of JANAVB010040018.1, read as the reverse complement.
TGATGCCTTAGCCGGTCTTGCCGCTTCCCTAGCAGTTCTGAATTATGATCGCCAATCAGTGGATGTTATAGGCCACGAACTGGTCTGTCCTAAGAATAATGTACAATTCGTGGCGAGTTATTCTGCACAGACGATCGATGATGCCCCAGATTGGAGACAACCATTCATCGATTTCGTCGTCTACGACATCCTGCCCGAGAACCCAAAGGAAGCCACCTCCATTAGACGGCAGTCTCTCAGATTCTTCTACGATACAGAGACGAAAATGCTGTATCGTCGCTCCTACGACGGATTACTGCTTCGGTGTCTGTCAAATACAGAAGCCAAAGAAGCCATACGAGAAGCTCATGACGGTGTCTGCGGGGCCCACCAGCCCGACCCAAAACTGTAAGACCGCCTTCGCCGAATGGGCTACTATTGGCCCACAATGGTGGCAGATGCGATAGATTATGCTAGAAAATGCAAAGCCTGCCAAATCCACGTAGACTTCATTCACCAACCATCCGAGTTTCTACGTCCGACAGTGGTGTCCTGGCCATTCGAAGCATGGGAAATGGATATCATTGGTCCAATCACCCCACCTTTCTTCCAAGGACATCGCTTCATACTTGCGATCACTGATTACTTCTCCAAATGGGCGGAAGCTGTCCCACTCGCAGAAGTTAAGACTTCAAACGTGATCAGCTTCCTTAAGCATCACGTCATCTACCGCTTTGGACTGCCCCGAAGGATCATCCATGATAATGGTCCGCAGTTTGTAAGCCACGCATTCTATCGGTTTTGCGATAAGCACTGTATTCAGAATGTTGCTTCGACACCATACAACCCGGCAGCAAACGGGTTGGCAGAGGCATTCAACAAAACAATCATCAAACTCCTCAAGAAGTTTTTCTCCTCCAACAAATGCGACTGGAACGAGAAGCTCGACGAATGCTTATGGGCTTATCGCACCACAGTTCGAACAGCCACCAGGAATACGCCATTCTTCCTAGTGTATGGGAGTGAGGCAGTCCTCCCATTGGAGACTCAGATCCCCTCACTACGTGTCGCCCTCACACATTAATTGACGACAAACGAAAACCACCATCGTCGGCTACAGGAATTGGAGGCACTAGATGAAAAGCGCCTCTTGGCTCAGCAATGAATTGAGCTATACCAAGCACGCATCTCTGGAGCCTTCAACAAGAAGGTCAAAATCAGAACATTCTAGGTGGGCGATCTCGTCCTGGCAGTCCGGAGGTCAATGGTCATGACTCACAAGACCGTCGGCAAATTCCAGCCAAAGTAGGAAGGCCCATTTATCATTGAGACAGTATTCTCCAACGGTGCTTACCGCCTCACAAAATAAAACGGAGACTTGCTCATGTTGCCCATCAATGGCAAGTTCCTGAAGGAATATTATGTCTAAACAATATTTCAGATTATCGAGTCATGTACCTGCTGGTACCGTTGAACTCACATCCATAATATTTCAGATTATCGAGTCATGTACCCGCTGGTACCGCTGAACACATATCCACAACATTTTAGATTATCGAGTCATGTACCCACTGGTACCGCTGAACTTACATCCACAACATTTCAGATTATCGAGTCATATACCCGCTGGTACCGCTGAACTCACACTTTCTCAATATTCTAAATTACCGAGTTACGTACCCGCTGGTGCCTCTGAACTCACATTCCGGTCACTCTTTCAGATAGTAAGTCACGTCTGATTATACCTCTGAACTTTCTTCTTGGAAGAGATCCTCCCTCATGATCCACTACCCGCACTCCAGTGCACAAAAAGGGTAATCGATCCACAAATTTCAGAAATGGCCATGTCCTCATTACCTCTGAGTCGTTCTCACTTCCACCAAAAACAAACCGTCCCCTCGCATAGAACTTCCACGTTCTCCTACCTCTGAGTCGTTCTATGTACCCCCTATTTATTGAGCCCACTCCTGCCATGTCCTCATTACCTCTGAGTGGGAAGGCTCCGTCGAAGAAACCTTCATGCTTGCCATGTCTACATTACCTCTGAGCAAGTATGTCGGTCCCCTTTCAACCTAATATCTGTACCCACAACCAGAGTACGACAAGGATAATAGGTCCACAAATGTCCTTTGTTGACCACAAATGTCCTCTGTTGACCACAAATGTCCTCTGTTGACCAGAAATGTCCTTTGTTGACCACAAACGTCCTCTGTTGACCACAAATGTCCGCTATTGACCACGAATATCTTCCGTGAAGTCTCCCCTGCCATGTTCTCATCACCTCTGAGCAGGAAAATTCTACGGTAAAAACCCTCATGTTTGCCAGGTCCTCATAACCTCTGAGCAAATATGTTGGTTTCCTTTTATCCCATTATTCGTATCCTGAACCAGGGTACGCCAAGGATAATAGGTCCACAAACATCCCTTGCTAAGCTTCTTAGCATAAATCCACCATTTCACCATGCCCCGGGAGCCCAGCTACTCTACGGCATTCTTTTTCCTAACACAAGAACACCCAAGACCACTTTGCCATGGCTGTTCCGGACATCCTGTCCAAACTTGTTATCCGTACCTAAAACCAAGGTACGCCTAGGGTAACAGGTCCACAAATAATCCCCCAGCAAGTCCAATTCCACAAATGCCACAAGTACAAGAAAGAGAAGATGAGTTGAAACATGCTCATTTATTCAAAATTCAAAGGGCTACATCATTTGGGATCACATCCCTTACAAAAAAGAAAAGAAAAAAAAGAGAAGCAAAAGAAAACAGAAAGCTGATCACTGCTCCGGGGCACATAACGCCCTGAGACGGTCCGTCAGTAAGGCAACCGACCGCTCAAACCTTTGTGTAGCTCGACGCTCTGCCTCTTGGGTCAGCACCGCCTCGTCCTCCAGTTGAGCATGGGCTTGCCAGTTATCCTCGAATCTCTTAAAGGCCCGCTCCAGGTTAGCAGAAGATCGGGAAACCTTCTCGGCCTCCCGAACGATTGACTCATGTTCCGCCTGAGCAGCCTTCAGCTCTGACTCTAAGAAGGCCTATTCCCTCTGGAGTGCGAGAATCCGCTCCTTCGTATCGGTGATTCCACGAGAAGCAGACTCTTCCCGAGCACGACAAGCCTGACTCCGACGACCCAGCCTGTCATACGAAGCGGAGAACTTGTCAAGGTCTCCCTGTACAACTGGCCCGGCAGTATCTCGAGCGAGCTTGATCCTATCCCGAGCAGCAATAAGGAAGCCCCGTTCCCGTTCAATTGCAGCAGGCAAGCCCGTCTGTCGTATCGCCAGCAGTTGGGTCACAAGCTGGTCAGCCTCTGCCAGCTTAGGCTCCAGCAGTGCAGCCAACCCCACCCCACCAGGAAGGGACTTCAAAGTTGCACCCTGACCCCGAGCGCACCGGAGAGATAGAGAAAAAGGGGTCCCCCGTTCCACAGCAGCGTCTACGCCCCTTTTTAAATGGCGATAGAAGCTGTCGACCACATCCTGCATCACCTTGTCCAGAGCCTCCGAGGAAGCCGGTGTCAACGGGAGTGTGGCTGGCTGCGCTGAAGAAGACGCAACGGAATCTACCGCCCCTGCCACAAGAGAAGCAAACTCTGCATGGAAGGACGCGTGAACAGCGGCCAATTCCTCTTCAGCGGCCCGCAGAACTTGAATGCTCGGCAGGGTCGAGAGGTCAATCGCCAGCTCCATTCCCATCTGCCCGGGGCTGGCGGAAGGCCCCTCGACATGAGACGGCAAAGGAGAGAGAACGCTCCTTTCTTCCAGATCACGACAGGCCAAGCCTTCCCCAAGAACATCCGCGGTAGGAAGTAAAGGGTCAGGACTTGCAGGGCCAAGGCAACCATGAATCGATTTGACCCAGAAGATATGTTGATAGAGCAAATAAGCCCCCTCACTAGTTAATATTTAGCTTATCTTACCAGTGGAGGAGTGTGGAGGCTGAGGTTCGTCTGCAGCCATCGCAGCCTCTTCACCTATAGCCTCCGAGTCGGGTATAATAGACTCCTCCGTCCTTGCATCCTCGGGAGGGGATGCACCGAGATCGCTATCGCCTTGCTGAAGTTCAGCGATCTCGGAGACGGGCCCAAGGAAACCTTCGTCACCCCGGGCTGAAGCCTCAGCAACCTGGGAGCTTCCAGCCGCCGCTGAGAGAGCCCCCGCAGAAAGGACCGCAACACACACGTCGCTAATTAAAGCAGCAAGGGCTGGATCAACTCCAGGGGTAGTAGACGGTTCAGGAGAGGCCGGTTCATCGGACACCTACAAAGAAAAGTGATTAAGTCATATCTCCGAGAGAAAAGAAAACTACAACAAGGAGATGGCTCCAACTTGGTCTTACCTCCGGAACAGCATCTGTACCTTTACATCTCTCCGTAATAAATAGCCTACGGGGTTCGACCGCCGCTCTCTTCACAGAAAAGGCTACTCCTCCACCAGTGGACTCACGCATGCCTCACTTACGTGAGGGACCAGGCACGACAGGCGGTAGTTCTACCCGTACTACCTCCGGTACAGATGGCAATTGGTCTACCGCCTCATCTAATACAACCGACGGTTGATCCGTCATCATCTCATCTGCCATGACGAAAGGCTGACCCGCCGTTGCCTCGTCACCAGAAGAAAGAGAGTCCTCATCGTCCCGCTCGTTGTCTTCCTCAATTGTATCGAAGGACTCGAAATCGGGCGTAGGAACTCTATTCGCCCCTTTCTTCTTTGCCCTCGACACCATAGCCTTCTCCGCCAGGCGAGTGCCCACGATGAAGCTAATCCTCGGGTCAAAATCGAGGGAAGGAGGATTTGCCGTAACATGATATAAGGCCGCCATATGCAAGATTTCCCCTATCACGTTTGCGGCAGGAACCAAGAAGCTAGTTCGAGTATGACAAGTGTCATAGTAGCTCCATGCCCTAATACCATCAAGAATGCTACCTTCAAATCCCAGGTGGGAACTGGGATGCCAGAGGAATAGCTGACTATACCCAAATTGACGGGCAAACCTACTGGGCAAGTAGGGCTCTAAGTACACATTGTTGCGATTGCGGTAAACTAAATGCGCTGGGTGAATGTTACGCAGCCAGAAACGCATCTTTTCAGGTAAGAAATGAGGAGGTCCAACACCATCAACATGAACACTCCTCACTTCTTGGTCGGTAAAATGGGGAACGGACACGAAGAAATTATATCCGTCCACCCTCGCCAACATCCTCCGACACGCCGGCATAGTACTACATTCCTAAGGCTGATGGTGATACCTGAAAAGAAAAGCGTCGTCGTCCGTAATGCCATCCCCCGTCCCAGGCCTCATCAAAGACTGATAATGCAACAACAGCCATCCCAACAAGTAATGATAAGGCAGTTCTATGCGTTCAAAGTCTATTGCCACGTCACGAGCAATGACCTTGGATGAGAAGGCACGGAGACCATGCTGAATACTGCACACCATAGCAGGAAGAAGAGCCAGCCTGACTCCAAAGGCTAACTTTACGGCAGAAAGAATGAAGTGGCGACTGATCCTCTCGATAGAACCTGCCCCTCCTGAGACCACACAATTGCACAGCCACACCATTAAAAACCCCGCCAAGAGTGCCTTCTCTGACAGCCACCGGGTACTATAATAAAAATAGCTGAAGGAGTCAATCTGGCTCCCAAATTTGTCACTTTTGGACTTCGACCTTCTAGCAGTCGACACCAAGTCCTCTACTTCCCTAGGAGTTTGACGATCCTGGGAAGTAACCCGGCCAGCAGTGCTGAATTCGAAAAGGTATGAGACCCAAGATTTGGTATGGGGAGCGTCCCCTTCCGAGCTGTCATTTTTCTGGATAGCCGTTCGGTGACAGGGGCTATGATGTGTAACGCCCCAGTCCCAAAATACGTAGGACTAGGAACGTAGACTTGCCAGCTGTATTTATACGAAATACATAGGTCTCGTATGAATACATAAGCTGTAAAATGTAGTAACCCAAGACAAACTAAATTTCATCCACAATGAAAAGAATAATAATATAAATATCAACTCGAATATTTATGATACAATCGTTGGGCGGAGACAAAGTGCACTACCAACTATCACAATGAAAGAAATGTACATGAATCGAAAAATGGAAAGATGAACCAAGCGCAATCGTCTTCGGAAGAATGGAGAAGACCACGACCTTGGCTAGGATACCTGCGGAAAACATGAACACATACCTGGGAAAAAACCAGGTCCTCAGACAGACGTAGCAAGATACAGGTAGAACAAGCTAATATGAACTGTCATAATAATAAAATATATATAAACTAGACATAAATATGCAAAGGAGATTCTAACCGCCTAATGTGCAATTTAGAGGACAACTTTCATGCACATGGGAGAGATTTGTGGCTATAAGTACGTAACTGGCATCCAGTGATCCGTATCCATCCGTAACGTCCAAAACGTCAGAGGGCAACTGCAAAATATCGCCATAGTTCCTTTCGAAAACTATGGTTTACCTGCTTGGCTTCCCATACGCACTAGCGACTGTCCTCCCCTAATATTTCCTACAATGTCCAAGTCATGTCCATGGCTCGTCCAGTTTTGTAACTGCTTGAGTCTCTAAAACCTTAATCATAGCAGTTATGAATATCTACCGTCACACGACTTTAGAGATAGCTAGTCAATAAGTCGTGCCCCTAGCAACATGTCTCCAACCGTGTAGTGTGAGTGTCACAGTCAAAGGAAGATATAAGGATATCCCCCAACAAGAAGGTAGTCCGCTAACACTAAGTCAACATGCATAAAATAAAATAAAATAACGACTAATAAAGTTGCTTGCACCCAAGTATGGCTTGGACGCACAGTTTATAACAAAGGGAAACTAACAATATGAAACAAAATAACTAATGCAGAAAATAAATAATTTGACAGTAAAATTAGTAAGGTATACTTGCCCGTTGTGATGCCTGGTGAGCTGCCTGGTGCGGTGCAATAAAGATGACACAAGATCAACTTTGGTGTTACAACTATGTAAGGGAGCCTCTGATGGTGGCACGAACGGTTCCATTGGGTCCAGAATGGTCAATTTAGTTAGTGTGGACATAAGGTAGTCTAGAATGAGAGAGAATAGGAATAATAGGATTAGGTCATGGTCACGAGGATAGTCAAAAGAAATTTGGATAAATGCGTTTTTAGAAAATATTTTATAATACTTAAAATGATTTATAATTTTGAAATTACATTTTATTAATCCAAAAATATTTATAGGTAATTACTTGAAAACTTCATAAATCTTTTTAGGCTATCAATACTCAAAGTTTGTCACGATATGTCTTTTATGTAGGAGACTATATTTTAAAATAGGTAGGTAAAAACTAATATAATAATTTATAATATCCTTAAAATAATTTGACAATCTATATAAGGTTAAGCCCCGTACTATATTTTTGTTACAAATATATAAAAATTTCTTAATATTTATTATTTAAAATAATACAAGTAATACTAATGGTATACTACATAGTAATAAAAGTAATATTATTACTAATAAGTATATATATTAATGTAATATACATACAAAGTTTCCAGTAACAAAATCTAACAAATAACAAAACAAATACAGAATAAAAATAAATAATAATAATAATAATAATAATAATAATAATAATGGTGAACAGTAATAAAAATAATAATATAACTAATAATGATAATAATAATAATAATAATAATAATAATAATGAACAGTAATGAAAATAATAATATAACTAATAAAGATAATAATAATAATAATAATAATAATAATATAGAAGTATATCAGTTAACTTCATATAGTAACACAAAACACAAAAAAATAGCTAAACTCCTCCTGTTTTCGAGAGAACCAAAGCTGCACAATACACACAGAAGGAAAAATGGAGGTCGGGAGAGACAAAAATGAAGGATGGAGAGAGAGAAGCTTAGAAGGAAGGGGGGAAGAGGAGATGCGAACTCCGAGAGGGAGCTCGGCCTCGGCTCCGGTGGAGAAGAGAAAAGGAAAGGCGGAGATAGAGAGCGGGGAAGAAGATGATCTGGAGAGAGAGGGATGGACACGGTGGCGGAGGAGGGGTTTCCGTTCAGACGGCGGGCGACGATTTACGGAGGTCGGGCGGAGTGCGGGAGAGCGGCTGGATCAGTGGGTTCGAGGGTTGGCTGGAGTCTAGAGCGCGAAGAGTCGGTGCCGGCGCACGGGCACAGCGGACGCGCGGCTCGCTGGCGCTGGTGGATCATCACGCCTGGGCAGTACAGATCCACCGGCGACCACCAAGGAAACGGTAGGTGGGGGTCCTCGTATTGGCGAACGCCGGCACAGCAAAAGAGGGCCGTCGCTCTACTCAAACTCGACGGAGGAGGCGTTCTCCGGCGTTCGCAGACCGGAGGGCTTTCCGCCGTAGTTGGCACAGAGGAGTGGCTCGGTGGGGGTTTCACGAGAAGGTGGCGGCGACGAAATCATGGCGCCGAGGCGGCCGAGGGATCCAGGTGAGGGCTAGGGTTTATTTGTGTATTTTATTTTGATAGTGGTGGTGGTGGTTACGCCATGGTGGCGGGTTCGGGGTTTGATTGTCTGGGAGAAGATGCTGGCAGTTTTGGTGGTTGTAGGCCGGAGTTGGCCGGAAAGCATGGGTGTCCGACGGTGGGGGTGAATTGGGGACTGGACCCATGGTGAGCAGCTGGGAGGTTTTGGTGTTGGCGTTTGGCTGATGGTGGTGGTGAGTCGGAGTTGTGGCAGGGCTGGGACGAGGGACGAGGAGTAGAAAGTTGGGTAGATGGTTGTGTCGAGGGTGGTCGGGAGCATCTGTAGGCTAGGACTAGGATTAGGTTTTCGATTGTGTCGGGGTGTGTCCGACACGGAGAGGTTGAAATTGTATATTTAAAAATTTGGAATAAGACGGGAAGGGAACACGGACACGGTGCACGGGGTTGAGAATTATCTGTGGAGAATTGGCTTGTGAAAATAAATGGAGGAGTACCTGCCTATTTATAGGATGTGGGAATTCCCATTTGGATAGGATTAGGAGTAGTTTAAAACCCAAATTGATAAATACCATATTAATTTAAATATATTTAAAGTAAATTAAATCTAAATTCGAATCAAATTAAATCTAGGTAAATCTTTATCCATGAAATATATCCATATTTTTAAATCATAATAATTTATCTAAATATCAATCAAACAATCATTTAAAAATATATTTTTATGAACACTAATATTATAATAATAATTAATTTCAAAAATCACAATAATATTTTTAAATATGGATAGAAAATATTTGGAATTATCCTTTGTAAAGTAAATAATTAAAATGTCTAAATTATGTATAATATTTCAAAATACCTTTTGTAGTAGCATTAAGATAAAATAATTTTTGAAAATTTAAAATCGTCTACACGAATCAATTTTTATGTACTTTGCATTCAACTAAAATATCTATGTATATAATATATATTTGAAATCAGTATAATTAAATAAAATTGCCACTAGTGTGACGAAAATTTCTTTTCAAACAAAAATAAAATATTTACTATAATAATATTGAAATGAAATAGTTTTCTAAAATATAAATAAAGCGTTTTCAAAAATATATATATATATATATCTCGTACGTATTCGTACTCGACGAAATTTTGCGCACGACGTTCAAATTCGAAAACAAAAATTCAATACCAAATAAAATTTTAAAATCTTAGTAAAAATTTAGGGGTTTTACATCCTACCCAACTTACAAGAATTTCGTCATCGAAATAAAAATAAGTAGGGGGTATGAAGGTATATGGGTATATTAATGAGGAACAATCAAATCACGACGTTCAAAACATGCATTTGAAAATCGTGTTTTTCAAGTACTGCCGAAATAATCATGGATATGGCTATGGGTGAGGTCGCTAACTAACGTAAGTAAAAGATCAAGAGTCTTGGAAGTGAAGGTAAAATAATTTGAGAACAGGGGCACATGGTCCCTTGGAAAAGATAGTCATCTAGGTTTAGGGGGTACGACTAAGAAAACATTTCTAGTCATTCCTAAGTTCCAAACGATTAGATGGTCAAGGTAATAGTTTGAGGGCGAATAACTTGAGACGGGATTATAGTCACGTGTCTTTGGTCGGAGGCTAACTAGCTATCATGGTCATAGGGGAACACTTGGTTTCTATCTATCAAGTACGAGTCTTCGTCTAACCAAGTGAAAGACGAAAACCAATATGAGGTCAAAGAAGTTATTTTCGAATACTAATATGTGGTTCAAAGGCGAGTGAGTAATTCAAAAGAATTGCCAAGGCTATCTCAGATGGGATTCTAGAGGACAAGTTTAGCTATGTCCCTATCCACGTAGAACGATAAATAAATGCGAACCAAACTACACTTGGTTGATAAGACCATCATGCACCGGTTCTAATAAGACAATATACTAGTGAGTGGCCACTCCATAGCATATGCCTTGATCAAGCTCGATAAAGAATTAGCTTGTAAATACTAGGCTATATTAGCATCATTAGTCTAGATAATAAAATACAGGCACGTGAGATTTAGATTGAAATAGAGTAGAATTAGTTCAAAACTCCTTAAAACTCTAAGTTATATCCTATGTTGGTTTCTATACAGTCGTCCTATAGTCTCTTTTGCCCAAGTCTTTGGTTGACTAGATGGGTAGGTCCTCTAAATTCTAGAACCTAAGTGAACTTGCTAATATAGGTCACAAGGACAAAGGGATTGCTAGGTCATAAGGCATTCTACCCAACTTACAAGAGTTTAACTAGTAGGGTGATGGGACAATGGGACAAGTCTACCTAGTATAGATTACCTTTCTAACCAACATCAAGCACGAAAGAAGGATAAGAATTAACGGTAGAGGGAATCAAGCAAGATGCAAGTCGAGGAGTCAAGCGAGAAGGCAGTCAAGTGTGCGGATGAGATCCTAGACTCTAATCCTATACGCAGGCTTGCTTGGTACGGTAAAGTAACCAAACAATTTATCTTGACCTGTATGGGCTACCACAAAAATATGTAACGCCCCAGTCCCAAAATACGTAGGACTAGGAACGTAGACATGCCAGCTGTATTCATACGAAATACATAGGTCTCGTATGAATACATAAGCTGTAAAATGTAGTAACCCAAGACAAACTAAATGTCATCCACAATGAAAAGAATAATAATATAAATATCAACTCGAATATTTATGATACAATCGTTGGGCGGAGACAAAGTCCACTACCAACTATCACAATGAAAGAAATGTACATGAATCAAAAAATGGAAAGATGAACCAAGCGCAATCGTCTTCGAAAGAATGGAGAAGACCACGGCCTTGGCTAGGATACCTGTAGAAAACATGAACACACACCTGGAGAAAAACCAGGTCCTCAGACGGACGTAGCAAGATATAGGAAGAACAAGCTAATATGAACTGTCATAATAATAAAATATATATAAACTAGACATAAATATGCAAAGGAGATTCTAAACGCCTAATGTGCAATTTAGAGGACAACTTTCATGCGTATGGGTGGAATTTGTGGCTATAAGTACGTAACTGGCATCCAGTGATCCGTATCCGTCCGTAACGTCCAAAACGTCAGAGGGCAACAGCAAAATATTGCCATAGTTCCTTTCGAAAACTATGGATTACCTGTTTGGCTTTCCATACGCACTAGCGACTGTCCTCCCCCAATATTTCCTACACTGTCCAAGTCATGTCCATGGCTCGTCCAGTTTTGTAACTGCTTGAGTCTCTAAAACCTTAATCATAGCAGTTACGAATATCTATCGTCACACGACTTTAGAGATAGCTAGTCAATAAGTCGTGCCCCTAGTAACATGTCTCCAACCGTGTAGTGTGAGTATCACAGTCAAAGGATGATATAAGGATATCCCCCAACAAGAAGGTAGTCCGCTAATACTAAGTCAACATGCATAAAATAAAATAAAATAACGACTAATAAAGTCACTTGCACCCAAGTATGGCTTGGACGCACAGTTTATAACAAATGGAAACTAACAATATGAAAATAACTAATGCAGAAAATAAATAATTTGACAGTAAAATTAGCAAGGTATACTTGCCCGTTGTGATGCCTGGTGAGCTGCCTGGTGCGGTACAATAAAGATGACACAAGATCAACTTTGGTGTTACAACTATGCAAGGGAGCCTCTGATGGTGGCACGAACGGTTCCATTGGGTCCAAAATGGTCAATTTAGTTAGTGTGGACATAAGGTAGTCTAGAATGAGACAGAATAGGAATAATGGGATTAGGTCATGGTCACGTGGATAGTCAAAAGAAATTTGGATAAATGCGTTTTTAGAAAATATTTTATAATACTTAAAATGATTTATAATTTTGAAATTACATTTTATTAATCCAAAAATATTTATAGGTAATTAGTTGAAAACTTCATAAATCTTTTTAGGCTATCAATACTCAAAGTTTGTCAAGATATGTCTTTTATGTAGGAGACTATATTTTAAAATAGGTAGGTAAAAACTAAATAATAATTTATAATATTCTTAAAATAATTTGACAATCTATATAAGGTTAAGCCCCGTACTATATTTTTGTTACAAATATATAAAAATTTCTTAATATTTATTATTTAAAACAATACAAGTAATACTAATGGTATACTACTATAGTAATAAAAATAATATTATTACTAATAAGTATATATATTAATGTAATATACATACAAAGTTTCCAGTAACAAAATCTAACAAATAACAAAACAAAAACAGAATAAAAATAAAATAATAATAATAATATTAATATTAATAATAATAATAATAATAATGAACAGTAATGAAAATAATAATATAACTAATAATAATAATAATAATAATAATAATAATAATAATAATAATAATAATGATGATGAACAGTAATAAAAATAATAATATAACTAATAATGATAATAATAATAATAATAATAATAATAATAATAATATAGAAGTATATCAGTTAACTTCATATAGTAACATAAAACACAAAAAAAAAGCTAAACTCCTCCTGTTCCCGAGAGAACCAAAGCTGCACAATACACACAGAAGGAAAAATGGAGGTCGGGAGAGACAAAAATGAAGGATGGAGAGAGAGAAGCTGAAAAGGAAAGGGGGAAGAGGAGATGCGAACTCCGAGAGGGAGCTCGGCCTCGGCTCCGGCGGAGAAGAGAAAAGGAAAGGCGGAGATAGAGAGCGGGGAAGAAGATGATCTGGAGGAAGAGGGATGGACGCGGTGGCGGAGGAGGGGTTTCCGTTCAGGCGGCGGGCGGCGGTTTGCGGAGGTCGGGCGAAGTGCGGCAGAGCGGCTGGATCAATGGGTTCGAGGGTTGGCTGGAGTCTAGAGCATGAAGAGTCGGTGCCGGCGCGCGGGCAGAGCGGACGTGTGGCTCGCTGGCGCTGGTGGATCATCACGCCTGGGCAGTGCAGATCCACAGGCGACCACCAAGGAAACGGTAGGTAGGGGTCCTCGTATTGGTGAACGTCGGCACAGCAAAAGAGGGTCGTCGCTCTACTCAAACTCGACGGAGGAGGCGTTCTACGGCGTTCGCAGACCGGAGGGCTCTCCGCCGAAGTTGGCACAGAGGAGTGGCTCGGTGGGGGTTTCACGAGAAGGTGGCGGCGACAAAATCGTGGCACCGAGGCGGCCGAGGGATCCAGGTGAGGGCTAGGGTTTATTTGTGTATTTTATTTTGATGGTGGTGGTGGTGGTTACGCCATGGTGGCGGGTTCGGGGTTTGATTGTCTAGGAGGAGATGTTGGCAGTTTTGGTGGTTGTAGGCCGGAGTTGGCCGGAAAGCAGGGGTGTCCGGCGGTGGGGGTGAATTGGGGACTGGACCCATGGTGAGCAGCAGGGAGGTTTTGGTGTTGGCGTTTGGCTGATGGTGGTGGTGAGTCGGAGTTGTGGCAGGGCTGGGACGAGGGACGGGGAATAGAAAGTTGGGTAGATGGTTGTGTCGAGGGTGGTCAGAAGCATCTGTAGGCTAGGACTAGGATTAGGTTTTCGATTGTGTCGGGGCGTGTCCGACACGGAGAGGTTGAAATTGTATATGTAAAAATATGGAATAAGATGGGAAGGGAACACGGACACGGTGCACGGGGTTGAGAATTATCTGTGGAGAATTGGCTTGTGAAAATAAATGGAGGAGCACCTGCCTATTTATAGGATGTGGGAATTCCCATTTGGATAGGAAAATATTTGGAATTATCCTTTGTAAAATAAATAATTAAAATGTCTAAATTATGTATAATATTTGAAAATACCTTTTGTAGTAGCATTAAGATAAAATAATTTTTAAAAATTTAAAATCGTCTACACGAATCAATTTTCATGTACTTTGCATTCAACTAAAATATCTATGTATATAATATATATTTGAAATCGGTATAATTAAATAAAATTGCCACTCGTGTGACGAAAATTTCTTTTCAAACAAAAATAAAATATTTACTATAATAATATTGAAATGAAATATTTTTCTAAAATATAAATAAAGCGTTTTCAAAAATATATATATATATATATATATATATCTCGTACGTATTCGTACTCGACGAAATTTCGCGCGCGACGTTCAAATTCGAAAACAAAAATTCAATACCAAATAAAATTTTAAAATCTTAGTGAAAATTTAGGGGTTTTACATGATGACACAATAGTTCTTGATACACAGCGACGAAACCTGGAAATCGTCGGTCTAAATCCTGGAACTCCTCATTCGTCGGAGTGTACAGTTCGAAGGGCTCGTCTCCCCAGGGGAGCTTGGAGACAGCATACATCTCGTGAAGAGCGAGCCCCAGTTCCCCTACGGGGGTGAAGAAAGTCCTTGTCCGATGATTGTACATCTCCAAAAGGGCCATGAACAATGGCTTATTAACGGGCAACCCGTGGCTGGTACCCCGGATAGCATCATAAAGATTGACTTCTCGCAAAAATTCCTCGTAGTTCTGTAGAATCCACGAGGTCAGGTTAGCCCACGGGGGAATGGGGTGTAACCAACTCGGCAGTACCAATCTGCCAACAGGATAGGACCCTTTGCGAGCAAGCTGGCTCAGGAAGGTGTCAGCCTGAGTGAATGAGAAGTTAGGACCGAGGGTGTTGATGAAGGTACCCGGAACTAACCCCATCATGGATCGACTGGCCGGATCCTTGATCGCGCGCACTAACCCAGTGGTTTTGTTATAATGGATGTTACCAACAAACATCCCCGGTCTGGTTGGAGTGAGGGTGTCTGGCATTTGCCTGTCCAAAACGATCATGTTGAACCACGCAAAAGGAAAATGGCACTTCATAATGGGGATATGAATCGGCATCCCGTCCAGGTCAAAATCCCAACTCTCGGAAACATCCAGCACTCGAGAGTTTTCTATGATCAACGCATCCCCAAAGAGGAAGACGGGTCTCAGATACTTCCCATCGGGCTTCCCGGAACTCACCATGTCACTAAGGAATTAGAAAGATTGGACCCTGATAGCATTTAGTCGCTCCAAAGATTCATTAGCAAGGAGCTGCTCGGACACTTGACGAACTAAGTCATCCCGTCGCACATCCATGGCAAGCTGATTCAAGCCAACTAGAAGTTCCTCCGCAGGATTCACTGGCAGATTCACTGAAGAAAGACAAAAGAAACAAGTCAAAAAGATAGCTAAAATACAAACTACGTGATGCTTATACGGCTTAGCTCAGGATAGCCTCATGCGACTCAGTTTGAAAGAGTTCATACAGGTCAGTTCGAATGAGCTTATGCAGCTCAATTTGAAAGAGCACATGCGGTTTAGTTTGAATAAGCTTATGCGGTTCGGCTCGAAATGAACTTATGCGGCTCAGCACGGATGAGCTTATGCGGTTCGAAAGGAGCATATGCGAATACAGTCCGATTCGAATATGCTTATATGGTTTGGCTCGAAATAGGCTTATGCGGTCCAGTGCGGATGAGCTTATGCGGTCCAGTTCAAATGATCTTATACGGTTCAGTTCGAAATAAGCTTATGCGGCTCAGTTTGAAAGAGCTTATGCGGTCCAAGTCCAGATGAGCTTATGCGGCCCTGATGATGAAGTAGTTATGCAACAACTTTCATGCGGCTCAGGCCTGGGTTATATCCCATGCGGTCCGAACATGAGTCGGACACACAGCATACTTGGGAATATAGGCTCGCGCATAAGATATGCGGCGTAGCCATGGCAGTTCATATTAATGGTCCTACCAGCAATAGGCGGGTGAACGTCGGGGTGAAAAACAGGCACGCCAGCCGTCGGAGGAGCCGCCACGTTCGCCGTCGCAGTCGATGAAGACGCGGCCTTCTTGCCCTTCGCCGCCGCAGAAGATGACGCGGCCTTCTTGCCCGTAGCAGCAGCAGTCTTCTTGGGAGCCATTGCCGATCGCTGATAGGAGAAGACGAAGAGGAAGTCGGCAACAAGGAGTTCGAGCAAAAGAGAGAAGGTAAAGAAACCCTCAAAGAATAAAATTACTCCTATTTATAGGCGAAGAAGGCTCAAAAAATCAAACAAACGCCTCGATCCACGTGCCGCCTAAAAGAATAAAGAAAAAAACCACTTCGGTCAAAACAAAACTGACCCTTGGGATCCTCCCCAAAGAGGCGGCGAATCAAGGGCATTTAATGCTGAAGATTTGCACACGTGGCTAGGACACGTGGCAAAAAGTCTATGCGGCCTAACAGCTCATGCGGCTGGATAAATTCATACGGCTGAATCATCTATGCGTTCAACAAAGGCCATGCTTCTTATTCAAAGTATTTCAATTTTGCAAATTGAAAACTTTGAAGGGGGTCTTGTAGAAGCATGGAAAATATCAGAATGATGATCTATGCGGCTCAGAACAGGAGAACCCCATGC
Source organism: Iris pallida (assembly GCA_029216955.1). Lineage (NCBI taxonomy): Eukaryota > Viridiplantae > Streptophyta > Magnoliopsida > Asparagales > Iridaceae > Iris > Iris pallida. The sequence continues at coordinate 7,446,797 of JANAVB010040018.1, read as the reverse complement.
GGCTCATACAGGAGCAGTCCCATGCAGTTCAGAGAGACTCTTAGTCTCATGCAGCTCGGGACAGGAGAGTCCATGCGGCTTACATAGGGACAGTCCTATGCGGTTCAAAGAGTCCCCCAGCCGCATGCGGTTCAGAAGTAAATGCGGCTCACATTCGACCAACAGAGATATACGGCTCGATCAACGCCACGTGTCCTCATGGGACCCCTTCACACAGTTGGCCATCGAACAATGGCCCTATTTAATGCTCTGCCATGATTTGATAGCTGACGGCTCTGACATAAATCGTCATAATGGCCATATCATAATGACAGACTCTTTGGGAACAGGAGAAAATCTCCGACACGATCCGAGATTGCCACGTGGTTACTCCTATACGGCTCACTTGAAGAACAACTTCATGCGGCTGGCAAGAATCGTCTTCCTGCGGCTCACCAAGAAGCCATCCCATACGGCTCGCAAGTATTATACCTATGCGGCTCACCGAGAAACTATCCCATGCGGCTCGCAAGTACCATACCTATGCGGCTCACTTAGACGCTGTCTCATGCGGTTTATGGATATCATACGGTTCTGATAGGGTCCACCATTAAGACACGTGGCAGAGATTCAATGGTCCCCCGACTTGACAGCTGGTAGCAAGGATGATTATGAGATGCAAATCAATCAGAGATTTACCAGATCCCAATGACCATATTTAACATTATCCTCATAATTAATGAGATCAGGTCATATCATTCATGATCAAGCCAATGGGACACGTGGTGAGAGATCCAAGCTTGACACAACCAATCATGAAGATTTAAAAGCAATCAGCATTAATCATTCGCAGGATTCAGTGTTATCCCCATTTATGGCCCAGATCCTTCACGATTAAAACTAATGGTCCAGATTGATTAAGCATCAGGCTGCCGCCACTTTGAGAATGAGTAATTGTAACACCCAGTTTTCTAGATGAGGATAATTTTGAAATTTTATAATTATAATTATTATTTAATGATATTTATTTCATATTATGATTTTTAGTAATTTTTAAATTATTTTAAACTATTTAAATTCATGACTTGTGATTTTGACGTTTTGCTAGTAAAACCCTAGAGACTGTTTGACCTAGAGCCTAACCATGTGATTATGATATTTTAATGTCATTTTTGGCCTAAGGATATTTTTGCATTTGACCTCTTTGAATTATTTTGATATCATTTTATTATTTATGATATTGTTTTGGGGTTATTTGAGTCGGGTTCGAATTTCAACTCAATCCGACTTGAAACGGGGACCCGGGGGTAGTTTATCCCTAGTGGAACCCACACACTAGTTAGGCATGGCCCACATGATATTAAATTTAGTCCACATGATAGAAATATTTTAGTTAGATGTTAGACTAATTATTATGGATAAGGTTAGTGTGATTAGAGACTTTAGAATGACTAATTTAGTCCCAACCAATTAGCCCTTTCCTAATACTCATAAAATAGGTTAGTGGGGGCATTTTGGACCTTACCATAATAGGATAAATAGCCCCTTATGGCCAGCCACTTTGGGAGAGGATAAGCTCAAGTTCATTTCATTATTCTCATCCACACTCTCTCTCTTGTTCTTCTCCAAATTCCTAGAGAGCAATCCCTAGAAATTTCTCCACCAAATCCTTCCATTTCACCACCAAATCTTCTTCTTTCCTTCTCCGTTCTAGCTAAGGAGGAAGCTACCCAAGTTTGGAAGGATTCGGAGCTCGTTCGTGTCCTTTTGGAATCTCTACGTGTCGGTGTCGCTCCGAAAAGATTTTTCTTCGATTCGATCTACCGGGAGGTATAAATCCCTTCTTCTTTTCATTTTCTCATGCATATAGGTCTATTTTGAACCCATAGGAACGACCCCCATGGTTGTATCTCCATTTGTGTCCATTTCGTGTCCATTTGGAGGTCATAGGAGTGTCCTTTGTGTTGTGGTTGTGTCCATGTGGGAAAATCCCAAATTTGGACACACTGTGTTGTTGTTATGTATGAATGAATTATTACATGTTTAATCTCATATTTTTGAATTGGAGATGCGTTCTATAGTGTCTCATATATATATATTAGTGTAGAGAGTGAGTTCTTGATATATTATGTTATATACTTGTGTTCTTTTGTCTCAAACTACCTAAATCCGTCATGATTTTTATCCACGTTTTTAATTTCAGCCCTAACTTAGAAATGTCATAACTTCTAGCTCAAAGTTCGGTTTAATCTCTCATTTTTTTTAAAAGAAGCATATTGAAGTTAGCTTTCCAAAAACATGTATTAATAGCCTAGTTCTTTCTGTAACTTTCTAGAGAATTATTTGAGTGTCAGCTGTACGAAAGATAAATGAGTTCTCGGTGTTTTTGCGATTCCGGGAGTTTTCGAAAACAAAAACGCGATCCGTTTGAAGTTTCGAAAAGCTAACACATAGATCTACAACATACTTTAATCCTAAATTTTAATTCATGCTGAGATGGTACAGTATTGATTATTAGTAGGAGTTACTATTCGGCATATGCATCTTGTGCACCCTTGTGTGTAATATAATGTTCTATTTAATTTTAATCCATGTTAATATATATACATTATGTAATTAAATAGAGAATACAAGCATGATTAAATGGTTAAATAAATAATGTATGAGGTATAAGTATCCTATCTAATGTAAGCATGTATAAGTATGGCTTGTGATGAATATGTAGGTTTCATAGTATGTAATGTATGGTGCATATAATGGTGCAAGAGAATAAATGAATGATGAATGAATGCAAGCATGAATGTAATGTAATAATAGATGTAATATATGTAGCCTTGTTAGGAATAAAATTGGAATTTAGTTTTGTTTCACTAAATAAGAGATACATGAGAACTCATATATGTGAATGTTAACTTCCTATTGACACTTTGCTACACAACTGTCATGCCTCACTATCACTCCACACACAATGCACACTACACTATATAACCCTCACACCCTCACTCATTGACACTCTCACTCATACATTGCCTAACACTCATTCCATGATAACACACACATGTTCTTGTGCACTTTCATGACACACACACCCATGAACACATACACATGCTCTTCTCTCTCTCTCTCTCTCTCTCTCTATATATATATATATATATATATATATATATATATATATATATATATATATATATATACTATACATGGCTAAATGTGTTAATGTGGTAAATAGAGTTTTCCTATAGTTATATATACATATATGTGATATAGGGCCTAGTGTTGAATTCTCTTTTCATGTACACCTCCATGTTCACACACACACATAGCTTTACATGTTAGCTTCCTTTCTCTTATGTATAATATTGAATGTGATGGCTTGTGTTTGCCTTGTATAGCCTTGTGGTTGGTGTGTGATTGCTAGACTAGGCTTGGTTAGGCCAAGTGAGACTTATTAGACTTGTTGGGCTAGGATTTGACCTATTTGACCTAGTTTGACTAGTCTAGTTGACTGGAGTTGACCAAGTGTTGACTTTAGTCTAGTTTGATCTAGACAGCATGCAGATGTATTATAGATTATATTTATCATTCCCTGTGTACATCTTGACTTGTGTTGCTCTAACTAGGAGTCAGGTACCTCATCTCGGACCGTACATTTACTTCAGACATTCAGATACTAGGCGAGTACATTCTCTGACCGTTTCATACTTGTCTGGATTTATATTCTTGCTCTAGATTACTGTACTTGATGCTGACACAATTGTTATCACGGATTGGTACTATATGGATCTCCTTTTGGGATGTTATCCCCTTGTATTCACTAGATACATATTGTGATGTGCGTTTCACTTCTATATTGAATTTATTGAATACCTATATCCTTGTATACTCCTTGTGCATATTGTACTCTCAGTATCACATGAGTCCCAGGGATATACCATTGTACACTATTGTATAACATTGTACAACTATTGTATAATATTGTACATCTATTGTATAATATTGTACATCCCTTGTATAACATTGTACACTATTGTGCAAGATAACGTAACTGGAGTGGATCCTTGTGTATTGATTGGGGAGGGGGAGTAGAATTGGTTATGTACTCAAATCCTATTGTACAAGATTGTATAACTATTGTATATGTCTATTGTATACCCACGTACAATGGAGTTACCATAGCATTTTCTTAGACCGTTTACATAACCATATTGTACTCTAAATCACATTAGGCTTACAGTTCTTACTTATCATATTTAGATATTTCCTGTTATCAAATCTCTACTATTTTTTTATATACTTCTTTCTTTCAGCGTTTCATGTACCTTACTCTATTGCATGCTTTATATTTCCTAACGTGATATGAACTGCGTGAGATGTTTTGTGCTCGCTCCCGTCCTGACTGGACCTGTTGAAAATTTTACAAAGGATGATGAGGAACCCTGCACCCTTACTTGGAGTTTGTCTAGTTGACACTCGCGACCTAGACCCCTGGGTAGGTTCAGGCAGCTGCTCAGGATGATACCTTGTATAGTGTAGATAGCTTAGACTGTCCTTTCTTTTCATGTTTAGCTGTTGTCTTATTTTCAGAGTTGTATATTTTAGAGATGTTGAGACTTTGTTATTTCTTTCTGCTGTACCTCAGTTGAGGATTTCTTATCTATTTTCCATCATGCTACATTCTACTTTAGATTGTGATTGAGTTGTACCTCTGTGTTGGCCTCCTTATGGAGAGTATTCATATTATGTTAGTTATAGTTCATGACCTAGAACAGCGTTCTACTGTCGACACTGTGGCGTAGGCTGGGCGTTGTTACGCTCTCGTACCCTCACAGTTGGTGCGGGTCGTGACACATTTTTAGTGGTGGCCCATGCAGGTCGAGTTTATGTAGTGGTATTCGAACTAGAGTATCACTACAGCCTGCAGCCGGATTAGGATTATTTTTAGAGGTACTCACATTAGGAAAAAAACTCTTAATCAGATTCCTTTGTCTAAAATTGTTGCTTATTGACTTCCCTTGAATATAAACTGTCCTCCTTTGAATTTTTGCTTCATTCTCAGAAATTGCTCCTTGTTTTGATCTGTTTTCATGATGGTTATAAAGACAGGATCTTATCACTTCAGTTCGGAGGATACTATCGAGAGGCTGGCCACCTCTCGTCCTGTTCATCAGGGCCTCGAGATCGCAGCTCCTGTTGTGCCGACTCAGGTTGGCGTATCTGCTATATTGGAGGTGCACCTCTATCTGTACAGAGATTTTCTTCCGTCATTTCTGATTTCTCTCAGCAGCGGTGACTCGTGCAGCATCAGCAGCAGACCAGGGGAAACCAGCAGGGCGAGCTATCGTCAGGACAGTCAAGGATGCACAAACCATTGGAGATCTTGCTGCAAGTTCCGTTCTTCTCAATTCCATTCCCGGAATTGTCTTTTATAACTACCTTGAAATCTGATTCTATCTGTTCCTTGCTGATTTATTAAGTTTGTCATGTTGTTCGTTTGTTATGATGTTTTTCTTCAGAATCGTATGGGCTAGGTCACCTAAATCATGGGATCTAGGATCTTCGATAGTTGTGTTAGTTGGCATAGTGAGGACATGTAGTCAGATTTCATATGTATTTCTTGGGTATGGGAATTTAAGGTTTTTGCCGTCGCATGCGACTATACAAAAATTTTAAATACCATGAACCTAGAAGTACGTACCTTAGTCAAGGACTCTGTGATTATCGTAGCCTTGCTCACTAGCATGATGAAGACTCTGGACAACATGATTTTGGACAGACGCATATGATTAGCAGATTGTATCTTGAGAAGGTTTAAAACATCATACCCTTTTTGTTGTTATAAATGACTTAGGAGTAGGGATATTTAGATTGTAGAGCTTGTTCATAGGTAGTTCCTTCATAGTATATAGATATGGTGACTTGTAGAGTGTCTGTACCCTAGAGGTGATAGTTAGCATTGGTGCTAGAATAGTAACCCATTGCAGATAATTCCCTGTTATTATGATACCAACCAGTTACATATAGGATGTTAGTATGCCATACAACCTTGATGATTATTTATTGTTTTTCTTTACCCTTCCAGTAAGGCACCCAGAAACCAGAGCCTGCCCTTGAGCATAGTTGTAGTTTCACCTAGGACTAAGAGGTCTATATATATAGATGATATAATTAGGATATATGTAATGGGTTGTTGTTTTTGAGCATATATATATATATGGTATTTGGTATTCATGTGCTTAGCTTGTAGGTATTTAATTATAGGTGAATTGATAGGATTGGGAAGTTAAGAGCTAGTCTATTATAGAGTTTCTCTTTTGCTAAATTCTAGTTGCCAACACTAGGTAGCTAGCATAGGTAAAAGTCCTAAGAAGTTGACCAGCTGATGACCAAGTACTAGGATATTGAGAAAATTGACTAGTGATTGACCCTTGTCTATGTTCGGCCTAGAAAAGGGTGCGATCATCTTAATTTCGAGGACAAAATTTTTATAAGGTAGGTAGGATTGTAACACCCAGTTTTCTAGATGAGGGTAATTTTGAAATTTTATAATTATAATTATTATTTAATGATATTTATTTCATATTATGATTTTTAGTGATTTTTAAATTATTTTAAACTATTTAAATTCATGACTTGTGGTTTTGATGTTTTGCTAGTGAAACCCTAGAGACTGTTTGACCTAGAGCCTAACCATGTGATTATGATATTTTAATATCATTTTTAGCCTAAGGATATTTTTGCATTTGACCTCTTTGAATTATTTTGATATCATTTTATTATTTATGATATTGTTTTGGGGTTATTTGAGTCGGGTTCGAATTTCAACTCAATCCGACTTGAAACGGGGACCCGGGGGTAGTTTGACTCTAGTGGAACCCACACACTAGTTAGGCATGGCCCACATAATATTAAATTTAGTCCACATGATAGAAATATTTTAGTTAGATGTTAGACTAATTATTATGGATAAGGTTAGTGTGATTAGAGACTTTAGAATGACTAATTTAGTCCCAACCAATTAGCCCTTTCCTAAAACTCATAGAATAGGTTAGTGGAGGCTTTTTGGACCTTACCATAATAGGAAAAATAGCCCCATATGGCCAGCCACTTTGGGAGAGGATAAGCTCAAGTTTATTTCATTATTCTCATGCACACTCTCTCTCTTGTTCTTCCCTAAATTCCTAGAGAGCAATCCCTAAAAATTTCTCCACCAAATCCTTCCATTTTACCACCAAATCTTCTTCTTTCCTTCTCCGTTCTAGCCAAGGAGGAAGCTACCCAAGTTTGGGAGGATTCGGAGCTCGTTCGTGTCCTTTTGGAATCTCTACGTGTCGGTGTCGCTCCGGGAAGGTTTTTCTTCGATTCGATCTACCGGGAGGTATAAATCCCTTCTCCTTTTCATTTCCTCATGCATATAGGTCTATTTTGAATCCATAGGAATGACCCCCATGGTTGTATCTCCATTTGTGTCCATTTCGTGTCCATTTGGAGGTCATAGGAGTGTCCTTTGTGTTGTGGTTGTGTCCATGTGGGAAAATCCCAAATTTTGACACACTATGTGTTGTTGTTATGTATGAATGAATTATTACATATTTAATCTCATATTTTTGTACTGGAGATGTGTTCTATAGTGTCTCATATATATATATATATATATTAGTGTAGAGTGAGTTCTTGATATATTATGTTATATACTTGTGTTCTTTTGTCTCAAACTACCTAAATCCGTCATGATTTTTATCCACGTTTTTAATTTCAGCCCTAACTTAGAAATATCATAACTTCTAGCTCAAAGTTCGGTTTAATCTCCCATTTTTTTAAAAGAAGCGTATTGAAGTTAGCTTCCCAAAAACATATATTAATTGGCCTAATTCTTTCTGTAACTTTCTGGAGAATTATTTGAGTGTCAGCTGTACGAAAGACAAATGCGTTCTCGGTATTTTTGCGATTACGGGAGTTTCCGGAAACGAAAATGCGATCCGTTTGAAGTTTTGGAAAGCTAACATATAGATCTATAACATACTTTAGTCCTAAATTTTAATTCATGGTGAGATGGTACAGTATTGATTATTAGTAGGAGTTACTATTCGGCATATGCATCTTGTGTACCCTTGTGGGTAATATAATGTTCTATTTGATTTTAACCCATGTTAATGTATATACATTATGTAATTAAATAGAGAATGCAAGCATGAGTAAATGGTTAAATAAATGATGTATGAGGTGTAAGTATCCTATCTAATGTAAGCATGTATAAGTATGGCTTGTGATGAATATGTAGGTTCCATAGTATGTAATGTATGGTACATATAGTGATGCAAGAGAAATAAATGAATGATGAATGAATGCAAGCATAAATGTAATGTAATAATAGATGTAATATATGTATCCTTGTTAGGAATAAAATTGGAATTTAGTTTTGTTTCACTAAATAAGAGATACATGAGAACTCATATATGTGAATGTTAACTTCCTATTGACACTTTGCTACACAACTGTCATGCCTCACTATCACTCCACACACAATGCACACTACACTATATAACCCTCACGCCCTCACTCATTGACACTCTCACTCACACATTGCCTAACACTCATTCTATGATAACACACACATATTCTTGTACACTTTCATGACATACACACACCCATGAACACATACACATGCTCTTCTCTCTCTCTCTCTCTCTCTCTCTCTCTCTATATATATATATATATATATATATATATATATATATATATATATATATATATATACTATACATGGCTAAATGTGTTAATGTGGTAAATAGAGTTTTCCTATAGTTATATATATATATATATATATATATATATATATATATATATATATATATATATATATATATATATATATGTGATATAGGGCCTAGTGTTGAATTCTCTTTTCATGTACACCTCTATGTTCACACACACACACATAGCTTTACATGTTAGCTTCCTTTCTCTTATGTATAATATTGAATGTGATGGCTTATGTTTGGCTTGTATAGCCTTGTGGTTGGTGTGTGATTGCTAGACTAGGCTTGGTTAGGCCAAGTGAGACTTATTAGACTTGTTGGGCTAGGATTTGACCTATTTGACCTAGTTTGACTAGTCTAGTTGACTGGAGTTGACCAAGTGTTGACTTTAGTCTAGTTTGACCTAGACAGCATGCAGATGCATTATAGATTATATTTATCATTCCCTGTGTACATCTTGACTTGTGTTGCTCTAACTAGGAGTCAGGTACCTCATCTCGGACAGTACATTTACTTCAGACATTCAGATATCAGGCGAGTACATTCTCTGACCGTTTCATACTTGTCTGGATTTACATTCTTGCTCTAGATTACTATACTTGATGCTGACACGATTGTTATCACGGATTGGTACTGTATGGATCTCCTTTTGGGATGTTATCCCCTTGTATTTACTAGATACATATTGTGATGTGCGTTTCACTTCCATATTGTATTTATTGAATACCTATATCCTTGTATACTCCTTGTGCATATTGTACTCTCAGTATTACATGAGTCCCATGGATATACCATTGTACACTATTATATAACATTGTACAACTATTGTATAACATTGTACATCTATTGTATAATATTGTACATCCATTGTATAACATTGTATACTATTGTGCAAGATAACGTAACTGGAGTGGATCCTTGTGTATTGATTGGGGAGGGGGAGTAGAATTGGTTATGTACTCAAATCCTATTGTACAAGATTGTATAACTATTGTATATATCTATTGTACACCCACGTACAATGGAGTTACCATTGCATTTTCCTAGACCGTTTACATAACCATATTGTACTCTAAATCACAGTAGGCTTACAGTTCTTACTTATCATATTTAGATATTTCCTGTTATCAAATCTCTACTGTTTTTTTATATACTTCTTTCTTTTAGTGTTTCATGTACCTTACTCTATTGCATGCTTTATATTTCCTAACGTGATATGAACTGCGTGAGATGTTTTGTGCTCGCTCTCGTCCTGACTGGACCTGTTGAAAATTTTACAGAGGATGATGAGGAACCCTGAACCCTTACTTGGAGTTTGTCTAGTTGACACTCGCGACCTGGACCCCTGGGGAGGTTCAGGCAGCTGCTCAGGATGATACCTTGTATAGTGTTGATAGCTTAGACTGTCCTTTCTTTTTATGTTTAGCTGTTGTCTTATTTTCAGAGTTGTATATTTTAGAGATGTTGAGACTTTGTTATTTCTTTCTGTTGTACCTCAGTTGAGGATTTCTTATCTATTTTCTATCATGCTACATTCTACCTTAGATTGTGATTGAGTTGTACCTCTGTGTTGGCCTCCTTATGGAGAGTATTCATATTATGTTAGTTATAGTTCATGACCTAGAACAGCGTTCTACCGCCGACACTGCGGCGTAGGCTGGGCGTTGTTACGCTCTCGTACCCTCACAGTGGGTGCGGGTCCTGACAGTAATCATTCAAACCCTAATGATGCCCCCACTATTATAAATAGCAAGGTGCCATTCCCTTGTGAAAAAAAAGATATACGCTATCAGAGAAAAAAATACACAGAAAGAGAGAGAAGCCAGAAGAGCAATAGAGGGATAGCAAGAAGAGCATTTCTTCAGCAACGCCAATCATCTCTTCACAGGAGCCAAGGCTGCATACCGATCGTCCAAGGAGTAAGGCAGGGCTGCCGTCGCCTTTTCGAGCCTCTATCGTCACCCCCCAGAATCTAAAATAAACAATTGTACTTAGACTGCTGTACCTAGGTTTTCGTCCCTAGGCTTTCTTTGTACAAGCGAGTTTATAGCGTGAACTAAAAGTTCGGTCCTCCGATAATTGTTCTGTTCTTTTATATTTCATGGCAAACATCTTTGCCTAGGGAGGACAAAGGATTTACAATATCCAAGAATCTTTCGAACATCTGAGTAACTGTTTCGTTGGGCTTCATCTTGAACACCTCATACTCTTGAGTAAGTCTGCTGACCTTTGATTCTTTGACTTGAGTCGTGCATTCATGTGTGACTTTAAGAAGCTTCCACACTTCATTAGCAGTTGTACAGATAGACACCCTGTTAAATTTAGTTCTGTCTAAAGCACAAAATAAAGCGTTAGTAGCACGTGCGTCAAGACTGGCCTTTTTCTTTTTTTTCCTCTGTATATCTGTTATGGGGTTTTTCAATTAAAACTCCATCAACATTTATACGAGGTAGCTTTTGAAAGCCATCAATAACAATAGACCATAAATCAAAGTCAAGTGATTTCAAGAAGAAACTCATCCGTGTTTTCCAATAGGTATAATTCGTACCATCAAACAATGGAGGTCTGTTTGTGGCCTGGCCTTCACTTGCGAATTTCACAGTTGCCATGTGTTGTGCTGTGATATATATAACAATTAGTTAAATTAATAAATAATTGCAATATTACCTTGCTTTACCTGTAACACCCGCTCTGATACCAATTGTAGGAACGAAATCGTAAAGCAGAATACTCTAGAGGGGGGTGAATAGAGTTGGCAGCAAAATAATGCTAATTAAAAAATGTTAGCAGCAAGATCACAGAATAATAATCACAACTAAATAATGTAAAGGCAGAGATAAGAAAGCAAACACAAAGACAGCGATGTATATTGGTTTCCCTCTGTTGAGGACTAGTCCCGTCGGTAGAACTCTTGCTACCAGTTGAATCCACTATTGGCAAAATCATAAATTTTCTTACGAAGTCCTTGCAACTTCTACAACGCGAACTTTGATACGAAGAGCTCGTCCAACTTCAATTGTGAAGAGATATTCTTCTATCAAGCATTCTGATTACAATCAGTCAGAAACTTCTAGACCGCATCGCACTGGCAAATCGATTAGAGGATTGTAACTGGCTTGGGATCTGAAAATTAAAGCTCTAGAAAAACTCTTTGGAAGACAGTAGGCTTTGAATAGAGAGAAGATTGAAAGTGAATGAGTGAGTTAAAATGATCGAAATCCTTCTCTATTTATAGGAGTTCCAAAGACAGAATTCTGGCAGAATTCGGACAGAATTCGGGCAGAACTCTATGAGAAAATCTCGGTCAAATCCGCAACTGCAGGAGGACCAAGTTCCAATGAATTCAAAAACAAAACGGCCACTAACCGAACTCTGGCCGAACTCTAGCCGAGTTCTGTCAGGGTTAGGTTAGGGTTTTTAAAATTAGTTTTAGGGGTATTTTGAAAACTTTTTGGAGCTTTTGTAAATACGAATGTTTTTCAAAACTAAGGACATTTTAAAAACATTTTGAAATTATTTTGGAATAGCCTATTTGCCAGTACGACTCGGTGTACAAAGTATTCCTAGACTCAAATAAAATAAAAAATATATTGCTCAAAGAAATACAAACTCGAACAGGCAAACAACGCTTCGGTCTTGAACTGAATAGATAGTTGTTCTTGATCATGTCCAAGAGTCCGTGATATCCTGACTAGCTCCATTTATCAAGACAGAGTTTGATCAATTATTAAAATCAGTTTGACCATATGACCAATGGGCCAATAGCTAGAACATCTGCGAAAGCCAATAGCACACACCTAGCGAGATAACCAAGTCCTCAGAGTGACGTAACAAGACACATAATATCATGCCATATAAATTGAATAAATATTGCTCAAATAAATAAGTCAATTAAATTATAACATGGTCCAATACACACCTATTGAACTAGCTTACCATCCCCCTAACCAAACAAGGACAGGAGATGGTAAACTAATTCACGATGACGTATCTTTCCATGCTATGAATGCAATATGGTATCCGGACCCCAAAAAGGTTCAATACCTTCTTATCGAAGTAGTATGTCACACCTACAACCAAACAAGGATAAGATGTGACGAACTAATCCACGACAAGTTATTGTTCCAAGCCACGGTCAGATACAAGTACTCAAACCAAAAGTACTCATACCTAACGGATAAGGTAGCCTAACTGTTCTAAGTGAAATGTAGTTAAGAACAATCTTTCCTATGCATGGGCCCTGGCTAAATAGGATCGGCATAGTCCCCCCTTGGGGCACCAGAGGCCCAATCAATAAAAGCATAACGTTCCACAGAACGTCAGTGGCCATCAGTAATCATGGGTAATCTGACCCGCGTCTCCGACGAAGCTCACGGGTTACAAAAGGTAAAGTGCATCGAAGCCCATACGCTAAGGAATTGTCCTCCCCGTCCAATGCCTACTGTGTTGTATCCACAACACAAAACAACTATTAACCGCTAAGTCAAACTAAGCATGCAATCTCTATTAGCGGTTATTCCTATCGCACGGCTTATACGCACCGGTGGCCAGCCAGTCACACATGTCCGTGATCTACATGCGACACACAACTTCGTGTTACAACGTGCTAAGGCCAATGAATGCAACACACAAGGAGGTCCCTTAAATCTAGGTTTAATATGTAAGAAAAATAATACATAGCAGAAAATATAAATGAACAATAAGTTCTAACAGGTTATGCCATGTATCACAGTTTAATTTGCATAAAGAAAATAATGAACAATGCATGAAATATGAGCTAAATAAATAAACAGCAAATGGCAAGGTGTCTTGCCTGGAAGGACACCTGGTGTACTGCAATGCTCAATGTGGCACGAACTACGACTTCTATGCAACAATTATGCAAGGTGACCTCAGATATTGGCACGGACGGTTCCATCGGGTCCAGAAGTGTCAAATTAGTTAGGGTGGACATAAGGTAGTCTTGAATTGGCGAGGGAACAGAAATAAAGATATTGGTCACGGACAGAATGATAATCGAAGGTATTTTGGTAGTTAACTAAATATATATACTACTTTATAAAAATATTTATAATACCTAAAAATATATATATTTTATTGCCAAAATATTTATATAAATACAAACTTAAAATCAAAATAGTTTTTAGACTAAAATCCTAAATTTCTCAAAAATAAAGTTTTAGTAGGAAACTATATATTTTATTTGCCAAAATGATATACTGGAATTTCATAACATAATTTGGTGACTACCTTTTTATTGATCAAAATAGTTGTTCCCTTTTAGTCAAAAAATAATATTTTTCTAAAATTTTATAAATAATAATATTTAGCAAATAGATATTTTTGCAAGTAACAACAACAATAATCATAATAAAAATAATGAGAAGAAATATAATAATAACTATCTTTAACAATTAATAATAATGATGACAAATAATAATAATAATAATAATAATAATAATAATAATAATAACAATAATAATAATAATAATAATAAATATAATAATAATAATAATAATAATAACAATAATAATAATGATTAACAAAAACAAAAACAAAAAATTAATAAAAAATAAATGAAAATAAAAAGAAACAAAGCCGGTTCTCCTCTTTTGAGGAGAACTTCTCAGAAAAAAAACAAATAGAGAGATAGAAAGAGAGTAGAGAGAGGGTGATGCGGGCGGAAGGAGAAGAGGGGAGCGGAGCTATGGGACGCGGTCTTGGTCGACGGATAATGGAGGGGCGAAGGCTGGCGCTGGACGCGGCGGCTAGGGCACCGACGGCGGAGCTCGGGGAACTCATCGGGCGCACGCGGTGGCCGGAGCGGAGGAACGGGCTTGCGGCGGTCGCGGGGTCTGGACACGACGGAAGGGGAAGGCTGCGGGAGGCTGTACGGCTCATCGGCAGCGAGGCTACGGGCGGACGACAGGTAAAGCGGTTGTGTTGGTGTTTAAATTTTGGGGGGGATTTTGGGTTTTAGTAATGACGACGGTGGTGGTTGCCACGGGTGGAGGCGGTCGGTGGTGGCCGGGCGTGGGTGGTCGCATGGGGGTGTTGGTGGTAACCGAAGTGATGGTAACAACGGTGATGGTGATCATGTGGTGGTGGTAGCCCTAGCGGTGGTCGGGGTTAGTTTGATCCGGTGGTAGATGGTTGTGGTGGTGAGGATGATGATTATAGTTGTGGTCAGGCTGGGCGGGGTGATGGCGATGATGGTCAGGGGAAAGGGGAGCACTTGAGTTGCAGTCGGGTGTGCAGTGGCTGAAGTAGTGTCATGGGGGATGATGTTGGCTAGTGGTGTGGATGACGGTCGGGAGGAGGAACGGGTGGTCGGACGATCGGCTTGGGGCTTGCCATGACAGTGACGGGGTTTGGTCGTTGATTGCGGTGTCAGTAGCATGGCCAGGAAGATGGAGGCTGGAGGTCGATGTGAAGGCCGGGGTTGGTCCGTGGTGGGTGAGGTGATTGCTGGGTTTTGATGTCGTCTGACTAGAGAGGAGGCGCGGCCGAGTCGGGGACTGAGATGGTGGTTAGGGTTAGGGTTAGAAAATTTTATTGTGTCGGGAAAGTGTCCGACACGAAAAAATTATACATATACAAATGGAATAAGAGTTTGGATGTGAGAACATGGACACGATGCACGATTTGGGTTGTAGAAATTTGTGGAAGATGAATTGTGGAGAAAATAATATGGAGGAGTACCTGCCTATTTATAGGATGTGGGAATTCCCAGTTGGATATGGATTAGAATTAATCTAAAACCCAATAGATAATTCAATTATTAAATTTAAATCAATAAAATTAAATATAAATTCAAATTAAATTCCAATTTAAATATAGATAATCTAATCTCCATATAAATTCTATCTTTAGATTTGCACTATTTAAATCAAATCCATAAAATATAATCAAAGATTTAAATTGCCATAAAAATTAAAAATATATTTTCTAAAAATACATATAATAGTAATTTCAAAATTTTACATTATTTATTTATAAATAACTATTAAATAATTACGAAATATGCACAAATATTTTTTACATAATTATGCCTTCCTAGTATACAAAAATATTATTTATTATCAATAACTTTTTAGAAATGAAGTAAAAATAACAAACTTAGAAATGATAGCAAAATAATTATTATATCTATTATTTTGAAATAGAAGACATTTTTCTAAAAATATGTTCGCTCGCATATATTCGCACTCGTCGAGCAATTACGAAAATAAAATTTTGCGCACGACGGATAATGTAACTATACGACATAAAAATATAAAATAAAATAAAATAAAAATAATCAGTACAAATAAAAAAATATAATAGAAATTTAGGGGTTTTACATCCTACCCAACTTAAAAAAATTTCGTCCTCGAAATTAAGAATTCGTAGGGGTGAGAAGGCACAATGGTAGATAGAAGGGTTACTTAAATAGAAGATAAGGTCACGGCATCATAGAAGGAAACGGTATATAATGAAATAGATGGTTTAGAAAAATCATGATTTCGATATCGTGGAAAATAAAATTACGGTTATAGGTTTGGTATTACATGAGAGTTGCTAATTGGTTAGCGGATTTGGCTCAAGATGAAACACGAAAGAAGCCTAGTGAGGAATGGAGTAGATTAAGATAAAATGATTAGTGACTTTGGAGAGATGGTTTTCTTAAAGAAGTTTATATGGTCGTAGTCTAGGTTGAGGATATGATTAAGAGACGATTGTAATCACTCTTAAATTCAAGTGATTAGAAAGTCAAGATTGTAGATTTAGGGTCGAGGAAAAGGTCGAGTAGTTCAAGACAAATATATAGTTACATTGGGTGGTAATGGTCATGATGATAGGACAGTTAGAGGAAGTTCTCGTATAATGCCTTCGTCCTTCTAAAATAGGTGAAGGCGAAAGTAATAAGGAGTTCAAAAGACGATATTATCGAGTATGAATACGTGGTTCAAGGACGACCGAAAAATTTCAAAAGGAGTTGCCAAGGCAGTCGCGGATGGGACTCAAAAGGACAAGTTTAGCTATGTTCCCATCCACGTAGAACGATAGATAAAAGCGAATCAAAGTGCACTCGGTTGATCAGACCATCATGTACCGGTTCTGAGTAGACAATATGTTAGTGGGTGCGACCCAAATAACATATGTCTTGAACAAGCTCGATAAGGAATAAGCTTGCAAAAACTAGGCTACATTAGCATCATTAGTCAAGATGGTAAAAACATAGGCACGAGAGATTAAGACTGAGAGAAAGCAGAATAATTCTAAGTCATATCCTGTGTTGGCCTCTATATAGTCATCCTATAGTCTTCTTGTCCAAGTTCTTGGTTGACTAGATGGGTTAGGGCCCTCTAAATTCTAGAATCTAAGTAAACTTGTGAATATAGGTCACAAGTACAAAGGCATTGCTAGGTCACAAAGCAATCTACCCAACTTAAAATTTAAACTAATGGTGTTTTGGGACAATGTCTAACTAATAGGGTCACCTGTCTAACCTCTAGCAAAACACGAAGGGAAGATAATAACTATGATGGAAGGAATCAAGCAAGATGCAGTCGATGAGTAGAACTATAGTTTGAATATGGAATCGAGAAAAGAGGTCAAGTATGTGGATTAGATCCTAGACTTCTAATCCTATTCGCAGGCTTGCTTGGTACGGTAAAGTAACCAAACAATTTATCTTGACCTGCATGGGCCACCACAAAAATATGTAACGCCCCAGTCCCAAAATACGTAGGACTAGGAATATAGACATGCCAGTTGTATACATACGAAGTATACTCCAATATAAGAAAACCTCATATGAATACATAAGCTGTAAAATGCAATAGAACCACAACTAATCTTATCTACACAAATAAATAAATAAAAGATATCATATAATGATAATAAATTGTCTTGATACAATATGTTGGGCGGAGACAAATCTACTACCAACAAGTAAAGGAAAAATACATGAGAAAAGAAATGATTTTGGCGAGCGAAGTGAAGACGATCCAAGTACAATCATCCTCGTAGAAATAGCGATGGTCACGGCTAAAGCTAGAACACTTGCGAAAGACAAGAGCACACACCTGGCGAGATAACCATGTCCTCAGAGGGATGTAACAAGACACATAATATCATGCCATATAAATTGAATAAATATTGCTCAAATAAATAAGTCAATTGAATTATAACATGGTCTAATACACACCTATTGAAGTAGCTTACCATCCCCCCAACCAAACAAGGACATGAGATGGTAAACTAATTCACGATGACATATCTTTCCATGCTGTGAATCCAATATGGTATCCGGACCCCAACAAGGTTCAATACCTTCTCATCGAAGTAGTATGTCACACCTACAACCAAACAAGGATAAGATACGACGAACTAATCCGCAACAAGTTATTGTTCTAAGCCACGGTCAGATACAAGTACTCAAACCAAAAGTACCCATACCTAACGGATAAGGTAGCCTAACCGTTCAAAGTGAAATGTAGTTAAGAACAATCCTTTCTACGCATAGGCCCTGGCTAAATAGGATCGGCATAGTCCCCCCTTGGGGCACCAGAGGCCCAGTCAGTAAGAGCATAATGTTCCACAGAACGTCAGTGGCCGTCAGTAATCATGGGTAATCTGATCCGCGTCTCCGACGGAGATCAAGGGTTACAAAAGGGAAAGTGCATCGAAGCCCATACGCTAAGGAATTGTCCTTCCTGCCCAATGCCTACTGTGCTGTATCCGCAACACAAAACAACTATTAGCGGTTAAGTCAAACTAAGCATGCAATCTCTATTAGCGGTTATTTCTATCGCACGACTTATATGCACCGGTGGCCAGTCAGTCACACATGTTCGTGTTCTACATGCGACACACAACTTCGTGTTACAACGTGTCAAGGCCAATGAATGCAACACACAAGGAGGTCCCTTAAATCTAGGTTTAATGTGTAAGAAAAATAATACATAGCAGGAAATATAAATGAACAGTAAGTTCTAACAGGTTATGCCATGTATCACAGTTTATTATGCATAAAAAAATAATGAACAATGCATGAAACATGAGCTAAATAAATTAACAGCAAATGGCAAGGTGTCTTGCCTGGTAGGACGCCTGGTGTGCTGTAATGCCCAATGTGGCACGAACTGCGACTTCTGTGCAACAATTATGCAAGGTGATCTCATATATTGGCACGGACGGTTTTATCGGGTCCAGAAGGGTCAAATTAGTTAGGGTGGACATAAGGTAGTCTTGAATTGGCGAGGGAACAGAAATAAAGATATTGGTCACGGACAGAAGGATAATCGAAGGTATTTTGGTAGTTAACTAAATATATATACTACTTTATAAAAATATTTATAATAACTAAAAATATATATATTTTATTGCCAAAATATTTATATAAATACAAACTTAAAATAAAAATAGTTTTTAGACTAAAACCCTAAATTTGTCAAAAATAAAGTTTTAGTAGGAAACTATATATTTTATTTGCCAAAATGATATACTGTAATTTCATAACATAATTTGGTGACACCTTTTTATTGATCAAAATAGTTGTTCCCTTTTAGTCAGAAAATAATATTTTCCTAAAATTTTATAAATAATAATATTTAGAAAATATATAGTTTTGCAAGTAACAACAACAATAATCATAATGAAAATAATGAGAAGAAATATAATAATAACTATCTTTAACAATTAATAATAATAATGACAAATAATAATAATAATAAGAATAATAAGAATAATAATAATAATAATAATAATAAATATAATAATAACAATAATAATAATAATAATTAACAAAAACAAAAAGAAAAGAAATAAATAAATGAAAATAAAAGAAACAAAGCTGGTTCTCCTCTTTCGAGGAGAACTTCTCAGAAAAAACAAATAGAGAGATAGAAAGAGAGTAGAGAGGGGGAGATGCGGGTGGAAGGAGAAGAGGGGAGCGGAGCTGTGGGACGCGGTCTTGGTCGACGGATGATGGAGGGGTGAAGGCTCGCGCTGGACGCGACGGCTAAGGCGCCGGCGACGAAGCTCGGGGAACTCATCGGGCGCATGCGGTGGCCGGAGCGGAGGAACGGGCTTGCGGCGGTCGCGGGGTCTGGACACGATGGAAGTCGACGAAAGGGGAAGGCTGCGGGAGGCTGTGCGGCTCGTTGGCGGTGAGGCTACGGGCGGACGACGGGTAAGGCGGTGGTGGTGTTGTTTAAATTTTGGGGGGGATTTTGGGTTTTGGTAATGGAGACGGTGGTGGTTGCCACGGGTGGAGGCGGTCGGTGGTGGCCGGGCGTGGGTGGTCGCATGTGGGTGTTGGTGGTATTCGAATTGATGGTAACGAAGGTAATGGTGATCATGTGGTGGTGGTAGCCCAGGCGGTGGTCGGGGTCAGTTGGATCCGGTGGTAGATGGTTGTGGTGGTAAGGATGATGGTGATAGTTGTGGTCAGGCTGGACGGGGTGATGGCGATGATGGTCGGGGGAAAGGGGAGCACTAGAGTTGCAGTCGGGTGTGCAGTGGCTGAAGTGGTGGCATGGGGGATGATGTTGGTTGGTGGTGTGGATGGCGGTCGGGAGGAGGAACGGGTGGCCGGACGATCGGCTTGGGGCTTGCCACTACAGTGACGGGGTTTGGTCGGTGATTGCGGTGTCAGCAGCGTGGCCATGGAGGTGGAGGCTGGAGGTCGATGTGAAGGCCGGGGTTGGTCCGTGGTGGGTGAGGTGATTGCTGGGTTTCGAAGTCGTCTGACCAGAGAGGAGGCACGGCCGAGTCGGGGACTGAGATGGTGGTTAGGTTAAGGGTTAGAAAATTTTATTGTGTTTGGGAAGTGTCTGACACGAAAAAATTGTACATGTACAAATGGAATAAGAGTTTGGATGTGAGAACATGGACACGATGCACAATTTGGGTTGTGAAAATTTGTGGAAGATGAATTGTGGAGAAAATAATATGGAGGAGTACCTGCCTATTTATAGGATGTGGGAATTCTCAGTTGGATATGGATTAGAATTGATTTAAAACCCATTAGATAATTCAATTATTAAATTTAAATCAATAAAATTAAATATAAATTCAAATTAAATTCTAATTTAAATATAGATAATCTAATCTCCATATAAATTATATCTTTAAATTTATACTATTTAAATCAAATCCATAAAATCTAATCAAAGATTTAAATTGCCACAAAAATTAAAATTATATTTTCTAAAAATACATAAAATATATTTTCAAAAATTACATTATTTATTTATAAATAACTATTAAATAATTATGAAATATGTACAAATATTTTTTTACATAATTATGCCTTTCTAGTATACAAAGATATTATTTATTATCAATAACTTTTTAGAAATGAAGTAAAAATAACAAACTTAGAAATGATAGCAAAATAACTATTATATCTATTATTTTGAGATAGAAGATGTTTTTCTGAAAATATGTACGCTCGCACATATTCACACTCATCGAGCAATTATGAAAATAAAATTTTGCGCACGACGTATAATGCAACTATGCGACGTACAAATACAAAAATAAAATAAAAAATAATCAGTACAAATAAAAAAATATAGTAGAAATTTAGGGGTTTTACACTTTTACATGTTTAATATACAGAAATTTTGTATAACTTTTTCCCATGGCAAACAGAGTCAAGCCTTTTTACGAGTGACTAAATCATTCTCATTTAATTTATTTCGGACTACCCAGCGGGGGCCAATGACCGGATGATCAATAGGCTTGGGAACAAGTTCCCAAACTTGATTCCGTTTAAATAGGTTTAGTTCCTCTTGTATAGCGTTTAACCAATAGTTATCACTACATGCTTCTTCAACAGTTTTAGGTTCTAGCTATGAAATAAATCATACACAAGAAGCTGTATATCTGGTAGAGGAATGAATACTTATGCCCTGGGTGATCTCACATATTAATAGGTCAATAGGGTGGTCAACCACAAATTTTATTCATTTTGGCAGACTTTCAAGGTAGCTGGTTCCAGTTTCAGGTTCTGTAGATGCCTTACTTGGTGTACTGAGATCTTTATCATCATTGTCGTTGACCATCTGTTTATTTAATTCATCGATGGTGATGTTCATTAATTCTTCAATGATTATTGACTTCTTATTGAAGACTCGGTACCCTTTGCTTTTGGCCGCATAACCTAAAAAGATACCCTCATCGGCCTTTTCGTCAAATTTACCCAAATTATCTTTAGTGTTAAGAATAAAATATTTACAACCAAACATTTTGAAATAAGAAACTATGGGTGTTCTATCAAACAATAAATCATAGAGAGTCTTCTTTGATTTAGGGCGAATTAGAACCCAATTGAGAACATAACAAGTTGTATTGACAGCTTTTGTCCAAAAATATTTGAGTAAACTAAAATGGTTCAACATTACTCTAGCTATTTCAGATAGAGTTCTATTCTTACGTTTCACAACTCCATTTTGTTGTAGAGTCCTAGGGTAGGAGAACTCATACAAATATCCTTGTGTGTCACAAAATTGCTCAAACTCTGTATTCTCGAATTCACCGCCATGGTCACATCGAATATGAGTAATCATAAATCTTTTCTTATTTTGAACTTCCTTACAAAATGTGTCAAATTCAGATAATGCGTCATTCTTGCATGCGAGAAAATATACCCACATGTATTTAGAGAAATAATATACTATTACAAATGCATATAACTTACCACCTAGGCTAGCAATTCCACTAGGCCCAAATAAATCCATATGTAGTAATTGTAGAGGTCTAGTAGTACTTATTGCATTTTTGATGTTAAATATGGATCGGGTAGCTTCGTTCTTTTCATATTCACTACATACCATATCCTTCTTGAAGATGATGTCCAGTAAGCCTCGCACTGATTTCTTTATGGATAATCTTGAAATTGTGTCCATGTTTGCATGATCGAGTCTTTTGTGTCATAGTTGACTCATATTGTTCTTGGCGAGTAAGCATCTACCTGCCTTGTTAGCATCTTCCAAGAAATAGAAAACATATATGTTGTCTTCCCTAATACCTTCAAAGATAGTACTAGCAGTTGAGCTATCAACTATAGTACATTTGTCTTTGACAAAGTTAGATCATAACCGTGATCAGCTAAATGGCTTATGTGAGTAGATTATGTTTTAACTCAACATAAGCCATTTAGCTATGGCATTTAGCTGAGTAGGTTATGTTTTAACTCTTCAAAGATAGTACATCTGTTTAGTAACCAAGTTAAAATAAAACCTGCTCAACATAAGCCATTTAGCTTACCATGGTTATGGTATTAACTTTGTCAAAGATAAATGTACTATAATTGATAGCTCAACTGGCAATACTATCTTTGAAAGTATTAGGGAAGACAATATATATGTTTTCTATCTATTGGAAGAGGCTAACAAAGCAGGTAGATGCTTAATCGCAAAGAATGATAAGAGTCAACTAAAGCATATGAGACTCGGTCATGCAAATATGGACACAATTTCAAGACTATCAACAAAGAAGTTGGTATGAGGCTTATCAGACATCACCTTCAAGAAGGATATAGTATGTAGTGAATGTAAAAAAGAACAAAGCTACCCGATCCACTTTTAAGTCCAAGAATGTTGTAAGTACCACTATACCTTTACAATTACTGCATATGGATTTATTTGGGACAAATAGAATTGCTAGCCTATGTTGTAAGTTACATGCTTTTGTAATAGTTGATGATTTCTCCAGATACACGTGGCTATATTTTCTTGCATGCAAAAATAATGCATTGTCTGAATTCGTCTCCTTCTGCAAGAAAGTTCAAAATGAGAACGGATTCATGATTACTCGTATTCAAAGTGATCATAGCGATGAATTTGAGAATGCAGAATTTATTTTATGACACACGATTATCTGTATGAGTTCTCATATAATAGGACTCCGCAACAAAATGGAGTTGTGGAACTTAAGAACAAGACTCTATCTAAAAAGGCTAGAGTTATGTCAAAACTATTTTAGTCTACCTAAATACTTTTGGACTGAAGCTATCAACACAACTTGTTATGTTCTCAATAGGGCTCTAATTTAACCTAAATCGAAGAAGACTCCCTATGAGTTATGGTTTGATAGGACACCATCTATTTCTTATTTCAAAATCTTTGGTTGCAAATGCTTTAATACTAAAGATAAATTGGGAAAATTTGACGAAAAGGCTGATGAAGGTATAATCATAGGTTATGCGGCAAAAAACAAAGGGTATCGAGTCTTCAACAAAAGGACTATAATCATCGAAGAGTCAATAAATGTCACCTTTAACGAACTGAATCAACATACAATCGACGATGATGCTGAAGACATCAGTACACCAAGTACAGTACCTGTAAAACCTTCAAACACAGCACTAGCTGATCCTCCAGGTAAAGCACGTACAGAACCAAAAACTGGAACCAGCTATCTTGAGAGTCTTCCAAAAAGAATAAAGTTTTTCGTTAAACATCCCAAGAACTTGGTAATAGGTGAGATTACCAGGGGTGTAAGTTCTCATTCCTCAAGTAGAGATATAGTATCCTGTGTTGCATTTATTTCACAGCTAGAACCCAAAACTATTGAAGAAGCATGTAGCAATAATTTTTGGTTAGATGTTATGCAAGAGGAACTAAACCAATTTGAATAGAATCAAGTTTAGGAACTTGTTCCCAAGCACATTGATCATCCGGTCATTGGCACCCGCTTGGTATTCCAAAATAAACTTAATAAAAATGGTTTAGTTACTTTTAACAAAGCCCGACACGTAGTTCAAGAATACAACCAAGAGGAAGGATCGACTACGATGAGATCTATGCCCCACATGCAAGATTAGAATCCATTCGCATGTTATGTGCATTCGCATATTTTTATAATTTTAAACTTTTTCAAATGGACGTAAAAAGTGCTTTTCTTAATGGTTTTATAAAAGAAGAAGTTTATGTAGCTCAACCTCCAAGTTACTGATTTCAAAAACCCTTATCATGTTTTCAAGTTGAAGAAAGCCTTATACGGTTTAAAATAAGTATCTCATGCATGGTATTATCGTTTAAGCTCTTTTCTACTTAATAACGGTTTTACAAAAGACAAGGTTGACACTACACTATTTATAAAATCCTTTAATAGAAATCTTCTTTAAATTCAGATTTATGTTGACGATATTATCTTTGGATCTACTGATGAATCTCATTGTCAAGAATTTTCAAAGTGTATACAGAATGAGTTTGAGATGAGCATGATGGGAGAACTCAAATTCTTTCTTAGTCTGTTAATCAAACAAACCAATAATGGGACATTCATTAATCAAGCCAAGTACACAAAAGACTTACTAAAGAAGTTCGATCTGGAAACCGTCAAACCTCTTGGCACTCCGATTGCAACTTCAAACAAGCTTGATACTGATGAATAAGGCAAACCGGTCGACATACGTAAGTATCGAGATATGATTGATAGTTTACATTATTTAACTGCTAGTCGCCCTGATATAATATTTAGTATTTGCTTGTGTGCATGTTTCCAAGTTAATCCTAAGGAATCACACTTGTGCGCGGTTAAGCGTATCTTTCGATACCTTAAAGGCACTTCTTCTGTCGGCTTATGGTATCCCAAAACTACGTCCTTGACCTAACCGTTACTCGGATGCTGATTTTGCAGGATACAAAGTAGATAGAAAAAGTACTAGTTGTACATGTCATTTCCTAGGTAAGGCTCTAGTCTCTTGGTTTAACAAGAAGCAAAATTCTGTCGTATTATCAACTACTGAGGCTGAGTATATCGTTGCAGGACGTTGTTGTGCACAAGTTTTATGGATGAAGCAGACCTTAGAAGACTTTGGTTTATAGTATTCACACATACCCATTTTCTGTGACAACACTAGCATTATTAATTTGACTAATAATCCTGTATGTCACTCTCGCACTAAGTATATTGAGATTATGCATCATTTTCTAAGAGATCATCAAACAAATGGAAATATAAACCTTGTATATGCAGACACAGAGAACCAATTAGCTGACATTTTTATAAAAATATTAGCGAAAGATCGTTTCAATTATTTACGTTGAGAGTTAGGAATTTTAGATGTCAATAATATAATTAATTTTGTTTTATTGATTACTTTTTAATATACAAAACTATTTTCGATACATACAAGCCTACAAAGGGTCCTCCTGTCACCGCGGCTATGGCTAAAGCGAAACGGTATTTAAGCGTTCTCCAGAAAACCTTTGTTAGCTAGGACAGTACACCTACAACTAATCTGAGACAATAGATGTGTAACAAAATTTAATTCAAAAAATAATATTATATATTAATTAAAATTTAAAATAACTAAACTTGGAATTAAATAATTGAAAAGGATTGATGAATATAAAGTGGCATTGCATTTAACTTTGCTCAAAAAATACCTCAACAGAACCCCAGGCGAACTCTGACCGAATTCGGCCTGAGTTCGGCTAAAGTTCTATTGGTGTCGGGTGTTTTAAGTCAGAACCTGAAGTGCCCCTTCCTATTCATCTTCTCTATATCCTCAAAACACAGCAGCAGCCCGCCCAAACCCTTCAAACCCTAGTTTTTTTTTCATTCTATTGCTCTCAATTCTTTTGGAGATTTTAATCCAAATTTTGGATTCGTGTGGAGTATCTCGTTCTCTTCCACATACTCAAATCTCAGACGGTATAAACTCCTCATTCTATCATTTTTAATTTCATAAATTTCTATATTTTCATAGAAATAATGCCTAAGAACTTTAACCCCTTCAAGAGAAAGAAAACGGCGGCTAGTGAAGAGGCCTCATCTTCTGATCCAATCCATCAATCAATCTTTTTTCCTGTCCAATCAGACGATGGGGCGTTCAATGGGTTCTTCTTTCAAACCCATGATCAATAAATTTTATGGTATACGGATTTCTCTATTCACAACACATGCCTTGGCGCATCGATAAAATAGACTATCTTTCCGCCCCATCGGACTTACTTCGAAGCATTAGGATTTTATAACCTTGTTACTCATTCATATCCTTTTGCAACTAATGCTATTAATTTATTTTATTGCAATTTCATTCTTAACACTTTCAGTGTTAAAAGTCGTCTTGCCAGAACCGATATTCAATTCAATGATGTCGACTTAGCAAAAATCCTTGATATTCCAAATGACCGTGTCTCGCTAGACGATATCACAAAATTTGAATTTTTCATAGGCACAGCCTTAAACAGCTTCACGAACAAACTTTGTTCTCCTGATCGTGTTCGTTCTGGTAAGTTCAAAGTTGTTAATTTGAACTTATTTTTCTATGAATTACATCGTATCGTCTACTCCACTATCTTTCCCAAATCTACTTTAAAGGACGATGTGACTACCCTTGAAATGTCTGCTATTTACCATATTTATAAAAGGATTCCTTTTTCTGTCCCCAAGACTATCATTCAGATGATGGGTCGTCGTCACGAAAGGAACAGAAACCTTGCTTATGTGATGATTCTCCCAATCATCTTTCAATATTTTGAGATTGATCTATCCACTTGTGCTCGTAACTCTGAGCCCAAGTATCTTCAGCTGTCTTATCGTAGCGTAGTTGTTCCTCCTGCTCCTCCTACTGCTCCACCTCTACTTGCACAGGACTGCCCTATGTCTTATGAGGGTATTCACCAGCATATTTTTGATTTACGAGCGTTTATTACTGACACATCAATGGAACGCGAGTTTCGAGATGCCGTCACTTCTTTGAGCCGGGTAACGCTTATGATTGGTACTGTGATTCTGGTGTTACTCTGCACCCTTCGGGAGATGGCACTTCTGGAGGTGGTCCTTCTGAACATGGTGGCGCTGGTGGCATTGAAGATGATGATTCTGAGAATTTCTGATCTAGATGTTATGTACTTTGTCTAGATGTTATCTAGTTAGACTTTATTTTGTCTATGTATGCTTGGAAATGCTTCGACATTCTAAGATAGTACTTTATCTTTCCTTATTTTCGTACTGAGACTTTTATTATTGAGTTGATGTATTTGGAATATCTAGTTACTATTCTCTTATTAGTATGCATTTTAATGTGTATTGTACTCTCTCTATTATTCTCTGTATGCATTTTCTTATTCTATGCGTAGTATTACCAATCTTAGTTTATGCTTCTTACATAGAACTGCTTGTAAAATGCATATTATTTTGTCTATTTTTTTGTATTTCTTCAACGTTTGTTTCTTATGCATAAATTGCGGGGGAGCTTCTCTCTTTGCAACTATTTTGCTAAGTTACAAAGGGAAGAAATAGGATCTAACATCTATTGCAGGATACAGAAAAAATTTTGGATACAGTACCATACAAACTGAACAAGTACATTACAATTTTGATTCTTTTCAAATCAAAAGATCGAGATGTTATATTGGTCAAAGTTTGTCAATTATCAAAATGGTATAGATTATTGGCACATTGGTCACGGTCAAACATGATTTTAATAATTGATCTAACCATGTCACAATATAAGGGCTACTTAGACAAGATAAAGATCTGCTACTGCTACCGTTCAAGACTGAAGCTGTTTTGCCACTTGAGTCTATATTACATATTCAATATAATTTTTATATTTTATTTAGCCTAGGAATACGATGTACACCGATTCGTACTGGCAAATAGGCTATCCCAAAATATTTTTCAAAATATCCTTTGTTTTGAAAATAGCTCATTTTATAAAAAGCTCCTAAACTGCTTAAACTTTCAAAAAGACCAAAATCCGATTTGCAAAAATCCCAAAAACCAAACTCTGGACCCCAGGAGTTCTGCTCGAGTTCGGCCTGAATTCTTCCCAAGTTTGGTTAGTGCCCATTGGATTTTGAACTTGTTCATCCCGCAGTTACGGATGCAACGACTATTTGCCGAGATTCTTTCATAGAATTCTGCCCGAATTCTGTCTTTGGAAAAACTATAAATAGAGAAGAAATTCCCTTATTTCAATACACCTATCACTTCTCTTCTATCTAAGCATAATACGTTCTTCCAAAGTGTTCTAAGCTCTTTATTTTTAATTTCCAAGCCAGTTATAATTCTCTAGTCGATTTGCCAGTGCGGTACAGTCTAGAAGTTTCAGAGTGATTATAAACAGAGGCTTAATTGAAGAAAGACACTTCACAATTGAAGTCGGTCGAATACTTTGGATCAAAGCTTCCGTTGTAAAAGTTTGTCACACCCCAGAACTAGAATACTGAAGAGCAGGGGACAGACACAGCCAGCTACGTATATTGAAGTGCAACCCACCTCGCCATACGGTCATGGATGTCTAAATACATGAGGGTTTATCTATAAGCCATCAGTCTCTTATGGTTAAGAACAATCCTAGTGTATCAATCCTAGGAGCTAACACGATTAATCCAAGGATTTGCCAAAAATTAAGTCATATATGATCAATCCTAGGATTTGCTAAAAATTAAAGTTGTAACACGAGCTAACACTAGCTCGGCGGCTAAACGCCTCAAAAGAATAATTTGCTATAGAGTGGGAGAGCAAAAATAAGAAACCCATATGTTGCCACGGTTACATCTAATGTGCACCATTTGGCTGGAAACCTGGAAGATCCTTGGGTGCTACTATGAAATCTGGCCATACAAAACTAGCTGGGCCAGACCCAGAAAGAGCAAGTACTGTCACTCTCATTTCCCGTTATACATATTTTCAGTATATGTGTACAAATTTCTGACGTTTATCAGGTGACCCGTGTTTTGACTTGTCCTGTTTAGCCTAGCCTTGGTTTAATCTTGGCTTGACTTGGTTTGTTTTGGTTCATGTTGGCTAGGTTTGGTTTGAGTTGGTTCATTATGGTGATCTTCCTATTTAAACCAACTCCCCTTTCTCTCTCTTCATAACTCTTCTCATTCTTTCTTTTTTCTTCTTCTTTCTCATAACTGCTCCCACCTACCAAGAACCCTTAGGCAAGTACAATCTTGCTTCATGAAGGATATTCCCTTTTATTGTTCCATTCTCTTCTCTACTAGATTCTAAGCCTCTTTAGAGCTTAGCATTTTTTGATTTTGGTGGATGGATTTGTGTAGATCTAAGTTATGAGTTTTTATTATTTTTTTAGTTTTAGTTTAGTACAGTTTAGTATATTTTTGATTTAGTACAGTTTTGGTGGATGGATTTGTGTAAATCTCGTTCTGTGTAGTTTAGACCCTTGGAAGTCCCGATTCGGACTTGTTTTGAGCAAGTTATGCTCATTTAAAGTTTTTGTGTTACCATGGAGCTTCACTGCTATTTGGAGAAGAAGAACAGTGCCCGACGCCATTTTGGTCCAGGCACCCAAGTTTGTCCTTGGCTCCCTGACATGATCAGGCGCCCCTTTGAACCTTGCACTCACAGTGCTTAGACGCCAATATGATGCGCCCAGTCTGGCCTAGGAGTACTTGCCCTTGCGCTCACGGTGCTTAGGCGCCAATAAGATGTGCCCAGTTTGGCCGAGGCACCCCTGTCCCTTGCGCTCACGGTACTTAGGCGCCAATGTGATACGCCCAGTCTGGCATAGGCGCCCCTTGCACCCATGGTGCTTAGGCACCATTGTGATGCACCTTAACCCTCACGTTCATCAGTGCTTAGGCACCTATTATGATGCGTCCCCCCTTCTGGCCATTTAGGCCCAAGCGCTCATGTTGGTCATGGCGTCCACGATGATCAAGCGCCTCCTGGCCATGCGCCCAGTCTGACCATGCGTCTAGACTCGGCCATGCGCCATTCTGACCCTGGCACCCAAGCTTACTTAGGTGCCATTCTGGTCCTGGTGTCCATTCATGCCTAGGCACCATCTTGGCCCTGGTGCCCATTGGTGTCCAGGCACATATCCATGCCTAGGCGCCCATGTGATGCGCCTACCTCCATGCACCTTCCTTGTTCTTGCAACTGTTTATGTATTTTGTTATATGCATGTGATAACTTGATAACTCATAACATGAGCACGACTTGATAACATGAACACGATATGATAATGTGACTTAACATGACAGTTCTTGATAGTGGCACGTTGACGTGCACTCTTGACAAGCAACCTTGATATGACATTTTTTGATAGTGGCCCGTCGAGGCGCACTCTTGACAAGCAACTTTGACATGACAATTCTTGATAGTGGACCGTCTAGGCGCACTCCTGACAAGCAACCTTGACATGACATTTCTTGATGCTGGCCCGCTCTGGCGCACTCTTGACAAGTGAACCTAACATGACATGAAAATCTTGAATGCTGTTGTGACAGCTATCTCAACTTGCTCAATAACTCTTATCTTGACACCGTGGATGGTTGTGCATGTACAAGCTACATGTCTCGTCTTTCATCATACCTAGGACATAGATTCATGATCACCATGGTCAGGGATTCATACTGAATCTGACTAGGGTAATGACTAGAATGATCAAGTAGCTCATAAAGAGATTTCCCAGCTACAGGCATTTCCGTTATCTGGGCGCTTTAATTGGACTTGTAGCCTGCCGACGAGTAGGACGCATTTCCAGCACATTGTCATGTGTTGCACCCCCAAGTCACCTAATACAACTCTCTCAACTTGTATCTGGATAACATGGATAAGTCTGCAGGGCTTGTGGATGCTGGAACATCTCATTGCATCTTGTTAGTAACTAGGCCTGTGATAACGCTAGTTAGTTAAAGTATCAAGTTATACTCTTGCTTGGCCATGAATGATGGATGGAGTCTAGTCTTGTCTAGACAGTGCCAGTATATGGTTACTTCATCGCATTATTGTTTATGCTTTACTCTTGTCGATAAATGGTTAAAGACTAAGTTCTGTTCAGGTGCGGGGTTACAACCCCAGTCCTTGTTTTGTTTACAGATTGTAACTTGGTTTCCGGAATAGCTTCTTAGTTATCTTATCATTTATCATCCTATTTTTTAACTCTTATACTCTTGTTATTATTTATGTCTTTATGTTCTAATATGCTGGTTTTAGTTCTTAAGTGAAGCCTCCCTTGTGGCACTTGCTCTTCTGGCTTCTGACCCAGCTGATTCTGTATGGCCATATTTTGGAGTAGCACCCGAGGATCTACCCGCTTTCCAGCCAGAAGGTGAACACCAGGCGTAACCATGGCAATGAGTGGGTTTCTTCTGTTGATCTCCCATTCAATTGTAAATTATTCTTTTGAGGCATTTAGCCACCAAGCAAGTGTTAGCTCGTGTTAAAGCTTACTTTCTGTCTTCCTAAGGGCTATAACATGATTGACAAATCCTAGGGTTGATCATGTATGACTTAAACTCTTGCTAGTCTTCACATGTTGTATGACTAGCTTCATGATCATCTGAATATATAATATTTGGGATGCCTTACCTTGTATGTCTGATGATCTAATATCTTGTATACTTGCTTGCTTGAGATTGAGACACTAGGCTTGTTCTTGACCATAAGAGACGATTGGCTTGTAGTTAAACTCTTATGTATCTAAACAGCCGTGACCGTATATCGAGGTGGGTTACACTTCATGTACGTTGCTGCTGTGTCTTTCCCCAGCTCTCCAGTATTCTGGTTCTGGGGCGTGACAAGTACCACAAGGGAGGCTCCATTTATAAACTAAAACCAACATATAATGAATAGAAGAATTGATGCAAGAACAAAATCTAATAACATGAAAGACAGAGTAAAAAAAATATACTAGCTTGCATCAGAAAAATAAGAGGTGGAATATAATTCCCATGTTAATCATGAGACAATCATTCAGGCATGGTCAATCAAGTCCTACTGCTTGCTATCATTAGCTAACTAGGGTTATCACAGGCTTAGTTACTAACAAGATGCAGTTGAGATATTCTCGCAGTCACGGACCCTGTAGACTATCCAGGCTATCTAGTCAAAAGTTACGAAAGTTATCAAGTTACGAGAGTCACAAGAGTTATCAGGATTACTGGTGTACTTGATTACTTATGATTCAAGAAGTGCAACACAAGACAGTGTGATGGAAATGTGCCCTACTCGACGGCAGGCTTCAAGTCCACAGGTATGGCCGGGATAACGGGATCGCCTTTAACTGGAAAATCTCTCTATATGAACTACTTGATCAATCTAGTCGTTTAACCTAGTCAAATTTATTATGAATCCATGACCGTGGTAACCAGGAGTCCATATCCTAGACATGATGCAAGACGAGACAAGTAGGTTATACAGTCACAAACAGAAAAATAAATCACGTAATCAAGACAAAAGTTACGCTAGCAAAACAGGTATAGCTGTCACAACAGCAATCAAAATTACACATGTCATGTCACGTTTAGTTGTCATTTTAAGAGTTATTGTCATGAGTGCGCTTCAACGGGCCACTATCAAGATTATCAAGACGGGATCATATTATCATGCTCAAGTCATGTTCGATTTACTAGCTCAAGATTATCAAGTTGGGTCGTCGTAATTTAGGCCAAGTACAGAAAAACATGTAGGAAGATCAAGAACATCCATGGGTGATTGAAACTATCAATTGCATATCAACTCCAGTTAAAGTGAGACAGGAAGATTCTTGAAGCCAAGACAAAGATCTACAACTTTTATGTTTTTAGTTTTACAAGATTCCAGATACAAAACAACCTAAACGGGCAAAAATAGTACAAATTCGCACATGGGCAATTCTGGACAATTCTGGCACATGGGCAATTCTGCACATTCGGCGCATGGAAGTCGTGTACATCCGCGCATGGGAATTCCTGCAAATTTCTGCATGAGAACTTTTGCACATTCGTGCATGAGAAATTTCTGCACATCCGTGCATGAAAATTCCTACATATCCGTGCATGAAAAATTCTTGCACATCCGTGCATTAAAATACTCACATTGCATCTAAAGTACATGTGCGTAGGGAACTTACGCTGTCACGACCCGCACCCTAGAGTTAGGGCACAAGAACGTAACAACGCCCAGCCTACGCCGCAGTGTCGGCGGTAGAACGCTGTCCTAGGTCTCATGCATCTAACAGTATAAGGCTAAGCAGTTTATACTCCCCGAATGGGGGTGACATAGCAGAATGTAAACTCAATCACATCTAAGGTAGAGCATAATGGAAGATAGATAAAACATGAAATCCAAAAGAGATACAGGAGATAGAAGTCTAAGTGTCTAAGATACATAAATCCAGAAGTACATCTCAAAACTCAAATACAGTAATTCACAAGTAAATACAACTCCCGACAAAATGAAATAACTATCTAAACAACCTCTACTGTGTCTCCTCTAGGCTAGCAGGCAATCCCAGGCCATCTGTAAAATTTATCAACAGGTCCAGTCAGGACAGGAGCGAGCACAATACATCTCATGCAGTTTATATCATGTCAAGAAATATAAAGCAGGCAATAGAATAAGATACATGAAATGCTGTAAGAAGATGTACATGAAAACAGGAGAGATATTTGACAACTGGAAATATATATACATGATAAGTAAGAACTGTAAGTGACTAGTGATTCAGAGTACGAGATGACATGTAATTGGCTTAGGTTGTACACGATGAACATGAAAAGTAACAGAGTGTACATGATGGGTAAATCACATAACTATTTATACTCACCCCTACCCACAATTAATACACAAGGATCTATTCAAGTTACGTTACGGACATGATGTTTTGGTTATACAAGAAACACATGAGGAAACATGAGCGTACATGAAAGAACATGAGAGTACATGAACATACATGTAAGAACATGAGAGAACATGAGTGTACATGAATAACGCAGAAGCAAGGAATACATGATGTACATGAAACACATGTCATAAAGTATCCGATGCGCCTACTAAGGGGGTAACATCCCAAGAAGAGATCCGTATAGTACCAATCTGTGATGATAACGTGACAGCATCAAGTAAAAGTAATCTAGAGCGAAAATATAATTCGTGACAAGTATGAAACGATCAGAGAATGTACTCGCCTGATATCTGAATGTCCAAGGTAAAGATACTGTCCGAGAAGAGGTGTCTGGCTCCTAATTAGAACCGCACAAGTCACAATATGTCCAGAAGGGTTATATAAAGCACTACAATACATTCTACATGAATCTAGGTCAAACTAGGCCAAAGTCAACCCTTGGTCAACTCTGGTCAACTGCACTAATCAAAGTAGGTCAAACTAGGTCATGTCCTAACCCAGTAAGTCTTACTAGGCCTAACCAAGACTATCCTAGCAAGCACACATCAATACAAGGCTATACAAGCCAACATACACCCAACTCTATATAGCATGCAATTATTCAATACTCAAATAGACAAGAATTCACATTGGATATACACTAGGTAATCTATTACTTTAAGCTATATATATCTACACATATATACACATGTATATATTGGTATTCAACATTAGGTCTGTAATCATGGCATTTCAAATGGTTATATAAACTTATATATTACAACACAATATGATAACATATATATAATATACATACATAGCTAAGTTAACTATATTCATAAATACTTATTTAAGAGGCTATGTGTGTGTATATGAACATGACAAAAGGGAAAGTGAGGGTTAAATGGGCATACATAGTGTATACATATCAAAGAGTGTCAAAGTGTGATAGTGTCAACATAGTGTAAGGGAGTACATGAGGTAATATAGGATTTGTGTTAACATAGAACATTACATCTCATTAACTTGTATATTGTATACATTACATCTATTATTACATTACATTCATGCTTGTATTCATTCATCATTCATTATTCTCTTGCACCACTATATGCACCATACATTACATACTATGGAACCTACATATTCATTACAAGCCATACTTATACATGCTTACATTAGAAGGATACTTACACCTCATACATCATTTATTTAACTATTTACTCATACTTGTATTCTTTATTTAATTACATAATGTATATACATTAACATGGGTTAAAATCAAATAGAATATTATATTACACATAAGGGTGCACAAAATGCATATGCCGAATAGTAACTCCTACTAATAATCAATACTGTACCATCTCAGCATGAATTAAAATTTAGGATTAAATTATGTTATAGAATTATGTGTTAGCTTTCCGAAACTTTAAACGGATCGCGTTTTCGTTTCCGAAAACTCCCGGAATCGCAAAAACACCGAGAACGCGTTTGTCTTTCGTACAGCTGACACTCAAATAATTCTCCAGAAAGTTACAGAAAGAATTAGGCCTATTAATATATGTTTTTCGAAAGCTAACTTCAATACGCTTCTTTTAAAAAAACGGGAGATTAAACTGAGCTTTGAGCTAGAAGTTATGATATTTCTAAGTTAGGGCTGAAATTAAAAACGTAGATAAAAATCATGACGGATTTAGGTAGTTTGAGACAAAAGAACACAAGTATATAACATAATATATCAAGAACTCACTCTCTACACTAATATATATATATATGAGACACTATAGAACACATCTCCAATAGAAAAATATGAGATTAAACACGTAATAATTCATTCATACATAACAACAACACATAGTGTGTCCAAATTTGGGATTTTCCCACATGGACACAACCATAACACAAAGGACACTCCTATGACCTCCAAATGGATACGAAATGGACACAAATGGGGATACAACCATGGGGGTCATTCCTATGGGTTCAAAATAGACCTATATGCATGAGAAAATGAAAAGGAGAAGGGATTTATACCTCACGGTAGATCGAATCGAAGAAAAACCTTCCCGGAGCGACACCGACACGTAGAGATTCCAAAAGGACACGAACGAGCTCCGAATCCTCCCAAACTTAGGTAGCTTCCTCCTTGGCTAGAATGGAGAAGGAAAGAAGAAGATTTGGTGGTGAAATGGAATAATTTGGTGGACAAATTGCTAGGGATTGCTCTCTAGGAATTTGGGGAAGAACAAGAGAGAGAGTGTGGATGAAAATAATGAAATGAACTTGAGCCTATCCTCTCCCAAAGTGGCTGGCCATATGGGCTATTTGTCCTATTATGGTAAGGTCCAAAATGCCCCCACTAACCTATTCTATGAGTATTAGGAAAGGGCTAATTGGTTGGGGCTAAATTAGTCATTCTAAAGTCTCTAATCACACTAACCTTATCCATAATAATTAGTCTAACCTCTAACTAAAATATATCTATCATATGGACTAAAATTAATATCATGTGGGCCATGCCTAACTAGTGTGTGGGTCCCACTAGAGTCAAACTACCCCCGGGTCCCCGTTTCAAGTCGGATTGAGTTGAAATTCGAACCCGACTCAAATAACCCCAAAAAAATATCATAAATAATAAAATAATATCAAAATAATTCAAAGAGGTCAAATACAAAAATATTCTTAGGCCAAAAATGACATTAAAATATCATAATCATATGGTTAGGCTCTAGGTCAAACAGTCTCTAGGGTTTCACTAGCAAAACGTCAAAACCACAAGTCATTGATTTAAATAATTTTAAAATAATTTAAAATCACCAAAAATTATATCATGAATTAAATATCATTATTAAAATAATTATAAATATGAAATTTCAAAATTATCCTCATTTGGGAAACTGGGTGCTACATATACGCATGACACGCTCAGAGTCAAAAGATGTGTTGCCAGGACTTTACGACGCATGGCTTCTCAGCGCATGGTCTCCCGGGCGTATGGGGATCGTCGTCCCAAACAACAAGTTCAGCCATGGAAGTTCCAAAAACTTGCTAGGGCCATAACTTCCTCATCCGAACTCAAAATTAAGCGAAATGAAAGCCAAAGCTGCATGAAATCAAATTCTCTACAACATGGAACTACTAGTTTTCGGAAATACCAAGTTTTTAGAGATCAAACCCAAGAAAAATAAGAAAAAGTTAAAACTTTAGATCTACAAAAATTCATCCATAAAAACCGAAATTTTCAAGTTCTAAAGATGCTTAGAATCATATCAAGAAGAAGATAGAACAAATAGAAATGGAGATCCATCATGTTCTCCATAGAACAAGTTGTACTTGTCTAGGGTTTGGTGGAGGAGTAAATGAAAGGAAGAAGAAGAAGTAAATGATAATAATAGGAGAGAGAGAGAGAGTAGTTGGTTTATATACCAACCATTCCATCTCAAACCAACCCAAAACCAAACCAAGCCAAGCCAAACCAAGGAGAACCAAACCAAAACTAAACCAAGTTAAGATTGAACCAAGACAAGTCAAAATACGGGTCACCTGACAATTATCAGAAATTCGTACACGTATACGAAAATACATATAACGAAAAACGGGATTGACAACTCTACCCACCTTCAAGGATTTTCGTCCTCAAAATTTAATCAAGAATCTAGAAGTGTCGGGGCTAGCTATACTAACACCAGGCAGTCTATGACTAGTAGTCAATCAAGCAATCATTCAGACAAGCAAGGAATTTAAAGCATAAGGCATAAAAAAGATATTATACCTTACGAGTCAAATAGGTATGGATATCGTGATCGGATATCATGCTCACGTTCCCAAGTGGACTCGCCCAAAGAGTGATGATCCAAGCAACACGAACTAAACTAATAGTCTTGTTCTTGAGTACCTTCTCCCTTCGGTCCAATATGGATACGGGCCTTTCCTACGAAAGGTTGGTACTAACCACCATTTCCGAATAATCAAGGATATGGCTCGGATCCTGGATATACTGTCATAATTGAAAAACTTGAAATACGTCATATACCTCACGTAACGACGGCAAAAGAGCGAGATTATAGGACACATCACCTACTCGCTCGAGAATATCAAATAGCCCTATATACCTAGGACTAAGCTTTCCCCATACGCTGAATCGAATAACTTCATGGGTTGGCGAGATCTTAAGGAATACATGGTCGTCGAAAGAAAACTCAAGAGGATGTCGATGAGAATCGGCTAATGACTTTGACGATCTTGTGCAACTCGAAGATGATCTCTAACTTGTCTGACCACCTCGATAGTCTGAGTAATCATTTCTGGACCAAGCATTTGCCATTCGCCTACATCATCCCAGGCTAAAGGTGACCTACACTTTCTGCCATATAATGCCTCGAATATGCCATATAGATACTGGCCTAAAAACTGTTATTGTAGGAGAACTCCACTAGGTGCAGATGATCTTCACACGAACCACTAAAGTCAAGTGTACAGGATCGTAACATATCTTCAAGGGTTTGAATCGTGCGCTCTGACTACCCTCTTCCAGCTGGGGATTTAGGTAACCCAGTTATAAAATTTATGGTAATATGCTCCCATTTCTATTCTAGGATCGGTAAAGGTTGAAGAAGTCCAGCTGGTATCTGATGTTCAGCTTTAACCTATTGGCAAACTAAACAATGAGAGACAAATCGAGCTATCTCTCTTTTCATGCCATTCTACCAAAAATGCTGACGAATATCGCGATACAACTTCGTACCACTGGGATGAATTGAATACTGCGAACAATGAGCCTTTGCCATGATCTTTTGCCTGATGTCACCACTGGATACATAAAGATGCCTTCCAAGTCGGAGTGTGTTATCTTCGTGAATACATAACTCTGTTCTTCGTCCCGCTTAACATTCTGCCCTAAGCCGCTGAAGCTTAAAATCTGCTGATTGAGCTGTCTTGATCCTCTCAACTATGCTGGACTGGACTTGCATACTGGCCATCAATGCCATATTATCAGGGAGAACTATCTCTATCTCCATCTTCTGATGATCCGCTAATAACTCGGGTTGCGCTGTTAGAAAATAAGCTCATGTTCTTTTGCTCAATGCATCTGCAACCACGTTGGCCTTCCAAGGATAAAACTACAGGTTGATGTCATAATCCACTAGTAACTCTAGCCATCTTCTCTGATGCATGTTAGAATCCTTCTGGGTAAACACATACTTAAGACTCTTGTGGTCGATAATAATCTCTACTCGATCTCCATACAAGTAATGCCTCTAAAGATTAAGTGCAAAAACAACCGCTGCTAACTCCAAGTCATGGGTTGGATAATTCCTCTCATGATCACGAAGCTGACATGACGCATAAGCTACTACCTTGCCATGCTGCATTAAGATGTATCCTAATCCTCTTCTTGAAGCATCATAATAAACTTAAAATCCTCCACTCCCATATGGAAGTGTGAGAATGGGTGTCGTCATCAATCCTTGCTTCAATTTTTCGAATGAACTCTGACACTCTGTTGTCCAAGCAAACTGAACATCCTTGTGGGTAAATTGCATCATTGGCGCTGAAATCCGAACAAAGTCTGATACAAATTGTCGATAATAGCCTGCCAATCCTAGAAAGCTATGAACTTCTGCGACGGTGCTGGGTACTAGCCATGTCTCTATGGCTACTATCTTTTGGGGATCCACTTCCACTCCACCTCTGGTGATGATGTAAACTAAGTATGAAATGCGATCAAGCCAAAATTTGTACTTGTTGAACTT
Organism: Iris pallida; assembly: GCA_029216955.1. Classification (NCBI taxonomy): domain Eukaryota; kingdom Viridiplantae; phylum Streptophyta; class Magnoliopsida; order Asparagales; family Iridaceae; genus Iris; species Iris pallida. The sequence continues at coordinate 7,406,733 of JANAVB010040018.1, read as the reverse complement.
CACATACAACTGGTGCTCTCTGAGAATCTGAAAGACTACTCAGAGATGCTACTCATGCTCTACTTCACTCTTACTATAGACTAAAATGTCGTCTATAAATACTATCATAAACTGGTCCAAATAGGGCATAAATATGTGCTTCATGAGATCCATGAATATTGTTGGTGCATTGGTTGCGCCAAATGGCATAACGAGGAACTCCCAATGTCTATATCTAGATCTGAATGCCGTCTTCGAGATTTCTTGCTCTCTGAATCTAATCTGATGGTACCCTAACAGCAAGTCAATCTTCGAGAATACTCTCGCTCTACTGAGTTGATCTAATAAGTCATCTATCTTTGGTAGGAGATATTTGTTCTTGATTGTTATGAAATTCAAGGTACGATAATCAATACATAATCTTGAGGTACTATCCTTCTTCTTCACAAGAAGCTTCGGGACTCCCCAAGGCGATCCACTAGCACGAATGAGTCCCTTGTTTCTGAGTTCTTCAATTATCTTTTACATGATCTCCAATTCTGAAGGTGTCATTCTGTAGACTCTTTATGATACTGGTGCCGTCCTTGGAATCAGAACAATAGTGAACTCTATCTCTCTCTAGAGGCATCCTTGGAAGCTCTTGGGTGAATACATCAGGGAATTCTTCGACCACTCTGGAAAACTGGACTGCTTCTACTACTGCCATCCACAAGATTCATGGAGAAGGTTCTACTTCGCCTCTGGAAAACAAAAACTCTTTTTCGTCAAAAATACCAAAAATAATCCTGCCCACATGGCATTCTATTCTTGTGTCTTGATCCTTCAACCAATCTATTCCTAGGACCACATCATATTCGGCCATTGAAAATTCTATCAATCTGGCTAAAAACTCTCTATCGCTAACTATGATTCGACACGAGAAAAAGACACTATCTTCTCCCACAAGACCGTTACCATTAACTATATTAAGCCTTACTGATAATGACTCGGACTCCAATCCTATTCGTGTTACGAATCGTGCAGATATAAATGAATGCGATGCACCTAAATCAAATAATATTGATGCTAGAAAAGAGTTGACGAGAATAGTACCTGCCACAACCTCACCTGATGCTAATTCTTCTGCTACTATCAAAGCCATAGCTTGACCCTGTCCTGTAGGTGCTAGTCCCCTCTGCTAGTGACCTCTCTGTCTGTTTTGAACTTGGACTTGGGCCTGAGAATATAGTAGTGGCCTCTGCTGCTGGAATGCTTGAGCCTGAGACGAAAATGGCCTCGGAGGCTGGTACTGCTGTTGCTGCTGCTGTACTGGTGTTGGTGCCCTAACCGATGGACTGGTTAGGGTTGATGAAGATGAACTGGCTCTATGCGGACAGGACCCTATCATGTGGTCCGGTGCCCCACAAGCCAAGCATAATCCATGTGCTCTACGACACTCTAAAATCATGTTTCCAGGCTTTCCACAATGAGAGCAGCTCATTGCGGAAGGTTGCTTCTGCTTCTATTTATGTTGCTGAGGGTACGTCGGAGTTGAGTACTGGACCGACGAAACTATGGTCGCCCTCCGAGGGGCTCCAATGGTCAAGGCCATAGCTGCCGGGGCCGATGCTGATGACTAAAATAACTGTCCATGAGGCCTCTTTCATCCTCCAGTTCGATCTACTATCCTCTGGAAGGTATATTCATACCTCCTAGCTGCTCACAAAACAGCAGCAAAGGTTTAGTGCTCAAACTGCTCTACTGCTAGAATGATCTCTAGGTGGAGTCCATGTTGGAACCACTGTGCTCTAGTCCAATTTGGTCGCTATCAAGGTGGGAGCAAACCGACTAAGTCTTGAAAACTCGGCTGCATAACCATCGAACGTCCTTCCTATCTGCTTGATATTGCTAAACCTTGTCTGTAGATCATAGCGAGCTACTAGATTAAAGTACTTCGTCTGGGATCTATCACCGAATATCGCCCACAAGATGGGCATCACCAATCCAACTACCTATATCGCCCACCAGCTGCGGGCTAAGTCCAACAATTATACCCGTACAACGGCCACCTACTCTTCAGCTGGAATTCTAGACACCTCCAGAATAACTTCTTTGTCCTGAAGCCACACATCAACAGTGATAGCATCTTCACTACTACTAAAGAAAGGAGGGTTCATGCACTTGAAGTTGTTGGCAGCATTGTTCCCCTGATAACCAACTCTGCCTATAGCTATTTGTACTGTCTGCTGCAGAACATCACCTCGACAATCTTGTGATGGAAGCAAGTCTCGGATGAGTCTTATCAAGGTTCTATTGTCAGGCTCTACTGGCTGAGGTGGCCGAACTTATGACTCTTGATCCCCGGAAGGCATGACTCGGGATGCTACCCCCGAGTGTTGGGTTTGTTCCCCAGGTTGATGCTGGTCTACTGGAGGTGCTCCTTCCGGCTGATCGGTAGGACCAGGAACAATGCCACTAAATAAATGACATGGGAAACAATAAGGAAGGACCAAGATAGATCAAGGATATAAGCATGTGATTAGGTCAAGATTTATAAAGATTAGAAGGTACGAGTAGAGATCAAAGGCGAATGTTGATTGAGACATCTATCCAGTAAAACCCTCACACATCTTAATTTACAAGATCTGCATGGGCCACCACTTAAACCGTGTCATGCTCCAGAACTAGAATACTGGAGAGCATGGGACAGACACAGCCAGCTACGTATATTGAAGTGCAACCCACCTCGCCATACGGTCACGGCTATCTAGATGCATGAGGGTTTATCTACAAGCCATCGGTCTCTTATGGTCAAGAAAAATCCTAGTGTATCAATCTCACGCAAGCAAATAGATATTACAAGATGTTAGATCATCAGACATACAATATAAGGCATCCCAAATATTATATATTCATCTGATCATGAAGCTAGTCATACAAAATGCAAAGACTGGCAAGAGTTAAGTCATGTTACAGCCCTTAGGCAGACAGAAATTAAAGTTGCAACATGAGCTAACACTTGCTCGGCAGCTAAACACCTCAAAAGAATAATTTACAATAAAGTGTGAGAGCAAAAATAAGAAACCCACTAGTTGCCACGATTACTTCTAGTATTCACCATCTAGCTGGAAAGCTGGAAGATCCTCGAGTGCTACTCCAAAATCTGGCCATACAAAACCAGTTAGGTCAGTCCCGAGAAAGAGCAAGTACCACAAGGGAGGCTCCACTTATGAACTAAAACCAGCATATAATGAATAGAAGGATTGGTGCAAGAACATAATATAATAACATGAAAGACAGAGAAAAAACATACTAGCTTGCATTAGAAAAATAAGAGGTGGAATATAATTTCCATGTTAATCATGAGACAATCATTCAGGCACGACCGATCAAGTCCTACTACTTTCTATCATTACCTAACTATGGTTATCACAGGCTTAGTTACTAACAAGATACAGTTAAGATATTCCCGCAGTCACAGGCCCTGCAGACTATCCAGGCTATCCAGGAAAAAATTACGAGAGTTATCAAGTTACGAGAGTCACAAGCGTTATTAGGATTACTGGGGTACTTGAGTACTTATGATTCAAGAAGTGCAACACATGAAAGCGTGCTGGAAATGCGCCCTACTCAACGGCAAGCTATAAGTCCACAAGTGTGGCCGAGATAATGGGATCACTTGTAACTGGAAAATCTCTCTATATGACTGCTTGATCAATCTAGACGTTTAACCTAGTCAAATTTATTATGAATCATTGACCGTGGTAACCAGGAATCCATGTCCTAGACATGTTGCAAGATAAGTCAGGTAGCTTGTACAGTCACAAACAGGAAAATCAACCACGGAGTCAAGATAAGAGTTACACTGGAAAGACAGTTGTAGCAGTTACAACAGCAATTTGAATTACACATGTCATGTCAGGTTTACTTGTCATGTCAGGAGTTATTGTCATGAGTGTGCCTCGACGGGCCACTATCAAGATTATCAAGACGGGATCATATTATCATGCTCAAGTCAAGTTCGACTTACTAGCTCATGATTATCAATTCGGGTCGTCGCAATTTAGGCCAAGAACAGAAAATATGCAAAGAATATCAAGAACATCCATAGGTGATTGAAACTATCAATCGCATATAAACTCCAGTTAAAGTTAGACAGGAAGATTCTTGAAGCCAAGACAAAGATCTACAACATTCATGTTTTGCGTCTTACAAGATTCTAGCTACAAAACAACTTAAATGGGCAAAAACAGTGCAAATCTGCGCATGGGCAATTCCGACGCATGGGCAATTCTGCACGTCCAGCACATGGGCAATTATGCACATCTGGCGCATGGAAAATCCTGCACATCTGTGCACATGAATTCCTGCACATCCTTGCATGGAGAATTCCTGCACATCCGTGCATGAAAATTCCTGCATATCTGCGCATAAGAAATTCTTTCACATCCGTGCATGGAAAATTTATACACATCCGTGCATAGGAAATTCTTGCACATTCGTGCATGGGAATACTCACGTTGCATCTACAGTACATGCGCGTAGGGAACCTACGCGCATGACATGCTCGAAGTCAAAGGATGCATTGCCAGGACTTCACGGCATATGGCCTCTCAGTGCGTGGCCTCCCAGGCGCATGGGGATCGTCGTCCCAAACGGCAAGTTCAGCCATAGAAGTTCCAAAAACTTGTCATGGCCATAACTTCCTCATCTGAACTCGAAATTAATCAAAATAAAAGCGAAAATTGCATAAAATCAAATTCTCTACACCATGGAACCACTAGTTTTCGAAAATACCAAGTTTTTAGAGATCAAAACCCAAAAAAAAACAAAAAAAAACTTAAAACTTTAGATCTACAAAAATCCATCCATCAAAATCGTAAATTTCAAGTTCTAAAGATGCTTAGAATCATGTCGAGAAGAAGATGGAACAAATAAAAATAGAGATCCATCATGTTTTCCATGTAGCAAGTTGTACTTGCCTAGGGTTTGTTGGAGGAGTAAATGATGATGATGAAGAAGAAGAAGAAGAAGAAGTAAATGATAATAATGGTAGAGAGAGAGTAGTTGGTTTATATACCAACCATCCCATCTCAAGCCAACCCAAACCCAAACCAAGACAAGCCAAGCCATGGTGAACCAAACCAAAACTAAACTACGTCAAGGTTGAACCAAGATAAGCAAGACAAGTCAAAATACGGGTCGCCTGACTATTCTCAAAAATTCGTACGCGTATATGAAAATACGTATAACGAAAAATGTGAGTGACAAAGTTGCAAGAACTTCGGAAGAAAACTTATGGTATTTTTCTATAGTGGATTCAACTGGAAGCTAAAGTTCCTCCGATTGGAATAATCCTCACAAGAGGGAAATTAGTATACATTCTTGTGTTTGCGTTTGCTCTCTGATCTCTACTTTTTATTGACATACTTGTGATATATATTATGTGATCTTGCTGCTAACAATTTTTTATTAGCTAAATTTCTGCTGCCTACTCTATTTGCCCCTCTCTAAAGTATGGCGCTTTATATTTCGTTCCTACACACCTGTGTCCATAGGGGTTAAACTACCAACTGTTATCATTACTACTTTGCTAAGTATCAACTTGTACATGAAATAAAGGGGTATCCTGTAGTAATAGATAAATTGTGTCTAGATATTAATTTCAGTCGGTTTACGGAGCAAACAACATTTAGGCAGATTACAGGTACATGTGGGATATAATATCTGTACAGAAGACAAGGTAAGTAGGTGCATATGAGAGTTTAGGTACAAATAATGTTATTAAAGAATCAAAGTGGGATGACCTGAGCATAGGTAATGGTTGTAAGCAAGAGTGTGTAAGCCTTTATGTATCAGTTCTGATACATGTGTGAGCACAAGTCTGTGTGCAACAGTAAATACAGGTAAGACAGATAATTGCCACCTAGGATATTTAGGGACGGGAACACGGGTAGCTGCTCTGTATTCCAATGACCAACTGTAGGCAGTTGGTGCTAGCCTAATGAGGACATGGGAAATCTAGTGTTTGATGTAGGGGGATCGGAAAGAAGTTTAGTACACTACTACAGGTGCAAAAACCCATCTTGGTTGCGTTCCATTAGGAAGAAGTCCAGAAAATATGGGCTTATCAATGGTTGGTCGGGCGTTTGTGGACTGTAGTACGGTAGGCTTGCTTATATAGGAATTTAAGAAGGAAAAATGGGATATCATGACAAGTGGAAGAATTCAGAGCCAAAGGGGAATGTAACACCCCAGTCCCAAAATACTTAGGACTAGATACGTCGACATGCCAGCTGAATACATACGAAGTATACTCCAATATATAGAATCCTCGTATGTATATATAAGCTATAAAATGTAGTAAACCATTGTAACTAAATCTCATCCACAATAAAAAAACAATAATGATATAAATCAACTCATGAATTGTTAATTTGTACAAGCTTGTTGGGCGGAGATAAATCCACTACCAACTATTTCCAACGAGAAAACAATACCAAGAAAGGATAGATAAAATAGCAATGGACGATCCAAGAGCAAGCCTCCTCGATATAAATGGAAGACCTCGATCTTGGCTACAGCACCTACGAAATGACATGAAAAGCACACACCTGGAGAGATAACCAGGTCCTCAGAGGGACGTAACAAGATACATAAAGAACATGCCACATAACTGAATATATATAATATGCCATAATCACGAGTAAAGTAAAATAGTCCCAATCGTAACAAGAGCCAATATCTCATCATCGAAACAGTGGACTACCCCTACAACCAAACAAGGATAAGGGGTATACACTATACCGCGATGCGACATTGTCCCAAGCTACTAATGGGACGGGGTGACATGACATTGACGAGGGTCATATGACCATTATAATGTGTTTATGTAGTTAAGAACAAACTTTCAATGCATGGGTACTCTGGCTACAGGAGCAGGAACTCAAGTATGGTTCCACCAGGATACCAGGGACCTCAAAGCATAACATTTATCAAATATCAGAGGCCAGCAGGAAATCAGGTATCATGATCCATGACCGTATCTCCAGCGGAGATAACCGACAATAATAGAAAAGTACATATGTGGCCCATACGTTAAGGAACTGTTCTTCCCACCCAATGCCTAGTATAGTCACATCCATGACTTCTATACCTCTACTAACTGCCAAGTCTTCTAACATGCCTCTATTAGCAGTTAGCCCTAATGCATGCGTATAGGTGATCAGCCATCATGCAAGTACCTCTACATGCTACTCATCTCACACATACTTCATAGTACAACTGTGTTAAGGTTTATGTTATACACTACAAATGGTAGTCCATTAACTCTAGGTCGATATGCAATCAAAGGATGATAAGTAAAGTAAAGCTAATATCACTAAGCATGCAATAAATCAAGAACTGTAATAATGGTACAGCTAGAAGAACTGGAAATAAGTAAACAATGATATGCAATAACAAAAATATAGACTAAATATATACAGTAAATATGGCAAGGTATCTTGCCTGAGGTTGTGTGCAAAGGGCGCCGTCCAATAGCTCGAACCATCAGAATAGTGAAGCAATGAAAGCCAAATCCCGATACGTCCTCGGATGCTGAAATAAACACCATGAACGTGTTCGAAATATAAGATATGTATAGGAAATACCTGTCCAAAAGTTTAATTCTAGAACAGGGGCAAAATCATAATTTGAGTCAAAACGATGTCCGTCGTTGGACCCGTTTTGCATCGAAATACGTGCCAAAACCTACGGTCTTTAAAGTCGTCAAACTATATGTCTACCAGTCCGATTTGACGAGACGAACCTAACCGTATGTCCAAAGTTAGATTTCGGTGAGCCGTGCACAAAATCGACCGTTGGATCGAGTCGCAGGCCCGCTAAATAGGCGTTCCGATCAACCTTCTAAGAATCGGACCAGACTTGGCATACAGGATCAAAAAATGATACGAACCTGCTGGCGCAAGTTTTGTTTCGATTAGACAAATGTGCATAAAGCAATTGGAAAATTTGCAAAGGGGCCGATATGGTAAATTTTGTCAGATACGCATCAAATTCGTTGCGCACACGCAACTAATTAGAATTCCGTCAAAGCCCACACGTTCGCGAAGTCGATATGCACCATTCAATGCTTTCGGTTCGTAACCACGTCGCCCGGTTTGTCGGGACGGACTCTATGTTTTTTAAAACAGATTATTATGGTTTTCCTTGATTTTGGGGATTCGATTTCTTGACACACAGTCGATAAAATCAAAATATACAAAAAGGGTTGTGAATTCCTATAAGTAGTCTAAAATCTCCTTCAATTTGTTTTTCAACTCAGTCGTTGGTTTGACAGAAATCTGGCTGCCAACATGGGGTCAGTAATTATAAAACTATTTAATTTTGAACAGATTTTTCGTCAAGTTAGGGTTCGATCTATGATGCGTATACTACGATCTAGCTAAATGTATTTGAAGGATGTTGTAGAGTTTAGGGTTATGTACATACCGGTGTGATCGGTTTGGATATTGGTCAAGCGAGGGAGACGCACGCATGCCTCAAAGTTGGCTCGGAGAGCAGTTGTGCTGCTGCTTTGCTCTGTTCTGCACGCACGGTACTGAGCGTGCAATCAGGCCAGTGATGACCGGCTGTGGCATGCTACCGAGTGGGATCGCCAAGGGTATGTATATACACTCAACCATAGTTCTGTTCGGTTTGGAAGAGGGGAAAGGGCCGCTCGTAAAAACAAAAAAATTGGGGCTGGGCTCTGTGTTGGCTCGGTTGGGTTCTTTATATATATCTTTTTTTATTATCCTATGGTTATACAATGAATGGCAAATGCAATAGGCCCAGTAGCTTTGTTTATAAAAAACCCACATACATATGCCTTTATATTTGTAACATACGTTCATTTGCATAAATGTATATATGTACATATACATATAAAAAATACATGAATTTTATATAATTTGAAATAAGCTAACTTTCTTAATACTAACAAACAGAATCTTATTTTTCCTTTTTTTTACTAAGTATCTATGTAGATATACATGTACTAAACACATGATACTTATACACATATTTATTTACTTATTTATATTTAAAACTTCAATTATAATACTAAGTGTAACTAATAAATGTTATATAATAGTATTTCTTATTGTAGAAAATTTCTCCAACATCCCTCATAAATATTTACTATTTAAATTTTTTAATATTAATAACAAAAATATTTATTAACCATCTCAGTTTCTCAAAAATACCTAAAATGATTAGTAGCAGTTCGTATATTTTGTATATTGACTTAAGTTAATGTCGATTATTAAAATCGGCTTTGACCATGGAATGGGCCAACAATCTCTTCCATTTTGATAATTGACAAACTTGAGTCTAAACCAAAATATATCTAAATAGAACAAAATAACAATACCTAAAAAAGAATAAATGATGGTGGTGGTGTTCTTTCTTTGATTGTTGATTTTTGGTATTGCTCTCTTTCTCTCCCTTTGTCAATGAAAAAAATGGTTTTGGCTCCCCCGTAATGTGTGAAGCCAACAATGTTCATCAAACGGACAAAGTAATACTAGAGAGATAACCACAAATAACAACATTGCCACAAATACTAAGTGCATAAAAGAAATAACTAGTAGTGGAATACTGAAATGTCATACTGAATGAAAGATACAACCATCACACTCTGCAAATAAATGTCCAACTGTAAAGTTTAGACATAAAAAACTACATAAGATCATCATCTATCAGACTCCACCCAAAATCTACTAGATCAAGTCCTTATCACATCGGCGTGTCATCACCTCCAAGAGCATCTGGTGGAAAAAATGCAACAGTAGGATCAAAGTGAGAAAATATCGTCTCATCATCGAACCTGGGTCCAGGGAAGCTGGGGTGATAAACTATGGTAACTGAATGTGTGGGGTCATGAGAGAGACTCCAGTAAAGATCAGCAATGTTGTTCTGCAACACTTGAGCCTGGGTGATATGGCGAAACTCTGAATCAAGATAGCCTTGGTGTCGTTGCGCTGAGAGGGCAACAAAATCATCAAAGCGCTGATAGAAGCCAGGGTCAAAACCAGGAGCAGGGGCTGGAGCAGCAACAGCAGGAGGAGCCTCGGGATCATCCTCGTGAACAGGCTCAGCACCAGGCGACAAAGGAGGAGTAAGATATAACCTAGACCTACTGAGTTCAATGGCAGTAGAGGAGTAAGGACATGTTTCAAGATTGATTTCAAACCTCCTAAAGATAGAAGCCAAATGCATAGGGTAGACAAGGTTGCATCCTGCATTTCAGCAGTTAAGCATCCTTGCCATCACAGTCTTCGGAACAGAAAATGGAATACCAAAGTGAATGTGGTACATGGCTGACAATTCCATAAAGATAATCTCATCAGAAGATCCCTTCTTTGGAAGAAGAACAGAGAATATAAACCTATAGAGTGCATAGAAGTTTTAATTTAGAAGCTTGGAGTAAACTCTTCTAGGAACAGGTTTAGGATGACACAAAAGTTCTTTGAAGGAATCAAGGGTGACACCTTCAGGGAATTGAATATGATGAATGTCTACTAAAGCTTCACCTACATCAGGAACATAAAAATATTTACTGATGTCGGTGGCATTGAACTCTAGTTCCAGCCCAGCTACACATGAATATAAGTTGTCGTTATCTTTTACTTGTAGATTGCAGTAAAACATACAGACAGCATTATCATAAATGTTCTTAGCAACTTTAAAAAAATCACGAAAACCGAAACGGTTGAAAGTTGGAGCATATTCAGAAAAGATGTTAAATTTAACATGTGCTCCAGCACAAATTTTACGACCCAAAAATGAGTCAAACCATAGGTCAGAAAATTCTCTATCGGGAAAGAGTCCGGAGTCGTAATCATCAGATCCAGTAGGACGGGCTGGAATGAAGACATTTGTGGGAACATAGTCAGAGGAGGATGATCCTGCTTGAGAGGAATCAACCTTTCTCTTTTGGTGTTTAGGTGCCATGGATGAGAAGGAAGGAAGTAGAATACCTTAAAGAAGGAATAAAGATGGCGGAGAGGACGGCCCACTCGACTCCGAGAAAGCTCAAAAGGAAGAAGGAGAAGCTCTATAGGGTTTTTGTGGATTAATTTCGGTAGAAGGATGAAGAAAAACTAAAGAAAGATGAAGAATTTATAGAGCTAGGGTCGGCTGTTCGGTTTTGGAAATCCGCACAGCGCCGACCGAACTCGGTCCGAACTCGGTCAGAGTTCGGTCCGAGTTCGGCTGCTTGTATTTCTAATGTCATAAATGCAGTATTTGTTTAAAATTTGAATTTATAACTATTATACTTCTTCATTTAATAACTTCTATTACTTTGGGTTAGCTGTAGGGGCCGGATCCCAGCTGACGGTAGACCGAAGACTAGTGTACCGTGTCGCTTCAGACTAGTCTGTTAATAAATTACAAAGTTTTGAGTTATAAAATAAATTTAATTAACATACTATATTATGACTGTAAAAAATCAAGTATGTCGAGCTCTCGCCGCATAACGTTAAATCGGTCTTCAGCCAGTGGCTTTGTAAAATATCTGCTAGTTGATGATCTGTGCCAATAAACTCTAGGCAGATGTCCCCGTGTTTTTGGTGATTACGTAAAAAGTAATGACGAATTTTAATATATTTTGTGCGTGAGTGACATACAGGTTCTTAGTTAGGTTAATAGTGCTTGTGTTATCACAGTAAATGGAAACCTTAGTGTAGTACAGATTGTAGTCTTCTAGGGTTTACTTTATCCATAAAATTTGAGCACAGCAATGTCATGCGGCGATATACTTAGCCTCAGTAGTTGATAATGCTATAGAATTTTATTTCTTGCTAAACCATGAGACTAAGGCCTTTCCTAAAAAATGATACGTACCGCTGGTACTTTTACGATCTACTTTGCATCATGCAAAATCTGCATCCGAGTAACCTATCAGGTCAAAGGATTTGGTTTTAGGATACCACAAGCCGACTGTAGAAGTTTCCTTAAGGTATCGGAAGATACGCTTAACGGCACTTAGGTGTGATTCCTTAGGATTTGCCTGGTATCGTTCACAAATGCAAATACTGAACATAATATCAGAGCGACTAGCAGTTAAATATAATAAGCTACCAATCAAACCTCGATACTTACGCTGGTCGACAGGTTTGCCACTTTTTATCAGTGTCAAGCTTTGTAGATGTAGCCATTGGAGTTCCGATAGGCTTTACATTTTCAAAGTCATACTTTTTCAGTTTGTCCTTCGTATATTTGGCTTGATTGATGAATATTTCCTTTGAGTACTTTGTTTGATCTGGTCCTAGAAGAAGTTCAGCTCTTCCATCATACTCATCTCAAATTCAGTCTACATATACTTAGCAAACTCTTGACAAAGTTTTTCATTAGTAGAACCGAATATGATGTCATCAATGTATATTTGCACAAGAAGAATATCATCATCTAAAGAGTTGATAAACAAAGTTGTATCAACTCTTCCTTTTGAAAAACCATTATCAAGTAAGAAGACACTTAGGCATTCATACCAAGCACGAGGTTCCTGTTTAAGTCCATAGAGTGCTTTCTTAAGCTTGAAGAAGTGATCAGGTTTTTGAAAATCTTCAAAGTCAGGGGGTTGTTTCACAAAAACTTCTTCTTTTAGAAATCCGTTCAAAAATGTACTTTTCACGTCCATTTGAAATCATTAAAACATGCAAATGCACAAAACATACGGATAGCTTCTAGTCTAGCAATAGGAGCATATGTCTCATCATAATTAATTTCGTGTTCTTGATTATAACCTTGTGCCACTAGACGTGCTTTGTTGCGTAGAACTTGTCCATCTTCACTTAGTTTATTTTGAAATACCCATTTGGTACTAATTATCGATTGACCGATGGGTTTAGGAACGAGTTCCCAAACTTGGTTTCTCTCAAATTGATTAAGTTCCTCTTGCATGGCATTAATCCAAAACTCATCAATAAAAGCATCTTCTATATTCTTAGGTGCTATTTGAGAAATGAAAGCTATAGTTGCTGCTATTTCAGAACCTCTAAGAGAGGAGCATGTACTTACACCTTTTGATAGATCACCTATAATGAGTGTCTCTGGATGATCTGATAGGAACTTCAATGATTCAAATTTATGAGTCAAATCTTCCATAGGACTCTTATCGGTTTTTTCTTGTACACCTTCATCATCACTGTCGCTAAATCTGTGACTACTGAGCTCATCAAATGTAACGTTAATAGATTCTTCAACAATCATAGATCTTTTATTGAAAATTCTATATCTCTTACTCTTAGCAGCATATCCGAAAAATATTCCTTCATCTGCTTTAGAGTCGAACTTACCCAAGTTGTTCTTGGTGTTCAAGATAAAACAACGACATCCAAAAACTTTAAAATAAGAAATATTTGGAATAGTTTCGAACCAAAGTTCATAAGGTATTTTCTTCGAGATGGGTCGAATTAACACCCTATTTAAAACATGACAGGCTGTGCTAACAGCTTCTGCCCAAAAATATTTAGGAAGATTATGTTGATTCAGCATGACTCTAGCCATCTCGCTTAGAGTACGGTTATTCGCTCCACAACACCATTCTGTTGAGGATTTCTGGTATAAGAAAATTCGTGGTAGTATCCACTATCATCACAAAACTTTTTAAAATCAGTATTTACGAATTTGCCACCATGATCACTTCAGATAAGAGTAATCATGAAGCTTTTTTCATTTTGTACCTTTTTACAAAATAACTGAAATTCAAAAATAGCATCACTTTTGTTTGATAAAAAGTAAACCCAAGTAAAATGAAAGAAATCATCAACAATAACAGATGCATAGAACTTACCGCAAAGACTAGCGACTCTACTAGGACCAAATAAATCCATATGTATCAACTGCAAAGGTCTAGAAGTACTTACAGCGTTGACAGATTTAAATGTAGAACTGTAGCTCCCCTTCCCGAAATTTGTAAAAATAGTTTCATTATTAATTCATTTTTATTTTAATGATGATTTTAGACTACACATAAAGGGTATATACACCATTAAAGATCTATTGCATCTTGATTATTATTTTATTATTATTATTAAGTTGTCAAGGTTATATAATATTAATATTGTATCATGGTTATTAAATAAATAAAGGATTTATTATTAATAGTTATTATTATTTTATCAGATATATATATATATATATATATATATATATATATATATATATATATATAATATATGTGTTTGTGTATATAAATATATACGTATATATATATATATATATATATATATATATATATATATATATATATATATATATATATATGTGCATATAGAAATTAGTTTGTTATATGTGTGTAAATAATATATATAGAAATATGGATATATATAGATAATTATACGTATACCTATATAGACATAAGTATGTGTGTTTATGTACATATATATGTATGAATATATATATATAAAGGAATATTCGTATACGTGTATATGTATATATATATAAATATATATGTATGTATATGTGAGTATATATATGTATATATAGTACAAAAGTATTTATGTATATTTATGTATTTGAATATGAATATATATATATATATATATATATATATATATATATATATATATATATATAATATATATATTTATATATATATATATATATATATATATATATACATTAGGCTTATAAAATATAGATAAGAATTAGCAAAGCCCCATTGGCCCATGAAACTGCTGTTTTTCCTCTTTCCTTTCTGTATGTGTTTCTACCTATGAATGAGATCATGGAGCAAAGCCCATCCCGAGCAACGAGCAGCCATCCCATTCCAACTCAGCCCCGAACCCTTTTGAAATCCCCACTGTGTAGCCCAGTCGAGTAAACCAGCAGCCCGCCCCCTTTAGCAAAAGCCCTAGCCAAACCGAGAATAGGAAACTGAGCGTTCCCGAACCCCCTTATAAACAACCAGAAGAGTATCGAGAGATAGAGAGTTCGAAACTCATCAAAACCCTAGCTTCTACGTCGACACCCCGCGAACTCCTCTTCCCTGGGCGCACCCTCAGGCGCCGCGGGCGGCCAACGGACGGTCGACACGCGCACGCGCGTCGGAGAAACAGAGGGGACGGCAGCAGCAGTTGCCCCATGAGGACAACTTTGCAGGTACCTTACTGACTCATCCCATCACCGTTTCTCGAACCGATTGGTTCGCTAGGAAGACAACCTATACGAGTTTATTTTCCTTCTTTTAGTTTGAATTTAGAAGCCCTAAGTTGCTCGATAAATCGACGGCGAAAAACCTGTCCAAAATAGGACAGTAAACCGTCCCAAAGGCCCACCTTTCAAGGCGTTTTACGATCTGTACGATAAGAATTTAGAAAACTATTTGAACACATTTTTAGACAACATGTAGGGCATCATAACCCTCCTTGTGGATTTGGATTTCATTAAGTATATAAGAAGATATTCGATTCTAAAGTTCAGGAAAAACCTATTTTCAAAACTAGAAAAACCATCCACACGACGTCCGTCCCGCCATTCCGGGCGACGTGGTCGCGTACCGAAAGCATCGAAAGCTGCGTAACGGTTTCGTGGTCGTGTGGGCTTTGACGAAATTCAAATTGGTCGCGTGTGCGCGACGAATTCGACGCGTATCCGTCGAAATCGCCCCGTATCCGTCCAATGCAAATTTAGTCATAACTTTGTGCACGCTCGTCAGATCGAGACGAAACTTGCATCATCAGGACCGTATCATTTTTTTGGTCCTGCATGCCAAGTTTGGTCCGATTCTGAGACAGTTGAATCTGACGTCGTTTTGCGGGCCGCACGGTTCCACTCAACGGGCGATTTTGTGCACGGCCCGCCAGAATCCAAGTTTGGACATACGGTTGGGTTCGTATCGGAAAACCAGATCCGTAGACATATAGTTTGACGACTTTAGAGACCGTTGACTCTGGCACGCTTTTCGGTGCAAAGCGGGTCCAACGGCGGACATCATTTTTGCCCAAAATTACCGTTTTGCCCCTGTGTTCAGAATTGGACTTAAGGACAGGCAATCCTAGCTAATTTGACTATTCTGAGATCATTGGTATTGTTTATTTCAGCTTTCGGGGACTGTTGTACGGGTTTTGACTATAGTGGCACATTGAGTAGTTCAGATTGTCGGTTTCACCAGCAAAGGACCACAGGCGAGTACAGTTTATTGTCTGTATTTCGATATTGATTTTCACTATATTTCATTTATTGGCCATAGATTATGTGATTATTTTCTATTATAAAATTGTCGAGTCGGGAATTAGAAGTACCAAAGATATGTGATCTGACCATAGCCCGTGTTAGACATTGTAGCCCGTGTTTACTTTCTGCAGTAGTGTAGCCCGTATTTATTTTCTGCAGTAGTGTAGCCCGTATTTATTTTCTGCAGTAGTGTAGCCCGTGTTTACTTTCTGCAAGTAGTGTAGCCCGTGTTTACTTTCTGCAGTAGTGTAGCCCGTGTTTATTTTCTGCAAGTAGTGTAGCCCGTGTTTATTTTCTGCAAGTAGTGTAGACCGTGCTTACTTTTCTGCAAGTAGTGTAGACCGTGCTTACTTTTCTGCAAGTAGTGTAGACCGTGCTTACTTTTCATGCAAGTAGACCTCGTAGACCGTGCGGTGTAGTACCCCAGACCGATCACATATCAAAGGTACTTCTAGCAGTTGGGGAAAGTCTGTTGTGTCTATTTATTTACTATTAGTTTTATGTATTTCCTGTTTATTTTTAAAACCCATAATTGATGTCTAACCTTTGTTTTATAGTCATCTTCTTTATTTGAAATTGCATTCAGTGAATTGTGCTCGTTCCATTCCTGACAGGAAACCAATATTTTTAGGTTAGCCGTGGATTCACTTAGCTTGGGGAGTGACGGGAATACTTGCAGCCAGAAGCCTAGAGACTAGCTAGATAGTTGAGTTGGAGTCATTCTATAATTGTACAAGTTTATATTTTCTGCAAATGTAAAACTTGTGATCATTGTAAGTTAAATTAGTTTCTGTGAATGAGCATTGGATTATTTGTGATTTCGATCTTCATGGCCGTGACAGCGTTCTACCGCCGACACTGCGGCGTAGGCTGGCTTGGACATGTCTCGTATCCGTTTTAAAAAAAAGCGGGTGCGGGTCGTGACAAGTTTTTGTGGTGGCCCATGCAGGTCTGTTTTCGCAAACAATACGAACTCGTGATAGTACTTAAGTTGTACTATTACGAGCCTGCAACCAGGAAAAGCTCATTCACGAATTAGAAATTAATTTAATTTACGAGAATGACTAGGACTAGGAGTCCCTTATACAAATTTACCGATGGGTAGTCTAGGCCATACAATGTAGATAAGGAGTTATTAATTTTGATAGTTATCAGATACCCCTAGGTACACTAGTATCCCTTGATATAACAATATAATCTTATTTGGATAGGTTATTCCCTTGGTAAGGCAGGGCTTCATAGAATTAATGATCTAACCTTGATAAATGGTGCAATTCTTTCTCCTTGCCCTTTGATATCATCCTCACATCTTAGTCGAATTGCCTATTTAGTTCCCATTTTGCCTAAGAATTATTATTTTATTATTTCTGATTATGTTACCCATAGATGAACCTCAAGTTTGATTGATTCAAAGTTTCCTCAAAGGTTTAAATATACATAGAATCAGTACTAGAATGGTTGTATTTCCTTGTCTTCAGTCATTTCCTCCCTGTTCAATCTTTTATCCTAAAAGATTGTGACTTACAGGACAGATAATTATGCCTTATTACATAGTCGACTTGCTTGAATCTCTAAGAAGGTCATGAGTTTTTACATATATAGTTAAAGGAATATTAGTTAACTCATAATGGCAGGACAGCCGCGCACTGTCGTCATTTAATCGAATTATGGATACTATGGGTTCACTGCAGCCAGCAGCGCACTGGCGAGGCACAACCCACAGAATTGAAATCATTCTGAAGAATCATAGTTTATGGAACATTGCTAAAACTATGTTCCCGTCGACCTCTTTAGATCTTAGGTACTCTTGTGTCAATATTGGAAGAGTGTCTGATAGCCTATCACATTTGAATCACGAAACCCAGGGTTTGCCGTAGCCAGAGTATACGGGTAAGGCGTAATTCTCGGTGAAATGATTTCAGAAGTGATTACAAGTTTAGGATATCATAGAGAATAGAGACTGCCCTGTATGACCCTAAGAACCAAAACTAATGCTAGTGAAAGTTCTGTAAGCTGAATAGCGTGTCTTCCAACCTGGTCTCCCATGGTCCTTGTGATCCATTGATGAGGTAATTGGCTGACACTAATAGGTTTACCTAGAATATAGAATTTAGAGTTCCATAACTCATTTATCGACCAAGGACTTATTGATAGGTAGATAGTAGGAAGACTGTATGAGTAATAACACCAGGTAATGTTTGATTATCTCAAAACTCAAACTACTTGTATCTCATTTCCAAAAATCTCGCGTACTTATATTTTGACTATCTTGACCAACGTTACAATTACAGCCTAGTTTTGCAAGCTCACCTTGTTCTCGAGCTTGAATCAAGACATGTATTTAGTGGGGACGCCTGCTAACATATTGTCTAATCAGAATCAGTGTATTATGGTCTGATCAACCATGATGCATTTGGTTCGTACTTCATTTAACTATCCTACGTGGATTGAGATATCGAGGTATCTATGATCTCATCCGCGAATGCTTGACAATTCCTCTTGAATTATATGTTCGCCTTTGAATCACGTGATTGTATTCAGTGACATCTTTCTTGAACTCTTTATTGTTTTTGTCTTTCACTGATTTGAAAAGACAAAAGCTCGTAATTGGTAGAGAGATACCGCGTATCCCCATGGCTATGGTAGTTGTATACACAAGTATAGTTATCATCGACTGGCCATGCGATTGAGTTACGCGTTCTCCTCTTGACCCCAAACTGCTATTGAGACCTTCTAGCCATTCGAATTTGAGAATGATTAGGGTTTTACCCTTAGTCAGAACGCCAACCTAGGAGACTATCTATTCTCAAGAAACCAAAACGTCGTGAGTCTCTAATCATTTACCGTGACTATGGTAGACACTCATTCCGAAATTGGTTACCAACAGGTATGATCCCAGCTATATAAATTTTATTATTAAAGCTTAACTAGTATAGGAACCCCGCAGTCACTAACTTACCCAATACCATAGCTTAAATACCCTGTCATATTACGACCTACCAGTTGTCAACAATAATACATGATCACTACAACTCTTGTGACAATAGTATAGCATGTTGACACCAATAGAGATTTAAGACTCAGTTGATAGAATTCTCTTTATGCGATGTGCCTTAGAGTTGGTTACCCCGGTGACAACTCATGTACACTGTGGACGAGTAGGTCGTTCTATTTTATCGACCATGTGTCATTGCACACGCACTCGTTTTCCTATTTATTGAGGAACGACCATTGACTTGGCTTATATCTACCGTATCTCGATACATCGTACCTTATTCTCCATTAACAAGAGACGAGGTGCAATATCAGGACCTTGGGATTCTTCTAACCCGTTATTCCTAAAACCCTGACCTAACTTCTAAGGTGGGTAGACTGTAAGCCTTCTAAATTTGGGATATACAAGGATTACAGAGTGATTAGAATAACTTCCACTAGGATAATAATTGGTGCCCCGTAGACTCCCACTTTCCATTTAGATCATTTTGTGTCCCCGGTCGTGCCATTAAATTTCGGAGCACGAGACCAGCTACTATCTTCCAACAAATTTCATATGCAAGATCTAGACGAGTCCACCTTCATCCAGGTATATCCTGTCCCACCCAAACACGTCCCCTTGTACTCTATTTTTATGGTACGACTTTCAGGTAAAAAGGACTAGCTACAACCCTTACCATAGTACCGGTAAACTTCTCGACTACAATTAGAGACTCAACCTCGACTCAATTCATCCGACCCAATATATGGTGGTGACCTACTCGAAGCCCACTACGTACCTGCCACTAGTATACCACCCAATTGAGGCCTCATGTGCTGCTTAAACACAAAAGACACGAAAGACGCATTTTGGGCTTTAAGGACCTAGCTAACGAGCTTGACTGACAACTAGCTCAATCACTTGGATAGAAACCTATTCTAGGATACCCTAATCTAGTAAGAATAGTTTTATCGTTGGGATCTTGTCTAGTCCATATAGATTGAAACCCAATGTTCATCCCACCAACGACTGATGTCCAAATAGAGAACCTATTAAGACCACAATATTGATTTCTCAAATTCTACTCCATTACGGGACCTTGTGTGAAGTGGAATTTCAAGAACGAAACTTTTGTATTGTACAGATTGCAAGCCCCTCTAAGAGACGAAATGTTCTTCGACTTAGCAAGTGACTGGACTAGAGTAGCCCATCTAGCAAATAAGACAACAGGTTCATAAATTTTCTTTCTATCTGCATCATTGGATACTCTCCACGGCTCTTGAAATTTTATATCCGCACTCGATTATTTTTCTTCTTATCTTCATGTCCTTCCTATTATAGAGTAACGACTGGTCATATTATTAGAATTTATCAATATCTCTTAGCTACCTGTATAGATTGTGCTTGTTGATTTTTGGGTTGCATGATAGATGGAAAGGATTCTAGACACCATATGTCCTAGATACCCTTGGTAGAATTATTAGCCACTAGTTAGAAGGTTATAATATTCTGGTGACCATGTTTTAAGGAGTAGTGTGACCAAAGGTGGGTAGAAGCCCTCGGGATTTCATAATTACAAATGGCTAGAAAGGGCTATAAAATATCTTTGGAAGAAATTAAATTTGAAGAGATCAAGGTAATAGTTGATGGTGATTTCTTAAGGAATGATTAGGAATTAGAATTTCGAGGACGAAATTATTTTTAAGGTGGGTAGATTTGTAGCTCCCCTTCCCGAAATTTGTAAAATATTTTCATTATTAATTCATTTTTATTTTAATGATGATTTTAGACTATACATAAAGGGTATATACACCATAAAAGATCTATTGCATCTTGATTATTATTTTATTATTATTATTATTAAGTTATCAAGGTTATATAATATTAATATTGTATCGTGGTTATTAAATAAATAAAGGATTTATTATTAATAGTTATTATTATTTTATCATATATATATATATATATATATATATATATATATATATATATATATATATATATATATATATATATATATAATATATGTGTTTGTGTATATAAATATATACGTATATATATATATGTGCATATAGAAATTAGTTTGTTATATGTGTGTAAATAATATATATAGAAATATGGATATATATAGATAATTATACGTATACCTATATAGACATAAGTATGTGTGTTTATGTACATATATATATGTATAAATATATATATATAAAGGAATATTCGTATACGTGTATATGTATATATACACGTATAAAAATATATATATATATATATATATATATATATATATATATATATATATATATATATATATATATATATAAATATATATGTATGTATATGTGAGTATATATATGTATATATAGTACAAAAGTATTTGTGTATATTTATGTATTTGTATATGAATATATATATATATATATATATATATATATATATATATATATATATATATATATATATATATATATATATATATATGTATATACATTAGGCTTATAAAATATAGATAAGAATTAGCAAAGCCCCATTGGCCCATGAAACTGCTGTTTTTTCCTCTTTCCTTTCTGTATGTGTTTCTACCTATGAATGAGATCATGGAGCAAAGCCCATCCCGAGCAACGAGCAGCCATCCCATTCCAACTCAGCCCCGAACCCTTTTGAAATCCCCACTATGTAGCCCAGTCGAGTAAACCAGCAGCCCACCCCCTTTAGCAAAAGCCCTAGCCAAACCGAGAATAGGAAACTGAGCGTTCCCGAACCCCCTTATAAACAACCAGAAGAGTATCGAGAGATAGAGAGTTCGAAACTCATCAAAACCCTAGCTTCCATGCCGACACCCCGTGAACTCCTCTTTCCTGGGCGCACCCTCAGGCGCCGCGGGCGGCCAACAGACGGCCGACACGCGCGCGCGCGTCGGAGAAACAGAGGGGACGGCAGCAGCAGTTGCCCCATGAGGACAACTTTGCAGGTACCTTACTGACTCATCCCATCACCATTTCATGAACCGATTGGTTCGCTAGGAAGACAACCTATACGAGTTTATTTTCCTTCTTTTAGTTTGAATTTAGAAGCCCTAAGTTGCTCGATAAATCGACGCGAACATCGCGAAAAACCTGTCCAAAACAGGACAGTAAACCGTCCCAAAGGCCCACCTTTCAAGGCATTTTACGATCTGTACGATAAGAATTTTAGAAAACTATTTGAACACACTTTTACACAACATGTAGGGCATCATAACCCTCCTTGTGGATTCGGATTTCATTAAGTATATAAGAAGATATTCGATTCTAAAGTTCAGGAAAAACCTATTTTCAAAACTAGAAAAACCATCCACACGACGTCCGTCCCGCCATTCCGGGCGACGTGGTCGCGTACCGAAAGCATCAAAAGCTGCGTAACGGTTTCGTGGTCGTATGGGCTTTGACGGAATTCAAATTGGTCGCGTGTGCGCGACGAATTCGACGCGTATCCGTCGAAATCGCCCCGTATCCGTGCAATGCAAATTTAGTCATAACTTTGTGCACGCTCGTCAGATCGAGACGAAACTTGTGTCATCAGGACCGTATCATTTTTCTGGTCCTTCATGCCAAGTTTGGTCAGATTCTGAGACAGTTGAATCTGACGTCGTTTTGCGGACCCTACGGTTCCACTCAACGGGCGATTTTGTGCACGGCCCGCCAGAATCCAAGTTTGGACATACGGTTGGGTTCGTATCGAAAAACCGGATCCATAGACATATAGTTTGACGACTTTAGAGACCGTTGACTCTGGCACGCTTTTCGGTGCAAAGCGGGTCCAACGGCGGACATCGTTTTTGCCCAAAATTACCGTTTTGCCCCTGTGTCCAGAATTGGACTTAAAGACAGGCAATCCTAGCTAATTTGACTATTCTGAGATCATTGGTATTGTTTATTTCAGCTTTTTGGGACTGTTGTATGGGTTTTGACTATAGTGGCACATTGAGTAGTTCAGATTGTCGGTTTCACCAGCAAAGGACCACAGGCGAGTACAGTTTATTGTCTGCATTTCGATATTGATTTTCACTATATTTTATTGATTGGCCATTGATTATGTGATTATTTTCTATTATAAAATTGTCGAGTCGGGAATTAGAAGTACCAAAGATATGTGATCTGACCATAGCCCGTGTTAGACATTGTAGCCCGTGTTTACTTTCTGCAGTAGTGTAGCCCGTATTTATTTTCTGCAGTAGTGTAGCCCGTATTTATTTTTTGCAGTAGTGTAGCCCGTGTTTACTTTCTGCAAGTAGTGTAGCCCGTGTTTACTTTCTGCAGTAGTGTAGCCCGTGTTTATTTTCTGCAAGTAGTGTAGCCCGTGTTTATTTTCTGCAAGTAGTGTAGACCGTGCTTACTTTTCTACAAGTAGTGTAGACCGTGCTTACTTTTCTGCAAGTAGTGTAGACCGTGCTTACTTTTCATGCAAGTAGACCTCGTAGACCGTGCGGTGTAGTACCCCAGACCGATCACATATCAAAGGTACTTCTAGCAGTTGGGGAAAGTCTGTTGTGTCTATTTATTTACTATTAGTTTTATGTATTTCCTGTTTATTTTTAAAACCCATATTTGATGTCTAACCTTTGTTTTATAGTCATCTTCTTTATTTGAAATTGCATTCAGTGAATTGTGCTCGTTCCATTCCTGACTGGAAACCAATATTTTTAGGTTAGCCGTGGATTCACTTAACTTGGGGAGTGACGGGAATACTTGCAGCCAGAAGCCTAGAGACTAGCTAGATAGTTGAGTTGGAGTCATTCTATAATTGTACAAGTTTATATTTTCTACAAATGTAAAACTTGTGATCATTGTAAGTTAAATTAGTTTCTGTGAATGAGCATTGGATTATTTGTGATTTCGATCTTCATGGCCGTGACAGCGTTCTACCGCCGACACTGCGGCGTAGGCTGGCTTGGACACGTCTCGTATCCGTTTAAAAAAAACGGGTGCGGGTCGTGACAAGAACTATGTGCTTTGTTATTTTCACAATCAGCACATACCATATCTCTCTTGAACGGTATTTCAGGGAGTCCTTTTACCAGCTTCTTAGTGCTCAGTCGTGAGATAGTGTCCATATTAGCATGTCCTAGTCTCATATGCCATAGCCAGCTTTCATCTAGGTTAGCTACTCAGCATCTTCCTACATTATTAGTGCTCTCCAGAAAGAAAACATAAATATTGTCTTCTCTAATCCCTTCATATACGGGATTACCAGATAACATATCATATATGGTACATTTATCTTTTATAAAGTTGATACCATAACCATTATCAGCCAAATGACTTATGCTTAATAGGTTATGTTTCAATTCTGTAACTAGACAAACGTCTTTTATTACAGGATAAGAAGATATACCAACAGTGCTATTGCCAATGATATCACCTCTCAGATTATTTTCGAATGAGACGTATCCTTCTTTCTTCATCAATAGCGTGGCGAACAAAGATGCATCACCAGTCATGTGCCGCGAACATCTGCTATCGAGGATCTACTTGCTTTTTGCATGAGAGGGTTGAGGGTCCACCTATAAAATAAGTAGATGAATCCTTTGGTACCCATTTTCTGAAGGGTCCATATTGATTAGTCTTAGGTCTCCAAAATAATGTACGATTGTCAATAAATTTTCTTGCTAAACAATACTATGATATGTGTCCATGAGTACCACAATATGTGCAAGTGAGCTTTGAAAACGTGTTAGTAGAATTTGGGTTGACATGCATATGTGATTTCTTTGAAAACCTATAAGTGAAAGCATGGTGATAATCGTGTTTCTTTCATGCTTTCTGTGTTTTAGTCCTCTTAGGTGTATGCTTAGCATTAGGACTAAAATTAGGCTATGTCACAGGTATTGCCTGTTTTCCTAACTTGATTTCTAACTTTTTAGAAACCGCAAAAGACTCTTCATATTTAGCAGTCACATCTATGAGTCTTTGTTCTGTGACTAAGTGCTTCTTCTTCTCTATGTCATATAACTCTTGTATTTTGACATAGTCTCTTTCTTTCTTTTCAACTTTGAGGATAGCCTCATGATAGTCTACTTTAAGCTTGGCTATCTCTTCTGTGTTATCGATAGTAGCCATTTCTTTAATGTCTTCAATAAGACTGGACAGTCTAGCTACTTCGGTTGTGTATGCCTTAATCTCTTTTCGAGATTGCTTAAACTTGTCAAGCACATTTCTATGTTCTTCAAGTAGTTCGCTGAAGGCATTTTCTAATTCATCGAAAGTAAAATCGTCATACAAAGGGTTTGAGGATACCATATCAAAAGCCATAAGACAGATATTAGCATTTTTGCAAGGTCTGTCTTCTTTCTCTGTATCATTAGCATCGCTTTCATGCCAGATACTTATGTTTGCGTACTTTCGACTAGTTGTTGCTTTTCTACTTGATCTTGATCTATCGTATGGACTGCTTTTCTTCGAAGTTGGATAGTCCTTCTTCATATGCCCTGATTTCTTCCATCTAAAGCATATTGTTTCATCTTCATTACTTTCTTGGATATCTCTTTTCCTTCTGTTTGATTTCTTAAACTTTAGGAATTTTCTGAAGTTCTTCACAAGTATGGCTTGTTCATCACCACTTGATGATTCTTCCTCAGAATCATTGCATGTAGATTTTCTGGCTTGAGCTTTAAAGGTGATAGATTTTTCTTTTGGAGTCGCTTCTTCAAACTCTTGCAGATCAAGCTCACGGGTCATGAGCTTGCCCATCAGTGTTTCCAGAGAAATGGTGGTGAGATCGTTTCCTTCAGTAATTGTTGTTGCCTTTGGGTTCCATTTCTTGGTTAGATCCCATAGCACTTTTTTTATCTACTCGTGATTACTGTAATCCTTACCAAGAGATTGCAAAGGATTAGTAATATCACGGAAACGAGTGAACATCTGTGTAATTGACTCACCGAATTTCATTTTAAAAGATTCATATTTATGTGTTAGTCTGCTAATTTTAGATTCCTTCACTTGGGAAGTACCTTCATGAGTTACCTTAAGAAATTTCCAAATCTTATGAGACATCTTACAGGTTGAAACTATGTTGAACTCCATTTTGTCAATTACACAGAATAGTGCATTGATGGCACGAGCATCTAGATTAGCCTTTGCTTTTTCAGCCTCTGTATATTTGTCATGAGGCTTGTCTATAAGCACGCCATCAACTACTGTAGGAGCCGATTTCTTATAACCGTCAACTACTATAAACCAGAGATCAAAGTCAAGAAACTTTAAAAAGAATGTCATTCGTGTTTTCTAGTAGGTGTAGCTGGTACCATCAAATAGTGGGGGTCTATTTGTGGATTGCCCTTCACCATTGAATATTGATTTTACGGCTGCCATATATACTCTCTGAGGTTTGTTATATTAGAATATAACCTGCTCTGATACCAATTGTAGGACAGTTGAGCACCTCTAGAGGAGGGTAAATAGAGTGAGTGCTAGTGTAGCAAAAAATAATCACCAATTTAAAATTATAAACAGATAACTATGGCAGTGAATAAGAGACAGTAAATAAATATAGCAAGAGAGAAATCAAACTCAGTGACACAGCGACGTATACTGGTACCCCTCTGAGAGTACTAATCCAGTCTTGAGTACTCTTGCTCGATGTTAATCCACTAAGGCACAAGCTAATTGAGAGCTTGCAATCTCTTACAACATCATATTTGGTGACAAGTGCACGACCAACTTCACAACACCGTGCTTGGTGACGAGCGCACGACTGGCTCCATAACAGAGATAGTTTTTGTACTTTAAACAACCTCTTTAAAACTCTTGAGAACCAAAAGACTCTAGATCAAATAGATATTACTGGCTTTTGGCTAATAGAAGTGTAGGTGTGATATGAAAGCTTTTGATCAGATGAAAACACTTATTAAAGAGAGAGAAGAGAAGATGACATTGATTTAGTGATTTGGAATCAGAAATTCTCTTCTATAAATAGGTATTTTCGAGGACCGAACTCGGACAGAATTCGGACAGAGTTCTGATGCAAAGATTTTGCAAATGAACGTTGCATGTAGATTTGGAGGCAGAAAATATTTAAATTCAAACTGACCAAACTCGGTCAGAGTTCGGACCAAACTCGGCTTGAGTTCTGTCTCATTAAAAAAGTAAGACATTTGTCAAATTTTCTTGCAGAAGGGAAATAAAATTTTTGGTATGTGGACTTTGGATGGGTAGCCTGTATAGGAAAGTGGACTATGATTAACCTAAGCTAGTATTATCCAGTCGATCTTACAATTTATATCCTATACTCAATAAAGATAAAATACGTAATAAATTATAAAATGATTCGGACTAGATTCCAATGAAAATAATCTTCAGAATGATGATTTACGTGCTTGCTGATGTAGTAGTACGCTTTTTGATATTGATTTCACAAGACCGGAAATGATTAGCAGCAGTTCGTATATTTTGTGTATTGACTTATGTTAATGTCGATTATTAAAATCGGGTGTGACCATGGAATGGGCCAACAGCCCATACGTTAAGGAACTGTTCTTTCCATCCAATACCTAGTAGAGTCACATCCATGACTCATATACCTATACTAACTGCCAAGTCTCCTAACATGTCTCTATTAGCAGTTAGCCCTAACGCATGCGCACAGGTGATCAGCCTGATAGAACTTGGGATTCCTAGGACCCTTAATTTGGTGTGTGTATTGATCGATAGAAAGTTAAACAGATTTAATACGTGTTCTAACCCTTCAAAGACGGAAACTAGGGTTCACGAATTAAACCTACGGCAGAAAGAAGACAAGTAATTTCTGGCAATCTCGAACGGACGACCCCAAGATCTTCTACAGGTATTCCTTCCTCGAGTTGGACGTCGTATGGGCGACGATCTCCCAACCTTTTCTTCTCCTTGGCAGCCCTCTCTTTCTCTCCTTATGTGAATCAAGAATTTAGAAAAGCTTCAGATTTCTGATCAGTAATCTGGCTGCCAGAGAATAGAGGATATATATAGGCTACGGCAGGTACCATGAGAAGAATTAGGGTTAGGCCTCCTAACGGATCTGGATATCACGTGTTCAGCCCGAACACACAATCCAGGCCCATTAACAATAGCTCGGTCCACTAATGAGCTATTGTTGCACTACCTCCCTAATCCCAAATTATGTTTGTGGGCTCTTTTTATTATATGCTCGTTTGGCTCCCCTTGTTATGATATCGTATGTCCGTCGATCAAATTAAGTTACTGACAACTATATTAATTCGACATCTTTTATCCTTAAGTAGTACCGCTCATCTTTATTTGTCATGTCGGATATAATTCACCTACAGGGTTTACATGACAATCCTTATGAGCTCCTTAAGGGGACATCATCAATCCGATGTATCGGGACATAGATTCTATTTATAATCAACATCCCATCATACATATAATATCATTACCCAATTCATAGAGGTTGTTGATCCATAATGAATCTCACTCTTTCATGAGTCAAAGTAATGCACACTACATATACATGTCTGTTATTATATCCGGATTAAGAGTACAAGCATTTATAATAACAGAGGTGTTTGTTCTCTTATGTAGTCAGTACAAAGAGAACAACCTCAAGTGGTCATGTTCAATAAACACAAAGTATACTAGTGTAAGCCTATAGTCGAGATAGACTAATACCATATTACACTACAACCTTTCCGATAGATTTTCCAAGTCCATCTAGGTTGTAAACTATTTATATACTCCATAGGGAACTGATAGTATGATCTTCTCTGTGACACCACACACCATATTATCTACAATATGAAAAATCAGACATTTGCATTAACACTTGCAACAAATACAATATGCAAACATTTGCCCATATGATTCTCATTTAAAATTTAAGAAAATAAGGTTACTACAAAAGTGATACTTTTAGTATATAACCCTAACACAGCCATCACGCAAGTACCTCTACATGCTACTCATCTTACACATACCTTGTGGTACAACTGTGTCAAGGTTTATGTTATACACTACAAATGGTAGTCCCTAAACTCTATGTCCATATGCAATCAAAGGATAATAAGTAAAGTAAAACTAATATCTCTGAGCAGGCAATAAATCAGAAACTGTAATAATGGTACAGCTACAAAAATTAGAAATAAGTAAAAAATGATATGCAATAACAAAAATACAGACTAAATATAAGCAGTAAATATGGCAAGGTATCTTGCTTGAGGTTATGTGCAAAGGACGACGTCCAATAGCTCGAACCGTCAGAATAGTGAAGCAATGAAAGCCAAATACCGCATACTTCCTCGGATGCCGAAATAGACACCACGAACGTGTTCGAAATATAAGATGTCTAGGAAATGCCTATCCAAAAGTTCAATTCTGAAATAGGGAAAAAATTATAATTTTGGGTCAAAACGATTTTTGCCGTTGGATCCGTTTTGCACCAAAACGCATGCCAGAACCTACAGCCTCTAAAGTCGTCAAACTATATGTCTATGGGTCCGGTTTGAGGAGATGAACCTAACCGTATGTCCAAAGTTGGATTTCGGTGAGCCGTCACAAAATCGCCTGTTGGATTGGGTCGCGGGCCTGCCAAATAGGCGTTCTGATCAACCTTCTCAGAATCGGACCAAAATTGGCATACATGACCAGAAAAATGATACAGTCCTGTTGGCATAAGTTTAGTTTCGATTCGACGAACGTGCACAAAGTAATTAAAAATTTTACAAAGGGGCTGATACGATGAATTTTGACGGATACGCATCAAATTCGTCGCGCACACGCAACCAATTTGAATTTCGACAAAGCCCACACGTCCGCGAAGTCGATACGCACCTTTCGATGCTTTCGATGCTTTTGGTTCGCAACTACGTCACCCGGTTTGTCAGGACGGACTCCGTATCGGGGTTTTTCTATGTTTTTTAAAACAGATTATTATAGTTTTCCTTGATTTTGGGGATTCGATTTCTTGACACACAGTCGATGAAATCAAAATATACAAAAAGGGTTGTGAAGTCCTATAAGTAGTCTAAAACCTCCTTCAATTAATTTTTCAACTCAGTCGTTGGTTTGACAGAAATCTGGCTGCCAACATAGGGTCAGTAATTATGAAACTGTTCAATTTTGAACAGATTTTCCATCAATTTTGGGTTCGATCTATGATGCGTATAATATGATCTAACTCAATGTATTTGAAGGACGTTGTAGAGTTTAGGATTATATACATACCGGTATGATCGGTTTGGATATTGGTCGAGCGAGGGAGACGCACGCAAGCCTCAAAGTTGGCTCGGAGAGCAGTTGTGCTGCTGCTTTGCTCTGTTCTGAATACGTTGTGTTGAGCGTGCAATCAGGCCAGTAATCACCGGCTGTGGCACGCTGTAGAGTGGGATCGCCAAAGGTGCGCACACGGTGTTAGGGTGCAAAGGTAGAGGCACCTAGGGTTTAATTGAATCTTCCGTTTCCTCCTCCCTTACTCGTGTATTTATATACACTCACCCATAGTTCTGTTCGGTTTGGAAGAGGGAAAGGGTCGCTCGTGAAAAAAATTAGGGCTAGGCTCTGTGCTGGCTCGGTCGGGTTTCTTTATATATATCTTTTTTTTATCATCCTATGGTTATACAAGGAATGGCTAATGCAATAGGCCCAGTAGCTTTGTTTATAAAAACCCCCACATACATATGCCTTTATATTTGTAACATATGTTCATTTGCATAAATGTATATATGAACATATACATATAATAAATACATGAATATTATATAATTTGAAATACGCTAACTTTCTTAATACTAACAATTAGAATCTTTTTTTTTTCTTTTTCTTTTTTCCTAAGTATCTATGTAGATATACATGTACTAAATACATGATACTTGTACACATATTTATTTACTTATTTTATTTAAAACTTCAATTATCATACTAAGGGTAACTTTATTGTAGAAAATTTCTCCAACATCCCTCATAAATATTTACCATTTAAAAATTTTAATATTATAACAAAAATATTTATTAACCATCTCAGTTTCTCAAAAATAGTAATTCAAAAAAAAACAGATAAAAATAAGGGTGTTTATAGGGAATACCTAAGTACATGTTACCATGTGTTAGGAAGAACAGGGCAGAGGCATTGGTGCATACGAGGTATCCCTAAATGGATGCATCAATCTAATATCTATTGTAGATAGTAGATAAGGCAAACTGAACATGGCAATATGAGGGTGTCTGAGTAACAGTCCAAGTTGCTTAAGGAAGCAGCTAAAGGAAATGGTATAGAGGTTGGGAAGTCTATGTGTGTACTGGACGACTCATGTGTGTATCCTAGAATCATAGATTAAAATGCAGACCATATGCTAATGTTATAGGGTTTTGGAATTACTAGTTGTCTGTATCAATAAGAGATAGGATAGGTAGGTGTGGGGACCTATTAATGGTAGATGATGATTAGTAAATGACCCATGGTAGCGTGGTGTATCTGTCAGTAGTACTAGGCTTGTGAAAAGGTGGTGTCCAGGAGAGAAGGAGTATGTATAGGTGAGGTTTGAGTGGTTAGAATCAATAGGCTTTAGTTTGGGAAAACCTATCAATAGGTGAGTCACTTGTCTACCAGTTCACATAGGTTCAGTTAGCATAAGTATGTATCAGTCCAGATGAGGAAATATTGCACAAGTGCAGTCGTTCTTCCCTGCGTGGGCAGGGGCTTGCCTTCAAAAAATCTGAGAATAGGTACAGGATTGATCTTGATAGTGCATCACATGTCAAGAAGACCTACAGGTTGTGTGTATAGGTGTATACTAAGTGCATAAGAAACCTATGAGGTAAGGGAGTGTGCTAGGTTAGCATTTGCAAGGCAATAACAGGAGTATTGATAATAGGGTTGTTTGTGCGGGTGGAAACTATATTAGATAATAGGAGAGGATCATTATGTGCATAGTAGTTTAAGTTGCAGGTATCAGTATAAGCATAGGTGCGTAAATATGGCAGATGCTCAGGTGAAAGGGTAGTAGTTGTGTAGGAAATACATATACATAGGGTACCAGGTAAGGGGATCAGTTTTATATACATATGTATATTGCTCTCGAGTAACAGGTATCAAGAATAAACTAGAATGAGTATCAAATCCTTATGTACCTATAAAACAATCCCATATAGGTTACTTATAGGTTGTATACAGGGGTGCAAACAAGGACTGCAGGAGATGCCTGCAAAAACAGGAGAAGTACCTAACATAGATACATGAACAAAGGAGTGCCCAGGTTGTACTTGCTCATGAAATGAAGAATTTGAATAGTGATGACAAAACCCATGGGTGGTGCCTATGTGCAGGTTATAACAGTAGTAGAGGGTTGTGAAAAATGTGTATGTGACAAGTAGGGATAGTAAAGTATAGGATGTTGGGGTTGACTCCTTAGTAGATAATGTATATGTGGTTGTGCATAAAATATATTTGGGTAACATGAGAAGTTCATACTCATACATAAATATTTGTGTACAGTTTCCTAAACCCTCAAAATTTTACAAGACTAGAGTATGGATGGCTATAAGGAAATAAGGTTATGTAAGGGGTGTACATGATAGCCATATGTAGGGTAAAAGCTTAATAAGAAGTAGTAAAATAGAAGATATAGGTTAGCAAGCCTACCCAACTTAGGAAACTTAAGGCTCAAATAAATAAGTTATTTCCTTGTTGAATCACCTATTAACATTAAAATTTTATAAAATAGGTTACTTGGACCTCGATACAAATTCTTCTTATTGTACACTTGCTATAAAACTGCTACATGCTTACTGATGTTATACTCATTATAGAACTGTGTTGAGCATGAATGAATAGATGAATGTTGTAATGATAAGACGGAATACACTAAGTTGGTTAAGCTTCTTATAAAATTGTAGGCCATGCCTGAATAAGTAGTTTAGATTATCCCCGTCACTGGACAACTTGTGCACAATGTATAGTTTCCTCGAATGGTAACCCGGGGGGCCACGAAACTGATTTTGACCTTGGGCAAAGCAGGATAGTTGTGCTGAATCCTAGCACGTGTGGTTCAAGAACTTTCAGCGTACTCGCAATCGAGATGAAAGGGTTACCATTTGTCATGCCACACTCCCAGAATACAGTGTGTCGGGTACATAACAACATCTCCAGGCTACGCTCCATATGAATACATCTATACCCATATCAGCGATTGTCACATGTAATATTTTAGAATAGAAATACAGGTAATACTAAATACACTTTCATAACTATAACAATTATACATAAACTGTTTTCCAAAAGTACAACACATACTAGTAAGTACCATCAAAATATTTAATTTACATAAGTTGACAGCAACAAAATGTTATTGCTGCACCCTTTTACCTCCCTCGATCATTTGTCAACTTCCTCTATGTTGTACAAAGGTAACATCTTTCCTGGAGCTTCACCATCCCTTATTGAACAATACTAGGTTGGCAAAACAACATACAAGTCATCGGTCAATAACGATAATAAAATAAAAATATGATATGATAAAAAATAGTTTGGGATTACTTACTCTTAGATAAAAGTTGAGTTATTTCAATTCTATGAAAATATTATAGTGGGATCTTGAAATAATACTCTATCTAGTTCCTATTTTACTGATAACTGAGTGTTCAATCAATCAACACAACTTAAGTCACTACCACAATCGCAAATAGGTTTCCTATATGATGATGCAATTTAGAGAACACATTTTGATCACACACATCCTATTTTTCTGACATTAATTTCGTGACCAGGGATCATCCAGTGTCTCAATGGTACGGGGCTTAGAATCCAGTCTCTCACATCATGTGAGTAGAAATTGTAACTTTTAAACTCTTAAATTCTTGTTTTGATTCAAGAATTTCTGGAATCTGAAATCTCTCTAAGCCTCACCCCCAATATTATATGGCCTTACGATGTGAAAAACTCTTGCCGATCAGTTTTTCTTGTTATTATATTGCAGAATTTTTGGGTGTGATCCAATTGTTCTCTCCCACCCAATGTACTAACCTAAACTACAAACATTCCTATTATATTATCTTTTATTTGCTATGTTTTTATTTTATCTCAAATTTTAATTTGCCAATATGCAACTTTTTCAAAATTTCAACAATCAAGTAAGTATTGCTTTCAAGCATATATTCTATCCCAATCTTGGGATAATCACGAAATAAGGAAATACAAGTTTAGGAAGAACTTTCTTCCAATTATACAAAGTAGAAAACATTAAAACTTAAATTGAGTTTCTCTTACGTGACTAGTGACCATGTCCTACGCGTCAAGAACTCTGACTATTCGTCCCAAAGCATTTTTATATAAGAGTTATCAGGAGCTCCTGACTAACTAAAATATTGTATCCTAAAATTTACGTTTTAGTATAATGATATCTTCTGGATATCGAAAAATTGGACAACTTTCAAATTTCCTAAAAAATTAGGCATAGTCTCATTCGTATTTCGGGCTCAAGAAATTTTTAAATTTTATATACGAGATCAAGAGCAACCCTCCGTAGCATTTCTCCGGGTACGCCGACCCCTTCAGTGGAACAACTCAACACTGGAACACAGACAAGTATTATCTATATATGCATTTAATTCAAGTAGACTCTTTCTTACCTTAGCAAGTAAGCTATTTTATTTATTTGTGTCATTGCCCTTTTCATACTATTCGAGTTCGAGAATCACAATTTGTAATTACACTCTATAAATGCTATTCAGGTCTAGAAATCACAATTTCTTAGAAAAGTAATAATAATCAAATCCAAATTCGAATTTACACATAAAAGAATAAATTACAAAACTAGATAGTATTTGTAAGTTATAGGTCATTAGAATGGAACTTAGATATTACAATTAGCAACTTCTAGAAAAATAGAAAATTTTGCTCTTAATAAATTCTAAAATCCAATTACTTTGGTCTTAGATAGTAGTATAGATTTTCATGTAGGAATATTACCAATTTCCAAGGATATCAACAATGACTATTTGTTCTTGCAACCCAAGTCAAATTGATCTCATATTCAAACTATGCTAATTCTTAAGTCATTATAGGTGAGTATTTGCAGTAGTTGCTAAACAACTGTATATGTCGTAGATTTCTTACATAACAATGTCATAATTGACTATATATTACATCTTAGTTTTCAACTAAAAATACCTAGGCCTTCGGTATCTATAATAATATACCTTGTTATTTTAAAATAACAATTTAAGCTTATTTTGTTATAAATATAAAATTTGAACAGATTTAATTTATGTACAATACTATGAAATAAAGCATAATTTCTAGTATTTCACAGAATCTAAGAATAACCATAAGGAATATATCCATATATAATATTTAAGAGTTATAAAGTGCATAATGTATTGACCGAATTTATTAACTAAAGACCTAGTTTCTAAACATACAATGGTCTAGGATTGCTATGTAGAAAATACATGTGTATATATATGTATTCTTCTCATCGATACTAGAAGCAAGCATGGAAACAATTCACTAGCTATATACATGGAAAAGTTCATAACTAACAGAACTCCTACCAAAACAAACATTGACATCATAACAATTGTTTAAGTCCATTTATCTCCATATCGTGTCCTAACCTTGTGTCCATATAATTTTACTTTATAATCTTGTATAATATTTATAACCAAGTATGTTATTAATATAATCATAATTAAGAATTAAAAATATTTGGTGAAATAATTTCATAAAAACCTTGTGTTCTTGGGTTAATACTTGTGTCCAAACCACTATATTCATACTCCTTTGCTCAAATTCATACCAATTTTTTGTTATGATTAAAAATCAGAATTTTTTGCTATAGAAATTTTGGCTTAAATAAATTTTAACATATATAGAAATTTTGGAAAAATCTAAGAGTTGGTTGAGGACTTTCCGTTGTTTTGAGCAAAACCTAGGATTTGCTTCCCCAAATTTGCAATTAACCTTAATTCTTCCTATTCCAAAAAATTAAAAATTAGACCTAGGTTTGAATTTTGGAAGAAAATTTAGAGGAGACGGTCATACCTAAAGTGAAAGGAGATGGAGGAGGAGTTCAAGGAGATTTTGGAGGTCAGCGAAAAGGAGGCCGTCCGGACGGGTGGCGGCACTAGAAGGTGGTGGCGGCGATGGCAACAATTCAGTTGTGAGAAAGGAGAGGATGAAGAAAATAGGATGTATGCTAGGTATTATGCATATATAGAAAGGATTATGAGACGTTGGAAATAAAGAGGAGGTAAGGAGATGACATGTAGAGGTGTGGAAAATTGTAGAAGGAGGAGTGAAAAATTGTAGAAGGAGGAGAAGAGCACAACAAGGCTGTTCTGTTGCTGATTCATGAAGGGAGA
The DNA here is from genome assembly GCA_029216955.1 of Iris pallida. Classification (NCBI taxonomy): domain Eukaryota; kingdom Viridiplantae; phylum Streptophyta; class Magnoliopsida; order Asparagales; family Iridaceae; genus Iris; species Iris pallida. Next base: position 7,370,253 of record JANAVB010040018.1, on the reverse strand, counting down.
GGGTTGTGGGCTGGTGTTGAGGTCAGGGGAGAGAGGTGTGGGTTGCCTCTTTCACGATCCAATGTAATTTTTTTATATTTAAATTTGGTAATTTATCCTTGTATAATATTTAATATTATTAATCATATATATATATATATAATATATATATATATATATAATATATATATATATATATATATATATATATATATTGATTGGTATATACGAATTTCTTGGATAGACAGTCTTGTCACTCTTTCCTTGAAAAATTATGTTCTTGATATTGAAATTAAAATAATAAAATGTATGAATCTAAAACATAGCCAACCTTAATTAGGAAACAGATATCCTCTTCTTTTCTCCAAGTAATTTTTTTTTCTTTTCTACATGGATCTTGATTCCATTTTACTTGGTTAAGAGTGATTTGATTCTTGTGTACCTTCCCTTTGTGATCTAAAAATTCTTACTGGTCATTGCTTGATATGCAGCGTTAATCCAACTGTGATTCCTGATATCACACAAATTTTAAATTTTCTATATGGTACATATAATCGATTTTCAATCCTTAAAGAATCATCTAACCTTAAATCAGGAAGGTCTTTGATGAAATACTTGGCGAAACAAACTTCTTTTTGACCAAATCTATACATGTCAGCTAATACCATGGTTAATCGATCTATTTTAAATATGAAGATGAATAGTATTAGCTAAAACTCTACTTCCATATTTGATTGGATATTGAAAAATTCCTATTATGCCATTACCCATAGGAATTCCTTAATGTCTTAGTTAAAGGGTGAGATGCAAGGGTAGACACTATAAATATATGGCTTTTAGATCAAATAATACTAATGTTGGGCAAAAATGAACATAGTACCTGTTATAACTTCCTTCGCTGGTCCTGCTTCATCATTATCCATCATAAATACTTATCTTGGCCTTTTCTTCTTTCCCTTTTATGTTTGGTGAAATTGATAATTCTGAGAGGCCAGTGGCAGTTTATATAGAGATCCAGATAGCATAGTATCTCGGGGAGTTGATATTGCTTGGATAATAGGCCTAGGATTATTTTCGTGCAACATAGGCCATAAATTATTCTCTTGGGTCATTGGTTGTGGATTCTGTTATGGAACTTGCATTATTGGTCTTAGAAAGTGGGGACATTAATAAGCTTAGTGACTAGATGATCCACATTTCAAACATATCCCAAGAAACTTTTTGTATTTCTTCTTAGTATGACCTGGCTTTGAACAAAGTCTACAAATAGTTCTCTCTCTCTCTCTCTCTCTCTAGTTAATTCATTTTGAGGACGTTTAGATGCCCTATGCCATTGATTCTTCAAAAAATGAGGCTCCTACTTCCAAGTCACTTTTTCAGAGTTCCATATTACGGTGATTGTTCTTCTTTCAACATTCTCTCCTGATCTTGTACAGCTTCCGTCACTTTCGAGTAAGTTTGGCATCGATACGGTGCTACCTTATTTTTTAATTAACTAAACTGTCCTTAGCGGAATCTAGATACCTTTGTTTCTTCATCAGTCACCATATAGGGAGAAAAATGACTCAATCTAATAAATTTTGTCGCATATTAATCCATTGTGAGCTTCCCCTGCCTCAGGTGGATAAACTGTCGTTACAGCTCTATTCTAACTAATTTAGAAAAGAAACGTTCTTCAAACTTTCTTTTAAATTCTTCGAATTATATTATTTTATTAGATTCTTTAGGGTATTTTGTACTCCACCAATGTTCAGCCATATCTTCTAACTGGATACGGATTATAGGCCTGTCAATGAATAGTCAAAAATTCGAATTCGATTCGATTCCGTATCTAAATTTTTGGATATTTTCAAATTTTCGGATACGGATTCGGATATCTGAATATTTTTCGCATATTATTTTTATTCGGATATTAAGGTATTCGAATCCGTTAATATCCGATCCGACTTTAAATTGCAAGTTTTAGATATCCGATTCGAATATCGGATTCGGATATCTAAAATTTTATATATGTTATAGTATAATGTATATGTAATATATATATTAATTTGTACAGAAGATTAAAGAATTTTATTCTCAATTGAGTTTTACATAACTAAATTTATTTATTAGTTTTTTACCTATATATTTTAATATAATATATATATAAATATATATATATATATATATATATATATATATATATATATATATATATATATATATATATATATATATATATATAATAGTAATATATATTAATTATAATTTACAGTAGAATGTGAAGTGTTCAAATATGTAGAGCAAAATATATATATATATATATAAAATATATATATATATATATATATATATATATATATATATATATATATACCGACGCCAAGTTGGAATGCACCCCCACTGCCCAGGAAGTGAAGGATGCGGTGTGGGCTCTGAACGAGCACAGTGTACCGGGATGGACGGCTTCTCGGGGGTCTTCTTTCGCACGTGCTGGGACATTATCGAGCAGGATATCACCGAAGCAGCTATTGCATTCTTCGAAGGAGCCACATACCCCAAAACCATTTCCAGCGCCAACCTGATCCTTATTCCAAAAAAAAAAAAACCAGAATCATTTTGCGACTTCCATCCCATCAGTCTATGCACATTCACCAACAAGATCATCTCCAAAATCATCGCTACTAGAATGGCAGGGATCCTCCCCAAGATAATCTCCAAGGAGCAAAGCGAGTTTGTCCGAAGGAGGAACATCCAGGATATATTATGCTGGCCCAAGGGTTAATAACCGGCATGAAGTTCCCAGTAAGAGGGGGCAACATCTGTCACGACCCGCACCCACTGTTAGGGTACGAGAACGTAACAACGTCCAGCCTACGCCGTAGTGTCGGCGGTAGAACGCTGTCCTAGGTCACATCATCTAACAATATAATGCTAAGCAGATACAGTCTCAATCACATTTAAGGTAGAGCATGATAAGGTTAGATAAAACATAAAATCCAAAGAGATACGGGAGATAGAAGTCTAAGTGTCTAAGATACAAAAACCCAGAAATACATCTCAAAACTCAAATACAGTAATCCACAAAGTAAATACAACTCCAGACAAATGAAATAACTATCTAAACAACCTCTAAGGTGTCTCCTCTAGGCTAGCAGGCAACCTCCAAGCAATCTGTAAATTTTATCAACAGGTCCAGTCAGGATAGGAACGAGCACATCTGATCTAGAAAACCTAAGTAAATGACAGAGAACTATAAAGAAGTTATAGGCAGTTGTATTGATGAAAATGGTAGTTTATATTCAGGTGATGGTAAGAAAGACAGATAAGGTGTAAGGAAAGTAAATAACTAAACAAGAGAAGAATCATAGCAATGAAGTCTGTAAAAATAGAACTAGCTGAACCAGGGTAATATGATATGAAGTCCAGACAACAATGTAGACCAGTGTAACTCCAATGTAAGTCCAGTACAAGATGAATCTAATACAAGATGAATCCAGTAAGGGACGATTCCAGTTATAGTGATCAATGATTCCAGGGTGAGTCCAGCCTATACAATAACAGTGTGTTTTAAAATATCGAGATCGACATGTAAACGGCTGTGGGTAATCCGACACACCTCTCACTGATCAGGCGAGAGATGGCTATCATTCCAGTAGATTCCAGTAGGGGTGATTCCAGTAATGGGGTATGTCTACATGTCTTACTCTAGTATTTCCCCTCCCAGCAAGTGAATCCAGAATTCCGACACAATGATTCAAGATGAGTCCAGCCAAAATATAATGATACCAGTAAATGATTCCAGTAAATGATTCCAGCAGGTGATTCCAGTAATAGAAGCCGGAAATGATGATACCAGTAATAGAGGCCAGAAAATAAATATGTGTCGTATACATGAATCCAGTAATATCCACACGTGTTATAACAGAGAATCGCATACAACTAACTAGAACTGAAATACAGTAATTGACAAATAAATGAAAGACCTATCAGAGAATGTACTCGCCTGATAACCTGAACAGCTGATAAGTATAGGGGGTCCAACTGAAGCCACAGAGTCCTATTTAAAGCAATACAGGTTACAAGGTGTCTTGCTCCTAATTAGAACAGCACAAGTCACAACATGTCCAGAAAGGTAATATAAAGCACTACAATGTATTCTACATGAATCTAGGTCAAACTAGGCCAAAGTCAACCCTTAGTCAACTCTGGTCAACTGCACTAGTCAAACTAGGTCAAACTAGGTCATGTCCTAACCCAGTAAGTCTTACTAGGCCTAACCAAGACTATCCTAGCAAGCACACATCAATAAAAGGCTATACAAGCCAACATACACCCAACTCTATATAGCATGCAATTATTCAATACTCAAATAGGCAAGAATTTACATTGGATATACACTAGGTAATCTATTACTTTAAGCTATATATGTCTACACATTTATACACATACATATATTGGTATTCAACATTAGGTCTATAATCATGGCATTTCAAATGGTTATATAAACTTATATATTACAACACAATATGCTAACATATATATAATATACATACATAGCTAAGTTAACTATATTCATAAATACTTATTTAAGAGGCTATGTGTGTGTATGTGAACATGGCAAAGGGGCAAGTGAGGGTTAAATGGGCATACATAGTGTATACATATCAAAGAGTGTCAAAGTGTAAGTGAACAATGTGTCAAGTGTGATAGTGTCAACATAGTGTAAGGGGGTACATGAGGTAATATAGGATTTGTGTTAACATAGAACATTACATCTCATTAACTTGTATATTGCATACATTACATCTATTATTACATTACATTCATGCTTGCATTCATTCATCATTCATTATTCTCTTGCACCACTATATGCACCATACATTACATACTATGGAACCTACATATTCATTACAAGCCATACTTATACATGCTTACATTAGATAGGATACTTACACCTCATATATTATTTATTTAACCATTTACTCATGCTTGCATTCTCTATTTAGTTACATAATGTATATACATTAACATGGGTTAAAATCAAATAGAACATTATATTACACACAAGGGTGCACAAAATGCATATGCCGAATAGTAACTCCTACTAATAATCAATACTGTACCATCTCAGCATGAATTAAAATTTAGGATTAAAGTATGTTATAGATCTATGTGTTATCTTTCCAAAACTTGAAACGGATCGCGTTTTCGTTTTCGGAAACTCCCGAAATCGCGAAAACACCGAGAACGCGTTTGTCTTTCATACAGCTGACACTCAAATAATTCTCCAGAAAGGTACAAAAATAATTAGGCCTCTAAATATATGTTTTTGGAAAGCTAACTTTAATACGCTTCTTTTAAAAAAAACGGGAGATTAAACCGAGCTTTGAGCTAGAAGTTATGACATTTCTAAGTTAGGGCTGAAATTAAAAACGTGGATAAAAATCATGACGGATTTAGATAGTTTGAGCTAAAAGAATACACAATATATATCCTAATTATCCACAACAATAATAGCAATAATAATATGAGGAACCACACTCACAAACTTGATTATATAATCATCATGAACCATTTATTACATATATAAATATAGATACACTCTCATTACAATATATATATATATATATATATATATATATATATATATATATATAAATCTATATATGTAACATGAACACATCCACAACACAAAGGACACTCCTATGACCTCCAAATGGACACAAAATGGACACAAATGGAGATACAACCATGGGGGTCATTTCTATGGGTTCAAAATAGACCTATATGCATGAGGAAATGAAAAAAAGAAGGGATTTATACCTCCCGGTAGATCGAATCGAAGAAAGCCTTCCCGGAGCGACACCGACACGTAGAGATTCCAAAAGGACACGAACGAGCTCCGAATCCTCCCAAACTTGGATAGCTTCCTCCTTGGCTAGAATGGAGAAGGAAAGAAGAAGATTTGGTGGTAAAATGGAAGGATTTGGTGGAGAAATTGCTAGGGATTGCTCTCTAGGAATTTGGGGAAGAACAAGAGAGAGAGTGTGGATGAGAATAATGAAATGAACTTGAGCCTATCCTCTCCCAAAGTGGCTGGCCATATGGGACTATTTGTCCTATTATGGTAAGGTCCAAAATGCCCCCACTAACCTATTCTATGAGTATGAGGAAAGGGCTAATTGGTTGGGGCTAAATTAGTCATTCTAAAGTCTCTAATCACACTAACCTTATCCATAATAATTAGTCTAACATCTAACTAAAATATTTCTATCATGTGGACTAAAATTAATATCATGTGGGCCATGCCTAACTAGTGTGTGGGTCCCACTAGAGTCAAACTACCCCCGGGTCCCCGTTTCAAGTCGGATTGAGTTGAAATTCGAACCCGACTCAAATAACCCCAAAACAATATCATAAATAATAAAATAATATCAAAATAATTCAAAGAGGTCAAATGCAAAAATATTCTTAGGCCAAAAATGGTATTAAAATATCATAATCACATGGTTAGGCTCTAGGTCAAACAGTCTCTAGGGTTTCACTAGCAAAACGTCAAAACCACAAGTCATTGATTTAAATAATTTTAAAATGATTTAAAATCACCAAAAATTATATCATGAATTAAATATTATTATTAAAATAATTATAAACACAAAATTTCAAAATTACCCTCATTTGGGAAAATGGGTGCTACAACTCTACCCACCTTAGAAAAATTTCGTCCTCGAAATTAAAATGTCCATACTCCCTCTAGGTCAAACCCCCACAATCAAAGTCCCAGATTAAAATAAATCATGTGATCAAAAGGACGACATACAGGGTCATGGCATACGGTGGTAGTGAAAGTCTCATCTAGGTATACTAGTCATGCTAACCGAACGGTCATAGGGTATCAAAACATACAACCAATTTATGGTGCTAAACTAGAGAAGTTACAGAAACAACAAACCATCAAAACTGTAAGGCGGTCTACCATCCTATATGAAACTGGTACTTATCAAAACAAAATAAGGGCAACTACCAATTATCTGAAAAAGGGTACAGAAAATCAAATTCAAAAATTAAGGAATTGAAAATCACTTGCATTGAAATCCAAATCACAATATATATATATACAGAGAGAGCGTTAGAGAGGAAAAACTAGCATTATGTAATGTTATGTGGTTTGTGTGTGTATGGGTGTATGTAAAATATACATAAAATTGTATATGAGCTATCCTGTTACACTACTCATGGCATATGGGTTAACAACCTATAATACACAACCTATTTAATCATAACATGCATGGCTAACCATAAACATCTATAAGAGGTAGAGATTTAGTTATGTATATACATATATTATAACATGTATGCCTAAGCTCTATATATATCTATATAAGTATGTGATCATAACATAGAGAGGAAATGTTAGGTTACATGACAGCATATACTAAGTTAGGGTGTGTGTGTGTCCTTGTACAGGGTTATAGCTTAGTATTGAAAGGTTAAACCCAGTTTTAGTTCAGCATTTACATACAAAATCTGAAAATAAGCTAACATTTAAACCAGTGTAATATTAACATAATGCAGTCTCAGATTTTACAAATTTAACATAACTTAACCAATTTCTCTAAAAATTGAAACTCTGCAGATATCATACATGTGCAGTTATATAGACAAAACTAATAACATGAAATTTATATTTAAATTACGAATTTAAACTGGAAAAACAGAAAACCAGAAATATTGGGATTTTGATAATTTTAACATTAACAATATATTAATATGTATTTAGATAGGTGGAAAATCAAGTGTAGCATGCATACGTATCAGGCAAGTCTCCACTATGTAAATATACTCATATATTCTCATATCCCAAAAAAAAATTAATTCTACGTTAAGACCAACATTTAGATTCCTACCAAGATCGCAAAATAGGTGATTGACGAAATCAAGGCAGTTTTATTATTATTATTCAATACTAGAATAATAGCAAGAAGGAAATAACGATAAAAGCTGTTTGCTTATTTGCCTAAAAGAAGGAACCATTTTGAAACCAGAGCTAAATATCAAATCTAAGATAAAGTCTAACAAAATCATCGATTCATTGTATTAAGAAGAAACTCATAGCAAGAAGTTACACAAGCTACTCCTAAGTTAAATAATTAGAAGCAAAACAAAGCAAAACAAATAATAATTCTTTTTGAAGGACTGCATCAAAGTAGAGAAAACATGCTTAAAAATATTTAAGGTACAATCTGATAATCATATACGTCTATCCAAAATCATGGTACTCTAAATCTCCGTCATACTAGTAAGCAAGGCTACGATAATCACAGAGTCCTTGACTTATGCACATACCTCTAGAATCGTGGTATTTAACATTTTTGCGGTGCCGCTAGCTTGGCTGCGAAAACCTTAAATTCTCACACCCGAGAAATATATCCAGAGTCAGACTATATGTCCTCACCATGCTGGCTAATGTGACTATAGAAGACTAGATTCCATAACATAGATGACCTAGCCCATATAATTTTATCTTGTCAAAAAAAATTAAATTAAATCAACAATGAATACCCATAAATCAAATCAAATTTATCAACGAACTTCAAAATTCAAAATGAACAAAAATCCATCAAAATACAACTCGGATGCAACAGCTATCATCAAGATTCAAAATTCGACAATCATTCATCAAAATCAATGAATACAACTCAAATTCAACCATAATCCATCAAAATCAAATTTAACAACAGTAAGTAAAAATAAATCAAATCAAGGGAAAAAAGAGTTCTCAAATCGAAGTTAAAATAAGATTCTCAAGGGTTGTCCCAAAAATCTCTCAAGGGATCCTAATTGTGATTGAGTACCTTCAAAATATATCCTAATCCTACTGCAGGCTGTAGTGGTACTCAAGTTTGAATACCACTACATAAACTCGACCTGCATGGGCCACCACTAAAAACGTGTCACAACCCGCACCCACTGTTAGGGTACGAGAACGTAACAACGCCCAGCCTACGCTGCAGTGTCGGCGATAAAACGCTGTCCTAGGTCACATCATCTAATAATATAATGCTAAGCAGATACAGTCTCAATCACATTTAAGGTAGAGCATGATAAGGTTAGATAAAACATAAAATCCAAAGAGAAACGGGAGATAGAAGTCTAAGTGTCTAAGATACAAAAACCCAGAAATACATCTCAAAACTCAAATACAGTAATCTACAAAGTGAATACAACTCCAGACAAATGAAATAACTATCTAAACAACCTCTAAGGTGTCTCCTCTAGGCTAGCAGGCAACCTCCAAGCTATCTGTAAAATTTATCAACAGGTCCAGTCAGGACAGGAACGAGTACATCTGATCTAGAAAACCCAAGTAAATGACAGAGAACTATAAAGCAGTTATAGGCAGTTGTATTGATAAAAATGGCAGTTTATATTCAGGTGATGGTAAGAAAGACAAATAAGGTACAAGAAAAGTAAATAACTAAACAAGAGAAGAATCATAGCAATGAAGTCTGTAAAAATAGAACTAGCTGAACCAGGGTAATATGATATGAAGTCCAGACAACAATGTAGACCAGTGTAACTCCAATGTAAGTCCAGTACAAGATGAATCTAATACAAGATGAATCCAGTAAGGGACGATTTCAGTTATAGTGATCAATGATTCCAGGGTGAGTCCAGCCTATACTATAACAGTGTGTTTTAAAATACCGAGATCGACATATAAACGACTGTGGATAATCTGGCACACCTCTCACTGATCAGACGAGAGATGGCTATCATTCCAGTAGATTCCAGTAGGGGTGATTCCAGTAATGGGGTATGTCTACATGTCTTACTCTAGTATTTCCCCTCCCAGCAAGTGAATCCAGAATTCCGACACAATGATTCAAGATGAGTCCAGCCAAAATAAAATGATACCAGTAAATGATTCCAGTAAATGATTCCAGTAAATGATTCCAGCAGGTGATTCCAGTAATAGAAGCCGGAAATGATGATACCAGTAATAGAGGCCAGAAAATAAATATGTGTCGTATACATGAATCCAGTAATATCCACACGTGTTGTAACAGAGAATCGCATACAACTAACTAGAACTGAAATACAGTAATTGACAAATAAATGAGAGAACTATCAGAGAATGTACTCGCCTGATAACCTGAACAGCTGATAAGTATAGGGGGTCCAACTGAAGCCACAGAGTCCTATTTAAAGCAACACAGGTTACAAGGTGTCTGGCTCCTAATTAGAACAGCACAAGTCACAACATGTCCAGAAAGGTAATATAAAGCACTACAATGCATTCTACATGAATCTAGGTCAAACTAGGCCAAAGTCAACCCTTGGTCAACTCTGGTCAACTGCACTAGTCAAACTAGGTCAAACTAGGTCATGTCCTAACCCAGTAAGTCTTACTAGGCCTAACCAAGACTATCCTAGCAAGCACACATCAATAAAAGGCTATACAAGCCAACATACACCCAACTCTATATAGCATGCAATTATTCAATACTCAAATAGGCAAGAATTCACATTGGATATATACTAGGTAATCTATTACTTTAAGCTATATATGTCTACACATTTATACACATGCATATATTGGTATTCAACATTAGGTCTATAATCATGGCATTTCAAATGGTTATATAAACTTATATATTACAACACAATATGCTAACATATATATAATATACATACATAGCTAAGTTAACTATATTCATAAATACTTATTTAAGAGGCTATGTGTGTGTATGTGAACATGGCAAAGGGGCAAGTGAGGGTTAAATGGGCATACATAGTGTATACATATCAAAGAGTGTCAAAGTGTAAGTGAACAATGTGTCAAGTGTGATAGTGTCAACATAGTGTAAGGGGGTACATGAGGTAATATAGGATTTGTGTTAACATAGAACATTACATCTCATTAACTTGTATATTGCATACATTACATCTATTATTACATTACATTCATGCTTGCATTCATTCATCATTCATTATTCTCTTGCACCACTATATGCACCATACATTATATACTATGGAACCTACATATTCATTACAAGCCATACTTATACATGCTTACATTAGATAGGATACTTACACCTCATACATTATTTATTTAACCATTTACTCATGCTTGCATTCTCTATTTAGTTACATAATGTATATATATTAACATGGGTTAAAATCAAATAGAACATTATATTACACACAAGGGTGCACAAAATGCATATGCCGAATAGTAACTCCTACTAATAATTAATACTGTACCATCTCAGCATGAATTAAAATTTAGGATTAAAGTATGTTATAGATCTATGTGTTTTCTTTCCAAAACTTTAAACGGATCGTATTTTCGTTTCCGGAAACTCCCGGAATCGCGAAAACACCGAGAACGCATTTGTCTTTCATACAGCTGACACTCAAATAATTCTCTAGAAAGTTACAGAAATAATTAGGCCTCTTAATATATGTTTTTGGAAAGCTAACTTCAATACGCTTCTTTTAAAAAAAATAGGAGATTAAACCGAGCTTTGAGCTAGAAGTTATGACATTTCTAAGTTAGGACTGAAATTAAAAACGTGGATAAAATCATGACGGATTTAGATAGTTTGAGCCAAAAGAATACACAATATATATCCTAATTATCCACAACAATAATAGCAACAATAATATGAGGAACCACACTCACAAACTTGATTATATAATCATCATGAACCATTTATTACATATATAAATATAGATACACTCTCATTATAATATATACATATATAAATCTATATATGTAACATGAACACATCCACAACACAAAGGACACTCCTATGACCTCCAAATGGACACAAAATAGACACAAATGGAGATACAACCATGGGGGTCATTCCTATGGGTTCAAAATAGACCTATATGCATGAGGAAATGAAAAGAAGAAGGGATTTATACCTCCCGGTAGATCGAATCGAAGAAAAGCCTTCCCGGAGCGACACCGACACGTAGAGATTCCAAAAGGACACGAACGAGCTCCGAATCCTCCCAAACTTGGATAGCTTCCTTCTTGGCTAGAATGGAGAAGGAAATAAGAAGATTTGGTGGTGAAATGGAAGGATTTGGTGGAGAAATTGCTAGGGATTGCTCTCTAGGAATTTGGGGAAGAACAAGAGAGAGAGTGTGGATGAGAATAATGAAATGAACTTGAGCCTATCCTCTCCCAAAGTGGCTGGCCATATGGGGCTATTTGTCCTATTATGGTAAGGTCCAAAATGCCCCCACTAACCTATTCTATGAGTATTAGGAAAGGGCTAATTGGTTGGGGCTAAATTAGTCATTCTAAAGTCTCTAATAACACTAACTTTATCCATAATAATTAGTCTAACCTCTAACTAAAATATTTCTATCATGTGGACTAAAATTAATATCATGTGGGCCATGCCTAACTAGTGTGTGGGTCCCACTAGAGTCAAACTACCCCCGGGTCCCCGTTTCAAGTCGGATTGAGTTGAAATTCGAACCCGACTCAAATAACCCCAAAACAATATCATAAATAATAAAATAATATCAAAATAATTCAAAGAGGTCAAATGCAAAAATATTCTTAGGCCAAAAATGATATTAAATTATCATAATCACATGGTTAGGCTCTAGGTCAAACAGTCTCTAGGATTTCACTAGCAAAACGTCAAAACCACAAGTCATTGATTTAAATAATTTTAAAATGATTTAAAATCACCAAAAATCATATCATGAATTAAATATTATTATTAAAATAATTATAAACACGAAATTTCAAAATTACCCTCATTTGGGAAAATAGGTGCTACAACATCGCTGTCAAAATCGACATAGAGAAAGCTTATGACAGACTGGAATGGCAATTTATGATCTGGGTCTTCAGGGCTTTTGGTTTCTCCGAAACGTGGACCAACATCGTATGGAGATACATCAACAACTCGTGGTTCTCCTTGGTAATCAACGGTCAAGCCGAGGGATTTTTTAAATCAACTCGAAGGGTTAGACAATGCGACCCTCTATCATCCACTGTCTTCATCATCGCGACTGATGCCCTGAGCAGGAACCTTAACAACATGACCAGTACTCTGAATTTCCAGCACTATCATACTTCAAGTGGATGCCCTTTAATTATCCATCTGGCCTTTGCCGACGACTTACTCATGTTCTCATCCGGGGATGAAGGGGCGGTGGCGGTGGTCCACAACACCCTGCAGAGGTAATCCACATGCTCCGGCCAGAAGATCAACCCTTCCAAGAGCGTCATCTATGCCCAACACAACACCAATAGAGAGCACACAATCGGGCTCTCCAACTTAACTTCCTTCTCTGTTGATCATCCCCCATTCAACTACCTCGGGTGCCCTTTGGTGTACGGTAAATCCAACATTGTCATCTTTGAGAAATTGATCACAAAAATCAGGAATAAACTTAGTGGGTGGCACAATGCCACTTTATCCCCAGGCGGCAAGATGATTCTCATCAAGCACGTGCTCAACTCCATACCCATTCACACCATGTCCATATGTTCTCCGCCTTTGAAGGTTCTCTCTTCGATCGAGCAGATTTTCTATAATTTCTTCTGGAGATATTGCAACGGGCAAGACAAGCACCACTGGACGAGCTGGGACTCCATGGCTTATCCTACAGATAAGGGGGGTCTAGGATTCACCAAACTCACTCACATCGTTAAAGCATTTTCGATGAAATTGTGGTGGAAACTCCGTATGAGCAAGAATTTATGGACCATATTTATAAAAACCAGGTACTTCAAACACATCCATCCATCGGTGGCAATATCCAACAGCAGATCCTCTGTGGCTTGGCATCGTATCCTTAGTGGGAGAGACCTTGTTGAACTAGCGATGGGACTAAAATTGGGTGATGGCGAGTCGGATCCATTCCTAGAGAGACGGAACGGGGATAGCTTGATCCCGAACCTCACAGAGACCCCAAGAAATAGTAGGATCAGAGACTTGTGGAACCGTATCACTGAAGGCTGGAACTGGGACAAGATCCGCGAATGGGACGGTATTGACGCGGTGGAGTGCATTCGATTGCGCGGATTAAGAATCGGCAGCGATGCCGATGCACTGCAGTGGACGCTCGAAGCCTCGAGGGCATTTTCGGTGAGGTTGGCGAGAATCGCTAGCCAAGGATTGGGGCAGCCGTATCAGGTCACTGCACATTATTGGTACACCTGTATCCCCAGGAAGTGGTCTTTCCTCTTGTGGAGAGTCATTAGAAAGAAACTGCCAACCGATGATACCCTCAACACCATTGGAATTAGCTTAGCCTCAGCCAGTAATTGCTGTCCCGACCGTCAGATGGAGACCATCGACCACATCTTCTGTCAAGGGAGCCTGCCGACTAGTATCTGGAGGACCCTTAACTGGCACTACAGTATAGAGCCAAGGGGTGGTTGCTTCTACGATCTAGCGGCCTCATAGGGTTTAGCATCCCACGGCCACCAGATCGTCGCAGCGGCCGCTACATGGGCGATTTGGAAAAATCGAAACAAGACGAGATACGAAGGTCTCCAATACTCAGCCGACCAGCTCACTCGGGAAGTATTCCGCCAATGCCGTAAATGGAGCGCCGTGTGCTCCCTTTGTTCGTCAGTATTCTGGTCCTCGCTGCTACCCTAATCCTAGGTTATCGTTTTGTATCCCCATTTTAGTCCCTTCTTAGTCCCTTTTAGTGGTTTACTTGTATAGGGCGTCCTTTAGCCTTGTTTTCGTATCAGGCTTCGGCATTTTGAGCCTTGATTAATAAAAAGAGGAGGTTTTGGTTATATATATATATATATTATACTTATTTATTTTATTTTATTTTTTGGTGTTAGGTCATCCGCGCACAAGCTCGTGGCCACTGCCTCCCAGCCGGCTTGTGCGGGAGGGGGGCTCGATCCCGGGTCTTCCCGCCGAGAGCCCCCCTCCTGCCACTTATGCAGTCCATTAGGAATGGTGGAGCACCCCGACGCAGTGGCGCGGGTTCGAGCCCCCTTGGAGGTACGCCTCCAAGCACCATTCAGAAGTGGACACCCTAAAAAAAAAGGAATATATATATATATATATATATATATATATATATATATATATATATATATATATATATATATAACCGACATAAATTTCCATCTTACTTTGAGGGCCCATTTTGGTACTTTGTGGCGACACAACTAGTATATAGAGGTTCACACCTGAAAATGTGTAAATACAAAACGTCATGTTCATGCCCAGAAACCAACTATAGCACCGAATAGGATTGGATGCAAACAGGTCTATAGCAGACCAATATTGTTGCATGTAATATTGTGTATCCCAACACAGAAACGGAAAGTCGGGTGCGCATCACCAAAGAACATGTGATCGAATGGATACTCTTAAAACATTCTTATGTAATGAGGCCGCTCAGGGTGTGAACATCGGGGATAATATGTTCAACTTTGATCTCCATAACATGCAATAATTAAGAAACATATCTGATGCTCAGTCTTTTGTATTATTAAATCTTCGGGATTTTATGTGATAATTTGGATGGTGAGCTCGCAACTTAATTAATTGAGCCAAAAGTTACAACTTTTGAAGTGGACAACTAACATACATGTGACCTGCGAGTCGATTCATCAACCAACACCATCAAATCCTTAAATTGTCCACATGTTGGTTGGACAGATCCACAAATATATGTTGGCTCATCAGGTCACAGTCAACCAGATTTCGATAATTAACCTAAATTAGGAGTCATTACATGGAAATTCAATACGACAAAAGACTGCACCATCAGTAATCACTATATGGAAGCTGCTTCATCATTGTATTTCATTCTTATTATTTTTGTATCTTATTATGTATTTTTATTTACTTGAGTCTATGACTTATGTAAGTCGTATCGTATTTTGGTACTAGTTGAATCTTAACCCAAAGTCCACTAAAAAAGAAGCCTACCTAAACCAGAACCAAATCTACTTTTGTACCCCACTCAAAATACCAGGCTACTTGAGCCAAAGCTGACCAAGCCTATTCTTGAATTGGGTCAACCGACCTCGGTCCGAGTTCGCCCCGAACTTAGTCTCCTATAACCAACTCCTGAATTAGAGACCTATACCTATTCTCATGGCACAAACAATTAAATTTTTAAACGTTGGCGTACCGAGTTCTACCCGAAATCTACCCCACAATAAGCTATAAATAAAGAAGAGTTTTTTATACCTAAAAATTAATTCTTTCTCTCTTTATCTTCTCTATTCATTAAAGGGATTTAACCTTCCCTATCTCCAAGACAACTCCTATTCTTCTAAGTGCTAATGCAGTTTTGATTAGAAGTATTCGAGTTGTACAAGCTTGGTATTCAAAAGCTATTTACTCCAGTGTTTGAAGTTGTCGTGTACTTCCGATCAAAGCACAAATTTGTACTAAGTCGCAAGCCCTTCGGATTAAAGCTTGTGTTTCACTGCTAGTAGATTTAATATCGAACAAGAGTTCTCGGTACTGGACTAGTCCTCTACAAGGGATACTAGTATAAAATTTCGGTGTTTGCATATTGTTCTTTCATATTCTTTTACTTATCTCATAGACTTAATATATTTCTGCATGATTGCTAGTTGAAAACTACCTTTACCTTGCCTTAGATTTAATTGTATATATATTTTGCCCTCTATTCAGCCCCCCTAGAGTTGCCTTACGACCCCTGAATTGGTATCAGAGCAGGTTATTCTCATATAACACTCTAAAGTATTGTTATAGCAACCATGAAATCTATTTACAACAACAATGGTGAAGGCCACTCCACAAATAGGCTAGCCAAGTTTGATGGCACCAACTACATATATTTGAAAACACACATGAGTTTTTATGTCAAGTCTCTTTATTTTGATTTATGGTCAATTTTTGTAGATGGTTACAAGAAACCAGCTAAAATTGGTATAGATGGTAGTCTGGTTGAGAAACCCCATGATAGATATACTAACCATGAGAAAAAATAGGCCTTGCCAAGGCTATCAATGCTTTATTGTAGTAAATATAACTAAATTCAAAAGAGTCCCTACATGTGCCACATCACGCGAGATTTAGAAATTTCTTGAGGCAACTTATGAAGTGACTTCGCAGGTGAAGGAATCCAACGTCTCAAGACTAACAAAAGATTATGAGGCATTCAAAATGAAGCCTAATAAGGCTATCACTAATATGATTACGTGTTTTCTAGATATTGTTAATCCTTTATCTTCTCTTGGAAAAGATTACAGTAATAACTAAAAGATTCATAAAGTGCTTCAAGGACTCACCAAGAATTGGATTAATCCTAAGGCAACTGCAATTATTAAAGGAAACGATTTCACTACAATGACTCTCGAGACGCTCATGGGCAAGCTTATGACACATAAACCACATCTCAAAGATTTTGAAGAGTTAATGACAAAGGAGAAGACCATTGCATTCAAAGCACATCACACGATGGCTTCCGACGATGAAAATGAGAATGATAGATCTAACAATGCGCAAATAGTCTTGATGACCTGGAACTTCAGAAAATTTATGAAGTATGAAATATCAAATTGAAAGAAGAAGGATTCTAAAGACGATGAAGAACTGGTATTCTACAATTACAAGAAAATAGGCCACATCAAAAAAGATTGTCTTACTATAAGAAAGGAAAATCACTACGAGCATTCAAATAGAAGAAAAACTCCATCAAGGAACTATGCCAACACAAACATATGTGCGAAAATGATGCAAGGACTCTGAAGAAGAATGCTCGCAACACTATAAACCTATGTTTTATGGCAATTGATGCTAAGGTAACTATTAATCCCTTGTATGAAGATCTTACTTTTGATGAGTTATAAGATGCATTTAGTGACTTACTTAAAGGTCATAAGAAGATCAGAGACATGTATAAGATTTCTAAGAAAGAGCTTAAGTCTTTACACTTTGATTATATGAAAAGTTTCATATACTAGAAGAAACCAGAGACACATCTTCATCTAGTAACACGGATGAGATATCCTCTCTGAAATTGGGTATACATAATACTCTTAAAAAGCTTGAGAAAGCTAATCAAGAGAATATAAGACTCAATGATCTATATGAATCAGAGAAGCAGAAATATATTATAGCAAGAATAGATGCACTCCTAGCTAAATAAAATGAAGCATGTGACATCTCTAAAAAGTTAGAGATTAACTAGAAAAATAAGAAGTTTAAGCTATGACCCAAGTTAACACTAGTCATATTACAAAGCATAAGATCAATCAAAGCAATATACAAACACGCACGAGTAAAGCTTCAAGGATTCATGCATTTTATTATAAGTATCCATGCAAAACACAACACACTTCTTCAAACACACATATCCTTCATCATATTAAACCCCGCAATTACACATCTACTGTCTGCCACTAATATGGTCAGAAAGGACATATATCACGTCAATGCAGGATTTGAAAGTTAGTGGATATGCATGTACATATTTGAACGTTAGTGGTATGCATATATATATTGGGTTCAAAAAACTAACATATCAGGACCTTCAAGAAAGTGGGCACCAAAGGTTACGTCTCTGACTTGTGTTGTAGGTGGACCTACCCCCTTATGCTAAAAGCAAATAGATCCTCGATAGTGGTTGCTCACGACACATGACGCGATGCCTGTAGCAACGTTTAGGCAACATTATAGGGGGTGAATAGGTTGCAGCAGAATAATCTATCCAATTATCAACAGTTTAAAAATTATGCAGTAATAAAAGATTAATAATAAAGTTGTGCATGCGAGAAGCAAATATATAAGCAGTAGGGTAAAGAGAGAAAACTCAAACACCAAGATTTTATCCCAGTTTTCCTCTGAGAGGACTAGTCTAGGCCCGAAAACTATTGCTCAGAGTTGAATCCACACTAGTCACAATAGTGAAACACAAGCATTAATTCTAAAATACTTGTAGCTCCTTACACCTTGTGCCTTTATCTGAAGGGCACAACGACTTCACGATCACGAGCTTTGATTCGAAGAACCCGCCGATTTTAGAACAGAAGAGAGAAGCTTTTATAGACCAAGCTTTTACAACTCGAACGGACTTCTAAACTGAGATCGCACTTGGAACTAAAAGACTAGAGAGTTGATATTCGAGATAGAAAGGTAGAGCTTAGAGACTTTCTCACTATAGGATAGAAGAATGGATAGTAGGTGAGTTTAGTAAGAATACAAAAATCTATCTATATTTATAGGCTTTTTGTGGACTGAGTTCGGGCGGAATTTTGATGGACATTTGAATTTTTTCAAATGTTGGGAACTACAATATCTAGGATTTGACATCTGTCTAGATTTTCTAGGATTTCCAAGACCGAGTTCGGCCAGAACTCGGTCCGAGTTCGGCCAGAACTCGGTCCGAGTTCGGCCAGAACTTGATTCGAGTTCGGCCAGAACTTGGTCCAAGTTCGGTTACCATGTATGGTATAGTTATTGGCCTATTTTGGAATGGTTCTGGTTTGAATGAGTTGGGCTTTTTGTAGATGGACTTGTAGGCTGTTTGAGTGGACATGTTAGATTTATATTTGAGTAGACTTCAGGTACCAAGTGCGACTCGATGTACATAAGTCTTATACTCTTACTAAGTATAAAATTACAAAAGAAGGATAAACTCGAATGGCATATAGATGTACAAATAAATCTTGTAGGCATGGCAGACTCATCTTCTTCCTTTGTACCATGATAGCCTTTTTCTTGATGGCAATCATCCAAAGATAAATATTTCTAAAAATTTGAATGCCTTTCGAGGGCTTTGCATCAAACTCCCACGGGGGGCCCTGCCCTTCGACCACTGTCCGTTGACCGGGCCGTGGAACCCCCGATTGTGAGGCCCCGGATAGGTCGTTGGGTGGTTCAGAGAAACCTTTTTGCATAATGCCATTTTTAGGCCATCAGCAATTTTTTATTGCATATGTCCTACTTTGATTATGCTTATTGCTTATCTGCTAGTACAATTAGGCAAACAAAGCAGTATAGCAATACGATAAATTTAATAAACATTAGGACAATGCTAAGCTTAAGTAGAAACATGATAGTGATTACATGAATATTAGTAACATCATTATGTTCAACTTAATCGATTAACCCTATTAAAAAAATATGATACAATCATTAGACTAACAGTAAAAGAATAAAGTAAACAAGTATCATCTTGCATGCATGGCTGATTTGTCTTCTTCTGTTGTACCCTGAAAGCCTTTTTTCTTAATAATGGTCTTCCAAAGATAAACAGATCTGAAAATCTGAATACCTTTCGAGGGCTTCGCCCCCGAACCCCCATGGGGTCCCTGCCCCCTCGATCCCTATCCGCTGACCAGGCAGCAGAACCCCCGAGTACGAGGCCTCGGATAGTTCGTTGGAAGATTCTTAGAAATCTTTTTGTATAACGCTCTCTAGCCCATCATCAATTCTTTATTGCATATGTCTTGGTTTGATCATGCTTACTACTTACATGTTAAACGAACAAAGCAGTATAGCAATATAATAAATTTAATGAATAGTGGGACAATGTTAAGCTTAAATAGAAGTATGATAGTAATTACATGAATATTAGTGACATCATTATGTTAAATTTAATCGATTACCATATTCAAAACATATAATACAATCATTGGGCTAACAATGTCAACTATTTGAAACACTATCGATGAAAAAAGAATGATATGTTTCCTTCGGTAACAATCTCAAAGGACATATCATAGGTGATGGTGATATAGGTATTCCTTCTTTCCCTGATATTAAAGATGTATGTTTAGTAACAAAATTAAAATATAACCTACTCAACATCAGTCATCTAGCTGACCATGGTTATGACATTAATTTCGTAGAGGATAAATCCTCTATTTATGAAAGAGCAACCGATAAATTCGCAAATGAAAAAAATAAGAGAAGACAACATATGTGTTTTCTATCTTTCGGAGGATACTAACAATGTAGGAATGTTTCTATACACAACCAAAGATGAAGCTGGTTATGACATATATGTCTTAGGCATGCAAATAAGGACACAATTGTAAGGTTATCCACAAAGAAATTGGTAATTATCTGAAATTACTTTAAAGAAAGACATAATTTCTGTCTGAATGTGAAAAAAAGCAACCATATCATCTTTCAAAGCAATAAATGTTGTAAGTACCTCGAGACCCCTCCAACTTTTACATATAGTTTTGTTTGGACCTAGTAAAGACGTCAGCCTTGGCGGTAAGTTATATGTGTTTATAATTGTTGATGACTTTTTGAGATTTACTTGGGTTTATTTCCTTACAAACAAAAATGAGGCATTTGTAGAGTGATACTTTTTGTAGAAAGGTACAAAACGAAAAAGACTTCATGATTACTCGCATCCGAAGTGATCATGGAGGAAAATTTAAAAATCAAGATTTAAAATCGTTTTGTAATTCAAATAATTTTTTTGTATGGATTTTTTTGTCCCATAACTCCTCAACAAAAAGGTGTTGTGGAGCGAAAGAATAGAACTCTTGGCGATATGGCTAGAGTCAGGCTAAATCAGTATAACCTTTTGAAATACTTTTGGGCTAAGGCTGTAAATATTGCATACCATATTTTGAATAGGGTTTTTATTTGGCTTATATCGAAGAAGACTCCATATGAACTTTGGTTTAATAGAATTCCTGCTATCAGCTATTTTGAAGTGTTTGGTTGCTTATGTTTTATCTTGAACACTAAGGACAAGTTAGTTAAGTTTGACTAAAAAGTTGATGAAGGTATCTTTTTGTCTATGTTGCAAAGAGTAAGGCATTTAGAGTATTTAACAAGAAATCCTTGACCGTTGAAGAATCAATCAATGTTATATTTAATGAGCTGCACAGTCACGTAGCAAACGACAATGGTGATAAAGTTGTCAACACTATATCTAACAAAACACCTGAAGATAAACAACTACATATTTAGAGAGTATGCCTAAGAGACTGTGATTCTCTACTAACCATCCAGAAGATCGGGTAGTAGGTGATGTATCAAAAGGTGTAAGTACTCATTCTGCAATAGAGATATTATTGCTAATATAGCCTTTATTTCTCAGATAGAACCTAAAAACATAGTAGAAGCTTTTAATAATGTTTTTGGATTTTTGCGATGCAAAAGAAACTTAACCAATTTGAACGAATCATGTTTGGAAATTCGTTCCTAGACCTAATGACCACCCGATCATTGGTACCAAGTGGATTTTTTGAAATATACTAAATGGGGATGGTTTAGTCACATGTAACAAAGCATGTCTCGTAGCTCAATGTTATAACCAAGAGGAAGCCTATGCTCATGTTGCTAGACTAGAACCCATTCGCATGTTATGTGCTTTTGCTAGTTTTCATACTTTAGAACTTTTTCAAATAAATGTCAAGTGTGCATTTTTAAATGGTTTACTAAAAGAAGAAGTATTTATTAAACAACCCCCTGGTTTTGAAAATTTTAATATCCTAATCACGTATTCAAGTTACGCAAAGCCATATATGGACTCAAACAAGCTCCTCGGGCTTGGTATGAGCGTCTTAATTCCTTCATACTTGAACATGGTTTTTCAAAAAGGAAAGTTAATACTACACTCTTTATAAAATCATGTGATAATCATCTGTTATTAGTGCAGATTTATGTAGATAACATAATATTTGAATCTACTAATAAGATGCTATATAGCGAGTTTGCTAAGTACATGCAGAGTAAATTCAAAATGAGCATGATGGGAGAACTTCCCTTCTTCCTTGGATTGCAAATTAAACAGAATTCACATGGAATATTCATCAATCAAGAAAAGTATACTAAAGATCTGCTTATGAAGTTTGATATGGATAATGCAAAAACTATCGGCACTTCGATGGTAACATCAATTAAACTATGGATGAAAATGGCAAACCGACGAATATACGTAAGTATCAAGGTACGATTGGTAGCTTGTTATATTTAACTGCTAGTCGCCCTAATATTATGTTTCAGTCTGTCTATGTACTAGATTTCAAGCCAATCCTAAGGAATCACATGTATGCACAGTTATGCGTATCTATTAATACCTTAAAGGCACTTTGACAATCGGCTTATAGTATCCCAAAACTACTTTGTTTGAACTTATTGGTTATTTGGATGCAGATTTTGCTGGATGCAAGGTCATCGTAGAAGTACCAGCGAAACTTGTCACTTCCTAGGAAAGTCCTTTGTCTCTTAGTTTTCTAAAAAGCGAAATTCAGCTACACTATCAACTGCTGAAGCTGAGCATATAGCCGCATGACGCTGTTGTGCATAAATTTTGTGGATGAAACAAAACTTGGAAGACTATAATTTTTTTAAGCATATTCCTATTTACTGTGACAACATAGCACTATAAATCTAACTAAGAATCCAATTCGTCTTTCATGCACTAACCACATTGATATTAGACATCATTTCTAAGAGATCATCAATTGCAAGGTGATATTTGCTTAGAATATGTTGACACAGAATATCAGCTCGCATATATTTTCATTAAACCCTTAGCTGAAAATCGCTTTAACTTTATACGTAGAGAACTAAAAATTTTGGATATTGAGGTCAGATAATATAATTTTTATTTAATCTATGTCCTTAAAAGTAAAGATTATTTTTTGTTATAAGCTGAAAGGACCCTTATGTCACATAGGATAAATAACTTGAAGCGATATGGTACTTAAGCGTCTTCGGACCACCATTAGCTGGGATCTGGGCCCTACACCTAACCCAAGATAATCGATAATTTATTGAATAAAGACTAATGAAATAAGTAATTATTTTCCTCAAACCAAAGTTACTGATTTATTTTTGTATAAAAGCTAAAGCTGCATCCATATACAAAATGAATGGAACCTAAACAACTCAAGTATCCTAAGAACCGAACTCGGGAAGAGTTCTGTGCGAACTTAAGCCGAATTCGGTTAGTCGAATTTCCAGATCCAAGTTGTGTGGGCCCTATTCATTTGTATACCTATATCATCATCAAAGCAAACCGAGAAAGGATCATACAACAGTCGTGAACCCTCTTCCTCCTCCCATAAACCCTATTTTTTCTAAACCCCAAACTTGTGGATCTTCCATCTCCAAGCATCTCACCTCTCCAAAATTTGGATTTGAGCTTCCTTCAAGGTTCTCTACTCATTTCCTCATCTATTTTTTAGGTACAATCTTCTACTTTTTCTCTATTCTTTTTCAATGGCACCTAAATAGTCAAAGAAAAAAAAATTAGAAATACTTCTTCTTCCAATGTTTAAGAATAGTTTCATTCTCTTTGTTCAGTCTGTCAAAGCCTGCAGAAGGTGAATTTGACAACTTCATATTTTTCTCCATTGATCAATCCGTAGAGTGGTTTGTTGACTTCATTGAAAGAATAATATGTCCTGGAAGTCCATTAAATTTTATGTTATTTCCAAAATATTTATCAACTTTTTAAACCCTAGGATTAGAAGACCTTGTTACATCTCGATATCATGTTATCTAAATGTAATTCGCTTATTTTATTCCCATTTATCTGCCGCACACGGTACTGTACGATCTCGAGTTGGTGGAACCGAAATAGAGTTTGATGATGAAGACTTGGACATGATATTTTATATTTTAAATGAAGGTGAAGTCCTGGTTGACATCTCCAGATTTTAATTTTGTAAAAATATGATCTTGATTCATTTAAGGACTCGTTGGAAGCACCCAACCAACGTCCGTATGGTAGACTCAACCAAAGCACATGAATAACTATTTCTATGTCTTCATCATATTGTTTTCTCTGTCGTTCTTCCAAAACAAACTTCCACTGATGAACTTACATATTTGAAAATGTTAGCACCTTATAACCTGCACTTTGGTATTCAATTTAGTTTAACAAAAATAATCATTGCCGCTATGGAATGTTGTCACAAGAAATCCCGTAACATACTTTATGCGATGTACTTGCTAATCATCTTTCATAACTTTGAAATTTCGTTAGACGATTGCCATCACAGTGATGCACCTGCCTTTTGTCAATAGTATCGTAGTGTTAAGCCTACTCCTCCTGCCACAACACCTCTTATTGACCCATCTTTTGGACATAATGCTGCTCCACCTCCTCCACATGTTCCAACTGTTGCCCTTTAGTCTCTTTACATTATGATCCAGGATGGCTTCAGACTAGAAGATGATCGAAATCGTTCTCAATATATTCATACCATACTTTAGTTCCAAGCAATGTCCAACTCCCTTATGGACATATACTACATTTTTTTCATTACCAAGACAGATCTATCCTTATGGTTCATGATCCTTCTATTACTGGCTATATCATCGATGATCGATATGCTCAGAGATTCTTTGATCCAGCTGCTGCTCGCTATAATTCAAACCATTCTATTGAGAATGGTGAACCCTCTGCTAGAGATGATGATGGTGATTAGTAGCGATGCAGAGATTTGATGCTTAGTTAGTAGTGATTAGACTTTGATGAGATGTTCTACATATTTTGCTTTGTACTAGATTTACTTTATGAGTTCGTAGATTGAGATAGTTTATGTTAGGTCTAAAACTATTTTTCATTTATAGTAGTTATTTGGATATTATGTCTGAAATCATTTCATTATGCAATGACTTCACTAGGAATTATGCTTCTTATAAATGTAGGTAGTATTTTATTATGTGTTTTTCTACTTCACTTTTCTTTGTTTAATGCTTTTGCTACTTCATAGTTTACGGGAGCAACTCCATTTCAATGAAGTGACAATAGGGAAGAAATAATGATATTAAACACTTATTTGACACATCCCGTTGCTCTTATTATGGGGGAACATCTGCAAGCCTCCATGTACTCAAACTTTTCGTATTAGTCGCAGTTTTTTCAATTACCAAAATAGAAGAGATTATGGTCACATATGGTCACAATCAATTGGATTTCGATAATTAACCTAAACTACGAGTTGATACATGAAAATACAATACTACAAAAGATTGCACCATCAAGAATCACTACATGAAAGCTGCTTCACATAGGATTATATTCTGGTTCTTTTTGTTATTATGCATTTTTATTTTACTTGAGTCTAGGACTTATGTAAGTCAAATCGCACTTTGGCACTAGTTGAATCTTAACCCAAGGTCCACTAAAAAATAAACCTACTAATCCAGAACCAAATCTACTTTCATACCCCAGTCAAAACACCAAGCCACTTGAACCAAACATGTCCGTGCCCATTCTACAATTGAGTTCGCCCCGAACTCGCACCGAACTCGATCTCCTAAACCCAACTCCTGAATCAGAGAGCTGGACCTATTCTCATGGCACCAACATTTAAATTATTGAACGTTGAGGTACCGAGTTATGCCCAAACTCTAGCTTAAAAAAGCTGCAAATAGAGAAGAGTTTTTCATTCCTAAAAATCAATTCATTCTCTCTTCATCTTCTCTATTCATTAAAGAGCTTTAACCTTCCCTATCTCTAAGACAACTGTCATTCTTCTAAGTGCCAGTGCAACTTCGATCAGAAGTATTTGAGTTGTACAAGCTTGGATATTTAAAAGCTATTTACTCCAGTATTTGAAGTTGTCGTGTACTTCAGATCAAAGCACGAAGTTGTAAGAAGTCATAAGCCCTTTGAGTCAAAGCTTGTATTTTACCGGTAGTAGATTTATTACCGAGCAAGAGTTCTCAGGACTGTACTATGTTGGCCCACTGGTCGTGGTCATACCTGATTTTGATAATCAACGTCAACTTTGGTTGATATGTAAAATATACACAGCAACATGTATCAAGTTAGAATGTCTACCCCTATTGCTAGAGAACAAAAAATAATAGAATCAAGATCAAGACTTACATATTTCTTCTGTATTTTTATCTTTATTTGAGTCTAGAAAAATATTAAGATTGATCGGATTGTTACTGGCTTAGCTATTTTCAGTCCACAAAATACAGCCTTCCTATCCAAAAAATTCCTATTCAAAGTCCACAAACATAATCGCCCAAAATCCATCAAAATTGACCAAAACAGTTCTATTAGAACCCTGGCAGAACTTAGCCATAACATGGCCCGAGTTCAGTCAAGATTTTTTAAGCTATTTTTTAAGCTTCTTGAATATCTGTATCTAATGTTCCAATGCAAGATTTCTGCATCTGAACTCTGTGTGAACCCTGCCCGAATTTGGTTCATAAAAATACTATAAATAATAAAAAAACTTTTATATTTCAGATATCTCATTAACTCTCTCTTCTTTCTGTTCCTTAAGTATTTTTCTACGAGCTATATGCTTTCATATTAGCCAATACTTCTCTTAGCCAAGCTAGTATCAGTTTTAGTTCAATCTAGAGTTTGGTTCAAAGAGTTGTATCAGAGGCTATTTCAGAAAACGTTCTCGTTTTCAAACACCTTCTAGAGTCAATCGTGCACTCGTCGCCAAGCACGCTATTGTTGAAGTTGGTCATGCACTTGTCCCTAAGTTCGGTGTTGTAAGAGTTGCAAGCACTCAGTTAAAGCTTGTGCATAGTAGATTAACATCGAGCAAGAATACTCGAGACTGGACTAGTCCTCCACGAGGGATACCAGTATATATCGCTGTGTCACTGAGTTTGATTCTTCTTAACTCTTTACTTTTACTGTAATTCATACACTAGTATTCATCTGCTCTTACCTGTATTTGATTAGCCAGATTAAATAGTTTTAAATTATGATATTTATTCTGCTGCACGCATACACTCTATTTACCCCTCTAGAGGTGCTCAACAGTCCTACAATTGGTATCAAAGCAGGTTATACATATACATAACCATCTAGAGAGTATATAGGGCAACCGTTAAATCTATGTGCAACTATGAAGGGCAATCCACAAATAGACCTCCACTATTTGATGGAACAAACTATATATATTGGAAAACATGATTGAGTTTCTTTTTTAAGTCACTGGACTTCGATGTTTGGTCGATAGTTATAAATGGTTACAATAAATCGTCTAGAACAGTGATTGATGGTGTTCTAGTAGATAAGCCCCCGATAAGCATACTGATTATGAAATAACACAAGCTAGTCTAGATGCACGAGCTATCAATGTACTATTTTGTGCAATTGACAAAACCGAGTTCAATCGTGTATCTACTTGTGCCACATCTAATGATATTTGGAGACTTCTTCAGGTAAATCATGAAAGAACTTTCCAAGTGATGAAATCCAAGATCAGTAGATTGACACAAGAATATAAGACATTCAAGATAAAACCTGGTGAATCAATTACACAGATGTTCACTCATTTCCTAGATATTACTAATCATCTACAATCTCTAGAAAAGGATTACAACAACTACGAGAAGATCAAGAAGGTACTGCAGGCTCTCACTAAGAGCTGGAACCCGAAGGTCATCACGATCATTGAAGGAAACGACCTCACCACGATGACAGTGCAGGCACTTATGGACAAGCTTATAACCCATGAGCTAGACTTATAAGACTTTATGGAGGCAACCCCCAAAAAAATCCATCACCTTCAAAGCTCAAGCCAGAAGAGTCTTATACAATGATACTGACGAACAAGATTCCGATGGTGATGAATAGGCCCTACTAGTCAAAAACTTTAAAAATTCTTAAAGTTTAAGCGGTCAAGCCGAAAGAAGAAGGATATCCATGAAAGCAACGAAGAAGCTAATATCTGGTTTGGATACAAGAAGTCAGCGCACATGAAGAATGACTGTCCACTAGCAAAGAAAAGCACTCCATATGACCAATCAAGATCGAACAAGAAAGCAAGAGCTGGTCGAAAGTACACAAATACCAGCATTTGGCACGAAAGTGAGGCTAGTAAATCAGAAGAGAAGGACAGACCCAATATCAGTGCAAATGTCTGTCTGATGGCATATGAAAAGGTATCAAAAAACCCTCTTTACGATGATTTTACATTTGACCAGTTAGAAAATGCCTTCAGCAAACTACTTGAAGAGCACATAAATGTGTTGGACAAGTATAAGCAGTCTCGTAAAAAAATTAAGGCATACACAACCGAAGTAGCAAGACTGTCTAATCTTCTTGAAGATGTCAAAGAGACATCTACTACGGGTAACACGGAGGAGATAGCCAAGATTAGACTGGACTATAATGAGGCTATCCTCACTATAGAAAAGAAAAAAAGAGACTATGTCAAAGTGCAAGAACTGTATGGCGTAGAGAATAAGAGACATTTGGTCATTGCACAGAGACTCACGGATATGACTGCTAAATTCGAAGAGTCTTGTGTAATCTCTAAAAAGTTGGAGATCAAATTAGAAAAATAGGTCACCCATGTTACACAGCCTAAGGTTAGTCCTAATACTATGCATGTACTATAAAGGACTAAACCAAAGAAAGCACATAGGCAACACGTTTCTCATAACTATGCTTTCACATACATGTTTTCAAGAAAGACACAAAAGAAGCATGTCAACACAGAAACAAAGAACACTACTTCAAAAATCATATGCACATACTATGGTAAATACGGGCACATATCAAAGTATTATAGAGCTAAAAAATTAGTTAACAAAAATATGCTTACTTGGATTCCTAAAAATAATCAAGTCGGCCCCCTTAAGAATTAGGTACCAAAGGTTACATCTACTCATTTTGTAGGTGGACTTTCAACCCTCTCATGCTAAAAGTAAATGGATCCTCGATAGCGGATGTTTGTGGCACATGACAGGTGATGCATCATTATTCGCTACGCTATCGATGAAGAGAGAAGGATATGTTTCCTTTGGTTATAATCTTAGAGGTAACATTAGAGGTAATGGTACGATTGGTTTATTTCCCTACCCAAAAATAAATGACGTTTGTCTAGTCACAGAATTGAAACATAACATGTTGAGCATTAGTCATTTAGCAGATAACGACTATGGCATCAACTTTGTGAAAGATAAATACTCTATATATGAAATATCAACTGGCAATCCCGTGTATGAAGGGATTAGGGAAGATAATATATATGTTTTCTTTTTAGAAAGTTTTAACAGTACAGATAACTGCATAATAGCCAATCAAGGTAAAAGTTGGCTAGGGCACATAAGGCTAGGACATGCTAACATGGATACTATCTCAAGGCTATCAACTAAGAAACTGGTAAAAGGACTCCTAAAAATTTCCTTCAAGAGAGATATGGTATGTTCAGATTATAAAAAGAACAAAGCAAGTAGATCATCATTTAAATCCATCAATATTGTGAGCACTTTTAGGCCCTTGCAATTAATTCATATGGATTTGTTTGGTCCTAGTAGAGTCGTTAGTCTTGGCGGTAAGCTCTATGCTTTTGTTATTATCGATGATTTCTTTCGATTTACATGGGTTTACTTTCAATCCAATAAAAGTGATACCATTTTTGAATTTCAAGTATTTTGTAAAAAGGTTCAAAATAAAAATGGCTTCATAATTACTCGAATTCGAAGTGATCGTGGCGACGAATTCAAAAATACTGATTTAAAAAAGTTTTATGATGAAAATGGATATTACCATAAATTTTCTTGTCCTAGAACTCCTCAACAAAATGGTATTGTAGAGTAGAAGAATAGAACTCTAAGCAATATAGCTAGAGTCATGCTTAACCAGCACAATCTTTCAAAATATTTTTGGACATAAGCTGTAAGTACAGCCTGTCATATTTTGAATAGGGTGTTAATTCGACCTATATCGAAGAAAACCCCCAATAAATTGTGGTTTGAAAAGATTCCTAATATTTTTTATTTTAAAGTTTTTGGATGTCGCTGCTTTATCCTGAACACCAAGGATAAGTTGGGTAAGTTCGACTCGAAGGCAGATCAACGGATATTCTACGATTATGCTACCAAGAGTAAGGGATAAGGATTTTCAATAAGAGATCTATGATTGTTGAAGAATCTATTAATGTTTCCTTTGATGAACTCAACCGTTAGAAATCTAGCGACAATAATGACGTAGATGTACAAAACCAATCCAAGGAACCTGAAGATACTGCTACCGGCAAGAACTATCTGGAGAGTCTGCCTAAGAAGATGAAGTTCATGCCAGACCATCTAGAGATACTTGTTATAGGTAATGTATCCAAGGGAGTAGGTATGCATTCTTCTACTAGAGACATAGCAGCTAATATAGCTTTCATTCCTAAAGTAGAACCTAAATCAATAACAGATACTTTTCTTGATGAATTTTGAATTAATGCCATACAAGAGGAACTTAATCAATTTGGCAGAAACCAAGTTTGGGAGCTTCTTCCTAAACCTTTTGGTCAATCGATAATTGATACCAAATGGGTGTTCCAAAATAAACTAAATGAGGATGGACATGTTCTACGCAACAAAGTACGTATAGCAGCACAAGGTTATAATCAAGAAGAAGAAATTGATTATGACGGGACTTATGCTCCTGTTGTTTGACTAGAATCTATTTGCATGTTTTGTTCATTCTCTCGTTTTTATATCTTCAAAAAATTTCAAACGGATGTTTAGAGTGCAATTTTAAATGGGTTTATAAAAGAAGAGGTTTTTGTGAGGCAATTCCCTATTTTTAGGATTTTTAAAAACCTGATCACGTCTTCAAGTTAAGAAAGGCACTTTATGGACTCAAACAAGCACCTCGTGCTTGGTATGAACGATTAAGTACTTTCCTACTTGAAAATGGTTTTCAAAATGAAGGATTGATACAACTTTTTTGTCAAAACTTCAGATGATAGTATTCTACTTGTGCAAATATATGTTGATGACATAATATTTGGTTCTACTAACGAAAAACCATGTCTAGATTTTGCTAAGTGTATGCATAGTGAGTTCGAGATGAGTATAATGGGAGAGCTCAACTACTTCCTGGGACTTCAGATCAAATAACACTAACAGGGAACCTTCATCAATCAAACCAAGTACGGCTTTGGACTTACTAAAGAAGTTTGACTTCGGCAATGTAAAGCCTATCGGCACACCAATGCCTACATCAACTCGACTTGATCTTAATGAAAGTGGCAAACTAGTCGACCGGCGTAAGTATCGAGGTATGATTGGTAGTTTATTTAACTGTTATTCGTCCTGATATCATGTTTAGTGTTTGCATTTGTGCATGATATCAAGCTAACCCTAAGAAACCACACCTATGCGCCGTTAAGCGTATCTTTTGATACCTTAAAGAAACTTCTAATGTTAGTTTAAGGTATCCTAAAACCATATCATTTGACCCATCTGGTTACTCGGATGCTAATTTTGTTGGATACAAAGTAGACCGTAAAGGTACCAGCGGTACATGTCATCTCATAGGTAAGGCTTTAGTCTCTTGGTTTAGCAAAAACCAAAATTATGTAGCATTATCAACAACCGAGGCTAAGTACGTCGTCGCAGAACATTATTATGCTCAAATTTTGTGGATGAAGCAAACTTTAGAAGACTATAATATGCACTACACTAATATTCCTATTTATTATGACAACACTAACACAATAAATCTAACTAAAAATCCTATATGTCACTCATACGCTAAGTATACAGAAATATGTTACCACTTTACGTGATTACCAACAACACGGGGTTATTCGTCTAAAATTTATTGACACAGATCATCAACTGACAGATATATTCATAAAACTACTAGCCAAAAATTGTTTTAACTATTTGCATCGCAAGCTAGGCATTCTTGAATTTTTGGAGTCATAATGTGTTATGATTAATGAAATACTTAAAACTTAAAATTCAAAAATTTCTCAATCGAAGTTATTTTGGGTACAAGCCAAAAAGGCCCTTCTGTCATACATGTGTAAATAACTTGATGCTACATGTATGTGTTCTCCTGTGAACTACCGCTAGCAGGAATCTGGCCCCTATAGCTAACCCAAAGTAATGAATAATAATTAATCAATGAATTCCAATTTTTTTAAGTGATTTTTATCATTCATTGCTCATAGATGAACCAAATTCAAGATGGCCGAACTTGGACCGAACTCATACCGAGTTCGGACTGAATTCTGTAGGAATATTTTTTTAACCTGAGAGTAGTAGCAACAGCCTTCTTATATTTCTTCTTTTTCTTCAAATCAGCCGTAAAACAGCCCCCCAAAACCCTAATTTCTTGGATATAAGGTGTTCTAAAGGCTTCCTCTTCCGTTTTTGTTCATCTTGAGGTATAATTCTCTTTATTTATTTCTCAATTTCATTATAGCACCTAGGTTGTTTAAAAGAAAGAAAAGTAGAGATGCTGCTTCATCATCTACTTCTGAGTGGGGGACAGACACAGCCAGCTACGTATATTGAAGTGAATCCTACCTCGCAATACGGTCACGGCTGTCTAGATGCATAAGATTTTAACTACAAGCCAACAGTCACTTATGGTCAAGAACAGGCCTAATGTCTCAATCTCAAGCAAGCAAGTAAATGAAACAAGATGGTAGATCATCAGACAAACAAAGTAAGGCGTCCCATACATTACATATTCAGATGATCATGAAGCTAGTCATACAAAATGCGAAGACTAGCAAGAGCTAAAGTCATTCATGATCAACCCTAGGATTTGTCAATCATGTTACAGCCCTTAGGCAGACAGAAAATATAAGCTTTCAACACGAGCTAACACTTGCTCGGCGGCTAAACGCCTCAAAAGAATAATTTACAATGGAGTGGGAGAGAAAAATAAAACACACTCGTTGCCAGGTGTCACCCTCATTTTCCGTATTTCTCGTATTTCGTATTTATATTCGTATTTAGATTTTGGCATGTATTTTTAATTTTTCTCGACTTGTGGAATTTTGGTAATTCTCGTATTCTTGGGTTTTTGGCATGGCTCGGTTTTAATTGGGGTGGTTTGTTTTGGTTCGGTTTATGCATGGAGCACCTTAGCTTATGCTACCCCTTATCCCCACCGCAACTCTCCCTCTTTATATCCCCACCTACCACTCTCTCTCTCTTCATTACCACCACCATTTATTTTCTTCTTCTTCTTCTTCTTCTCCTTCCTCTACACAACTCTCCTAACCCTAGGCAAGCGCATCTTGCCACTACATGAGAACCCTATTTTCTTGGTCCATTAGCTAGATTAGGACATGGTGATCAACATTAGTTCTTGGGTTTTTGTGATTTGGAGCCTCCATTGTTATAGATCTTAGTTATTTTTATTTTTGGATTTTGCATGGTTTGAGCTACTTAAGTTGGATTTTATGCATTTTTGACGTATGTGGAAGAGCATTCAATTCCACCCTGGTTAGAACTTTGGAAATCTGGATTTGGAGTTCGGATAGCCAAGTTATGAGGTTTTGAAGTTTTGGAGCCATTGCAGCTTTTTCTCAGCCATGGAGAAGAAGACCCAGACCCTGCGTGCGTGTTTTTACGCGTACGCAGCTCCCTGTAGCATGCGTGACTTTTCACGCAGCTGCTTTCCTGTAGCGTGCGTGACTTTTCACGCAGCTGCTTCCCTGTAGCGTGCGTGACTTTTCACGCAGCTGCTTCCCTGTAGCGTGCGTGACTTTTCACACAGCTGCTTCCCTGTAGCGTGCGTGACTTTTCACGCAGCTGCTTCCCTGTAGCGTGCGTGACTTTTCACACAGCTGCTTCCCTGTAGCGTACGTGACTTTTCACGCAGCTGCTTCCTTGAGCGTGCGTGACTTTTTATGCAGCTGCTCCCTTCCCTTGAGCGTGTGTGACTTTTCACGCAGCTGCTCCCTTGAGCGTGCGTAACTTTTCACGCAGCTGCTTCCTCGAGCGTGCGTGACTTTCACGCAGCTGCTCCCTGTAGCGTGCGTGACTTTCACCTACGCTGCTCTCTCAGCGTGCGTGACTTTTCGTACGCTGCTCCCCTGACCCCTTGCTTAACCGATTGGCTTTTGGAGTTTTGGCCTTATTTATTTAAGCTTGGCCTTTCTATAGCCCTGTATATTGATATTGTATTAGATATTTTACGTCCATTTTATATCCTTACGCCTTTTGTCCTGAACTTGATAATCACGAATTTACTGTATATGTTTGGAATTGATAATTGAGCATGACCTGATAAGTGGCCCGTCGTGGCGCACTCCTGACTAGTACACTTGATATGACAACTTGACCTGATACATCTTAAATAGCTGTTGCGACGGCTACCTGACATGACATGACCTGTATAATTAATCCTGACACCGTAGGCGTTTGTGCTTGTACAAATAATCTACTTGTCCTGTCTTGCATCATGTCTAGGAGGGGACTCCTGAGTACCACGGTCAGGAGTACCTACAGAATTGGACTAAGGTTAATAATTAGTATAATTTACTAGTCATGAAGAGATGTTCCCCAGTTACAGGTGATCCCGTTATCCCGGCCGCAAATGTTTGGACTTGTAGCCTGCCGACGAGTAGGGCACATTTCCAGCCTACTATTATGTGGGGCACCCTCGATTGTCACTTGAATGATTGGACTCTATTGTCACTATAATGTATTATACTCTCTAGATTGTCACTATAATGATTGCCTGGATAACCTGGATAGCTGCAGGGCCTGTGACTACTTGGAGCATCTCAT
Source organism: Iris pallida (assembly GCA_029216955.1). Lineage (NCBI taxonomy): Eukaryota > Viridiplantae > Streptophyta > Magnoliopsida > Asparagales > Iridaceae > Iris > Iris pallida. The sequence continues at coordinate 7,334,845 of JANAVB010040018.1, read as the reverse complement.
TGCATCTTGCTAGTAACTAGGATTGTGATAACCCTAGTTAGTTAATGTAGAAAGCCGTAGGCAATGATTGGCCGTGATTGCTTGGATGGAGTCTGGTCTAGTATAGTATTGTCTAGAATTGATTGATTGTAAGATTGTACCAGAATAATTGAATGATTGTCACCCCAGATTGTCACTATAATGATTGTCACCCCAGATTGTCACTATAATGATTGTCACTCCAGATTGTCACTATAATAATTGTCACTCCAGATTGTCACTATAATGATTGTCACTCCAGATTGTTACTTGACCTAATTTCTTATATTTATCTTGCCGATAAATGGTGAGAGAAACCAAGTTCCGTTCAGACGAAGGGTTACAACCCCGGTCCTTGTTTGGTTTACGGGTTGTAACCTAGCTATCTGAATAGTCCCATGGTTATCTCATCGTATATCATCCTGTCATGCTTTTCCATATGTCCTGTCTTTTAGTGATTCTATGCAGGATTGTCTTTTATAATTACCCATCATACTTTTCTTAAATTACTGTCTCTTATTATGTAATTTTATTATTGTACTAATTTGCTGGATTTGGTTCTTATTTTGTGGCCTCCTTTGTGGCACTTGCTCTTCCTGGGGTCTGACCCAGCTGGTTTTGTATGGCCAGATACCGGAGCAGCAGCAAAGGATCTACCTGTCTTCCAGCCCGATGGTGGTCACCAGGCGTAACCAGGGCATCGAGTGGGTTTCTTTTGTTCTCCCACTGTAATATTGTAAATTATTCTTTTGAGGCGTTTAGCCGACGAGCAAGTGTTAGCTCGATTGTACTTACTTACTGTCTGCCTACGGGCTGTAACATGATTGACAAGCCCCGGGGGTTGATCATGTATGACTGAACTCTTGCTAGTCCTCACATTTTGTAACGACTAGCTTCATAATCATCTGGATATATAATGTTTGGGATACCTTACAATTGTATATTTGGTGATCTGATATCTTGTGATTATTATTAGTTGGTTGAGATTGAGACAATAGGCTATTTTATGACCTTAAGAGACTGATGGATTGTAGTAAACCCTCACATATCTATACAGCCGTGACCGTATAGCGGTGTGGATTCTATTTCGTTATACGTAGCAGGCTATGTCTGCCCCCGCTCTCCAGTATTCTGGTTCTGGGGCGTGACATGGTTCAAGTGGTGGCTCATGCAGGTCTTGTCAATCAAGAAATGTGAGGGTTTACCGAATAGATGTCTCAATCAGTATTCGCCCTTGATCTCCGTCCGTATTTTCAACTCCCTGAAATTCTTGCCCTGATTACATGCTTGTATCGTTGATCTGTCCTGGTCCTTCCTTATTGTTTCCCTGTGTCGTCTTCCTCAGCAGTACTGCACCTGACCCTGCCGATCAGCAAGGAGGAGCACCTCCCGTGGACCAGCAGCAACCAGAAGATCAGGCCCAGCACTCAGGAGCAGCCTTCCGAGTCGTACCTACTGGAGGAGAGCCGCCAGTTCAGCCAGTCCAGCCTGTAGATCCTGATGATGGCACTTTGGTGGGTCTCATCAGAACATTGTTAGCTTCCCAAGATCGTAGAGGCGATGCATTGCACCAAGCAGTGGAAGATGCTCTGAATAGAAGTGGACCCCGAGGGAACAGTGCAGTCAACAGTTTTAAGCGCCTGAACCCTCCATTCTTCGATGGCAGCAAGGATGCCATTGCTGCCGATGCTTGGCTACAAGATATAGAGGTGATTCTCGAAGCCGCGAAGACTCCAGAAGAAGAGAAGGTGGCTGTGGTGTGCCTACAGTTATTGGATCTAGCCCGCAGTTGGTGGGCCGTACAAGCAGTGGGATTGACAACACCTGTCCCCTGGGCAGTGTTCAGCAAAAAGTTCCAGACCAAGTATTATGATACAGTAGCTCGGTATGATTTGCAGACTAGGTTCAGTAATCTTAAGCAGATGGGGAGGACGGTCGACGGATATGCGGTCGAGTTTTCCAGACTCAGTCGGTTTGCTCCCACCTTGGTAGAAACCGAGTTTGACAGAGCGCAGAGGTTCCAACAGGGACTTCACCTAGAGATTATATTGGCAGTAGAACAGTTCGAGCATCAGACCTATGATGCGGTATTGCGAGCAGCAAGGAGGCACGAGTATACCTCCCAGAGAATAGTGGACAGGGCTGGAGGTCGGAAGCGGTCCCATAGTCAGATGAATCAGTCTTCAGCACCAGCTTCGGCAGCTAGGGCTTTGACTATTGGAACTCCGAGGCAAGCAACCTCAGTTACGTCGGTTCAGCACTCGACCCCGACGTACCCTCAGCAGAAACAGAAGCAAGTACAGTCTTCCGCCGTAGGCTGTTCTTATTGTGGGAAGCCTGGACACGTGGTAGCGGAGTGTTGCAAGGCGTTAGGATTGTGTTTATTGTGTGGAGCATCGGATCATAGGGTAGGGTCCTGCATTTTCAGAGTTGATTCGGCATCGACAGTATCTAGTCCCTCGGTTAGGGGACCAGCACCAGCACCAGCTCCAGTACCAGTCCAGCAGCAGCAACAGTACCCATTGCCGAGGCCATTGCCGCCTCAGGCCCAAGTGTTTCAGCAGCAGTACCAGCCTCCGAGGACATTGCCGACTCAGGCCCAGACTTTCCAGCAACAGAACCCGCGGCAGTTTGCCCTAGCCCAGGCTCAGGTTCAGAATCGACCGAGAGGTATATGCTCTCATCTTGCTTTTCTACCGTCATTATGCGGGGTGTATGACGTATTTCATGTATCCTAATTACAACGGTACATCCCGGACCCGAGCCATATCCTGGGTCATTCGAAACTGGTTATTGGTACCAACCTTTTCGTATGAGGATAGACCCGTGTCCCTGTTTGACCAAGGGGAGAGACCTCAAGCGCAAGACTATCAGTTTAGTTCATGTTGCTTGCGTTTATCGCTCCTTGGGAGAGTCAAACATGGGAGTGTGAGGATGATATCCGATCACGTTATCCCTACTTGTTTGACTCGTGAGGTGTAATGTCTTCCTTATGCCTTACGTTTTCCCTTCTTTGCTTGCATTGTATGATAGTATGATTGAATTGCTTAGTGTAGCTTGCCTGTGCTTAGTATAGCTTGTCGTTACAATCTCTAGCTCCTTGATTAAATTTCGAGGACGAAATTCTTTTAAGGTGGGTAGAGTTGTCACCCTCATTTTCCGTATTTCCCGTATTTCGTATTTATATTCGTATCTAGATTTTGGCATGTATTTTTATTTTTTCTCGACTTGTGGAATTTTGGTAATTCTCGTATTCTTGGGTTTTTGGCATGGCTCGGTTTTAATTGGGGTGGTTTGTTTTGGTTCGGTTTATGCATGGAGCACCTTAGCTTATGCTACCCCTCATCCCCACCGCAACTCCCCCTCTTTATATCCCTACCTATCACTCTCTCTCTTCATTACCACCACCATTTATTTCCTTCTTCTTCTTCTTCTCCTTCCTCTACAAAACTCTCCCAACCCTAGGCAAGTGCATCTTGCCACTACATGAGAACCCTGTCCATTAGCTAGATTAGGACATGGTGATCAACATTAGTTCTTGGGATTTTGTGATTTGGAGCCTCCATTGTTATAGATCTAAGTTATTTCTATTTTCGGATTTTGCATGGTTTGAGCTACTTAAGTTGGATTTTATGGGTTTTTGACGTTTCCATGTGGAAGAGCATTCAATTCCACCTGGTTAAAACTTTAGAAATCTGGATTTGGAGTTCGGATAGCCAAGTTATGAGGTTTTGAAGTTTTGGAGCCATTGGAGCTTCTTCTCAGCCATGGAGAAGAAGACCCAGACCCTGCGTGCGTGTTTTTACGCGTACGCAGCTCCCTGTAGCGTGCATGACTTTTCACGCAGCTGCTTCCCTGTAGCGTGCGTGACTTTTCATGCAGCTGCTTCCATGTAGCGTGCGTGACTTTTCACGCAGCTGCTTCCCTGTAGCGTGCGTGACTTTTCACACAGCTGCTTTTCTGTAGCGTGCGTGACTTTTCACGCAGCTGCTCCCTTCCCTTGAGCGTGCGTGACTTTTCACGCAGCTGCTCCCTTGAGCGTGCGTGACTTTTCATGCAGCTGCTTCCTCGAGCGTGCGTGACTTTCACGCAGCTGCTCCCTGTAGCGTGCGTGACTTTCACCTACGCTGCTCTCTCAGCGTGCATGACTTTTCGTACGCTGCTTCCCTGACCCCTTGCTTAACCGATTGGCTTTTGGAGTTTTGGTCTTAATTCTTTAAGCTTGGCCTTTCTATAGCCCTGTATATTGATATTGTATTAGATATTTTACGTCCATTTTATATCCTTACGCCTTTTGTCCTGAACTTGATAATCACGAATTTACTGTATATGTTTGGAATTGATAATTGAGCATGACCTGATAAGTGGCCTGTCGTGGCGCACTCCTGACTAGTACACTTGATATGACAACCTGACCTGATACATCTTGAATAGCTGTTGCGACGGCTACCTGACATGACATGACCTGTATAATTAATCCTGACACCGTGGGCATTTGTGCTTGTACAAATAATCTACTTGTCCTGTCTTGTATCATGTCTAGGAGAAGACTCCTGAGTACCACGGTCAGGAGTACCTACGGAATTGGACTAAGGTTAATAATTAGTATAATTCACTAGTCATGAAGAGATGTTCTCCAGTTACAGGCGATCCCGTTATCCCGGCCACAAATGTTTGGACTTGTAGCCTGCCGACGAGTAGAGCACATTTCCAGCCTACTGTTATGTGGGGCACCCTCGATTGTCACTTGAATGATTGGACTCTATTGTCACTATAATGCATTGTACTCTCTAGATTGTCACTATAATGATTGCCTGGATAACCTGGATAGCTGCAGGGCCTGTGACTACTTGGAGCATTTCATTGTATCTTGCTAGTAACTAGGATTGTGATAACCCTAGTTAGTTAATGTAGAAAGCCGTAGGCAATGATTGGCCGTGATTGCTTGGATGGAGTCTGGTCCAGTATAGTATTGTCTAGAATTGATTGATTGTAAGATTGTACCAGAATAATTGAATGATTGTCACCCCAGATTGTCACTATAATGATTGTCACCCCAGATTGTCACTATAATGATTGTCACTCCAGATTGTCACTATAATGATTGTCACTCCAGATTGTCACTATAATGATTGTCACTCTAGATTGTTACTTGACCTAATTTCTTATATTTATCTTGCCGATAAATGGTGAGAGAAACCAAGTTCCGTTCAGACGAAGGGTTACAACCCCGGTCCTTGTTTGGTTGACGGGTTGTAACCTAGCTATCTGAATAGTCCCATGGTTATCTCATCGTATATCATCCTGTCATGCTTTTCCATATGTCCTGTCTTTTAGTGATTCTATGCAGGATTGTCTTTTATAATTACCCATCATGCTTTTCTTAAATTACTGTCTCTTATTATGTAATTTTATTATTATGCTAATTTGCTGGCTTTGGTTCTTATTTTGTGGCCTCCTTTGTGGCACTTGCTCTTCCTGGGGTCTGACCCAGCTGGTTTTGTATGGCCAGATACCGGAGCAGCAGCAAAGGATCTACCTGTCTTCCAGCCCGATGGTGGTCACCAGGCGTAACCAGGGCATCGAGTGGGTTTCTTTTGTTCTCCCACTGTAATATTGTAAATTATTCTTTTGAGGCGTTTAGCCGACGAGCAAGTGTTAGCTCGATTGTACTTACTTACTGTCTGCCTACGGGCTGTAACATGATTGACAAGCCCAGGGGGTTGATCATGTATGACTAAACTCTTGCTAGTCCTCACATTTTGTAACGACTAGCTTCATGATCATCTGGATATGTAATATTTGGGACGCCTTACATTTGTATATTTGGTGATCTGATATCTTCCGATTATTATTAGTTGGTTGAGATTGAGACAATAGGCTATTTTATGACCTTAAGAGACTGATAGATTGTAGTAAAACCCTCACATATCTATACAGCCGTGACCGTATAGCAGTGTGGATTCCATTCCGTTATACGTAGCTGGCTATGTCTGCCCCCGCTCTCCAGTATTCTGGTTCTGGGGCGTGACACCAGGGTTGCGTCTAGTGTTCACCATCTGGCTGGAAGGCTGGAAGATCCTCGGTGCTACTCCGAAATCTGGCCATACAAAACCAGCTGGGTCAGAATCTAGAAGAGCAAGTACCACAAGGGAGGCTTCACTTAAGAACTAAAACCAGCATATTAGCACATGATACATAAATGATAACGAAAAACATGAGTTAGAGAAAACATGGTAATATACGATAAGATAACTAAAGGACTATTCCAGTAACCAATTTATAACCCGTAAACCAAACAAGGACCGGGGCCATAACCCTTCACCGGAACAGAACTTAGTCTCTAACCAATTATCGATAAAGTAAGGTATAACCGTAACGTGCTGAAGTAACCATGCACTGGCCTTGTCTAGGCAAGACTAAACTAGACTCCATCCATCAATCATGGCCAAGCAATGAGTACGGCTTGATACTTTAACTAACTAGGGTTATCACAAGCCTAGTTACTAACAAGATGCATCCAGATGTTCCAACAGCCACAAGCCCTGCAGACTTAATCCAGGTTATCCAGTTGCAAGTTGAGAGAGTTGGATTAGGTGACTTGGGGGTGCAACACATGACAGTGTGCTGGAAATGTGCCATACTCGACGGCAGGCTACAAGTCCAATTAGAGAGCCCAGATAACGGGACTGCCTGTAGCTGAAAAATCTCTTCATGGACTACTTGATCAATCTAGTCATTATCCTAGTCAGATTCAGTATGGATCCCTGACTGTGGTAACCAGGAATCCATGTCCTAGACATGATGCAAGACGAGACATGTAGCTTATACAAGCACAAACACCCACGGTGTCAAGACAAGAGTTATTTAACAAGTTAAGATAGTCGTCACAATAGCATATCAAGATTATCATGCTAGGTTACTTATCAAGATTTATTGTCGTCTTATGATACTTATCAAGTCAAGGGTGCGTCACAATGGAACACTATCGAGAATTATCATGTCAAGTTACTTGTCAAGGGTGTACCACGACGGGTCACTATCAAGAGTTATCATGAAAAGTCGTATTGTCATGTCGTGTTTATGTAAGTGCACCACGACGGGCCACTATCAAAGAGTTGTTAGAGAGTGTACGTGCCATACTAAGATCGTGTTTAAAGCTCAGAGTACATATGCAACATGGAAAATAACATTATAGGGCTAGTCAAGTAAAGAATACAAACAAAGTCACAATTTATACTAAGGACCATGGGGACAAATATGGACATTTGTAAGAGATGGCACAAAGGGTCAATGGGGTGTCATGAAGAGCATGCACCCAAAATGTATGTGCTGAGAGTGGCATGCACCCAAGGCTATGCGCCTAAGGGCATGCGCCCACATGTATGCTCCTAGGACCAAACACATCATATAGGGCATATGCTATGGAAGGAATGCACAAGAGAGTGCATGCGTCCATGGCCTATACGCCCACATGCATGCGCCCACATGGGTAAGGCAGGGTGCATGGGAAGCTAAGTCAAGAGCCATCTATATTGGCTATGTGGGCGCATAATAAGGGATATGCGCCCACAACAAAGGGACACTATGACTTAACACACATCTGAAGTTATGTGTATAAGCCAGTAAAAGCTATGGGCGCATAATAAGCCATGCATCTACACTGAAGAAGGCAGGGAGCTTGGACGCATATAAAGGGCAATGCGCCCAAGGCTGAAGTCACTGTGGATGCATAAAATGCCATGCGCCTACACATTGTTCTTCTTTTCCAACCGGAGAAGAAGAACCATGGAACCCATGAACTTCCAAGGTCCATAAATCACTCAAAATAAATCAAAATTCGGGTTTTCAAAGGTCCATTTTTGGTAAAATCAAATTCTCTACAACATAGAATAATCAAAACATGAAAATAATAAAGTTTGATCGATCAAAACCCAAGAAAAGTAAGATTTAAGATAACTTAGATCTACAAGAATTAATCCTCCAAAACCAAAAATGCTAAGTACTAAATAGTCTTAGAAGCTTGTAGAGAAGACAATGGAACAAATAAAATGGAGTTCCTCCATGAAGCAAGTTGCACTTGTCTAAGGTGGTTGGAGAGAATTAATGGAGGAAGAATAAATAAATAAAAAGTAAAGGAAATAAATGAAGAGAGAGAGAGTGGAGTTGATATTTATATCAATCCTCTCCATCTCTAACAAAAACCAAAATAAACCAAGCCAAGCTAAACCAAGTTAAACCAAGACCAAACCAAGCCAAGCCAAGCCATGCTAGACAAGTCAAAATATGGGTCGGATATTCGTACACGTACACTGGAAATCTGTATAACAGAAAACGGGAGTGACAATTGGAGATATTTTTTTAACCCAAGACTAGTAGCAACAGCCTTCTTATATTTCTTCTTCTTCTTCAAATCATCCGCAAAACAGCCCCCCAAACACTACAAGAATAAGGGCTTTTCTTAACGGTGATTTTTCGTCAAGAATTGGGTATCTTGACGGCTGCAGATCCGTCAACTAGGCCAAAGTCAAGAAAATACCCCCCTTTTCTTGACGGTCGCTGACAGGGCTTTTCTTGACGGTATTTGGCCGTCATATTAAGTAGTTTTCTTGATTGTTTTTAGCCGTCAAGATAGCAGTTTTTAGAAACCGTCAACGTAGGCAGAAACTTTTCTTGACTCCGGCCTAGATGATGGCCTTTAGTCGTCAAGAAAAGCATTTGTTTTGACGGACAAAACCAGTCATGAAAAGCAGTAATTTACGGCTATTATACAGCATGATAGGAATAAAAGTTGACATTTGACAACCGTCAAGAGAAGCTATCCAAAGTACCGTCAAGAGAAGCATGCCAAAATTCTGTCAAGAATTATATAATATCAATCAACCATACATAATATCAATCCAGAAGCTACACACATCAAATTACTATAAAATTCAAATTTTATATTAACAAACTGTATTGTTCATACAACAAAAACTTCCAACACACATCCCAGCACATGTATTCTTCACTTGTCGAACCACAACATAATCCAACCATAAAGTACACATCCCATATTTGTTGCTTCCATACCACTTAAATATCCAAACCACAAACATCCATCACTTGTCACCACAAAACAAAACCCACCAACACTACAAAAATAAAACAAAAAAGTAGCAAACCAAATCGGAGCACGTCCCTAGCCATATCCACAACATTCCCCTATTCACAGCATGCATGCACCTTTCAGCAAGTTCGTGAGAGAACAAGAACACAAAGTATCAACTCAGTATTATAGAATCTGAAGGCTAGCTATATAGAAAAAGTGTAATAGTTAGAAAGAAATAGCTCACAAAAACTTTTAAGATGCACTAAGATATCCTTATTTGACTGGTGGTTTCCATTCAGCAAGTAGTTTGATTGCCCAAACAAGAAATTTTTTGAAGCATTAGAATATTTAGTTTGACTTAATGAAAAAAATAATTTCTTCCTTACAGACTAGCAACAATACTTGCATAATCCTATAATTGTTGAGTTTGTGTGGTATCTGGGACCCTTATATCACCTACTTAACCCCAAAGGGCATGAAGTCATTTATTTGGAAAAAAATCCCTTTAAGCATTCATATTGGAGGCCAGTAACTAAAACTCAGATAAGTTATTTAACAAGTACGAGTGCTCACCTTACTTGCCTCCGTGAGGATTGATACTCAATCCAAAAGACCCCCAAATCCTTGATACCACTATACCTATCACATACTCAACACAAAAGACCAAAACTGATACATAAACCCAAGACCTAAAGCCTCTGAACTAGTTTAGGATATCAGATATCTACTCTAATATTCGAATCAGAAATCATCCTAACTAACATATCAATATATATACCTTCATATGAAATTAAACACTACTAAAATATGATCTATTAGCGACGTAATTTAGCGACGGCGTAAAATTACGTCGCTATATATGGAAGTCAGCGACTCATTTATATAAACATCGTAAAACGTCGCTGAATAGCGACGTTCAGCGACAGTTATAAAATTACGTTGCTGAATAGCGACGTTACGTCGCTGGATTATTAAAATATGTCGCCAGTTTACGACGTTTAGCGACGTCCTCATGTGACGTCGCAAATATTTTTACTTAGGGCACAGCGTTTCGTTTTTCCCACTCACTCGAAATTTCCAATTTTTCCAACTACTCCTTCCCCCCCTCCGGCGATTCCTTCGGCGACCCGTTCCCCCCCCCCCCCCCCGGCGACTCCCTCCTCCCCCCCCCCGGCGACTCCCTCCCTCTCCGGCGACCCGTACCCCCCCCGTCGAGCTCCTCCTCCTCGAGCTCAGGTAAACCCTAACCTAACTCCTCCTCCTCCTCATCATCCTCCTCCTCCCTCCTCTCCCACGGACACACACACACACGAACACACACGCACACACACACAAGACACACACACACACACGGACACACACGCACACACACACAGAGACACACACACACACGGATGACATAGACACACACACAGATGGACACACACACACACACACTGGACACACTGTGTCATGTTGTGGTGGACACGAGACACTATGTTGGACATGTACACATAGCCTAGATCCTTTACCAACCATTTATTTTCCATTTTAACATGTTTTTATATATCAATTTCTAAATACCCTATGTTGACTGATACCTTGTTAATTTATTGTATTTTCTAATTTTAAAAACCCAGTTTTGACAACCATTTTAACCTAGTTTAATGCTTTAATTTAGATGTTTAAAACCCTAGTGTAGTGTATCTATATGTGTGCTGACTGAGTTTCAAGTTTGGGGTGATTTGGTTAGAGTTTTGGTTCTCGATTTGGGTTTGAGGTGAATGGGTCTGAAATATGTTATAGGAGTATGTAATGTTGTGTGAAATGAACTGATTTCCTTTTTTTTCCTTTCCTATTTGACTGAACACAGTAAATCCCCTTACTATCCAGATTGGACTGACCTATAGTTCATATCACTCACTCACTCACTCACTCTTGCCTAGGTACACACACGCATATATCCTAATACAAGCATGTTAGCCTCCCTCATATACACGTATATGTGACTGTCACATGTAACAGTCAACACACTCACCCCCCATTCACATGTGCATGTACACACACCACCCACTCTCTACTTCTCTCTCTCTATATATATATGTTTGATAGATGGTATTGTATACATATATACATAACTATATCATGTAACTCATATGTGATATAGGCATATAGCCTATGTTAGAGTGTCTAAATATATGAATGCATGAAAGTTGCCTTGTCTTGTAATATAGGCATATAGTATATACATGCCTATATATATATATATTATATGTATATATCTATATAGATATTACTTGTGTGTCTGAGATAGCTTGAGTTGGCTTTGGTCATTATTGGTACTTGAATTGATCGGAACAAAGACCCCCAATGTCGGTATCGGTCAATATTTGGTATCGGTCGGTATCGGATCGGAACATGCCAAACCGTATCGGTATCGGCCGTATCGGATTGGTATCGGCCGATACATTAAAATTATATGAAATCGTAGTCACCCCCAAGGTTGACTATTTTTACTGAAAGTCAAAGTAGAGTAAACATCTGACCTAGATCGGACTAAGAGTTGACAAAGTCAACTATAGGTCAACCCTTGACCTAGTTTGACCTTGTTTGACTTTGTTTGACTTAGCTTGACCTTGTTTGACTTTGTTATCTTCATGTTTGTTAAATGACACCCAGATACTGGTTTTAGTTGTTTAAATGACACCCAGATACTAGTTTTAGTTTCAGTTTGCTTTGGTAACTCACTATTGCTCATTACTTGGTACTAGTTTTAATTGATTGTTTTTTTTTAAGACTAAACAAATGACACCCAGATATTACTTGTGTGTATGAGAAAGCTTGAGTTGACTCTGGTCATTATTGGTACTTGAATTATAGGTTAGGCTTGTATAGCCTTGAATGGTGTGTGCTAGCTAGTATTGGGATACCAATAGCGATAAGGTAAAGGGTACCTTGGTAGGTCATGACTAGAAATAGGATATTTGACTTAGATTTGACCTTGTTTGACCAAGGTTGACTATTTGACCTAGTTTGACCTTGTTTGACTTTGTTTGACTTAGCTTGACCTTGTTTGACTTAGTACAACCTAGTTTGACCTTGTTTGATCTTGTTTGACTTTGTTTGACTTTGTTTGACTTAGCTTGACCTTGTTTGACTTAGTACAACCTAGTTTGACCTAGATTGCATATCATTGTTATTAGTAACTGTCCGCTACTAATGTGTGTCCCATAATAAGACATAATATACGAATTTGTGCCTGTTGGATAATGTGTGTCCATCTTTGCAGAATTATTTCCAAATGGATATGAATTACTACTTGCAGAATCGTTCATGGATGTACAATCGTCGTCCTGATGATATGTGTGGTGTGCGGGATGAATACATAGCGGGAGTCGAGCAGTTCTTGCAGTTTGCTAAGGCGTTCCCTCAGTATATGGACGGCACCAAAATTAAGTGTCCATGTGTGAAATGTCATAACGTAAAATATTATCCAGAAGTGGAAGTGACATATCATTTGTACTCGAGGGGTTTCACGCCTAATTACTATTAGTGGACCGCACACGGAGAACTTGTGTCTTTAGCATCAGAGCCGGAGCCTTATGTTGAGACGTATATGCATGCGGGACCTAATTTTGTTTCAGATAATCATGCATACGACGACGGGTGCATGAACATGGTTTTCGAGCTGCGGGGCCTAGTTTCGTTCATGATGCACCTGAGGAGGCACCGAACGCCGATGCTGCACAGTTCATGGAGTTGTTGGAGAATGCAAGGACTCCATTGTATCCTGGTTGTGAGGATCATTCACCGTTGGAGGTGGTTACAAGACTGTTGAGCATTAAGTCAGATTTTAACATGTCGCAAGAATGCTACAACCGAGTGTTGGAGTTGATTATAGAGATCTTGCCGACGGGTGCTAAGTTGCCTAAAGACTTCTACCGGTCTAAGAGGATGGTGAGATCGCTCTGGATGGGATACGAGAAAATCGATTCCTGTCGTAATGGGTACATGCTGTACTACAAAGACGACAAGGACGCAGATGTGTGCAGATTTTGTGGTGCTGATCGCTATAAGACAACTAGTACAGGAAGGTCTACCGGTGCAAGAAGACCGACCGATTCAATGCACTACTTGCCTTTAATGCCGCGGTTGCAAAGATTATTTATGGTGAAAGAGACGGCCGAAAATATGAGTTGGCACATACGAGAACAGATTGAAGGAGTGTTGGATTACCCATCCGATGGAGAAGCGTGGAAGCACTTTGATCGAGTGTATCCAGATTTTGCTTTAAATCCGCAAAATGTCAGGTTGGGACTATCTTCTGACGGTTTTACTCCTTTTGGTCTTTCGGGATCCCAGTATTCGTGCTGGCCTGTGATTGTCACTCCGTATAACCTACCGCCTTGGATGTGCATGAAGACTCAGTATATGTTTCTAACCGTTATAATTCCTGGTCCGAACAATCCCAAGAGGAACATTGACGTGTACTTACAGCCTTTGATAGATGAGTTGAATCAGTTATGGGAAGTAGCGCTAACACGTACGATGTTTCCAGGAAGCAAAATTTTCAGATGAAGGCAACCCTTATGTGGACCATCAACGACTTTCCGGCCTATGGAATGTTATCTGGATAGAGCACTCATGGCCGTCTCTCATGTCCGTATTGCATGGACCGTAGTAAGGCTTTCCGCTTGAAATACGGCAGAAAACCGTGCTTCTTTGATTGTCATTGGCAATTTCTGCCAAAAGATCATCCGTTCAGAAGGAACAGGAATGCTTTCCGTGCCGGCGTTGTAGAGAAGGGTGATCCACCGCCAAGGTGGTGCGGAGCCACGATATGGAAGGAGGTTAAAGATTTTCCAAGTGCTATAGAAGATCCTGCAACTGGGTACAAGTGCGATGGATTTGGTAGAGTTCATAACTGGACAAAGAGGAGCATATTCTGGGATCTGCCATACTGGAGTACCAATCTGATCAGACATAATCTTGATGTCATGCATATTGAGAAGAATGTGTTTGATAACATAATTAATACTGTGATGGACGTAAAGGGAAAAACGAAAGACAATCCCAAGGCCAGGTTGGACTTAGAAGAAATATGCAAACGCCCTGCGTTGCATTTGATACAGCAGAATGGAAAACAGTTCCTGCCGAAGTCAATTTTCGCGCTGGACAAGGAGGATAAAGTGAGACTTTGTCGGTGGATCCAGGGCCTAAAATTTTCAGACGGATATGTGTCAAATCTGAGAAGATGTGTCAATCCGAAGGAAAACAAATTGATGGGTATGAAGAGCCACAATTGTCACGTATTCATGGAGAGGTTAATTCCGATTGCATTTTGGGAATTCTTACCGCAGGCAGTTTGGGAACCATTGACGGAGCTTAGCATATTCTTCAGGGATCTTTGTTCTAAGAAATTGCTCGTTGATCGTCTAGAAAAGCAAGAGAAGGACATCGCGGTAATACTATGCAAGCTAGAGAGGGTGTTTCCTCCTGGATTCTTCGACTCTATGGAGCATTTACCGATTCATCTATCCTATGAGGCACGTATTGGTGGACCCGTCGAATATCGATGGATGTACCCGTTCGAGCGACATTTGAATCACCTAAAAAGAAAGGTGAAAAATAAGGCACGGGTCGAGGGTTCTATTTGTGAAGCCTATATTCTCGAGGAGATTACAAACTTTTGTTCGATGTATTTCAAGCCTCATGTTGCAACTAATAGAACGAGAGCTTCCAGAAACGACGAGGGAGATCATGAAAGTAATGATACAATACTGAAGGTATTCAATGCTCCAGGAAAGCCATCGGGTAAGATGAAAAAGAGATATCTGAACGATGATGAGCTAAGGGCTGCTCAGGTGTATGTATTACTCAACTGCGACGAGGAGGAAGTAGAGAAACTGGAGGGGTAAGTAATTAATACGTCTATATTATTTTAATAGTGTTAATTATTATACTATTACATTAATTGAACGATGTTGTTTTTAGCATATTTAATAATGATGTGAGGTCGGGTAGGCCACACATAACAGAAGAAGAACTAGAACAAGAAATGAGGCGTTATTTTCCATCATGGTTGAGTGCATATGTAAGACTTGAGAACTCTGTAATTACCTTTTTGTATATGCACTTGATTGAGAATGAGCTTAATTGCTTCTTTCGTGGTATTTAGGTCGATCGTCCATACGCAAGACTTGAGAATGAGTCTATTAGAACGCTAGCCAAGGGACCAATTTATGCTGCAAAAATATGGCCAAGCTACTGTGTTAATGGGTTTAGGTTCAAGTCAACAACTTGCCCGATCAGAGACAACTTTATGGATCTCGATTCCACTAAAAACAGCTATTTGTGTATCAGATCTTCGAACTACAAAGATGTTGATGCGTGCAACGATTTCTATGGCGTGTTACGGGAGATCGTGGAGCTGACATATAGTTATGGAATAGAGCCTGCTAAGATTGTGTTATTCAGGTGTGATTGGTTCGATCCGATTGAAGGTCAAGGTTGGAAAGTAGACAAGCACGGTCTTGTTGATATAAACTATCGGCGTCGATATCAAGCCTATGAACCATTTGTCCTATCAAGTCAGGCTCAGCTCGTGTACTTCACAAGTTATCCTAAACGGGGAACAACAACAAGGTCGGACTGGTGGGCAGTATGCAAGACCAAAGCTAGAAATACCTATGAGGTTGACGATATAGCTTATCAACAGGATGAACTACCTCTTGTAACAAATATTATAGAAGTGGACACGACGGAAGTTCCCTATTACACATCTAATTGTGTAGAAGAAGTAGAATTATCTGAAGAGGAAGATGCAGATGAAAGTGAAGATGTAGAGGAGGAAGAAGAAGAAGAAGAAGTAGATGAGCTAAACGAACTAGAGGAATTTTCAGAAGAGGATTAAATCTGTACGTTTGTTTTATCATCATATTTGACACTTTAGTGACACTTCTATCATATAAATCTATGACACTTCAGTGACACTTTATTGACATTTTTATTGACACTTCAGTGACACTTTTTGACTATGATATTTTTCAAAAATCTGTGATGTCTATCATATAAATATGTTTTTTTGTTTTATTGTCATAAGTTTTATTGTCAGTTATGACTAGACCATCTGGACGACGCGAAGGATTATATATTAGGTAGCCCCGTCAGCCTCGGGCTGGGGATGGAGAGGGCAGTTCCGTACCCTCATCCTCATCTCCGAGTACGCCAGTGTACCGTTCTATTCCCGGTCCATTACCGGGACAGGGCAGTTCTAGCAGATTGGCGACTCCTTTCTCGTCGTCCAGCCTTCCTGATCCCGCGTTCAGCATCCCTGATCCCCCGTCCAGCATTCCTACTGTCGACGGCTCTATGGAGGGAGCCCACGCCGATCATATGGAGGACGGCGATCAGACTGATCCTGCCCAGGCAGGAGGTGAGAGCGACCCTCCATGCGCTCCCCCGGGCGAGACGCGTATGAAGATTTGGACGGACGGGCCTATGAAGTAAGTTAATTAATTATTATATATTTCTCAAATGATTATATGTACATATATATTCATGAAAAATTATTATTGTATAGATATCGGCCTTCTGCAGTACAGAGACAGCTGGGGACATTTGTGAGGCAGAACTATGGTGGGCCTTGGCTCAACAACTCAGATGCTCCCGCAGATAGGAAGGCCTTTTGGTTCGCCCACTTCAAGGTAAAAAATTTGTTTATTTTTAAATTTTAATAATCATTTGTGTATATTATACAACTTTTGTATTTTACTTCTTGTAGAGGACCTATTTCTATCCACCACACCGGGCGGCGAGGATCGAGGGCCAATTTTCTTCCATCATAGCCAAGCTCATCCGTGATGCGATCGACGACCAGAAGCGTCGTGATCGCTCCGGACAGCCGATCCAGGGTTGGATTACGCCAGAGCAGTGGACTGCGATGAAGGCTAGATTCAGCGAGCCCAAGTACCAGGAGCGGTCTGAGAAGGCCAAGGTGGCGCGGTCGAGCGCCGGTAAGTGGTGTGGTGGCTCCATTTCGATGACGGAGCATTTTCGTCGTCTGGTACGTTTTCTATGATGGACATTAATTTATATATAGTTCGATATAATGTTTAATACTAATAATAGATAATATATTTTAACAGGTAAAGAAGGGTGAGGACCCGAACATGGTGACCGTCTTCCTGGTCACCCATCTAAGGGCTGGGGACTTCATTGACGAGAGGGCGACGCAGGCATATGTACATTCTATTCTTTATATTAACTGACTATAATTTAGAAAACGGGAAAATAGATATCAATATAGACTTTAGTAAACACTTACACGTTAGCAAACATGTTCTAGGCCGAGTTTGTTCGGCTACAGAAGGAGGCGGTTGATGCTGCTGCTGCTGCTAGTGCGCAAGCAGAGGGAGGGGCTGGTACTTCCTCCCAGCCGCCTGCAGAGCCATCGCCGTACGAGCTCTAGATGACCGCCGTTGGCAATCTTCAGAAGGGTACGTACTACGGTACGGGATCCTACGGCGCGTATTTGGCTTCGGAGTCATCCCGGGCCCCCTCTGTCAGTACGCAGTCTCCGGCTACGCAGGCGTCGTCACGAGCTGAGGATGTTCGTCGTCAGATCGAGGAGCTGCGTCGTGAGTTGCAGTAGCAAATTTCTGATGCGGTCGAGCGACGATCCGACCCTCCGATCGTCACCGGACGATTTGATGCGATCGAGCGCAGTATACAGGACCTGATGAGTCTGCATCAGGTTGCAGCTGCCAACTTGCAGACGCTCACCGAGTCTACGCAGTGCACAGAGCGTAGACAGGTCGAGCAGGAGGGATCGCAGAGGATCCTATCTGCCTCACTCGCTCAGTATATTGAGAAGGTGGTGAGTACCCTTACTGCGCATGGTGAGCGACTGCGAGAGCTGGAGCAGGTACGTCCTCCGGGTCCATCGACGGTGCCGACTCCAGATACTGCACTGCCTCCGACGCCGACTACAGACATTGTACTGCCTCCTACTGCCCCTACGGTACAGCTTACCCAGGAGCAGTATGACTACATTCTATCCCAGTTGCGTGGCAGGGGTCCGCAGTAATTTTATTGGTTTTTTATGACTTGTATGTATTGGCCCTATGGGCAAATTATTTATTCATACACTGTTGTTTATACACTTGGTGGGAGATTTTTTATCATCTTTCATTTTTATTTGACTCTATTGGATGTTTGTGAGGATGTATGTCTGTGATATTTACTTTGCACTGCCTCCTATTTTTATTGTGATATTTACTTTGTGATATCTGCGACGGGATGACAAATATACCTACGCTGGGTTATAAGCGATGATCTGATATACAAAGGAGGTGTTGCCGAAATTTTAAAAAAATATATTGTGTATTTTTGTTATGATGTGTGTCTGTGTTTACAGTGAATGTGAAATGCAGTGTTCGGAACCATCGACAGTTTCGATTACTGTTGTATGTTTTATCTTGGATAGAAATAGCAACAGTTCAGGGTGCACTTCTGAGAGCTTCATTTTCACGTCCTTCACTTTCTCGGACGTCGTAAAGGTTCCCGAGAAGGTGAAGGACGTGAAGAGGAAGCTCTGAGAAGTGCACCCTGAACTATTGCTCTTTCTATCCAAGATAAAACATAGAACAGTAAGCAAAACTGTCGATGGTTCGAACACTGCACTTCACACACACTGTAAACACAGAAACACAGCATAACAAAAATATCAATTATATTTTTCTAAATTTTTTTTTAACATTAGCGACGTATAGCGACGTTCTGCGACGTACTGCGACGGCAAATAGACGTCGCTATACGTCGCTAACTAGCGACGTTACGTCGCTCGACGTCGCTAATATACGTCGCTAAGTTGCCCACGTGGCCACGTGGATGCCATGCCTCGTCATCATTTATAAACTTTTGAAGCGTCGCTAGTGGTCGCTTTACGTCGCAATGTTGGCGACGTACTGATACGTCGCTCTCTGTCGCTCATTTGGCGACGTCTAGCGACAATGGACGCCGCGTCGCAAATAGCGACGTTCGGCGACGAAAGTATCATCTGCGACTTGCCTATAAGCGACGTACGTTTTTCGTCGCTAAATACGTCGCAAATCATTTTTAGCGACGTATTTTCTGTATTTAGCGACGTCTCCTGACGTCGCTAATCTGGGTTATTTTAGTAGTGAAATATACGACTAATCTATTGATACCTCATGCTAACACTCTAACATCTCAAGCTAACCCCAAACTCTGGTACAAACTAATATCTAATAAATCTGATACTAACCTCACATCTATGATATACAACTATTTCTTTGATACGTACAATAGAACCCCAAAGCCAAACTCTGAAACTCAAACCCCTCTCTAGATATCCTAAGCCCAAAACCAATGGCCAACTGCCCTACATTTCTCCTACTGCTACTGTTACTGTTACTGCAAGCTACTGTTGCTGCATTGGCTATTTCAAATGCTCAAAGAGCCTGCTGCTACTGCTGCTGCATGCTACTGCTCTGCTAATGCAAAAACAGGCAATAGCCAAGGCAAGCCAATGCTTGCTGTAACACTAAGGAAAACAATTGCCTTAGCAAGTTGCTGCTGCTTGGGCTACTGCCGCTGATTGCATTTCAATGCAATGCAAGCCCAAACATGCCTGTAAGCTGCCACTCAAAGCCAAGGCAATGGCCGATATAATCCATCATCAAAAACTAACCACTATCATACATTATATATTTTTTTGAGTAGTTTGAGACTAGAATTTGTTCACTGTGTTGACTTATAGGCCTTGTTGTCATTTTATTTTGTTATCAGTTATAATCCAACAAGAAAGAAATTATTATAGTCCAAAGAGATCTGTATAAATCATTGAATTCTTTTCCTAATGATTTTGCTGATATAATCCATAATAGAACTTCCAATTAAGGGCAAAAGAGGAAAATTTTATCCAATTCTGTTTTACAATACACTATAGATAATCTATAACAGAATGCTAAGTACTTAATTCAAATTCATAAATAGGGATTCTTTTGGTCTATTAGCTTGACAGAGATGGAGTAATACTGTGATCATATTATGAACATAAGAAAAAAAAGACCAAAACTTAAAGAAAATGGAGAAACATGTAAACTGTTTTGAAGCTTGGACTTGAAGAGTTAGCGACTTACAATTGACACTAAAGTTAAAGTCCCAAAGGA
Organism: Iris pallida; assembly: GCA_029216955.1. Classification (NCBI taxonomy): domain Eukaryota; kingdom Viridiplantae; phylum Streptophyta; class Magnoliopsida; order Asparagales; family Iridaceae; genus Iris; species Iris pallida. The sequence continues at coordinate 7,314,562 of JANAVB010040018.1, read as the reverse complement.
ATGCAAATCTGGCCATTCGCTACCAAATATAAATTTGACACTAAAGTAATCATAAAGGAAAGTTAATCAAATATAAAGTGATTCGAAATCTTGTCATGTACTTACGTTTGACAGAAGAATAATACCTGTGTCAATCCACAGTTGAACATTCTCTTTACAAAGGAGGTATATGGCCAGTCTTGTGCATACTAGTGTCAAATAGGGACTGCCAGGTTAGCCAATGTGCGTTCCTGAAAATTAATCGAGCTATTAAGATACAAGTGGCATTAAGATGCATATTCATATAAACTTGTAACAAAAAATTAGAACAAGATAAAGTGCCCAACTATCCTGAAATAGAACAACCAATAAAATAATCTTTGAACAAATTAATACAAAAACTAAACAACTTAAACATAAAATATCCCATCATTAATCGAGCTATTTCTTAGATGAACCAAGCATGTTCATGAGAAGCAAAATAATATTATCTCATTTTGCAGAATCACTGATATCATGAAAATAACTTATGAATTTAAATATTGAACCTATGTATACTCTGTCAATTTTCACATCTTTGCATTCTCTTGCTAATGCTCGATTATCAGGAGAGTGTGGCTAAAATAGTATGAAAAGAATTTGAGGGGTTAGTATAACCATAACGAAAACACACATTTTGGATCTTGATTGTAATTTTATTAGTCAAAAAAGAAAAGTTACTGAAAAGAAGATAACTGTACAGCAACCATTGGGTCCAATTTGGAGACGTCAAATTTTTAATCTTTATAAATCTAAAACACAAGATACACATGTTAAGCAATCAAGAAATATATATGAGTTACATAAAAGGTAGCAACAAAGCAGATTGTAGAAGCACTTCCCAAAGAGCTGATACAATAGGCCAATAACTTTCATAATGAGTCTTTCATGGAAGTGAAACAACAGGAGTGTAAGATAACTCAAGTGAAAGAGGTCAAAAGAACAAAAGAAAAAAGGGGGGATACAACATTTGTACTTTTGTTATCAATAAGAATTTCAAGCTATCTCATACCAAAACTAGCCCCACAAAATGCAGAAGGGCCAAATTTCTAAAGACTAATTAGCCTCATATTATTTGTCAATATACGGTAGTCCCCTATACAAGGAAAAGGAAATTAACTTCACTAAGTACATCAGTGATTCAGCATCCTGTAGAGGGATACAACATTCGTACTTTAGCTATCAATAAGAATTTCAAGCTATCTCATGCCAAAACTAGCCCCACAAAATACAGAAGGGCCAAATTTTAGAAGACTAATTAGCCTCATATTATTTGTCAATGTACGGTAGTCCACTATACAAGGAAAAGGAATTTAACTTCACTAAGTACATCAGTGATTCAGCATCCTGTAGTTAGTTATCTTGTCCATCTATATTAGCACAACAATCAAATGATTTTCTTTTGAAGATGAATTTTGTCATTACCACCATCTCATCATCTCTTGCTTAGTTCTTAAATTTCAATAATTCAATAAGAATTTCAAGATATATTGTAACACCGCTTTTCCGAATTATTGAAATTTTGTAATTTTTCTGGAATCTGAGATTAGTATTATTATTTTAGAATATTTATTTCGATTATTGGATGCATTTAAATTTTTTCTCTATTTTATATTTCTCAGTTTAGCTATTTATGACTCATGGGTTATATTATGATGAATTAGATATATTTTCCATATTTCTTTTCATGATTAATTCCTAGTTAATGATTTCAATATTAATTCTATTATTAATTAACTCTTAAACTATTTTTAATACTTCCTTTATTCCTGATTTTATTTTTCCTTAGGCTTATTTTTCATCCATTTGTATGGGCCAACTAACCCATTGATAATTCCTTTTATTTTTTCGTACTCAATTAACTAATCAGTCGGCCCAGCTTATTGAAGCCCAGCCCGGCCTCTTAGTTCTATGGGGCGCGGGTTCAATCCCATAAACCCAATAGCCTCTGACCCGACCCGATGTTAACAGTTATATATTTCAAATTTCCTATTCCTTCGTTCATCCGCTCAAATTTTTCCTCCACAGCAAACTGTAGATCGACGAAGACGATAATTTCCAGCTGTCGTAGCCAACTGCCCGCCCAACTGTATTAATGATGCCCGTACAACGGCCTGTCCGGATGACCATTCTCTATAAATTGGCCAATCTCGATTCATTCTTTATTCTCTTTATTTTTCCTCCACTCTCTGCTACTGCGGCTAAGAACGACGACGATGACGAGCTAGCCTTGGCGATCGAAGCTCAGAGCATGACTCTGTGAAGAAGACGAAGTATCGAAGACAAGCCAAATGCCGTGGAGTAAGTATCGTTCCTCTGTGTTCTTCGATTTCAACTTCTCCACTGGTATTGATAGAGTCACCTCTATTCGTTAGCAGTCGGCCGCGGCGTCTACTTCGTAGACGATAACCGAATCTTGAATTGATCACATCTCCTGGAGTCCTTCCTCCTCGATCAACTGGTAAGTCTTCTTACTTTTCCTGTGCAATATCTGTACAATGAATTGGCAGCAATTGATTCAAATCCTGAATAAATTCTTGATCTCTATTTTAGTTCAGATCAGATTGTTGCGAACAATCGATCGATTGGTGCAATTTTGATTCAAAATTTTATTGGTGTGCTCTAGATCTATTTTTGTGTATTTTCTCCAAATTTTGGAGTCAATAACATATTCAATTAAACTCATAATGTTGTTTTCTTTTTATGCTCATCACATGTTTGATTTTATGCTTCAATCAGTTTCACATCAGGATTTTGGACGAGAAGTTGCAGTATCGGACACACCGAGTTGCGTCTGATACTGTCTAATTCAATACATCCTGTGCAGGTACTATTCCTCTGTTTTTTGTGTGGGTCGCATTGATGAATGATTTGTGTCGAGAAGTTTGCTTGTCGTGTGGGAGGGTTCCGGTGTTGAACAGTCGACGCTGAATTGTGGTACACTGGTTTGTATTAGTTTTATGTCTGTATCAGACTAGGTAGCATTCATTTGGGTTTGAGAAGAGAGTTATGTGTGATGACTTCTGGTTTAGTTTTTCTAATGTTGAGTTCGTATTGGATATCACTGTATGAGGATGTTGGGATCTAAGGAATTGGCCTGTGTATTTTCGATCATAAGCAAGGGTGCTTAAGTGAAGGAATGGGTTCAACAGTAGCTAGGTAATAGGGAGGGACCATATTACCTGAGTTTAACACTACAATTGTTTATTAGCTACTTGTTATACAGGTTGATTAATGAGGCTTGATCAGTTAAGAGTTTGTTGAGAAGTATTACATGGGTTTTAAATATAACCCGTTGAGGGGAGCTATATTTTCCTTTTGTACTAATTCTGTCAAGTTTTCATTTACTAAGATTGTTGTTGTTCAGTGGATATTTTGCTTGGGTTGAGTAGTAGTAGAAGCAGCGGCCAAACTTAACTCTATTAGAAATCGATAAAGTGTAGGCTAACCCAGGTTGTTTTCAGTCCTGTGCAAGGACTACTATTTTGAAGACCTGAGAGTTCTGTTGTGCTGATATGTGAGCCATGCTTGATTGATCATCTTGGGACTGTTTCTTCGATTGTCTGCAACAAGTGTTGCACTGAATGCCATGAGGGGCAGTAGCAGTCACATTGTAAGCCTGAACCTAGTTTAGGTTCTGATAGGAAGTTTAGGAACAATCTTGTATGGTGTCATATTAGTTTTTAAGCATAAATACATCAATTAGACTAATGATTGATAGGCTAGGAGATAACAGAGTATAGAATTGGTATGTAAATTCATATTGGACTGTATTTACATATAGGTTTAGCATTTAGATTGATATTGGATTGAAGTTAAATACATCAGTTGGTAAACCTGAGAAATAGGATGGTAGTTAGGTTGTGTTAATTAAGAATAATATAGGATTGTTTTGTGAACTAATATTTAACTAGTATTCATGTTACCTATGAATATTGTATTACATTTTTTTTTGACAGTTAGACTCTGAACTTGCGAGTCAAACTATTTGGAATTTGGGTTCAAGTTCATTGTCTTGGTGTACCTAAAATATTAATAAATGCAATTGTCAAATTAAGAAAATAGCCTAAAAATGTTTCCTATATTTTAAATATTATTCCAAAATATTTTTGACTAATAATATCATGGCTATTAATTAGTTAGATTTTGACAAATTGATCTATAATATTATTGGTTATATTATTATCCATATTATTATTCCTGTATTAGATTCCTAGAAATATTTCCAACTAACAAATATTTGCAAAAGGTGTCTACTATATATATATATGATTAAATAAAACCCATTTTGCTAGTATTGTTTACTCTAGATAGTTTATAAAAATCTATTTATAGTTGTAAACTTTTGGCTAGCAAAATTTTGTAATGATTTTAAAATAAAGGTTAAGGTATTTACTAGATATACCTTTGCTAAAATATTTTGTATAGATAGTTAGCCAGTATGTATAATAGTACCAATTATTAGCTAATCTATATAGATAGCTAGACATTATTGTTATAAAACCTAAAACAATTTGTACCAATTAACAGGTGATCACACATTCATGCAGTAGTACTCTCGTGCAACAAAAGCAAGGCAAGTACACCGGCTCGAACTCTTTACTCTGTATTTTCTGTCTTGCTTCATGATCTCATATGGACACGTTATACACACGATTGTTTATTGTTCATTGTTCACTGTCCATCGTTCATCGTTCATCGATCATCGTTCATTGTTCATTGTTCATAGTTTATTGTTCTTACTTGTACATTGGGGTGGAGAAATACTACAGATATGTGACCAATCCTATTTTAGCTACGCATTGACTGATAGCTTAGGTCTCACATCGTGCACGTGGAACTCTATGTCGTACCATTGTTCATTGTTCATTGTTCATTGTTCATTGTTCACTGTTCATTGTTTACCCAGTCGGTCACATACTCTGATAGTTATTTTAAATGCATATTACACTAATTGTATAGTTCATTGTTTCTGAATCCAGTACCATAGTTCCATTGTTATTCCTGTACCATAGTTTTATATTCCTGTCTTGTACTATAGTTCATATTGTGACTTTTTTTATGCATTTCAGTTTACATTGTTTAGAGCTTCTTGTCGGGGTTGTACTTTGCTCTTTTCCTGACATGATACGTTGCAGGTGTGCTTGTTGATATTGTACCACCTTGGGTCAGAGCCCGGAGATGGTGGAGTTTCTATTTCAGGATGGACTTAGATTACAGATATATAGTCAGACTTTTTCCTAGATTTGTTAGAGTTTATCATGTATTGTATTGAGGATTCAGGATTGTATAATTTTATTCATGTTACCGGATTTGTCTCCGGATGATATTGTACCAATAACTTATGGATTGTGGAGATCTTTTATGGAAACGTGTATAGAAGCTGTGTTGTCTTATATTTCTTGTATATTAGAGTTTTCCTTAGAATTGTACAGCTTACTTCGTCGTGTCCCTCGACGAAGGCTGGGCGTGTCCGACTCGTGTCCGTTTATTCGGGAGCGGGTCGTGACATATTTTTAGTGGTGGCCCATACAGGTATGTCCTAATGGCACTTAGGCCATAGAGTGCTATTGGGGAACCTGTTAGACTAAGGAAAACTCATCACAGCATAGGATTCGTGGGAAATGGTTATAGTTATTGAATATAGAGATTGATTATACTTAATATATTCTAGGAGGTTGACTATTTTTCTAGGACTTAGAAATCAACGAGTTTTTTTTCTATTTCAGGATGGTCACTACGAGGAAGACCACGGATCAGCTCGACATTACAGGCAGTTCAGATCAGCCCGTACCAGACGTTCCGGCAGATCAGCTTTTGCCAATGCCTCCTATCTTTCTACCGCTGCCCTCAACGATGATGTTTGACGGCGTCCAGGTGATGGCCATGTTCCAGTAGTTTATGGAGGCTCAGAACCACCAGGTAGCGCAGTTTTGGGCGACGGTTGTATATACGCTCAGGGCTAGAGAGTTGGCAGCCCCAGCTCCAGTAGCACGTACAGCACCAGCAGCACCGAGACCAGGGACGACCAAGGAGTACCATAACCTCTGCCCGATGGACTTTTGGGGCAATGAGGGGATCGTCTATGCAGAAGAATGGCTGAAGAATACGGAGAGGACCTTGAATATGGCACGGATCCCGGATGACCTGAAAGTGGAGGTGGCTAGTATATGACTCTTCGATTTGGCCAGTGCTTGGTACCGGAAAGATCCCAGTTGGCAGAGCCTCAGATGTCTTGGGCAGATTTCAAAACTCTGTTGAAGGAGAAGTTTTTTCCAGATGTGGAGCGGGATGAGCTGAGGATGAAGTTTGAGATGCTGCAGCAGGAGACTATGACGGTTGCACAGTACACATTAGAGTTTACCCGACTTAGCAGGTTCGTAGAGAACCTAGTCGGCACGTTAGAGAAGAGGGTTTGGAGGTTCAAGAAAGGCCTCACTAAAGAGCTGCGACATGCAGTGGCTAACATCCAGGCCACGACTTATTCGAGCATCCTCAGGATTGCTTAGGCTGTGGAGAAGGAGATGGACCCGAGGCCCAAGAGGGATATGGACATTGGTAGTAGCAGCTATCAGGCACCAACGAAGAGGACCCAGACTTAGGTTCAGGCGAGGCCACAGCAGCATCACCGTCCAGCCAGAGTTCATGCAGATCCGCCATAGAGGCAGCAGTTGGCAGTCACTTGCAACTACTGTCACCGTCCAGTACATTATTACGAGGAATGTCGCAAGAGGCTGAGGCTTTGCTTGTTCTGTAGATCACCTGTTCACCAGGTCAGAGAATGTCCAGAAGCCGCTGAGGGACGAGCACGAGGAGCACCGGGACCCCAGCAGGAGGACTTACCTCTTCATGATCAGCAGCCACAGGAAGATCAGCCAGAGGGGCGAGTCTACCTCCTGACAGCCGAGGAAGTGGAGACCATCCCAATTCCGGACGAGTACTGACGACCGGGGGCACTTGCGGATCACTATCTTCTTTGATGTTCTTTTTACATTTCTTTGTTGTTTATCCATTTCAAGACTTATTTCTAAAGTCTCATATCTATCTTACTATTGTTTCATAGTATCTAGTAGCTACTTGTTGATTTTGATTATCTCTTGGTACCCAATAAAATTTTGTTTCTAAAGAACAGATACTAGCACTCTCTTTCATGATTTAGAACTTTCTTAAACTTCCTTGAAACTTCTGGATAAAGTTGAGAAAATATTTGACAACCTACTATAACCTGGATTATGGAGACTGTGAGTCCATTGCAGCTAGCTGTACACTGACGAGGCAGGAGCTCTAAGTCAAAGTAATTGCGGGTATTCACAGGTTCTCAGATATTATTGAAGCTAAGTCCTAAATTTCTCTTATTAACGGATAAAGTTGATAAAGTATTACGGTAATCTAGTATTATCAATGGAACCGAAGGTTCACTGTAGCCAGATGCATATTGGCGGGGCAGAAACTGTAGCGGAAGTGACCCAGATATGTAAGATCATCGGATGCTATTGAGGCTATTATTCCGTGATCATGATTCATGTGACTATTATTTCATTCCACTTTAAATCGTGCCAAATTCAAATTTTGTATCTAATTACTTTACCGTACCATTCTGAAATTTCGAGGACAAAATTTTTTTAAGAGGGGTAGATTTGTAACCCCGCTTTTCTGAATTATTAAATTTTTGTAATTTTTTGGAATCTGAGATTAGTATTATTATTTTAGAATATTTATTTTGATTATTGGATTTATTTAAATTTTTTCTCTATTTTATATTTCTCAGTTTAGCTATTTATGACTCATGGGTTATATTATGATGAATTAGATATATTTTCCATATTTCATTTCTTGATTAATTCCTAGTTAATGATTGAATATTAATTCTATTATTAATTAACTCTTAAACCATTTTTAATACTTCCTTTATTCCTGATTTTATTTTTCCTTAGGCTTATTTTTCATCCATTTGTATAGGCCAACTAACCCATTGATAATTCCTTTTATTTTTTCCTACTCAATTAACTAATCAGCCGGTCCAGCTTATTGAAGCCCAGCCCGGCCTCTTAGATCTATGGGGCGCGGGTTCAATCCCATAAACCCAATAGCCTCTGACCCGACCCGAGTTAATAGTTATATATTTTAAATTTCCTATTCCTTTGTTCATCCGCTCAAATTTTCCCTCCACAGCAAACTGCAGATCGACGAAGACGATGATTTCCAGCTGTCGTAGCCAACTGCCCGCCCAACTGTATTAATGCTGCCCGCACAACGGCCTGCCCGGATGACCATTCTCTATAAATTGGCCAATCTCGATTCATTCTTTATTCCCTTCATTTTTTCCTCCAGTTTCTGCTACTGCGGCTAAGAACGACGACGACGACGACGAGCTAGCCATGACGATCGAAGCTCAGAGCACGACTCTGTGAAGAAGACGAAGTGTCGAAGACAAGCCAAACGTCGTGGAGTAAGTATCGTTCCTCTGTGTTCTTCGATTTCAACCTCTCCTCTGGTATTGATAGAGTCTCCTCTATTTGTTAGCAGTCGGCCATGGCGTCTACTTCGTAGACGATGACCGGATATTGAATTGATCACATCTCCTGGAGTCCTTCCTCCTCGATCGACTGGTAAGTCTTCTTACTTTTCCTGTGCAATATCTGTACAATGAATTGATAGTAATTGATTCAAATCCTAAACAAATTCTTGATCTCTATTTTAGTTCAAATCAGATTGTTGCGATCAATCGATCGATTAGTGCAATTTTGATTCAAAATTTTATTGGTGAGCTCTAGATCTGTTTTTGTGTATTTTCTCCAAATTTTGGAGTCAAGAACATATTCAATTAAACTCACAATGTTGTTTTCTTCTTATGCTAATCACATGTTCGATTTTATGCTTCAATCAGTTTCACATCAGGATTTTAGACGAGAAGTTACAGTATCGGACACGCCGAGTTGAGTCTGAGACTGTCTCATTCAATACCATCCTGTGCAGGTACTATTCCTCTATTTTCTGTGTGGGTCGCATTGATGAATGATTTGTGTTGAGAAGTTTGCGTGTCGTGTGGGAGGTTTCCTGTGTTGAAAGGTTGACACTGAATTATGGTACACTGGTTTGTATTAGTTTTATGTCTGTATCAGACTAGGTAGCATTCGTCTGGGTTTGAGAAGGGGTTTAGTTTTTCTAATGTTGAGTTCGTATTGGATATCACTATATGAGGATGTTGGGATCTAAGGAATTGGTCTGTGTATTTTCGATCATAAGTAAGGGTGCTTAAGTGAAGGAATGGGTTCAGCAGTGGCTAGGTGATAGGGAGGGACCATATTACCTGAGTTTAACACTACAATAGTTTATCAGCTGCTTGTTATACAGGTTTTTTAATGAGGCTTGATCTGTTAAGAGTTTGTTGAGAAGTATTACATGGGTTTTAGATATAACCTGTTGAGGGGAGCAATATTTTCCTTGTGTACTAGTTCTGTCAAGTTTCCATTTACTAAGATTGTTGTTGTTTAGTGGATATTTAGCTTGGGTTGAGTAGTAGTAGAAGCAGTGGCCGAACTTAACTCTATTAGAAATCGATAAAGTGTAGGCTAACCCAGGTTGTTTTCAGTCCTGTGCAAGGACTACTATTTTGAAGACCTGAGAGTTCTGTTGTGCTGATATGTGAGCTATGCTAGATTGATCATCATGGGACTATTTCTTTGATTGTCTGCAACAAGTATTGTACTGAATGCCAAGAGGTACAGTAGCAGTCACATTGTAAGCCTGAACCTAATTTAGGTTCTGATAGAAAGTTTAGGAACAATCTTGTATGGTGTCATATTAGTTTTTAAGCATAAATACATCAATTAGACTAATGGTTGACAGGCTAAGAGATACAGAGTATAGAATTGGTATGTAAATTCATATTGGACTGTATTTACATATAGGTTTAGCATTTAGATTGATATTGGATTGAAGTTAAATACATCAGTTGGTAAACCTGAGAAATAGGATGGTAGTTAGGTTGTGTTAAGAATAATATAGGATTGTTTTGTGAACTAATATTTAAGTATTCATGTTACCTATGAATATTGCATTTTTTTTTTGTGTGACAGTTAGACTCTGAACTTGCGAGTCAAACTATTTGGAATTTGGGTTCAAGTTCATTGTCTTGGTGTACCTAAAATATTAATAAATGCAATTGTCAAATTAAGAAAATAGCCTAAAAAGGTTTCCTATATTTTAAAAATTATTCCAAAATATTTTTGACTAATAATATCATGGCTATTAATTAGTTAGATTTTGACAAATTGATCTATAATATTATTGGTTATATTATTATCCCTATTATTATTCATGTATTAGATTCCTAGAAATATTTCCAACTAACAAATATTTGCAAAAGATATCTACTATATATATATGATTAAATAAAACCCATTTTGCTAGTATTGTTTACTCTAGATAGTTTATAAAAATCTATTTATAGTTGTAAACTTTTGGCTAGCAAAATTTTGTAATGATTTTAAAATAAAGGTTAAGGCATTTTACTAGATATACCTTTGCTAAAATATTTTGTATAGATAATTAGCCAGTATGTATAATAGTACCTATTATTAGCTAATCTATATAGATAGCTAGACATTATTGTTATAAAACCTAAAACAATTTGTACCAATTAACAGGTGATCACACATTCATGCAGTAGTACTCTCGTGCAACAAAAGCAAGGCAAGTACACCGTCTCGAACTCTTTACTCTGTATTTTCTGTCTTGCTTCATGATCTCATATGGACACGTTGTACACACGATTGTTCATTGTTCACTGTCTAGCGTTCATCGATCATCGTTCATTGTTAATTGTTCATAGTTCATTGTTCTTACTTGTACATTGGGGTGGAGAAATACTAAAGATATGTGACCAATCATATTTTAGCTAGGCATTGACTAATAGCTAAGGTCTCACATCGTGCACGTGGGACTCTAAGTCGTACCATAGTTCATTGTTCACTGTTCACTGTTCATTGTTTACCCAACCGGTTACATACTCTGATAGTTATTTCAAATGCATGTTACATTGATAGTATAGTTTATTGTTTCTGGATCCGATACCATAGTTTCATTGTTATTCCTGTACCACAGTTTCATATTCCTGTCTTGTACTATAGTTCATATTGTGATTATTTTTCATGTATTTCAGTTTACATTGTTTAGAGCTTCTTGTCGGGATTGTACTTTGCTCTTTTCCTGACAGGATACGTTGCAGGTGTGCTTGTTGATATTGTACCACCTTGGGTCAGAGCCCGGAGATGGTGGAGTTTCTATTTCAGGATTGACTTAGATTACAGAGATATAGTCAGACTTTTTCCTAGATTTGTTAGAGTTTATCATGTATTGTATTGAGGATTCAGGATTGTATAATTTTATTCATGTTACCGGATTTGTCTCCGGATGATATTGTACTAATAACTTGTGGATTGTGGAAATCTTTTCTGGGAACGTGTATAGAAGCTGTGTTGTTTTATATTTCTTGTATATTGGAGTTTTCTTTAGAATTGTACAGCTTACTTCGTCGTGTCCCTCGACGAAGGCTGGGCGTGTCCGACTCATGTCCTATTATTCGGGAGCGGGTCGTGACATATATCTCATGCCAAAACTAGCCCCACAAAATGCACAAGGGGCAAATTTCAGAAGAGTATTCCTAATTTAGGAACTCTCGAACTTCAAAGAAGTGGGAGGTTTGGGGGAATGAATATTTGTGATCACCTATCTAAGTGAGCAGTATTACCTTCTAGATTACTTTAAACTAAGTAACATTATTACCTTTCCAACGTCCCTAAATGCCATTTTTTCCTTAAATTAAGCGGCCTTCCTTATTTCCTTCACAACAAGATTGAACCAAGTATTACTTATGATATGCCTAATTTGTCCTTGACACAATTTCACCTATAACAAGAACAGTATGCAACAGTCTGATTTAAGTTCAAGATCCCCTGTTACCGGCTCCAAGGTCAAAATCATAATTATATTCCATGATCCTAGCCGACCAAAATTTGGAATGAACCCCCTGTAGAAGGCCAAAGGTCCCTGAAAATAGCAAATGTTATAATTCTCATAAATGGCTGCATAAGCAAAATATTCTATGATTACCAGATAGCATACCTCACATACACACAGTATGATACATTGTTATAGTTCGTTAACCATATTTTTTTCCCGAATATATGATTAACTCAAGTAAATGAACTCAAGAAGAACCATATTTATGTACCCATCTGGTTGATTCAAAATTGCGATACAAGTGGAAGAATTTACATAACAATTATAAAAGTCAATAAATAGTGATAACAATTATACAGGTCAAATGAATACTAAAAAGTGGCATTCAACATGAGCAAGGATATCAAAGATGGCAGTATATTCAATATGTCAACACATCTCGCACCTTCAATCCATATCTATTTGCAATTGTATGTAAAGATTACTAACTGGTTCTATAGTAAAAGTACAAAATGCAATATTCTAAACTGGTTCTGTAAAGATTACTAATTGGTTCTATAGTAAAAGCACCAAATGCAATATTCTGAACATAAGAAAACTAGAGCTCAAAGACATTTGGACCATATAATTTACTCGGCTGAGAAATATATAATTTGTTGATAAATACATTCATAAATAAAAAAGAACATTGGACACAATAAGAAAGGAACACCAATAATATTTTTCGTGTAAGGTGAGGATTATAAGTGTTATTCACCGTTTCCAATTTTCTTATTGTGTCTGGTATAATTCCGGCCACAATTTGAACAATAGATTTTTCCAATATGCTGGCCCCAATTTACACAATTTGCAGAATAGATTTTTCCAATATTCAAAGATCGAAAAACTCAGCTAACTTTTGGCAAGTTCAGAGCTTTAGGTTATGTACATGCCATCTGAAGCTTAGTGTTGGTCGAAACCGTCTAATATAGAAAAATACCAGTTCTGTAACAACAACAGAGTCTCTATCGAAAACTTTTGAGGGGCATATCCTTTGTGATACTAGCAAATTTTAAATACCATATCCAATATTACCGATTCTTCAGCCGAAATTTAGAAGATTTCGGTTTTACTTGGTGACTGAAGCGAAAATATAGGCAAAAATATTGGACAAGTTAGTAAACTAAGCAGAATTCTGAAAAGGTTTTGTAGTAAAAAATGTAAAGATTACTAACAGGTTCTGTATCTATTGAGAAAATTTAATAATCTGAACATGTTAATACCATGCAAGTTGGTGACTTTACCACTATGATTTTTATGTGCCCTCAGATCTTAAGCATGAGGCATGATCGACCTGATGATCCGCCACCATCGCCCTCACCTTGCCCTTCCGGAGCTCATAGATTGCGCCAGCCCCGTAAGGCTCAGCATCTTCTGGACGATGATCCGCCGGAGCATCCGCGAGGGGGAAGGGGGCGTTCAGGCTCCACAACACGTTGTTGCCGCCATAGGTGATGATGCGCGCCGGCCCCAGCAGCTCGTGGTTGGCTAGGGCGTACAAAGGAGGGGGAGGCGATGACCACGCCGAACATGCTGTAAGAAATCTATGTTGTAACGATCTCACCGGTGCTCTACCGAGAGACACCCAGGTATCACCCGTCGGAGCTCGATGCCGACGCGCCATCGCTCACGGGAGCTTTGATTTGAAGATCCCCTTCCCTTCGGATCTAGGATTAGGTTTAGGGATGACATAGGATAGATTTGGGGATTAGGGTTTTGAGATGGAGAAGTGAGATGAGATGAGTGGGGGGGCTCTGTGGGAGGCTCTTTAGAGGAGAGGAGTAGGGGGCTCTCTCTTAGGGAGGACAAGGTTAGGGGAAGAGGAGGAAATGAAGAGGATGATCAGGAAAAAATTTGCTGGCTTCATCGATTAAAAATAACCACAACCGTTAACAAATATGAAAGATTGTAAAAAATTACTAAAATGGCAGCTGAAAAAATTTTGCCAAATTTTTTGCACATACATTTGTTGACGGTTATCACCAAAACGTCAATAAATAAATTGATATTTCTTGACGGATCATCTAAAACCGTCAACTATTATACTATAAAATTGCTAAACTAACATAAAATGTGGTCTCTCTTGACGTAAGCCTAAAACCGTCAAGATAACCACTATTGTTGACGGTTTTCGACGACTGTCAACTTATAAACCGTCAAGAATCGTCATTTTTCTTGTAGTGAAAACCCTAAAACTCAAAACCCTATTTTTTGGATCTAAGGTGTTCTGAAGGCTTTCTCTTCCGTTTGTGTTCATCTTGAGGTATAATTCTCTCTATTTCTTTCTCAATTTCGTTATAGCACCTAGGTTGTTTAAGAGAAAGAAAAGTAGAGATGTTGCTTCATTATCAACTTCTGAGTATGAACCTGTCAATCTCTTTAGTTCCCTTCATCCTGATGACGATGAGGAATATGATCCTATATTATTTGTTTCTTAAGAGATCTATTGATTGGTTTGATCATTTTTGTTATCTTGAGTCGAGAAAACAATTAATTTTATTATTTTATAGTAATATTTAAATACTTTTGAAAATCTTGGTCTTCGTGAGGAAGTTTCAAATCAAATGTACAAAAATTTGGTATGATGTTTTATTGTAACTTGCAAGAATCAAAAATTGTATTCATTCATCGACTAGCGGGATAGAATTTGATGTTAATTCTGCCGATTTGAGCGAGTATTTTCAAATGCCAAATAATGGTGACGCTCTTGTCGACATAACTAAAGTTCAATTTCCTAATGGCCATAGCCTGCTTTACCCTATGCATCTGACGATAATCCTTCAAAAAAAATTATTCCTTTGGATTCTTGTCATATCTCTGGGATGCCATCAAAGCTTCTCAGGTCAAAAAGATTTCCATGTCCTCCTGGTGATATTCTACCTCAGTCTGCTCTAACTCCAGCAACAACAGACACTCCAGCTGATATTCCAACCCCTATAGCCCCGGGTCATACTATCGATAAGTTGTATTAATGATTTAATGCTTTCGTTACTGTTTAGGGACAGCAGCTTCAAGCCGACCTGACTGGTTATAGTGATACTGATTTTTTTCACATCTTTCAGGTTCAGATCTTGAGAAATGCCATGGCATACATTCAGTAGACTATGACTCATCATCCTACTGCACCGATGCCTATCATCCGTCACCCTGCCTTTGACGGACCGAGATTTGATGACAATCAAACCTTTGCCTTCTTTGAACTGATGACTGCATACTTTGATCCGATCCAGTCACCTGCTGATGCTGCTGGTGTTGCAGATAGTTGATATGATACTTTGGACTTAGTGTTATATGGATATTTCTGATGATGACGATCTTTAGTAGCACATTTATCTTTTTGTTGCATTTTGGATTTTTGCATCAACTGTAGTGACACTTTATGATAATTGTTAAACAATCATAAAAGTTTCTTTCTATTATGCAAGTTTTTTCTATTACTGATGTTCTACTTTCTATGATTTACTACTTAAGTTGTGATGTGACTTGTGATTACGCATATTATTTGGTATTACTCTGTTGTTTCTTTGTTGTTGTTTGACTCATTGATTGCGGGGGAGGCATCTTTTGATTACATGACAAAGGAGGAGATGAGTATACCTACATCAAAAGTCTCAAGCTTTGCTTTCAAACAAGTCAGGTATATTTATATTTTCAAAGTTTCAAGATGATATTTTGGTATAGACTCAAAGTTTGTCAATTATCAAAATGAGGGTGTTTGTTGGCCTACTGGTCATGATCATACCTGATTTTGATAATCAACATCAACGTTAGTCGACACATAAAATATACACAGCTACAGGTATCAAGTCATAATGTCTGCCCCTACTGCTACAAACATCTTGTCGTAATCAAAAACAAAAAATGATGGAATCAAGATCAAGAATTTACATTTTTTTATGTCTTTTATCTTTATTTGAGTCTAGAAAAACATATAAGATTGATCGGATCATTACTGACTTAGCTATTTTCAGTCCACAAAATACAGCCTTCCTTGCACAAAATTCATGTTCAAAGTCCACAAACAAAATAGCCCAAAACCCATCAAAATGGCCCAAATCAGTTTTGTTAGAACCCTGACAGAACTGGGCCCAAGTTCGACGCGAGTTTAGCTATTATCTATTTTATTTAGCTATTAGTTATTTTACTTAGCTATTTTACCAAAATAATTAGAATCCTATAGATTGGGGAATGAACTTGGGCTGTAATGATAGACCTATTAGGACGAGCCCATTACATAGGACTTAAGCCTAGGAGAGGAAAGTAATCGAACCATTGACTCATTCCAAAGCCTCTTCTTCTTCATCTTTCTTCTTACTGCAGTATAGACACCAC
Source organism: Iris pallida (assembly GCA_029216955.1). NCBI lineage: Eukaryota > Viridiplantae > Streptophyta > Magnoliopsida > Asparagales > Iridaceae > Iris > Iris pallida. The sequence goes on along the minus strand of JANAVB010040018.1, from coordinate 7,298,209 downwards.
CGAGTAAACAGTGGATCTCGATCGCACGTCACCGGCGAGAGGACAACGACAACGCTCGACTTCTCTGGGGTGTTCTAGAAAGATCCCTCTTCCACTTACCTAATTCGATTCATCACCATCGTCTATTCTCCACCGCCTTACTCTGGCGAACTCCCGCCATTCGATAATAACGGCCGCCACGGCCCCACCAATCTATAAATAAGACCCTAAGGCCCTGAGTCCTTCACTAACCACTTCACGGTAAAGCCCAGCCCCTCTCTGCATTGAACCCCTCTTCTTCTTCCTTTCTCTATTCCTCTACCGACTCTCCACGAAAACCTAGCCATGGCGACCGTCTCCAGCGATAGAGGCATCTTCTACCATAGCTCCGATGACAAGTTGGCGTATGGCGACCGCACGATGTTTCCTTCTCTACTGATCATGTTATTGATCGGTCAATCCCAGTATTGAAGAACTCTCGGCGACACCGATAATAAGTCGATCGATCCAGTGTTCTCGTGGACAGTTCCTTCTCCATTCTCGGCGACCTCATCGATCCAGTATTAGCCACTTCTCCAACAAGCGATGACCAATGACAATCATGAATTCAACTGCCCGCATTGGTGAGTTGTCAAACCCTTCCTTGTTCTTCCTCCTTTATGTCGGATCGATCTTAATCTGCAGTTTTGATCGATCGGCCGAATCATCTTCCCCGACTTTTCTTGGCGGTGAGTTCGATCATTGGTCCGGTAATCCTTCTCGATGAACAGAAGACAGAAGCACCATTCTTGGGCAGAGCATCACTACAATTTCGAACGTTCCTTGTTGATCGATCATTAGTAAGACTTTTTATCCCATTTTTTACTGTGCTTTGGAAAAAATCTCATTACATTTGATTCTTGAATTGACCAAAGTTCCTTTGATTCTTGATCGATCGAAGAACAACAGAGAAATCGATCACGTTGATCAAATTTAGAATGGAGCAATCGAGAAGTACATGAAAATTTTGATTAATGTACTTGATCATATTGATCGACCTTTGATTCAGAGAGATTCTTGATCAAATTTATGTTTTGAATCAATTAGGAATTTAAAGAGGTCCTTTGGGTTGCATTGTTCACCATGTGTTTGACGAATTGATCCATAGGGAACGATCAGGACCGTAGTGTCAAAATTTTACACAGGAGATCCGTATCCACCCGTAGCAGACAAAGGTATAATCCTTATTTTCATTCTTACATCTGTAGTATAGGTTTTGATAGGTTTGGGAAACGGTGTCCGCTCATGTGCCAAGTATCAGATTACTGACTCGTAGCTGTTCTCAGTCAAACTAGTTGGACACCTGTGAGATCACATTTTGTGTCCAACCCAGGACTTGGTATCAAGTTGAAAACAAACTTTTGTTTTGGACAGGAAATTGAAAATGACCGTTAGGTTGTTAGGGTAAACCTGGAATTAGGCTAGGTTGGTATTTGAATGGAACTATGGGCTAGGCTCATAGATTGAGTCATGAGGTGGGCATGGTTTAGTTAAACCGGGTTTGTAATTAATGGTAGATTAGTAAAATAGTTGGTACCTAATTACTGGACTGTTACTCTAAGTATATGAGAAGAGTGGGCTCTAGTTGGACCAAACCATAACTCAGCAAGAAAGAAAGAAATAGAAAAAGTGTAGTGCTTGGCATGAGGTGGGACATGTTCATTCCAGGATAATTTGGAAACATTAGGTTAGGGGCCAATCCAGTAAAGTGATCTAGTATACTTGACCAGAGTTCTGGTTTTTAGGTTAATACCAACAAACTAAGTTTAGATTTTGAAATAGAATAAATGGAAATTTTGATAAGTAAGGAGTAGGTTGAATATAATTTTTAGAATAAATTTTTATGAAATTGTGTCTCTTTGACACAGACTGTTCTCTGGACCTTTGATTGGATATCTATGACAATCTAGGCAAGTACACTATGGTTTGAATTCCTACTTAATTAACTGTCTTGCATGGCATTTCATATTGGACACATAGGCTACACGGAGATTCTGATTGTACCATTGTTCTTATTGTACTCATTGCTCATTATCAAGGATTTGGAGGAAATATGTAGTTTACATGTGATCATACCTATTATACTGATTATTGATAGCTCAGTCGCACACCGTGCATGCGTGTCTAAGCTGTACCGTACTGATTGTACCATTGTTCTATTGTACTTCCTAAACTGACCACACGTAAATTATGATTTCTAATTCACTATTGTAATTAGACCTTCCATTGTTGTACCGTCACTATTACATTTATATGGTTAGTCATTAGTAGCATTGCTTATGGTTCATTAGTATGATTTATATCGTAGGGTTGTACCTTGCTCCTTTCCTGACTGGATGTATTGCAGGTGAGTTATACGCTGAACTATGTACTAGCTACTATGCTCCCACGGATGAGGCGACCAGGGATGACCTAGTCCAGGAGGTAGAGCTAGCTGCTGATCTAGAGGTCCAGAACAGAGTGTCAGTATAGTATATTATAGTCGATATTTGTGTTGTACTGTTCAATTTGTATTGTATAGTTGGATAACTGTAATAATAGCTTAGGATGCACTTTATCTTTTACTGGATCTATTTCCACACATCCATTGTGAAAGTGTACTCCTAAAGTATAGTGGAACTCTTTGTTGTGATGTGGTTTATGATAGTATGCATTAGTATTTTGATGAGTTGATGTTGTGATCATTGAGGTTTAAGCAGCTTACTACCACTGTCAGCGACAGCGTAGACTGTACGTGTCTGGCTCGTATCTAGTTACCTGGGAACGGGGCGTGACATGTTTTTAGTGGTGGCCCATGTAGGTCTTTTACTTAGGCTTTAGAGTACTATTGGGAGCCCTGCTGGAATAAGAACTCATCACAACATAGGACCGATTATATACTGTTTATTTACTACTTTTATGATTTTGTGCGGATGCTTACGTACCTTTTCCACTCCAGAGAATGGCATTACCGAGAGGCCGTACTGGGAGAACGACTGCAGACGGAGCATCTACATCCCGCTCCATGATTTGGGACACGTAGGACCCTACCCCCACCTCCTCCTCCCCTATTCCCAACCTAGACTCCGGGGCCCATGCCTGCAGAGGGATCTTAGTTCTACAACTTTATGTGGGTTACTATGGATTCCTAGATAGAGCAGACCGCCCTCATGAGGCAGAGCATAGAGAATGCTCACCAAGTCACTCAGGCCGCCATGGATAGAGTGACTGCCCAACAGTAGCAACTACCCCAACCATCCCTACAGCCTACCTAGGCCAAGTCCGGCTCCATCCTAGACTTCAAAAAGCTAGGACCCCGAGGCTTTTATGGCACCGAGGGCATTATATATGTCGACGAGTGGTTAGAGGACATGGAAAAACTCGTCCATGTTTCCTGGCTTCCTAAGGATTTTTAACATATATGCCACGGGTCTTCAGCTTTGCGACATAGTGAGCACATGGTTTAGGAATGACCCTAAGCTTGCAGTGATAGGCCTTACCTGGGCGAGGTTCAGGGAGTTATTCTAGCAATGATTCTTTCCTCCTGTAGTTAGGGAGATGCAGGAGCACCAGTTCTAGAATTTGGAGCAGGGGAACTGAATAGTCGAGGAGTACGTTGCAGAGTTACCGACTGAGCCAGTTTGCAGACTATATGGCCCAGGATCCTGAGATTCGGGCTAGGAGGTTCCGACATGGTTTGACCTAGGATCTTCGTGTCCATGTCATTGCTAATGGCACAAAGACTTATGCAGAGATTCTGGATGTAGCACAAGGGTTAGAGGTCAACTTAGGCCTTTGACCGAAGAGGGACATAGAGACTTTTGGAGGAAATAGCAGTGGTGGATTTGCTAAACATCCACATGTTCCTTCGAGACCCACCCATCACCCCCAGCCACAGTACTGTCCACCTGTCCGAGGCCCCGCACCACTACCTCAGAGACAGCCCCAGGCTGTAGTCACTGGTGCATTCTGCCACAAGCCAGGGCACCTCTTTGATATATGCCGTGTGAGATTGGGATACTGCCTATCCTGTGGGTCTATTACCAACCAAGTGAGGGACTTTCCTACAGCCTTTGAATGACATAGGCCAGCTCAGCAGCGACCACCTGGACCGTTGTAGTGAGGACCTCTATTGCCCACACAGTAGCAGAGATTTGCCCAACACCAACAGCAACAGGGACAGTAAGGTCGGGCCTTTATGATGACAGCTGAGGAGACAGAGGCTACCGAAGATATAATTACAGGTGATATACTAGTTTATTCACTACCTGCCCTTGTATTATTTGATTTAGGCACATCACATAGTTTTATATCCCTTGAGTTCATGCACAGACACGGTTTAGTTCTTGCATCTAGAAAGAACTGTAGGATCATAACAGACGAAGGTATAGTACTGGTTATTGTCATGACCCGCACCCTGAGTAGGGGCACGAACACGTGGGTACATCCAGCATACGCCGCAGAGTCGATGGTAAAACGTTCTATAGGTCAACTAGAAATATAGCATCTAGACACAATATATATAAACATGTCATCTCCGCATGGAGGTATATAATTACAACTTATCATAACACATCTAAGGAAGATAAGTACGATATGATAAGATATGATGGAAATTAGATAAGCTAGAAATAGAAGAAAAGTCACAACACAAGTTGAGAGTTTAAGACATAACACAAATCCTGAATATAGTATACTACAAGTCTCAAAGATAACTAGCTGGAATGCAGTCCAGTCAAACCTAACTAATCTAGGTCAAAGCAGGCGGTGCATCCTCAACGGACACCGGCTCCACAGGGATATTCAGGTCGTAGTCTCCGTCTATGCCAAACCCATAGAAGGTCGAGCAATCAGCATCTAAATCATCTGTAAACATCAACGGGGTTATCCTGTCAGGATATGAGTAAGTACAAAAGCTAACAGCAGTTCCATGTGAATTAATAATACTATAAGAGACAATTATTATGGAATATAAGATGAAATATCAAGATTGGAAATAAGCAGTATATGTAAAACTGGATATCATGTCAGGGTATGAAATACTGGAATGTAAAGCAGTACTAGAATGTCTGATGTGTAATATAAACGTAATCAGTGCCTCGAGATACTAGAGCATTATGTAATCGGCTTAGAACTGGATCAGGCTGTTCCATTTGACCGGCTATCATAGAAAATGTATATGGAGGGTCAAGCCGAACAACATGGAAAGTGAGCACAAAAAGTATCAGGGCAGGCTACACGCTACGTGCAGTGAGGGTGGAGTCAGCACAAGAATAGTTACAGGTGGGGTATTGATCACATAACCTCTAATAACTTCCTATCTTCGAGTAGTATAATGGATTCGGACATGACACGTCATGACACGGGATTCAAAAGCAGGGGGCTAAAGCACTCCCAAATCGGTGTCCCTACAAGTACAGAAAATAAGATCGAACAATGCACCCATATACCAGGAAGTCCAGGAATAACATCTCATGACATAATCCAACGTATACTAGTCCGTGTACCATTGTGTCGAGAATCAAGTAAAATACTACAACTGAATCGGATATAGTAGATATTAAGACAATAAAAACTATCAGAGAATGTACTCGTCTGCGGTCTTGAGATGTCAATGAGAATCGATGCTCAGAGTGAAGTCATAGACCTAAAGATATACATGAGTTAATTAGGGTTTAACAGTGTATGGCATGATTTTCTAGTATATGTTATGCAATCTAGGTCAAACTCAGTCAAACTAAGTCACACTAAGTCAAACTAGGTCAAACTAGGTCAAAAGTTGACTTACAGTTGACTTTTGGTCAACTCTGGTCAAACTTCTAGTCCAATCTAAGTCAGATGTTGACTTTACTTTGACTTTGAGTCAAAATAGTCAACCTTGGTCAAACAGGGTCAAATCTAGTCTAAGCATCCTATTCCTAACCTTTACCTACCAAGATACCATATACCTTGGTCCCATTGGTATCCTAATACCAATACCTTGGAAGTCCAATACCTTAGTCTAGGTAAACATATACCTTAGCTACTAAGATACCACTCCTAGATATCTAGTAAATATCTATATACCCCAAGCTACTGGCTAAACAATACCTAAGATATCTAACCTTAGTTACCTAGGTATACCACTTACCTTGAAGGTAAATCCAATACCTTACCTTGTAAGTAAAAGGTAAATCTAAGATACACTCTTAGTATCCTAAGATACAAGGTATCCTAGATACTACTAACCATCTAATCTCTAACTCTAATATCTACTAGACACTAACTTATCTAACCATCTCTAACATATACTAGACACTAAGGTATCTATAACATATCTAATATTACAACTAACATAGACTAACTCATAACTTTCTAACATAGACTAAGATATACAAACTACCAACTCTAACATTTCACTAATTAACTTTCTTAGGAACTAACTAACTCTAACATCTAGCATATACCCCCACACTCTAGACAAGGGGCTATGGGGGCTAAAGTGGCTTGCAAAAGCTGCTGCAACTGCTAGCACTACTGCTGGCTGCTGCTGCCTCTGGCAGCAGCAAAGATGCTGCTGCTGTTGCTATGTTCTACATCAATGGTTGCCCTTATTGCTGTAGATGTTGCCCATTGATGCCTCCCCCTCTCTACAACACATACTTACACACTCTCATCCTCTCCTCACTCACAATGACACAAGCACACACACATACAAACACACACTCCTCTATATCTAATCCCCCCTCTCACACTCTAACATACAAACAAATACACGCATGCACTTCTCACTTAACCCTTCTCTCCACATACAAACACACAAGCACTCAAACACACTACCATCTAACACAAGACACACACACTATCATAAATATATATATATATATATATATATATATATATATATATATATATATATATATATCATAACCCCCAAATCAGTCCACAAAATAAATATATAGCAAATTTACATGTATCCACCTAAAACATGACTTGTAGGCCAAAAAAAGATAGATTCAAACATAGGTATTCAAATGAAAACCACTTAGGGTATCTCAACCATGTCTAAATCATTCTCTATCACACTCAAATCTGAATTTAGAAGTCAAAATGGTCAATGGGGCATTCCTACAAACACTTGGGGTGTCTCCTTTAGAATTTCTCCATGGGACACCAAACCTATCCCAAAATCCCTAATGAGGACTCAAAATAGCCTCAAAAACATTCCTAATGGTGGTTCATGCATGGGGGTAGTTCCTATTGTTGCAAAACTATAAAAATGAAATGAAAAGATAGATTTAGAGAGGGTTTTTACCTATTGGGAGTTGGATCCCAATGATTCAACCAAAGGACACGGTTTCGACACGAGAACTCCTTAAAATTGGACTCCTTTCCTAGCTCCTTTCTTCCCACTCCAAGATTGTACCTTCTTCTTGGTAGATTGAGTAGAATGGAGGAAGAAAGACTTAATTTTTTAGATCAAATCAAGAGAGAAGCTCTCAAGTTTGGGAAAAAACTCAAAATGGAAGAAAAGAGGCTACTAATGAAATGAAAGAGGGATGAACTCTTCCCTTAAGTGGCCGGCCCTTACTAGCCCTAATTGGGCCTTGGAAAAAGTCCATGATGCCCTCATCTAGTCTCCCTTTGGTTTATTTAAGTCATGCAAAGGTTTGGGGTCAAAAGGGTCAAGTTCTAATCTCTAAATGAACCAATCTAGTCATGTGGGATTAGCCTAATTGCACTGGACTAATTTGTTGGGTTTGTGGGCCATGTCTAGCTATCTTTAGGTCTTGAATAGAGTCTAAGCCACCCGGGCCACTAACATAAGTCAAAACTAGATGAAACTCAAACCTGACTAAACTAAACCCCAAATTACAATATTAATAAATAAATATTCACAAAAATAATAGAATATGGAAAATAATAAATTTACCCTCAATTATGACAACTGAAAGTGACAAATCTACCCCCCTTAAAAATAATTTTGTCCTCGAAATTAGAACAAACCAACACAGGAAAACACAAACATAAACAAAAAGAACATATACCTCAAGGCTCGAAGAGATAAGGAAAACGCTTCTGCATGTCGTCCTCCCTCTCCCAGGCAGACTCACTTGGAGAGTAGTGCCTACATGCAACACGAACAAAGGGTATAATCGGGTTTCAGAGCACCTTCTTCCGATGATCTAGAATCGCCACATGATGTTTTAGATAGTTGAGAGTAGGCCCCACCTCTATCGTAGAATAATCTACGACATGGCTAGGATCTGCCACGTACCACCTCAGCTACGACATATGGAACACGTTATGAACTCTCTCGAGCGTAGGTGGCATGTCTAGTCGATAGGCTACTGCACCGACCCTTTCAAGGATAGTGAAAGGCACGATGTAGCGCGGACTAAGCTTTCAGCCCCAGCCAAAGCGAATCGTGCCATGTGTCGTAGAAATCCTCAGGAATACCATATCACCAACCTAGACACAAAACCAAACTCAGTACACAAAACCTAAACAACAATCACAAGCAAGCATAACAGAAAACTAAAACTGACCTCGAACTCTAACGGTCTCCGGTAGCTATCGGCCCAATGTCCCTGTCTATCCTGAGCCACCCGAAGTCTATCCCTGATCAATCTAACCTTCTCCACTACATCCACCACCATCTTTGGGCCAAGCAACATCCTTTTGCCGATATTGTCCCATGACAAAGGAGTGCGACATCTTCGTCTGTATAGAGCCTCAAATGGCGACATCTCTGTACTGGTATGGTAGCTGTTGTTGTAAGCAAACTCTACCAGGTAAAGATGATCCTACAAAGAACTCCTGAGATCTAATACACGCGTACAAAGCATATCCTCGAGAGTCTGGATGGTCCTCTCCGACTGTCCGTCTGTCTAGGGGTGATAAGCGGTACTGAACTTGAGCTAGGTGCCCAAGCTAGCCTGTAAACTCCTCCAAAAGTGGAAAGTGAAGCGACTATCCTGATCTGAGACTTTGCTCACAGGAACTCCGTTCAATCTGACTATCTGCCACATATACATCTCTGCCAGCCTCTCCGCAGACAATCCCACTTTGAAAGACAAGAAATGGGCCGATTTGGTCAATCTATCAACGGTGACCCATATCGTATCTTTTCCTCCAGGAGATCGTGGAAGTCCGAACACAAAGTCCATGGTGATGTGCTTCCACTTTCACTCTGGAATGGGTAGTGGCTGTAGCAACCCACCTGGCCTCTGTCTCTCGACTTTCACCTGCTGACACACCAAGCAGCGAGATACAAATTGTGCTACCTCTAGCTTTATACCATACCACCATACGTGCTCTCTCACATCTCTGTACATCTTGTTGGCTCCAACATACATAGAGTACTGAGATCGATGCACTTCCTGAAGAACCACCTCCCGAAGCTCTCCACTCGGAACGCACAGTCTAATACCGTGCATCAGCAACCCATCTTCGGCTATAGAGACATCGTCTAGCAAACCTGCCCGTACCTGCTCCCTAATGCTCCTCAGGGCAACATCATCATAATGTGCTGATCTTACTCTATCCATCAACTCAGACTGAATTTGTAAACCCCACATCTGAATCTCTATGCCTGGAACAATCACCTCGATACCCAAACTATCCAGATCGTCCAAAAGATGACGATCTGTCGTCAAATACATAATGACTGGATACCTGCTCAAGGCATCTACAACTACGGTGGCCTTCCCTGGATGGTACTACAATGAGATATCGAAATCCTTTATTATTTCAAGCCATCGTCTCTGGCTCATATTCAACTACTTCTGGGTGAGCACGTATTTTAAGCTCTTGTGATCCATAAAGATCTCAATTCGTACTCTGTACAGGTAGTGCTTCTACAACTTCAAAGCAAAGATAACATCTGCCAACTTCAGATCATGGTAGGGTAGTTCTTCTCATGATGACGTAACTGCCAAGATGCATAGGCAATCACCTTCCTGTGCTGCTGAAAAATACAACCCGTACCCTTCCCAGAAGCGTCAGTGTAAATCGTGAAACCACCAGCCCCAGATGGCAATGTCAAGATAGGAGCTGAGGTCAACCTCTTCTTCAGCTCATCAAAGGCAGCTTGACACTCCTTAGTCCAAACGAACTCTACGTCTTTTCTGGTGAGTCTAGTCATCGGCTCTGCAATCCGAGAGAAGTCCTAGACGAACTTTCGGTAATAGCCTGCTAGACCCAAAAAGCTCTGAATCTCGGCGACTGAGTTCGGTGTGGACCAAGACTCCACTGCTAAAATCTTCTTCAGGTCTGCTGAGATCCTATACCCGGTCACAACATGACCCAGGAACTCTACCTACCCCAAGAAAAACTCGTACTTTGACATCTTTCCATAGAGTTGCTCCCTTCTCAGAGTCTCTAGCACAATCCGTAGATGCTCCTTGTGCTCCTCCGGCGTCTTCTAGTATACCAAGATGTCATCTATGAAGACCACCACGAACTTGTCAAGGTACTGATGGAATACCGTGTTCATCAAGTTCATGAACACTGCTAGGGCGTTGGTCTACCCAAATGGCATAACAGTAAACCGAGTCCGAAAAGCCATCTTCGGAATGTCTTCCCTCTTCACCTTCAATTGATGAGAACTGGACGTCAAGTATATCTTCGAAAATACCTTCACGTTGCTCAACTGATCAAACAAGTCATTAATCCTCGGCAACGGGTACTTATTCTTTGTAGTGAGGTTGTTGAGCGCCCTGTAGTCGATACACATGTGTACCGTACCATCCTTCTTGGTACAAACAGAACAGGTGAACCATAAGATGAAGAACTGGATCTAATGAACCCTTTGTCCTGCAGCTCGTCGACTTGCTTCTTCAGCTCTGCCAACTTGCTGTTGTTGACCCTATAGATGTGCTGTAAAATAGGCTTAACACCCAGCACCAAGTCTCTAAAGAATTCAACATCTCTGTCTAGCGACATCCCAGACAACTCCTGAGGGAAAATATCGAAGAAGCCTGCTATCAATGGATGTGGCAATTCCTGTCCAGCCAACAATGCTCCATAAAAACCATCTTCCGGCTCAGCTGGTCCCCTGGCAAACTCAAACTCTGGCTCTCCCGATGGTCTAAATAAAACTCTGCCTCCTCTACAGTCTATACTAGCATGGTGCCTGCTCAACCAATCCATTTCGAGTACCACATCGTACCTCAGAAGTGGCATTACGAGTAAACAGGCACTCAAGTCCCGGCCTTCCAGTATAAATCTTCGTCCCTTGCAAATATTATTGACCCGGATAATGCCTCTCCCGGTCAATATCTTGCAAGTCCTATCCAAAATTCAGCAATAATATTGTATCTAAGAGCAAAAGAGACAAATACAAAGCTGTGTGTAGCACCAGAGTCAAACAAAGCTAATGCAGGAAAAGAATAGAGTAGAACAGAACCTGCCACTACATCTGCCACGAGCTCAGCCTCCTCAATTGCTAGTGCGAATGCTCTGTCCTGGGGTGCTCCCCTCTGATGCTGGGCAAAACGTTGTTGTTGTGTTGGAAGTAGCGAACCCCTCTGCTGAACTACAGGTTCAGCCGGAGCTCTAGTAGGTAGTGCTCTGTCCTGACCTCCTCGGCCTGCACGAACAGGGTAATTCTTCAACTGGTGGTCGGACACTCTATAGTACAGGCAAGCGCCTAACCTCTTCCTACAGACCTCTTGATTGTGCCTCGGCTTCCCACAGAAGCCACACTGAGGGATCTATTTCTGTACTTGATGATGTGCACGTACTGGTGCCTAATGCTGCTGATGCTGATGCTGATGCTGCTGCTGGAACGGCCTCTGCTGAGTGTGAGGACGCTTGGCCAATCCCGTACTAGAACCAGTACCCATGGCATCATCGCTCCTCTTGGGTCTGAGACCAAAGTCCTCTTCCATAATCTGTGCCTCCATCAGTATCTCCTCAAAGGTCGTCGCACGATGCCCAGATGTGCGAGATCGAACAACATGGTTCAGGCTCCTCCTAAACTTACGGGCCTTCTTTCCCTAATCCTGAACCATGCCTTTGGCAAATCGGCTCAGACGAAAGAACTCTACCGCATACTCATCCACCGACGAGTTCCACTGCATCAGTCCTGTAAACTGGCCCTCCAACGCACTAAGATCTACATCAGGGAAAAACTTCTCGTTGAAGAGCCTTCAGAAGTTCTCCCAGGTCAGCCCTCTCACTAATGAACGAGGGTCCGTACGGTACCAGGTCAGAGCGATGTCGAAGAATGACTCACTGCTGCTGCTACCTGCAGCCTCTCCGGGATCTCTGCTAACTCCAGGATCCGCTCCACATCCTCTTGCCAATCATCGACATAAAGGATGTCTTCGGTTCCCTTAAACTCTCAAGGGTACATCTTATTGAAGTCCGGCATTGAACCAGGCCTTGCTTGCTGCTGATGTGGCTCCTAGGCATGAGCGCCCTGAACCAGAGCTGCAGCCACCTTCTCTACTGCTACCAGTGCCAACTAATGTGCATTTTCCATGCTCTATCTCAGAATGTCTTCCTGACGCTGCGATGCCTCTGCCTATGCTCGTTGTGCCTCCATCATCTACTGGAGAAGCGCGAACATCTGAATAGCATCATCCGGCAGTATAGGTGGAGGTGGAAGAGTCTCTGGCACAACGATACTGGGCCTCTAAATCGACGGAGGAAGACCTCCTAGTGTTGCTGCCTCTCCCTCCTGGATGGTAGGGACAATAGGGGCAGCAGGGACAGCCTACTAGACTGCAACTCCCTCAATCGAAGAAATATATCGTGAAGGATCGAACCTCTTCGGTGCTGCACTAGATCCAGCGACCTGAGCTCGAGTCTTTGCCATCATGAAGACATATTCGAGCAAAGAGATCAATATGGCACAAGATAAGATATTATCAAAGAAGGACAATTAAATTCGAAATACAAGAAGAGTTGTCATGATAATCGAAAGATCGAAAAATTTTCTAATATGTGATTGAGTAACTCCTATCATAACCTAGAATCTATATCCTAACTACAGGCTCGTAATTAGTACTCTAAGTCGAGTACCATTATGAAATCGCACTAGTTGCGACGAAGACCTGCATGGGCCACCACAAAAACGTGTCACGACCCGTACCTGATTAGGGGCACGAGCATGTGGGTACGTCCAACCTATGCCGCACAGTCGACGGCAGAATGTTGTATAGGTCAACTAGAAATATAGCATCTAGACACAATATATATAAACATATCATCTCCGCACGGAGGTATATAATCACAACTCAATAACAAGACATCTAAAGAAGATAAGCACAATATGATAAGATATGATGGAAATTAGATAAGCTAGAAATAGATGAAAAGTCACAATACAAGTTCAGAGTTTAAGACATTACACAAATCCTGAATATAGTATACTACAAGTCTCAAAGATAACTAGCTGGAACGCAGTCCAGTCAAACCTAACCAATCTAGGTCAAAGCAGGCGGTGCGTCGTCAATGGGAACAGCTCCACAGTGATATCCAGGTCGTAGTCTCCGTCTATGCCAAATCCATAGAAGGTTGAGCAATCAACATCTAAATCATCTGTAAACATCAACGGGGTTATCCTGTCAAGATATGAGCAAGTACAAACGCTAACAGTAGTTTTATGTGAATTGACAAATACTATAAGAGATAATTATAATAGAATACAAGATAAAATATCAAGACCGGAAATAAGCAGTATATGTAAAATTGGATATCATGTCAGGGTATGAAATACTGGAATGTAAAGCAGTACAGGAATATCTGATGTATAATATAAACGTAATCAGTGTCTCGGGATATTAAAGCATTATGTGATCGGCTTGGGACTGGATCAGGCTGTTCTATTTGACCGATTATCACAGAAAATGTATATGGCAGGTCAAGCCGAACAACATGAAAACGAGCACAAGAAGTATCAAGTCAGACTACACCATACATGCAGTAAGGGTGGAGCCAGCACAAGAATAGTTACAAGTGGAGTATTGATCACATAACCTCTAATAACTCCCCATCCCCGAGTATAATGGATCCGGACATGACACGTCATGACACGAAATTCAAAAGTAGGGAGCCAGCCCACTCCCAAATTGGTGTCTATACAAGTGCAGGAAACAAGATCAAACAATGCACCCATATACCAGGAAGTCCAGGAATAACATCTCATGACAGGATCCGACGTATACTAGTCCGTGTACCATCGTGTCGGAAATCAAGTAAAACACTATCAGAGAATGTACTCGCATGCGGTCCTAAGCTGTCAACGAGAATCTATGCTCAGAGTAAAGTCATAGACCTAAAGATGAGATATACATGAGTTAATTAGGGTTTAATAGTATATGGCATGATTTTCTAGTGTATGCTATGCAATCTAGGTCAAACTCAGTCAAACTAAGTCACACCAAGTCAAGCTAGGTCAAACTAGATCAAAGGTTGACTTACAGTTAACTATTGGTCAACTGGTCAACTTTGGTCAAATCCTAGTCCAATCTAGGTCAAACTAGGTCAATGGTTGACTTTTGGTCATCTGGTCAACTATAGTCAACTTCTAGTCCAATCTAGGTCAGATATTGACTTTACTTTAACTTTGAATCAAAATAGTCAACCGTGGTCAAACAGGGTCAAATCTAGTCTAAGCATCATATTCTTAACCTTTACCTACCAAGATACCATATACCTTGGTCCTATTGGTATCCCAATACCAATACCTTGGTCGGAAGTCCAATACCTTAGTCTAGGTAAACATATACCCTAGCTACCAAGATACCACTCCTAGATATCTAGTAACTATCTATATACCCCAAGCTACTAGCTAAACAATACCTTAGATATCTAAGCTTAGTTACCTAGGTATACCCCTTACCTTGAAGGTAAACCCAATACCTTACGATGTAGATAAAAGGTAAATCTAAGATCCACTCTTAGTATCCTAAGATACTAAGGTATCCTAGATACTACTAACAAACCATCTAATCTCTAACTCTAATATCTACTAGACACTAACTTATCTAACCATCTCTAACATATACTAGACACTAAGGTATCTATAACATATAACATATCTAATATTACAACTAACATAGACTAACTCATAACTTTCTAACATAGACTAAGATATACAAACTACCAACTCTAACATTTCCCTAATTAACTTTCTAACTTAGGAACTAACTCTAACATCTAGCATATACCCCCACACTCTAGACAAGGGGATATGGGGGCCAAAGGGGCTTGCAAAAGCTGCTGCACTGCTAGCACTGCTGCTGGCAGTAGCAAAGATGTTGTTGCTGCTGCTATGTTTTGCATCAATGGCTGCCTTTATTGCTGCAGCTGTTGTCCATTGATGCCTCCCCTCTTTACAACACACACACTCACATACTCTCATCCTCTCCTCACTCACAAAAACACAAGCATACGCACATACAAACACATACACTCCTCTATATCAAATCCCCCCTCTCACACTCTAACATACAAACACATACACACATGCACTTCTCACTTAACCCTTCTCTCACATACAAACATACAAGCACTCAAACACACTACCATCTAACACAAGCACACTATCATATTTATATATATATATATGTGTATATATATATATATATATATATATATATATATATATATATATATATATATATATATATAACATATCAAAATACATATACCATAACCCCCAAATCAGTCCACAATATAAATATATAGCAAATTTACATGTATCCACCTAAAATATGACTTGTAGGCCAAAAATAGATAGATTCAAACATAGGTATTCAAATGAAAACCACTTAGGGTATCTCAACCATGTCTAAACCAATTTTGATCAGACTCAAATCTAAATTTAGAAGTCAAAATGGTCAATGGGGCATTCCTACAAACACATGGGGTGTCTCCTTTGGAATTTCTCTATAGGGACACCAAACTATCCCAAAATCCCTAATGAGGACTCAAAAGTGCTTCAAAAATATTCCTAATGGTGGTTCATGCATGGGGTGGTTCCTATTGATGCAAAACTATAAAAATAAAATAAAAATATGGATTTAGAGAGGGTTTTTACCTATTAGGAGTTGGATCCCAATGATTGAACCAAAGGACACGGTTCCGACACGAGAACTCATTGAAATTGGACTCCTTTCCTAGCTCCTTGCTCCCCACTCCAAGCTTGCACCTCCTCCTTGGTAGATTGAGTGGAATGGAGGAAGAAAGACTTGATTTGTGAGATCAAATCAAGAGATAAGCTCTCAAGTTTGGAGAAGAACTCAAAATGGAAGAAAAGAGGCTACTAATGAAATGAAAGAGGGATGAACCCTTCCCTCAAGTGGCCAGCCTCTACTAGCCCTAAATGGGTCTTAGGAAAAGTCCATGATGCCCTTCTAGTCTCCCTTTGGTTCATTTAAGTCATGCAAATGTTTATGGTCAAAAGGGTCAAGTTCTAATCTATAAATGAACCAATCTAGTCATGTGGGATTAGCCTAATTACACTAGACTAGTTTGTTGGATTTGTGGACCATGTCTAGCTAATCTTTGGGTCCCAACTAGATTCTAAGCTACCTGGGCCACTAACACAAGTCAACACTAGATGAAACTCAAACCCGATTAAACTAAACCCCAAATAACAATATTAATAAATAAATATTCACAAAAATAATAGAATATAGAAAATGACAAATTTACCCTCAATTATGAAAGCTGGAAGTGACAGTTAGTGATGCTTGTGATTGTCCGATTAGCATAGCCGGTAGGGAATTTTGATCCAAGCTCCTCGTAAGTCCACTTCCGGGATTCGATGTAGTCCTCGGGATGCATTGGTTAAGTGAACGTCATGCCTTCATAGATTGCCATCAGGTGAAAGTAACTTTCAGACCGCCAGAAGATCTACTATTTGAGGTCAGGATGAGTGCTACAGAGAGACTTACAGGAGTCAGCTTTGGGGCAGTTGTAGAAGAGAAGAAACCATCGCACCTGATCATAGCAGAGTTCTTAGATGTTTTTCCTGACTTGCCATGATTACCCCCAGATTGGGATATTAAGTTTTCTATTGACTTAGTTCTTGGAGCAGCACCAGTATCCAAGCATTATTACAGAAGCAACACAAAGAAAGCAAAGAAGATAAAGGAGCAGATTGATGAGCTGGAAGGAAAGGGCTTTATTAGATTGAGTGCTTCACCCTAGGGAGCACTAGTCCTATTTGTGCCTAAAAAGGATGGGACTGTAAGGATGTACATTGATTATCGGGTCCTCAATAACATGACCATCAAGAATAGATACCCATTGCCCCAAATAGATGAGCTTTTTGATCAGTTGAGTAGGGCTAAGGTCTTCTCCAAGATAGATATGAGATCAGGATATCACCAGGTGAAGGTCAGAGAGCAGAATATTCCCAAGATTACATTCAACACTTGGTATGGGCTGTATGAGTTCTTAGTCATGCCCTTCGGACTCACTAATACCCTAGCCATCTTCATGAACCTTATGAATAAGGTGTTCCACCAGTACTTAGACAAGTTCATGGAGGTATTCATAGATGACATTCTGATCTATTCCAAGACCCTAGAGGAGCACAAAGAGCACTTAAGGATAGTTTTGGTCGTCTGAGAGAGAAGAAGTTGTATGGAAAGCTCTCTAAATGTGAGTTTTTTTAGACCGAGTAGAGTTTTTGGGGCATGTAGTGACGGAAGATGGCATAGCATCCCAAAAAGATAAAGGCAGCGAGTCATAGGCTACTCCCAGCTCGGTCAAGAACCTTATGAATAAGGTTTTCCAACAGTACTTAGACAAGTTCATGGTGGTATTCATATAGACGACATTTTGATCTATTCCAAGACCCCGGAGAAGCACGAAGAGCACTTGAGGATAGTTTTAGGTATTTTGAGAGAGAAGAAGTTATATGGAAAGCTATCTAAATATGAGTTTTTCCAAGACCGAATAGTGTTTTTTGGGCTTATAGTGACAGGATATGGCATAGCATTGGACCCAAAGAAGATAGAGGCAACGAAGTCATGGGCTACTCCCAGCTCGGTAGCAAAGATCAGAAGCTTCTTCGGTTTGGCAGGATATTACAGGAAGTTTGTGTAGAATTTTGCTAAGATTGTAGAACCAATGACCAGGTTCACCCGAAAGGATGAGGAGTTTATTTTTATAGAGGTTTGCCAGGCAGCTTTCGAAGAATTAAAGAAGAGACTAACTATGGCTCCTATCCTAGCCTTGCCTTTTGGATCAGAAGGGTTTTCTATATATAGTGATGCATCAGGAAAAGGACTAGGATGTGTACTGGAGTAGAACAAAAGGGTGATATCATATGCTTCTCGGCAGCTGAGGCTACATGAGAAGAATTATCCAACCCATGACCTAGAATTTGCAGCGTTCATCTTTGCCTGAAAGCTATGGAAGCACTACCTTTATGGAGAGAGAGTGGAGATATTTACAGACCATAAAGTCTAAAATATGTCTTCACTCAGAAGGAACTGAATATGAGACAAAGAAGGTGGTTGGAGCTTATGAAGGTGTAACCTCAGCTAATCAAATTTTTAAAAAAAATTCAAAATTTTGTATATATCTATTTTTTGATTTTTTCTAAATCTTTGAAATCATGGGTTTTAATATGAAATATATTTTCAATCGTAATATGCGATACTCTTGGTTGGTCATCAATTTGTAAAAACTATTTTTATGTGAGATATTACCCTAATTGAATTTCCTAGCCATTTTGAGAAAATCTATAAGTTATAAACATTTATTTTTATATAAGAAAAATCTTTGTCGAGTTACGATTTTTTTCAAATAGAAATATTTTTATTACTAATTATTTAGCCTTAAAAGTTTTCGATAATTGGGTGGTTATTTTATTTCTCTCGTATCAGGCTAAGACCATTTCGCTCCTATTTTAGGCTACCAAGCCATTGGCTTGGATAGTAGGCTAGATCTTACGATTTAGCCAATAATGGGTAATTAGAAGCTGAATTGTAATTAGCTACTAACTATTAACTAAATAAATTTATTAGTTATTATTAACTAAATGTTAGTGGTTAGTATTAGTGTGTTAGTAATTTTCTACTATTTTATTCTAATTCTATTACATGTACATTTAGCCTTTAGGCCTCGTTTGGTTCGCGGAATCTCCGGATTGGGAAAGGAAAGTGATTACTTTCCTATGTTTGGGTGCCCAAGGAATTGAGGAGGAAAGGAAAGTGATTCCCAATGGAAGGGAAATTAGGGGGAAAAGTGATTCCATCCATCCAAGGAAGGAATCACTTTCCCACATTGAAGTATTCACTTTCCTTTCCAAATTCATTGGCATTGCCAAACATCGGAAAGGAAAATCAATAGGAATTAAAGTTTCCCAAAGGAAAGGAAATGACAAGGAATTGATTTCCTTTCCCTTCCATTCCGCGAACCAAACGAGGCCTTAGGGTTTCTCTACCTACCCTATAAATATTACACATTCTCTAATATTTTACAAAAAAATTTCCTACATGCATCCCTAGGCAAAACTCAGTCGCCACTCCCTTATGCCTATGGCCCGACCTTACCAACAGCCACTGCCTCCTCCTGCCCTGGCTTTACCGGCCATCGCCGGAGCTTCGCTCACCACAATACCACACCCCCTCGTTACCGTCCCTCTCCGCTATTCATAACCAGAACCACCACCACACTCCGACTTTCCCTATCCACCATTGATGGTCGACCAACACCCCCTTCCCGACTCATCCATCACCACCACCAGTGCCGACAACACACCAACACCATCATCAATCTCCTCTCCTTCACCACCCCTGGCCCAGCCGATCCACCCGCACCTCTATTCCACCCGTTGGTGTACACACCACCAATACCACCACCATCACCATCATTCTATCAAACACCACCACAATCAACGAGAGGAGGTGAGAAGATGACCTAACCTCGATGGCACTTCACCTGGCGCTTCCCCCGTGCCGGATCCGCCCCTCCAGTTCTGAGACCGTCCTCATCATCGTCCCCCGCCAACGTCAATTTGGTGTGCACGGCTGCCCCGCACTTCCTGCGAGCCCTTCCCGACCGGAGTCTCCTCACACGCTCCGCCGCCTCTACCGGCCTAGCCGCCGTCCGCCCGTCCGACGATGCCATGCCTCCAGCACCGTACTGTGTGCCCCTCGACGAGCTCTCCGGTGCTCCGCCACCCACGCCCTCTGTGAGCACCTCCCCTTTTCTTTGCTCTTCTCTTTCCCCTTACATCAATTCTCTCTTCCTCACTCTCGATGCCCTAACTTTCCTCTCTGAGAGAGGAATTTAGGGATGGTGGGAAGCTTTAGAGAAATGGTCAGCATACTAACCCCCGAGAAATGGTCAGCATACTAACCCCCCCCCCCCCCCCCTCGTTTATGTTAAAATATGAGATGGGATTAGCAGTATACTTTGCTGCTTATTAATAATTTGTTCGGTTATATTAATTAGGGTTGTGGCCATTATAATTATTATTATTTAATAGTTAATTGGACTTAGGGTTAATTTAATTAGGGTTTAATTAATTTTTCAATAATAATTTATTTACAGTAATGGAATTTGGTTAATAATGGTTTATAGGTTTTGGGTATTATTTTGTTGGATAATTATTATACGTTTTGTAAATATATATATGTTTTCTTTATATGTGTATAGATATATGCATAATTTGCTATATTATTTAATATTTTTTATAAATGTATAACACATGTATATACATGTATATTTATTGTTATTATTATTATTCTCACCATTATTATTAATTTATTATTAAGCATTATCATATAAAGATTGAGTTCGTGTTTGGGCTTTAGCCCTACATTATAGGAACAAAACCAAATCAGGGCTTGAGCCCTAAAATGATTTTCTATATTTTCGAAAATATATAGATATAAATGTTACGATTAATAAAATACAATGTTTATATATTATAAATAGACTTTTGGAATTAAAATGATTGTATGTATACATTTTGATGCCTTCTATTATTACGACTATTCTTATTGTTATTGTGATTATTGCTATTTAATAGTAATACTATTTTGGAGATTATATAAAATATATAATCATATTTCTAAAATCCGTTATCAAGTTTTAGCCAAAAATCCTATTTGACAAATTTGAGTTTGATACTAGGGTGATTTCCTATATTTTTAAATATTTATCTAAAATATTGTGATTAACATAAATAAAGTCTATAAAGCATTATAAATGATTTCCAAAATTGGTTATATGTAATTAGCTACATTTTTACCTCCAAAATCATAAATTGCAACTATAATAGTCGTTTCCTATTTCTGGAATCAATTATCGTGCCAAACTCTGATTTTAGGCTTCTATATACCAAACTAGGCTATTTGGACTATTTTGGACTCAATAGAACCGCATGTGCCATTATTTGGGACCATCTTATGGAGCATAGCGTCGTACCTATCCCGTGTCGACACGTTTGTATCGTGCACGTCGACCCCAACCAAACTGAGGTGAGTACATTTTCTAATAGTTTTTATTTACCTGATGATTATTATGATTCAGCTTCTAGTATAGTACTACCTTATTCTCTGTCATAAAACATATTGGTATTTCTGGAATCATTTACTTGTGACACATGTATTATACTTGTCTGGCCTCTATTTCTGGAATCACCCACTGGAACCAGCTACTAGAAACACCTACTGGCATCACTTACTTTCTGGTTGGACTTGTACTTGATTTACTTGTCAGGATATGGATTCACTTGTACGAGTCAGGGCGGGAAAATACTCGAGTAGACATGTAAACATTCCCAATCATGCTGGAATCACCCCTACTGATATAATTTGGAAAGATAGCCGTCGCACGCTTGCTAAGTGCACGATGTGCCGTATTTACCCCCAAGTTGTTTACCTGTCGAAAGTGATATTTTAAAACACACTTGTTAGTGCTTTTTCTACTGGATTCACATTATATTCACAGGACTCACATATACTATCTGGACTCACATCACATCTATTCTGGTTCAGTTATTTCTATTTATAGTCTTTATTGCCACATTCTTCTGATTCACCATATTTACTTTCTTGGTACTTAGAGCTGTTGTTCTATTCCTGACTCACTCTTTCCATGTTCATCAAGTATTACTTACTATAACTGTTTTATAGTCGTTGTCATTTAATTAGAATTGCTAAAGGAGATATAATCGTTCCAATCCTGACTGGGTAACTATTTTTTAAGCAATGTTATGCCCCACACCCTGGACTTCATGATGGCAGATCTCGATATATTTTATATCGTGAGTTAACCTCTGGAGAGCTCTAGGCCATTGCATTTTTATTTATGTTTTGCCATAGAATTTGTCTCTGATACATTCTGGTCATGTATATTCATTTGTAGACTTTACTTGTTTCAGAGTTACTGATATCTTTCATATATATTTCATATCTTCCTTAGTTGTTTGTGATGTGATTTGAGTACATTGCTATTGTGGATCAATTAGTTGTTGTAGATATTTATTGGGTACTTGACAGCATTCTACCGCCGATACTATAGTGTAGGCTGGGCGTGGCCCATGTACTTGTGCCTGAATATCTGGATGCGGATCGTAACACATTTTTATGGTAGCCCATGCAGGTCCATCTTTACAACTAATGTGAAGTCATGTTAGTACTTAAGCTTAGCCGTACTTCTGCGAGCCTGCCCTATGATTAGGATTGAGTCATAGAATATTTTAGGAGATTTGGTACTCAATTACACATTAGGAACTCTTGATAGATTTTAGGGACGACCCCTGAGAATCTCACTAAAAACCCTACCTCAAAATCTGTTTTTGCTTGTTTCCATTTACTCTTCCTTGATTCATTGTTGAATTTGATTCCTGGTGTTCATTGTCGACTTTGATTTATTATTGAGATAAACTTTATGGATTGAATTAAGTTATATTCTGATAACATATTTGATGAGGACAGTGAGAAAAGTAAATGTTTGCTTTAGTTATGGAGTCTAGAGTTTAGCGCAGCCATACTACCTGGCATGACAGAAACATAGAGCCTGATTTGGGGTATACTTATCCGAGTTATGGAATTTAGAGATTTTCGCAGCCATACCTAGTGAAAATTCTAGCTAACATAATTATAGGATATATACCTTAGTTATGGACTCTATCGTTTATTGCAGCTATGCTTACTAGCGTGGCAAAAATTTTGGCAACATGATTTCAGAAAGACGTGTATAGTTATCAGATCATATCTTAAATTAGTTCACTTTGTTATGACCAGATTAGCAAGAACAAATTCCTATCATCATTTTTTTCTTATTATTATTCCATCGTCTTAGTTACTCTGTCCTACTTGCATCCATCAAACTATCTTATATCTAAATCTACTAGCTACACTTTGGAATCTTTTGAATTCTCATATCTCTTTACTTGGAAAAGGTCAAGGAAGTATCATAATCATCTAGCTCTGAAAGGACGTAATTGTCATCAAATGGTGATCTTGGTAGGAAAATAGAGCATTAGACACTGAGATTGAATTAGTGGAAGAAAGATGTGACTGAGATTAGAAACAAGAAGAGACCGGCAGTATCAGTTTAGTAATGATTACACTAAGAAATTATTTTAGGTATTAATTATTTTGGAAAGAACGTGGGAGGATTTCAAGTTAGAAAAACAGTAGAATATATATATATATATATATATATATATATATATATATATATATATATATATATATATATATATATATATATATATATATATATATATATATTAATAGTTAGAATAGTAATATTTCGTACATGTATTTTAGAACCGACAAGGATATTCGAGGTCAAATTATTTTTAAGAACTTGGATATTTGTAGGTTACTAATTCTCGAGATATTTCATTTTAAGGCTATGATACTAAATTTAGAAATTTAAATAATGGAGTAGAGATTATTACCACATGCGGTGATAATACGATATGGAATAAGGGATTGGTAGGAGAATGATTGAGAACCGAAAGAACACAAAAATTTTGAGTTATAGGAAAATTTAGAGATTTTTGTGGAAATTTTTTTAAAATTTAAGAAGAATAATATTGAAGGTATAGGTTGGAGGAAATGTGAAGGTTGATTATTTTTATATCGTAATGATGGTTTCACAATTTGAGTAATATGAGGGGTATAACTTGAACGAATGTTCAAGAATGCTTTATAAACCTGATTTAGAGATTTTTGATCCAATTTAGGACAGGGTGGAGGAATTTAGATTTTAAGATGATTAAGTTGATAGTACAGAATAAAGTTAAAAAAATTGAGGAGTTTTGACAAAGAGTATGATTCATGGGCACTGCCTTCGAATAAAGGTCAAGCCTAAAGTATTTATAAAAGGGGTTCAATCTTTATGACTGAAGATTATGATTTTTGGTAGTAGTCATACAAGAGTTTGATTTTCAGGATTGAAGATTATGTTTGGGCTTGTAAGATAAAGGTATAATTTGGAAATGACGATCGGAACAATCTTGACAGTAGCCAAAGCAGAGTGAGATGATTACCTTGGTTTCCTTCTGCGAATCCTATCTTCAATTTTCCTATCCTAGTAGAAGAAATTGATTTCCCTGTCCTTGAATCGTTCATCAAATTCAATATTGCCAAATTGTGATTCACTTTGACCGTGACCAAATCGATTTGATCATCTTTTATCATGCCAAGGTTCTTGATTCTTGACCGTACTCAAGTGATTTAAATTTCAACCGTAACATGGATTTCCATCAATTTGCTGCTCGTGCTCAAATTTTGATTTTGTTCTTCATCGTACCTAAATCCTATTTTAATCAAGAATTGATTAACCTTGTCCTTGATCGTGTCAATATTTTAATATTGATCGTGATTAGATTTCGATACCAATATCACTTGTGCCTAAACCTTCAATTTAAGCTCTTAATAATGGCTAGTTCTGTTCTAATCATTATTTGATTTAACTACTATTCTTCATGATTAGTCGGGCCCAGATGACCTGGCGTGACTAGATGACTCGATTCAAATTATCGTGATTCTAATAATCGCAACTATATGTGTTAATCTTAACTCTAAATCGTGCCTGAAAATTTGATCTTCGATCACGACTATCTGATTTGACTACGAACTTAGCCGTGTCAGAAAGTGGGCATGATCACGTCTAAATAAATTTTTCTATCATGCCTAAATTTTGAATCTCTAGTCACCCGTGCTTAGATTTCATTCCTAATCATGACTAGGTTTAAAATTTTCGTCGCTCTATCCTAAGTCGTGCCTAAGTGATTCTAGAGTCATTCCAAAATTCTTAAGCCGTGATTCTACTCGTGATCAAGGGGTTTTGATCCTCAGTCATTGATCGTGCCTGCGCGACTTTGAGTCTGATTTTCATTAAACATAAACTATTAAATCATTCAATATTTGAATTTCAATTCTATCTTCGATTCTCCTGGTCATGACTAAGATCATGCTTAGAATAACGTGTATTTATTTCTAAAATTGTACCTATACGATACTATCCATACCACGATTCTATCATGCCAAACTCACTAGTCATGCCTAAGTTATTTTGAATTCGATTATCATAATCGTGTCAAGCCACTGTTCTTTGATCTTGCCTAAGTTATTGACTAAACTCTATATCATTCTAACTCCTACCAACCTTAAATTTCGAGGTTGAAATTTCTTTAAGGAGGGTAGATTTGTAACCTCTGTTAATCGAATTTTGGAATTTTTTTTCAAAATTTTGTATTTATCTATTTTTTAATTTTTATAAATCATTGAAACCGTGGGTTTTAATATAAAATATATTTTCAACCGTAATATGCGATACTCTTGGTTGGTCATCAGTTTGTAAAAACTATTTTTATGTGAGATGTTACCCTAATTGAATTTACTGTCCATTTCGAGAAAATCTATAAGTTATAAATATTTATTTTTATATAAGGAAAATATTTTTCGAGTTATGATTTTTTTCAAAGAGAAATATTTTTATTACTAATTATTTTAGTCTTAAAGGTTTTCGATAATTGGGGGGTTATTCGATTTTTCTCGTATCGGGCTAAGACCATTTCGGTCCTATTTTAGCCTACCAAGCCATTGGCTTGGATAGTAGGCTAGATCTTAGGATTTAGCCAATAATGGGTAATTAGTAGCTAAATTGTAATAAGCTACTAACTATTAACTAAATAAATTTATTAGCTATTATTAACTAAATGTTAGTGGTTAGTATTAGTGTGTTAGTAATTTTCCACTATTTTCTCCTAATTATATTACATGTACATTTAGCCTTTAGGGTTTGCCTACCTTCCCTATAAATATTACACATTCCCTAATATTTTATAAGAAAATTGCCAACACACATCCCTAAGCAAAACTCAGCATCCACTCTCATATACCTGTGGCCCGACTCACCAACAACTACTTCCTCCTCATGCCCTGGCTTCTCTGGTCATCGATGGAGCTTCGCTCACCACAACACAACGCCCCCTCGTTATCGTCCCTCTCCCTTGTTCACTCCCAGAACTACCACCCTACTCCGACTTTCCCCATCCACCATTGCTGGCCGACCACCACCCTCTCCCAGACTCATCCGTCACCACTACCCGTGCCGACAACACACCAACACCACCATCAATCTCCTCATCTTCACCACCCCTGGCCCAGCCGATCTGTCCGTACCACCATCCCATCCGTCGGTGTACACACCACCACCACTGACACCACCAGTACCACCACCATTGCCATCATCCTATCAAATACCACCACAGTCAACGAGAGAAGGTGAGAAGATGACCTAACCTCGACGGCGCTCTGCTCGTCGTCGTCCCCCACCAACGTCGATCCGGTGCGCACAGCCGCGTCGTACTTCCTCCGATCACTTCCCGATCGGAGTCTTCTCACACGCTCTGCCGCCTCCACCGGCCTAGCCGCCACCACCCGTCCAACCACGTCGTGCATCCAGCGTCGTACTGTGCGCCCCTCGACGAGCTCTCCAGCGCTCTGTCGCCCACTCCCTCTGTGAGCACCTCCCCCTTTCTCCACTCTTCTCTTTCCCCCTTGCATCGATTCTCTCTTTCTCCTCTCGATGCCCTAAATTTCCTCTCTGGGGGAGAATTTTTGGGATGGTAGGAAGCTTTGGGGAAATGGTCATCATAAGAACCCCCCCCCCCCCCCCCCCCCCCTCCTTCATTTATGTTAAAATGTGAGATGGAATCAGCAGAATACTTTGTTACCTATTAATAATTGATTCGATTATATTAATTAGGGATATGGTCATCATAATTATTATTATTTAATAGTTAATTGAATTTAGGGTTAATTTAATTAGGGTTTAATTAATTTTCAATAATAATTTATTTACAGTAATGGAATTTGGTTAATAATTGGTTATGGGTTTTGGGTATTATTTTGTTGGATAATTATTATATGTTTTATAAATATATATATATTTTTTATATGTGTATAGATATATGCATAATTTGGTATATTATTTAATATTGTTTATAAATGTAATATACATGTATGTATATGTATATTTCTTATTATTATTATTATTATTATTATTATTATTATTATTATTATTATTATTATTATTATTATTATTATTCTTATTATTATTATTATTATTATTATTATTATTATTATTATTATTATTATCACCATTATTATTAATTTATTATTAAGCATTATCATTTAAAGATTGGATTGGTGTTTAGGCTTTAACCCTACATTATAGGATCAAAACCAAATCAGTGCTTGAGCCCAAAAATGATTTTCTATATTTTTGAATATATATATATATATATATATATATATATATATATATATATATATATATATATATATATATAATCATATTTCTAAAATCCATTAACAAGTTTTAGCCAAAAATCCTATTTTACAAATTTGAGTTTTGGTACTATGGTGATTTCCTATATCTTCAAATATTTATCTAAAATATTGTGATTAACAGAAAAATAGTTTATAAAGCATTATAAATGATCTTCAAAATTAGTTATATGTAGTTAGCTACATTTTTTACCTCAAAAATCATAAATCTCAACTATAATAGTCGTTTCCTATTTCTTGAATCAATTATCGTGCCAAACTCTGATTTTAGCTGTCTATATACCAGACTAGGCTATTTGGACTATTATGGACTCAACGGAACCGCATGTGCCATCACTTGGGACTATCTTGTGGAGCATAGCATCGTATCTATCCCGTGTCGACACGTTCGTATCGCGCACGTCGACCCAAACCAAACTGAGGCGAGTACATTCTCTGATAGTTATTATTATGATTCATCATCTAGTATAGTATTACCTTATTCTCTGTCTTAACACGGATTGGTATTTCTGGATTCATTCACTTGCGACACATGTATTATACTTGTTTGGCCTCTATTTCTGGAATCACCCACTAGAACCAGCTACTAGAAATACCTGTTGGCATCACTTACTTTTTGGCGGGACTTGTACTTGATTTACGTATTGGGATATGGATTCACTTGTGATGGTCAGGGCGAGAAAATACTCGTGTAGACATGTAAACATTCTCAATCATGCTAGAACCATCCATACTGGTCTAATCTGGAAAAATAGTCGTCGCACGCTTGCCAAGTGTGCGATGTGCCGTATTTACCCCCTAGTCATTTACATGTCGAAAGCGATATTTTAAAACACATTGGTTAGTGCTTTTTCTACTGGATTCACATTATATTCACTAGACTCACATTATACTTTCTGGACTCACATCACATATGTTCTAGTTCAGTTATCTCTATTTATAGTCTTTATTGCCATGTTCTTCTGATTCTCCATATTTACTTTCCTGGTACTTAGTTAGTTGTTGTTTTATTTCTGACTCACCCTTTCCATGTTCATCAAGTATTACTTACTATAATTGTTTTATAGTTGTTGTCATTTAATTGGAATTTTTATGCCCTAATTTTTAGGTAATGTTATACCCTATACCCTGGACTTCATGATTGCAGATCTTGATATATTTTAGATTGTGAGTTGACCTCTAGAGAGCTCTAGGCCATTGCAATTTTTATTTATGTTTCGTCATCGGAATTGTCTCCGATACATTTTGGTCATGTGCATTCATTTGTAGACTTTGGTTGTTTCAGAGTTATTGATATCTTTCCTATTTCATATCTCCATTAGTTGTTTGTGATGTGATTTGAGTACATTGTTATTATGGATCATTTAGTTGTTGTAGATATTTATTTGGTACTTGATAGCATTCTACCGTCGATACTGTGGTGTATGATGTACGTGGCCCACGTACTCGTACCCAAATATCTGGGTGTTGGTCGTGACAGAAGGACTTTGACATTAACTTGCAGTATCATCCAGGGAAGGCTGATGTCGTAATAGATGCACTTAGTCGATATCCTATGGCTATGTTTCTGACTATGGAGCGGTATCTTCTAGAAGACTTAGAGAGCTTAGGGATTGAGGTCGTTATTCCAGAATTTGAGAGACAGATGATGAACATGCAGATTTAGTCTGAATTGATGGAGAAGGTCAAAGAGGCCCAATTTCTTGATGAGGGTCTCCGTAGCCTTCGGATTCAGGTACAAGCAGGATTACTGGACAACTTTACCATAGCAGAGGATGGTTCACTTAGGCATGGCACTCGGTTGTGTGTGCCTAAAGATAGCTTGAGGAAGGAAGTAATATTGGAGGCTCATCAATCACAGTATTATGTTCATCTAGGGGCAACAAAGATGTACACGGATCTTCGTGAGCATGTATGGTGGTATGGAATGAAGAAGGAAGTAGCCAGATTTGTCTCCAGATGTTTAGTATGCCAGCAGATTAAAGCTTAACGTCAGGGACCCAAAAGATTACTCCAGCCTTTGCCTATTCTAGAATGGAAGTTGGAGCATATCATTATAGATTTTGTCTCAGGCTTACCACGAACACCTGGTGGAAAAGACGCTATATGGGTCATAGTAGATAAACTGAGAAAATTAGCTCATTTTATTCCATTCAAGGAAGGGATGTCGATTGAGAGATTAGCAGAGCTTTATATGAGACAGATTGTGAGGATTTATCGGGTTCTAGTTAGCATTGTTTCAGACAGAGATAGCAGATTTATTTTAAACTTCTGGAAGAGCCTGCAGCAGAGTTTAGGTAACCAGTTGAAGTTCGGTACAGCTTATCACCCACAAACAGATGGGCAATCTGAGAGGACGATACATACCTTAGAGGATATGTTGATGGTTTGTGCTTTAGACTTTGGAGGGTCCTTGAAAGACCATTTGCACCTAGTAGAGTTTGCCTATAACAATAGTTATCAGGCCAGTATAGGCGTGACACCTTCTGAGGCGATGTATGGCTGACGGTGTCGGACGCCTTTATCTTGGGATGGCGTTGGAGAAAGAGAGTATTTTTTGGTCCAGAGATGGTAGTGGATGCAGCAGACAACCTCAGATTGATCAGGGACAGACTCAGAGTTGCTCAGGATAGGTACAAGCACTGAACAGACAGTCATCGTAGGACTTTGGAGTTCGTTGTTGAAGACTTAGTTTTTTTTAGGATATCTCCCACCAGAGGCACCATCAGATTAGATAAGAGGGGGAAGCTCAGTCCTCGATATATTAGCCCATTTGAGATTGTAGAGACAGTAAGCCCAGTGGCAAACAAATTGCACTTCTACCTAGTCTGGACGGGGTCCACAACGTCTTCCATGTTTCTCAGCTCAAGTGGTACATTACAGATCCCAACCACATTGTAGATCATTATGAGCTTGAGGTGGGACCCAGTCTCGCGTATAGGAAACAGCCTGTGGAGATCAAGGACCGCAGAAAGAAGCAGCTGCGAAACCAGACCATAGCTTTGGTCAGAGTAGCTTGGAGGCATCACTCTCCTGAAGAGTCTACCTGGGAGAGAGAGAGGATGAGATGAAAGAGAAATACCCGCATCTATTTGAGTGATTGTTTATGTACTTGCCTATCTGCACTCCTTAAATTTTGAGGATAAAATTTTCTAAGGAGGGAGGATTTATAACCCCACTTTTCCCTAAATAAAGATATTAGTTATTTTCTTACTAATTAATATTTAGCTATTATCTATTTTATTTAGCTATTAGTTACTTTACTTAGCTACTTACCTAAATAATTGGAATCCTATAGATTGAGGAATGAACTTGGGCTGTAATGATAGGCCTATTAGGCCGAACCTATTATATAGGACTTAAGCCAATGAGAGGAAAGTAACCGAACCATTGACTCATTCCAAAGTCTCTTTCTTATTCCTCTTTCTTCTTACTATAATGCAAAAACCACCGAGCGAATAGTGGATCTCGATCATACGTCTCCGGTGAGGGGACAGCGACAAGGCTCGACTTCTCTAGGGCATTCTAGAAAGATCCCGCCTCCACCGACCTAATCCGATTCTTCACCATCGTCCATTCTCTACCGCCTTACTCTGGCGAACTCCTTCCGTTCGATAATAACGGTCGCCACCGCCCCGCCAATCTATAAATAAGACCCCAAGACCTTGAGTCCTTCACCAACCACTTCACGGCGAAGCCCTGCCGCTCTCTACACTGAACCCCTCTTCTTCTTCCTTCCTCTATTCCTCCACCGACTCTCCACGAAACCCAAGCCATGGTGACCTTCTCCAGCGATTTAGGCCTCTTCTACTACAGCTTCGATGACGAGTTGGCGCACGACGATCGCACGACGTTTTTTTCTCCACCGATCATGTTATTGATTGGTCGATCCCAATGATAAAGAAATCTCGACGAAGCGCGAAAACCGTTTTCCCCAAACCAGAAAGTCCTGCGAGAGAACCGAGCAAAAGCACACAAACCAAAAATGCCAAACACAATCCCAGACACAAAGATTTTTGACGTAAAAAATCCTTACGGGAAAAACCACGGGACGATCAGAGTCCAACCCTGAAGAACCTCCACTAATGGAATAAAAAGAATACACCCTCTACAAGCTCCTCACGATCCAACACGGATCACCACAACTCACTTGAAAGAAGAAAAAAATTTGATTGCGGACTCCGAAGAACAAGAGATGCCGAAAAATTATTCGAAGCAATCTCTCCTTCACAATAGTCCTTAATCCTCTCTCTCTCTCAAAGATTGTAAAGCACTCTTTATTTTGAGATGATTTTACAACTAGCATGCATCACCCTCTTATAAGCCCTTGGTAACCCATACATGGAAGGCCAATATATATGGAAACTTTCAATATAAATCAATCATATATTTAATAGAAATCCAATCATAATTAGCTTACCATAATTGGAAACCCAATAATATGGAAAGCTACTATATGAAGGGTCCAATCATAAATAAATAATCAAAGTAAATATGGAAATCCAATCATATATTTCCTTACCATATATGTACCAAAATAAAATTTATGCACTCCCCAAGCTTCTCCGACACACGGATGGCGCTCGTCGCTCTCCGGGGTATTCTCCACATAGGTGGGAACCCCACCCACTCCAACAAATCTCCCCCTTCACAACTATGTGGAGGAGGTCGCCATCCCGACGATCTGCCTGCAGTACTCAAACATCTCCCTCGAAAGAACCTTCGTGAGCATGTCCGCTCCATTGTCATCAGTATGAACCTTCTCAAGCACCAAATCCTTCTTCTCAACCACATCCCGTATCTAATGATACCGAGTCTCGATGTGCTTGGACCGACTATGAAATGTCTGGTTCTTCACAAGGTGAATAGCACTTTGACTGTCGCAAAGCAAAGTATACTGCTCTTGCTTCAGCCCTATTTCCTGCAGCAGCTTCTTCATCCACAGCAACTCCTTGCAAGCCTCCGTCGCCGCAATGTACTCTGCCTCTGTCATCGACAAGGCAACATACTTCTGCAACCGCGACTGCCACGATACCGCTCCTCCAGCAAACATCATCACATAGCCCAAAGTCGATCGCCTCTTGTCTACATCTCTAACCATATCAGCGTCAGTATACCCAACCAGCTTCGGCTCGTCACCACCAAAAAAAAGTCTCCAATCTGTAGTGCCCTGAAGGTATCGTAGAATCCACTTGACCGCACTCCAATGTACCCTTCCAGAATTTGAAAGGTACCTGCTAACTGTGCCAACTGCATGAGCGATGTCTGGCCTCGTACACACTATAGCATACATAAGACTTCCCACAGCTGAAGCATATGGAAACTGCTCCATATCTTCCTTTTCGTCCTCGGTAGATGGACACTGCTCCTCGGTGAGCTTAAAGTGAGCCGCAAGGTGGCAACTCACTTTTTTGGACCCGTCCATACCGAAACGCTGAAGTACCTGGTAAATGTACTTCTTTTGGGACAAATATAGCATCTTGGACTCTCTCTTTCGGCTGATCTCCATCCCAAGAATAGTCTTTGTTGCACCCAAATCCTTCATAGAGAAGGCTGCGCCCAGTTGGCGCTTCAACTCTACTATCCTAGTGGCATTCTGACACACTAACAGCATATCATCTACATAGAGCAATAAAATGATGAAATCATCCTCGGCAAAGTACCTCACAAATATGCAATGGTCCGACGTCGTCCGTGTATAGCCATGCTCCCCCATAAATAACTCAAACTTCCTGTACCACTGCCTCGGAGCCTGCTTCAGACCATACAAGCTCTTCCTCAACCGACAGACCAAATATGACTTGCCCTTCTCACAGAATCCATCTTACTGCTCCATGTATAACTCCTCTTCAAGATCACCGTGGAGGAATGCCGTCTTCACGTCCATCTGCTCGACCTCCAAGTCGAAACTGGCTGCCAATGCTAGCACCACCCGAATAGACGACTGTTTGACGACAGGCGAAAAGATCTCATCATAATCCACGCCTTTTCGCTGACTGTAGCCTTTGACTACCAGCCTCGTTTTTTATCGAGGGCGAGTAGCATCATCCGTCTGCTTCACTCTAAACACCCATCGATTCTTCAAAGCCTTCTTGCCCTTTGGCAACCGCACAAGCTCATAAGTGGAATTAGTGTGCAAGGAACTCATCTCCTCCTGCATGGCCTCCATCCATTCCTGCCTGTGTTCGTCTTCCATAGCCTCTGCAAAGCTTTCTGGCTCTCCCCCGTCAGTCAATAGCACATACTCATCCGGTGAGTATCTCGTAGATGGTCGACGATCTCTATCGCTCCTTCTCAGTGGAGCCACTAGTGCTGGCTGTATACCAACAGCCTCCTCCCCTTCAGGAACTGCCTCTTCGGCATACTCATCCTCCTGAGGAATACCCTGACCACCATCAGCAGGCTGATGATCAAGATTGGGAGCAACTCCATGTACTGGCTCCCCCGTAATGGGATCCTCTGCGATATCCTCTGGAAACTGCTCAAAGCAAAATGACTCTAACTCAGGCAATTCCTCTGCCTCAGAAGGCGTCTCGAAATCCTGAGTGTTGGTCATGGTCTGATCCTCAACGAACACCACGTCCCTGCTTTTGTAGAGCTTTCTTCCCACTGGGTCGTAGTGTCTATAGCCAAACTCATCCCGACCGTAGCCGACAAAGACGCATCGCCTCTTCTTCGGCTCAAGTTTGGTCCTCTCGTCCTTCGGTACATGCACGAAGGCCTTACAGCCAAACACTCGCAGGTGATTGTATGACGGCTCTTAGCCGTACCATACTTTGTCAGGCACATCACCCTGCATAGGAGCACTAGGAGACAAATTAATAACATAAGCGGCTGTGAGAAGAGCCTCACCCCAATAACTGCCCGGCAAGTTTGCTTCTGACATCAAACATCGCACCCTCTCCATTAGTGTCCTGTTCATACGCTCCGCTATACCATTGAGCTGAGGTGTCTTTGGCGGAGTCTTTTGGTGTCGTATCCTCTACTCTCTGCAATAAGCATCAAAGGGACCGATGTATTCGCCGCCATTGTCGGACCGAACACACAATAACTTCTTGCCCGTCTCTCTTTCAACAGAGGCCTGAAACTCTTTGAAAGTAGGCAGCACCAGATCCTTGGTCTTTAAGGCATAGACCCAAACCTTCCTGGAACAGTCATCAATAAAAGTTACAAAGTAAGAAGCACCACCAATATATTTTACCTTCATAAGACCGCAGACATCCGAGTGAATCAACTCGAGCAACGTCGGCTTTCTTGAACTTGGGTGACTTTGGAAAGACACCCTATTTTGCTTCCCAGCTAAGCAGTGCGTGCACTTCTCCAACATTGTAGACTTGAGCCCTGGAATCACCTTCTTGTTCTCCAAGTAGCTCATCCACT
Source organism: Iris pallida (assembly GCA_029216955.1). Classification (NCBI taxonomy): domain Eukaryota; kingdom Viridiplantae; phylum Streptophyta; class Magnoliopsida; order Asparagales; family Iridaceae; genus Iris; species Iris pallida. The sequence goes on along the minus strand of JANAVB010040018.1, from coordinate 7,263,053 downwards.
TCTTGCTGATATGGCCGAGCCGTCTGTGCCATAACTCGGTAGACGCATCACTGACTGCGTTCACCTCATGTGCCCCCTGTGCGCTCCCCTCCATATAGTAGAGATCGGACTTCTTGCTTCCTCTGGCAATCACCATCGAACCTCTGGAAAGCTTCTACTGACTATTTTCGAAGAGACTGAAGAATCCCTCGTCGTCCAACCTTCTACCAACACCAGGTTGAAACGGATATCAAGGATATGACGAACATCTTTGAGAACAAGAACTGCACCCGTCTTCGTCCTCAAATGCACATCTCCAACGGCAACCGCCTTTGACACATCTCCATTGCCCATCTTCAATACTCCACAGTCGCTTGTCGTGTAAGTGGCAAATAGTGCCCTGTTGTGAGATACATGCACTGAATCTCCTGAGTCTACCAGCCAAGAATTGTTATCGCAGGCGAGGTTTGTGATAACCACATCACCAACGACGATCACATCGCCTCTATGTATCAAAGCCACCGCTGTAGTATTCTTATCTTGCTTCCCCTTGTCGCCCTTCTTCTCTCTCTTCTAAGCAAAACAGTTTCGCTTGATGTGGCCCTTCTTGCCACAATGGTAACACTCCGAGTCCTCGTACTGACCCTTGGACTTCCCCCTACTCTTGTCTCTGCCACCACCTGGACCCTTGCTTTTGCCCCTTCCGCGGCTCTTCGAAACTAGTGCCTCTGAGTGATGGGATGTGGATGAAGTGCCCTGAGAACATCTTCGCATCTCTTCATTCAGTACCCCGCTATTGGCAAACTCCAGACTGACCACACCTTCCGGAGAAGAAGCGATCATAGATACTCGCACGGTCTCCCACGCGTCTGGCAATGTACGTAGCAACCAAAGTCCTTGAACCTCGTCGTCGAACTTGACTCCCATCGAGGATAGCTGGTCCACCATGCCCTGGAACTCACTTTAGTAATCCGTAATGGATGTACCATCTTTGTACCGCAGATCCATCATCGTCCGGATCAGGAACAATTTGTTTACCCCAGTATTTTTCGTGTACAAAGATTCCAGCTTCTTCTACAACGTCTTCGCATGCTCAATATTGGCAACGTGGTTGTACACGTTCTCGTCAACGAACTTCCGCATGTACCCATACACCTGTATATGCTCGAAGTTCCAGTCCTCATCGGATTTATCATCGGGCTTCTCGGATGCAAATACTGGAAGATGCAGCTTCTTGACGAACAGCAAATCCTTTATCTTGCTCCGCCAATAATAGTAGTTGGTACCGTTCAGGTTCACCATGCGCACCGGCTTCGCGTCCATCTCTGCTTACTGGTTTGACTGTCAACTCCTGACACTTATTTGAACCCAAAGCTTTGATACCACTCTGTTGGGAACGAAGCGCGGAAACCGTTTCCCTAAACCAGAAAGTCCTGCGAGAGAACCGAGCAAAAGCACACAAACCAAAAACGCCAAACACAATCGCAGACACAAAGATTTTTGACGTGAAAAACCCTTGCAGGAAAAACCACGGGACGATCGGAGTCCAACCCTGAAGAACCTCCACTAATGGAATAAAGAGAATACACCCTCTACAAGCTCCTTCCGATCCAATACGGATCACCACAACTCACTTGAAAGAAGAAAATTTTTGATTGAGGACTCCGAAGAACAAGAGATGTCGAAAAATCATTCGAAGCAATCTCTCCTTCACAATAGTCCTTAGTCCTCTCTCTCTCTCAAAAATTGTAAAGCACTCTTTGTTTTGAGATGATTTTACAACTAGCATGCATCACCCTTTTATAAGCCCTTGGTAACCCATACATGGAAGGCCAATATATATGGAAACTTCTAATATAAATCAATCATATATTTAATAGAAATCCAATCATAATTAGCTTACCATAATTGGAAACCCAATAATATGGAAAGCTACTATATGAAGGGTCCAATCATAAATATATAATCAAAGTAAATATAGAAATCCAATCATATATTTCCTTACCATATATGTACCAAAATAAAATCCATGCACTCCCCAAGCTTCTCCGACACACGGATGGCGCTCGTCGCTCTCTGGGGTATTCTCCACATAGGTGGGAACCCCACCCACTCCAACAGATCGTACGACATTTTTTTCTCCACCGATCATGTTATTGATTGGTCGATCCTAATGATGAAGAACTCTCGACGACACCGACAGCAAGTCAATCAATCCAGTATTCTCATAGATAATTCCTTCTCCATTCTCTGCAACCTCATCGATCCAGTATCGCCCACTTCTCTGGCAAGCGATGACCAACGACAATCACGAACTCGACTGCCCGTATTGGTGAGTTGTCAAACCCTTTCTTGTTCTTTCTCTTTCATGTCTGATCGATCTTCATCTGCAGTTTTGATCGATCGACCGGATCGTCTTCCCTAACTTTTCTTGGCAGTAAGTTTGATCGATGGTCCGGTGATCCTTCTCGACGAATAGAAGACAGCAGCACCATGCTTGGTCACAGCATCACTATAATTTTGAACGTTCTTTATTGATCGATCACTAGTAAGACTTTTGATCCCATTTCTTATTCTGCTTTGGAAAAAATTCATTACATTTGATTCTTGAATTGATCGAAGTTTCTTTGATCCTTGATCGATCTGAGAACAATGAAGAAATTAATCACGCTGATCAAATCTAGAATAGATCAATCGAGAAGTACAGGCAAATTTCTAAGAACGGTTTTGGAGGTCAATGTCGACTGTGAATTGTTCAAACGAAATCGAAGTGTGTTAATTGATTGGTGTTCTTGATCATATTGATCAACCTTTAATTCAGAGAGATTCTTGATCGAATTCCTATTTTGAATCAATTAGGAATTCAAAGAGGTTTCTTGGGTTGCATTGTTCACCAAGTGTTTAACGAATTGATCCATAGGGAATGATAGGGGCCGTAGTGTTAGAATTTGACACAGGAGATCCATGTCCACTCGTAGCAGACGCAGGTATAATCCTTCTTTTTGTTCTTACATCTGTAGTATAGGTTTTGATAGGTTCAGGAAACAGTTTTCGCTCATGTGTCAAGTATTAGATTACTGACTCGTAGCAGTGCTTAGTCGAACTAGTTGGACACCTGTAAGATCACGTTTTGTTTCCGACCGAAGGACCTGGTGTCAAGTTGAAAATGAACTTTTGTTCTGGACAGAAAATTGAATATGACCGTTAGGTTGTTAGGGTGAACCTGGAATTAGGTTAGATTGGTATTCGAATGGAACTAGGGTCTAGGCCTATAGATTGAGTCATGAGCTGAGCATGGTTTAGTTAAACTGAGTTTGTAATTAATAGATAGATTAGTAAAATAGTTAGTACCTAATTACTGGATGGTTACTCTAAGTATATAAGAAGAGTAGACCCTGGTTGGACCAAACCACAAGTCAGCAAGAAAGAAAAGAAAGGAAAAAGAGTAGTGCTTGGCATGTGGTGAGACATGTTCGTTCTAGGCTAATTAGAAACATTGGATTGGGGGCCAATCCAGTAAAGTGATCTAGTATACTTGGACCAGAGTTCTGGTTTTTAGGTTAATAGCAACAAACTAAGTTTAGATTGTGAAATAGAATAAATGGAAATTTTGATAAGGAGTAGGTTGAATATAATTTTTAAAATAAATTTCTAAAAATTGTGTCTCTTTGACACAGACTGTTTTCTGGACCTTAGATTAGACATCTACGACAATCCAGACAAGTACACTATGGTTTGAATTCTTACTTAATTAACTATCTTGCACGGCATTTCATATTGGACACATAGGCTACATGAAGATATTGATTGTACAATTGTTCTTATTGTACTCATTGGTCATTATCGGGGATTTGGGGTGAATATGTAGTTTACATGTGATCATATCCATTATACCGATTGTTGATAGCTTAGTCGTACATCGTACACTTGCGCCAAAGCCATACCATACTGATTGTACCATTGTTCTATTGTACTTCCTAAGTCGATCACACGTAAATTATGATTTCCAATTCAATATTGTACTTAGACCTTCCATTGTTGTACCGCCACTATTATATTTACATGGTTAGTCAGTAGCATTGCTTACAGTTCATTAGTATGATTCATATCGTAGGGTTGTACTTTGCTTCTTACCTGACTGGATGTGTTGCAGGTGAGTTAGACGTTGACTTGTGTACTAGCTACTATGGTCCACAGATGACGCGACCAGGGATGACCTAGTCCAGGAGGTAGAGCCAGCTGCTGATCTGGAGGTCTAGAGCAGAGTGTTAGTGTAGTATATTGTAGTCGACATTTGTGTTGTATTATTCTGTATTGTACTGTGTAGTTGGATAACTGTAATAATAGCTTGGAATGCACTTTATCTTTTACCGGATCTATTTTCGGACATCCATTGTAAAAGTGTACTCCTAAAGCATAGTAGAACTCTATGTTGTGATGTGGTTTATGATAGTACGCGCTAGTGTTGTTATGAGTTGATCTTGTGATCATTGAGGTTTGGAGAGCTTACTACCGCTGTCAATGACAGTATAGGCTGGACATGTCTGACTTGTATCCAGTTATCTGGGAGCGGGGCATGACACTATCTCAGAAAATATTCCCATTTTCAAATGCCTTCTGGATTCGGTCGTGCACTCGTCGCCAAGCACGGTGCTGTTGAAGTTGGTCGTGCACTTGTCCCCAAGCACGGTGTTGTAAGAGTTGTATGCACTCAGTTAAATCTTGTGCCATAGTGGATTAACATCGAGCAAAAGTGCTCGAGACTGGACTAGTCCTCCACGAGGGATACCAGTATATATCGATGTATCACTGAGTTTGATTCTTCTTAACTCTTTACTTCTACTACAATTCATATACTGATATTAATCTGATCTTATATGTATTTGATTAGCCATATTAAATAGTTTTTAAGTTTTGATATTTATTCTACTGCACGCATACACTCTATTCACCCGCCCTCCAGAGGTCCTCAATGGTCCTACAGACTAATTCTCTATGAGGGATACCAGTATAAAATCTTGGTGTTTGTGTATTGTTCTTCCATACTCTTTTACTTGTCTTATATATTTACTATATTGTTGCATTATTTCTAGTTGATAACTGTCTTTACCTTTCCTTATATTTAATTGTGTATATATATTCTGCTACACTCTATTCATCCCCTCTCGACTTGCCCAATGATCCCTCAATCTAACATAGAAATCCGCTCTAAAATATAGGAAAATACATTCTTAGGAAAGCATACTGGATTATGTGAGATCTTTAAGGTATACCCGTAGGTAGAACTATAGATACGGCACATCAGGTCTCGACCTGGTAGTCATGCTATAGCACAAACGTGTTCATCTTCTCCAATATACGATTCTAACCATATGTATTGGAATATTCCATTTTCATCAGTGGTTTCAGTTTGATAAAAAAAATTTGGATATCCTTAAAACACAATAGCGTTATTTTGGAATTGGTAGAATATAAGTCCTTTCTAATGGTAATTTTGGTACCATTAAACAACATGAAGTGGGATATGACAAACCCCTCTATCATATTGGATAGGCCTTTTATTCTTTAGTATAAAGTAAGAAAACTATTTCGGTTCAGGAAGAATAGTATATAATTGTACTGCAACCAAACATCTAAATTCTTACTTATTATACCTAAGCATAAATTAATTGTATTGGTTACATGTACAACTCAAATTGACCATTCAGCATATAAATTATCCTAAAGATATCCAAACTAAAACAAAGTAGATTGTTCAGTAATGAAATTAAACATTCTAGCATGTTAGGGCCTTCTATGCCTACTCTTCCTTTGATTGATGGAAGTCAAATACTTCAAAAAATAGTATCCAATGTTCAGTTCTGAATATCCCACATTTACTTCATATTGTAGGACCGTTGAGCACCTCTAGAGGGGGGCATGAATAGAGTGTGTGCGTACAGCGGAATAATATCACAATTAAAAATTATGTAATATGGCCAGTAAGAGCAGATCAATAATAATATATGAATTGTAGTAAAAGTAAAGAGTTAAGAAGAATCAAACTCAGTGACATAGCGATATATACTGGTATCCCTCATGGAGGACTAGTCCAGTCTCAAGTACTCCTGCTCGCTGTTAATTTACTATAGCACAAGCCTTAACTAAGTACTTGCAACTCTTATAACACCGTGCTTGGGGACAAGTGCACGACCAATTTCAATAACATCATGCTTGAAACGAGTACACAGCCGACTCCAGAAGGCGATTAAAAATTAGAACATTTTCTGAGATAGTATCAAATACAACTCTTTAAAACCAAACTCTAGATTGAACTGGACTGATACTGGCTTGGCTAAGAGTAGTATAGGCTAGATTTGAAAGTGTAGCTCTTAGAAAACACTTTAAAGGAATAGAGAAGAGAATGAATGAGTGATTTAAAAATGTGAAAGTTCTCCTCTATTTATAATGTTTTTATTGACCGAATTCGGGCAGAGTTCGGATGCAGAAATCTCTCATTCGAATGTTAGATGCAGATATCAAGGGAATTCAAAAAAAAATTGAAACTGCCTTGACCAAACTATGGCCGAGTTTTGTCCGAGTTCTGCCAGAGTTCTGATAAAACTATTTTTGGCCAAATGTTGGGTTTTGGGCTATTTTTATTTGTGGACTTGTGGATGGGAATTTTAAGGATAGGAAGGATTTATTTTGTGGGCTGAAAATAGCTAAGCCAGTATCGATCCGATCAATCTTACATACTTTCCAAGACTTAAATAAAGATAAAATATATAATAAATATAAAAACCAAGAGCACTTTGATGACGTCTTTTTCTTTAACATTTGAGCAGACTTGAAGATGCCTTTTTCCTTGACGGCAGTTGTCCAAAGATAAACAGTTCTGGAAATCTAAATACCTTTCGAGGGGTTCAGAGAAATCTTCTTGTATAATATCGTCTTTAGCCAATCATTAGTTCTTCACTGCATATGTCCTGGTTTGATCATGCATGTTGCTTTTCTGCAAGTACATGTTAGGCGAACAAAGTAGTATAACAGTATGATAAATTTACTGAACAATAGGACAATGCTAAGCTTAAGTTGCAATATGATGATAGTGATTACATGAATAATAGTGAGATATTTATGTTAAACTTAATTGATTAGCCATATTCAAAAATATGATATAATCATTGGGCTAACAAATTTCTCCTTTTTTTATTATGGAAAATCGGTTAAGTTTAAGATCGATACAATAGATGTATGGCTTACTAATAAACACATATTACCAGAATATTATGTGCTAACTTAAACTTATTTATCTCCCGTTGACATTATAGGACCATTGAGCACCTCTAGAGGGGGTGAATAGAGTGTGTACATGTGCAGCAGAAAATATCACCAATTAAAAATTATCCAACTATATACTATGGCAAGTAAATGACAGTAAATGAATCGTAGTAAAGTAAGAGTCAAGAAAATCAAACTCAATGACACAGCAATATATACTGGTATCCCTCTGAGAGGATTAGTCTAGTCTCGAGTACTCTTGCTCGATGTCAATCCACTATGGCATAAGTTAATTGAGAGCATGTAGTCTCTAACAATATCGTGCTTGGTGACGAGCGCACGACCGACTCCAAATAGCAATTTTGAAAACTGGAACATATTCTAAATACAGCCTTCGATACAACTCTTCATTACCAAAACTCTAGATTGAACAAAACTGTACTGGCTTTGGCTAAGAGTGGCATAGGCTTGATTTGAAAGCATTTGCTCGTAGAAAACACATTAGAATGAATAGACACTACAAGAATAAGGGATTTTCTTGACGGGGATTTCCGTCAAGAAATGGGTATCTTGACGGTTGCAGATCCGTCAACTAGGTCGGAGTCAAGAAAAGATCCCCCTTTTCTTGACGGTCGCTGGCATGGCTTTTCTTGACGATTTTTTGTCAACATATGAAGTAGTTTTGTTGACTGTTTTTAGCCGTCAAGATAGCAGTTTTTAGAAACCGTCAACATAGGCAAAAACTTTTCTTGACTTTGGCCTAGATGACGGTTATTAGCTGTCAAGAAAATCTTCACTGAAAAGAGCAGTTGCAGTAGAATTTAGCTAATTGTTGACTTTTTATAACCGTCAAGAGAAGCTAAATTATGTATATCCAAAATTTTATATATAATGAATCAAACACACACATAACATCAATAATCCAGAAGATATACACTCATCAAATAATTGTAATATCCAACTTTTATATTAACAAACTGTATTGTTCATTCACCACAAACTTCCAACACATCCAATATAAGTGCAACCACAAACATCCAACACACGTCCAACCACAATATATTCAACCAAAGTATGTAGTTTTTGTACATCTTAAACATCGAAAATTGATATTTATATAACTAGAAATAAAATATGTAGCAAACCCGGTCGGTGCACATCCCTCCCATATTCACAACACATTTATTTTCCATGTAGTTCCTGAGAGAAGAAAAAAATGTATTTAATCATTATATTCACATATTTGTATAAACTGATATCAACTTAGAACAAAAACTCTAAAAAAATTAGCTTATTTCGACTAACATTGCCAAAAAGAACAAATTGAAGGATACATAACAATAAGCAAGTATCAGTAAAACTCTAACCCACCAAACAATGACATTGCAAAAAAGAACAATGCTTGAAGTTGGCCAGTTTAAGATTACATTAGAAAGTAAAATTTGTGATGAAAAATGTCAAACATAAAAAATTTCAGGATCGGAGCCTGGAATCCCTCTCGAAGTCGATTATGCATTTTATACAGCACTTAAAGTATCATTACGCCCTTACATAGATCAGCTAAAAAAAAAGACTGAAAACAAAATGTCTACAAAATTAAAAAATGTATTCAAATTGGAAGTTCCTGCACTTTGGAGTATGCACAAACATGGTTGCAACTGGTAATTGCTACCAACAAGGTTTTCGCATTTCCTACAGTAGGAATTTTTATTTCCTTCTGATTATCGATTTTCGTAGTTCCAATTGTTTTGAATCTGCTGCTTTCAGTAGTTTTGAAGATTTGATATCTGTTCCGGTATGGATATCAGCCGATACAACAAACATTTGTAACCATTTATTCATGCACATTATGTAACTATTGACAATGAGGACGCAAGTACAGAAAATCCATACGATGAAACAAACCAAAAGAGAAACCATTCTCACATAAACCACAAGACTCTTCACCAGTCTGTGCAGGCAGGCAAGCTGCCATATCATCAGATTAGTTAATGCCAATTGCCCGATTATGGAACATGCAAGAGATGCCTACAGTATCAATATAACTATATCTCATAATGCTTAATCCTTTATATAAAAAATTGCACAACCCAACTTGCTTATCATCATAAAAGTTCAGCAATGGTAAGCATCATCTACAAGTAAACACTAAATAAATATGTACAAGCACTTAAGAAGATTAGAAACATTGTACCAAATTCCTCAACCTCCCATCCAGCACGTCCTGAACCTGGAAGCCCCTGGCCAGCTTCAGCTTGTTGGGTTTTAGCACTGAATTTCTTTTTGTGGTTGCCAAATTCATCATACATCTCTCCATCATCCTGAAAATGGAGAACGAGTTTATCAATTACAGCAGTAAATACAGTAGTATGGGTATCCCTGAATGTTGTAGAAGAAGACTAGCCATTCTATTTGCTTGTATATTTTTTTTATATAAACACTATATTAGAAAACTTTCAACCAAATATTTTGGTAAAAATCTAATAGAGTGTCTCTTTACTCTTGCAGTCTTTGACATATTCACAATATTAGATTATATCGCTAATGCAAACGAATCTACTCAACATCTTTTTGTATGCATCATCTGGAACTGATTATGCAACCAAAATAGGAATATAGATAAAAGTAAAAAAAAGATATTAAAAATGAACATATTAAAAAAATTCTATGACAAGAAAAGAGACGGTCACAAAAGCTAATGGAATATATTTCTATGACAAGGAACACAGAGCATCAAAATTAGTTCAAAACTTACTAATACAAACAAAAAACTATTTAGATGGCAGTCAAGTAGAAATTAGGCATAAATGGTTTAAATGGCAGTCAAGTAGAAATTAGGCACAAATGGCAGTCTAGATTTTTGGTTATAAGATGATCCATTTAAATGGCAGTCAAGTAGAAATTAGGCACAAATGGTTTAAGTTACAATGATACACCATAGCGACTAGGTATTAGCTAGATGATGCTTTTTAACGTATTTCAAAAGACTAGATCTGACACAAATAAGACACAGTAACGACACACGGATACGTTATTGATTTGTTGTTTCCTATTGCAGTTTGGAGTGACCGTGCAATACGCGACGCGTATCTAACATGACACTGATACGGCACAGTAGGCCAAATAAGAGCAACTAATTCTTAGACAATGCATTATTTATGCACCAGATCCAAAACAAAACAACAAGAACCAGCATAGGAAGCTGTATTTGAGGAATATAACTACATAGATAAGGTTACAATCTTCAAATTTGGATTTAATAATTTCTTAAAACTTCTAAATCGACATATGTAAAGTTAGGAACCATTTTGTTCTTCGACTACCAATGAAGTTGGCATTTTGTTTATGAATACATTATTGTGAGGCCAGAAGGAATACAAATATAATAATACCATAAGCTGCCATATTCACAAACAGTTGGAGTCCCAAATGTTATAAGACCAGAGAGGTTAGCATTTAAGTAGTCTTCATCCGTTTTGAAAATAATATGAAGAACAATTTTTCAGAATTCCTCCAGCAATGATAACAACCAAAATTTGAACAACATACTTAGGAAAGGAAGAAAATGTACCCCACAATTGTTGGAGAGTTCGGAGCGGAAGCGGTTGAGGAGGTACTCCTTATGGAGGCGGTGGTGCAGCCGATTTAGGAGTGGCGTGGTGTCAGGCCCACCGTAGCCACGTCCATGATAGTGAGCCCCCCTGCTAGCGACCACCATCTTCCCTCCCCTGCCGTAATTACACATGCCCCGTCCGCCCCTCCAGACAGACCAGCCTCTTCAGACCAACGTCGGACGCCACGTAGAGGGATCCCACAGCCGAGCCGGCCGCACACCAGCGGCGAGGGCCGGAGGACAGAGAGCAGGTATGAGGTGGCGGTCAGTGGCGGCAAGGAGGACGAGCTTGCCGACGGCGAAGACGGTCTGGATGGGGAGGTGGCATGGGATAAAAGAGGGGTCGACCTCCATCGTTGGGAGGTCGTCCATGGGAAAAAATAGGGTCAGGGTTTCTCTCAAAGAGAAGAAAGAATAGAGGAGTGGAGGGCTCTTAGAAGGAGACGAGTGAGGGCTCTGTTGGATACTCTTTATAGGAGAGAGAGTGAGGGGCTCTCTCTAAGGTTAGGGAGACAGGAGGAAAGGAAGGAGACGATCGAAAAAAAAAATTTGCTGGATTCATCCATTAAAAAGAACCACAACCGTCAGCAAATATAGAAGTTTTGAAAAAATTACTAAAATGGCAGCCGAAAAAATTCCGCCAAGTTTTTCGCACATACATTTGTTGACAGTTATCACCAAAACGTCAATAAATAAATTGATGTTTCTTGACGGATCATCTAAAAACGTCAACTATTATACTATAAAATTGCTAAACTAACATAAAATATGGCCTCTCTTGACGTAAGCCTAAAACCGTCAAGATAACCACTATTGTTGACGGTTTTTCGACGACTGTCAACTTATAAACTGTCAAGAATCGTCATTTTTCTTGTAGTGAGAGAAGAGAAGGAATAAGTGATTTGGAAATGGGAGAGTTCTTCTCTATTTATAGTATTTTTGTAGACCGAATTCGGGCCGAGTTGGGGCTGAGTTCGGATGCAAAAATCTCGTATTCGAACGTTGGATGCAGATTTTAAGAGATTTTAAACCAAATCTGAAAACTGACTAGACCGAACTCGGGCCGAGTTCTGCCCGAGTTCTGCCTGGGATAGGTCGAAACTGTTAGGCCAAAATCTGTTAGATTTTGGGCTTTTTAGAAGTGTGGACTTTTGGATTTTTTATATGTGGATAGGCAGGCTTTTGTTTGTGGATTGAGAAAAACTTAAGCCAGTACCGATCCTGATCACCTTACATGTTTTTATAGACTCAATAAAAATAAAAATATAGAAGAAAATATAAAAAAGCTTGATCTTGATTTTAGTGCGTTTGGTTCTTGATGACGACGTAATGTTTGTAGCAGTAGGACGTAAATGCAGTAAGACGTAAATGCAGACGTTCTTCTTATTTGAAACCTAAAATCCTGTAACAGTAGTATTTTACGTATCAACCAAAGTTGACGTTGATTATCAAAATCAGTTGTGATCATTAACCAATGGGCCAACAATCTGCCATTTTGATAATTGACAAACTTTGAGTCTATACCAAAATATATCAAATAATATATATAACTTTGAAAATTTATATCTGACTTGCTCGAAATCGAAAAAAATTGGTATATGCTCTTTCTCCCCCTTTGTCACATACTCAAAATACGACTTCCCCATAAATTATGAATCCCTAACAACAACAAAGAAAAAGCAAAAGTAATACCAAGAAATAATAGGAACTAGCAAGTCAACATCTCAAATAGTAGCAGTAAGAAACCATAAGTAGTAGTTGAAACCATCTAATGTAGCAACTACAACTGAAATAAAAAGCAACTACAACTGAATAAGTCCAAAGTACATAATCAAAAGACAGTTCTACAAATAGAATAGTCCAAAAGATAAAAAAAAAAAAAAAAAAGTGTCACGAAAGATCATCATCAACCAAACAAGTCCATAAAATGTTAGTCCAAAAGACTGAATCAAATATCAGAATCATCACCCGGGTCATCAGCAGGAGGCTGTGGATCAATGTAGGTTGTCATCGGATCAAAGAAGCCGAACTTCAGATGATCCTCGAGTCTCGGTCCGTCGAAACAAGGATGATGGAGGATAGGAGCTGGAGCAATGGGATGATGTGCCAGCGTCCATTGGATATCAGCCACGATATTTTTTAAGACCTAGGCCTGAGAAATGTAGCAGAACTCAACATCGAAAAAGCGAGGCAGATAGGTCTGATGTTGTTGTCCCTAGAGAGTGATAAAGGCATCGAACCTCTGATATATCTCATCAAAGGTATGACTGGAGTTGCAAGGGTTGGAACATCTGCTGGGGCTGCGGCTGGATCATGTGGAGGCGGAGGTGGAGCACCACCAAGTGGAGGTGGAGGTGGAGGTGGAGGGTGAGAAAACTTCCTAGACCTAAATAGCTCAAAAGTCGTTCCAGAGACAGGACACAAATCTAGATCGACGTCAAATTTCTGGAAAATAGCTGCCAAATGCATAGGGTAAAGGAGGTTTCGGCCTGCTCACCGACAGCTGATCATGGATGCTATCATAATCTTGGGGAAAGAAAATATAACTCCAAAATGGATATGATATATAGAAGAAAGCTCCAAGAGCGTGATCTCATCAGTGGATCCTATCTCAGGTAGCAGAGATGAATAGATGATACGATGGAGTTCATGGAAATGTTGGTTGAGGGGACGTGCATACAACATATTTCGAGTAATCGGACTCAGATGACACAATGCTACCTTGAAAGATTTAAGAGTCATGTCAGCAGCAAATTGAACTTCGTTAATATCGACTAGAGCGTCACCATTATCAGGCATAAGAAAATATTCGCTTGAGTTTTCAGAACTAAATTCAAATTCCTTGCCGCTGACACAGGAATGAATACTACCGTCTACTTCTTATATGTTGCAATAAAATATATGGACAGCATTATCACAGATAGAGTGGGAAGTCTATAAATTCTCAGAGTCCTAGGTTTTCAAAAGTAGTAGCATACTCCGAGAGAACAGTAAAACTGATGGTCTTTCCCGGGCAAATTTCTCGATATCGAAACTGAGTAAACCAAGAGATTAATCTCTCGAAAGAAAAAAAAAAGTAGGTACGAGTCAAAGTCCTCATCATCGTCGGGACGACCAGGACTGAACATATTGATCGGTTCATACTCCGAAGTAGAATATAAAGTCGTGTCTCTAGTTTTCTTCCTCTTGGGAATTCTAGAAGCCATAAGAAATTGACAAGGAAATGATAGAGATATACCTCAATGAAGATCAAAAAGTAGTAGAGAACACCTTTAAGAACCTTAGATCCGAAGATTTATAAGTTTGAAGACTTGAGGAGTAGGATTTTAAAAATTAGGGTTAGTTTTTTTTGGGCTCGAGTGCGGCTGCCCTTGGGAGGAAGATGAATAGTATAGAGAAAGGGGGTGCTGGTTTGATGTTGTTTATACAAAATGACCCAGCAGAGTTTGGCCCGAACTCGGTCAGAACTCGGTCCGAGTTCGGTCCGAGTTCTGCCACTCAAATTTTAGGTAGTTTTATGTATAATGAATGATAAAAACAACTCAATAACTTTTAACTCTTTGATTTAATTAATTTTTATCACTTTGGGTTAGCTATAGGGGCCGAATCATAGCTAGCGTTAGTCCAAAGACTAGTACACCGTGTCGCTTCAGGCTATTTACACTTGTACGATATAAGGACACTTTCGGCTTGTACCTAAAATAACTTCAATTAGTAAATCACTGAATATCAAGTTTGAAGTATTTTTTATTAATCATAATGCATTATGACTCTAAAAATTCAATTATGCCTAACTTTCGACGCAGATAATTGAAATGATCTTCAGCTAGTGGTTTTGTGAAAATATCTGCTAGTTGATGATCTGTGTCAATAAATTCTAAGCATATATTCCTGTGTTGTTAGTGATCATGTAAAAAGTAGTGACGATTTATGTGTTTAGTACGTGAATGACATATTAGGTTCTTAATCAGATTAATGGTGCTAGTGTTATATCAATAAATAAGAATCTTAGTATAGTACAGATTATAGTCTTCTAGGATTTGCTTCATCCATAAAATCTGAGCACAACAACATCCTGTGATGATATACTCAGCCTCAGTTGTTGATAACGCTACAGAGTTTTGCTTCTTGCTAAACCAAGAGACTAAAGCTTTTCATAGTAAATAACACGTACTGTTGGTACTTTTACGGTCTACTTTGCATCCAGCAAAATCAGCATCTAAGTAACCGATTAGGTCAAACGATATAGTTTTGTGATACCATAAGTCGACTATATAAGTTTTCTTAAGGTATAGGAAGATACGCTTAAAGGCGCATAAGTGTGATTCCTTAAGATTAGCTTGATATCGTGCACAAATGCAAACGTTAAACATAATATCAAGGCGACTAGCAGTTAAATAAAGTAAACTACCAATCATACGTCGATACTTACATTGGTTGACTGGTTTGCCACTTTCATCAGTATCAAGTCTTGTTGATGTTGTCATTGGTGTGTCGATAGGTTTTATGTTGTTGAAGTCATACTTCTTTAGTAAACCCTTCGTGTACTTGGCTTGATGGATGAAGGTTCCCTACGAGTGTTGTTTAATCTGGACTTCTATGAAGTAGTTAAGCTCTCCCATCATACTCATTTTAAACTCACTCTGTATATACTTAGTAAAATTTTGACAAAGTTTCTTGTTAGCAGAACCGAAAATAATATCATCTACGTAAATTTTCACAAGTAAAATACTATCAATTGAAGATTTGATAAACAAGGTTATATCAACTCTTCCTTTTAAAAAAACTATTTTCAAGTAGAAAAGCATTTAAGCGTTCATACCAAGCACGCGGTGCTTGTTTGAGACCATAGAGTGTTTTTCTAAGCTTAAAAACATGATCAGGTTTTTGAAAACCTTCAAAACCAGGGGGTTACTTCACAATAACTTCTTTCTTCAAAAGTTCGTTCAAAAATACACTTTTCACGTCCATTTGAAAAAGTTTAAAATTGTGAAAATATACAAA
This sequence comes from Iris pallida, assembly GCA_029216955.1. NCBI lineage: Eukaryota > Viridiplantae > Streptophyta > Magnoliopsida > Asparagales > Iridaceae > Iris > Iris pallida. Next base: position 7,247,194 of record JANAVB010040018.1, on the reverse strand, counting down.
TTTACAAAACATGCAAATGGACTCTAGTCTAGCAACATGAGCATATGTCTCATCATAATCAATTCTTTTTTCTTGATTATAACCTTTTACAACAAGACGTACTTTGTTGCGTAGAACGTGTCCATCCTCACTTAGTTTATTTTCGAACATCCATTTGGTACCAATTATTGATTGACCAATAGGTTTAGGAACAAGTTCCCAAACTTGGTTTCTTTTAAATTGATTAAGTTCCTCTTGCATGGTATCAATCCAAAACTCATCAGAAAAATCATCTGCTACTGACTTAGGTTCTATTTGAGAAATGAAAGCTATATTTGTTGCTATATCTCTAGTAGAAGAACTAGTACTAACTCCTTTAGATACATCACATATTACCAGTGTCTCTGAATGGCCTGGCATGAATTTTATCTTTTTTGACTTTCCAGATAACTTTCGTTGGTAGCAGTATCTTCAGCTGCTTTGGATTTGCATTATACATCTTCGTCATCATTGTCGCTAGATCTCTGACTTTATGCTCATTAAAAGTAACATTATTAGTTTCTTCAACAATCATAGTCTTTTATTGAAAATTCTATATCCTTTACTCTTGGTAGCATATCCGAAAAATATTCCTTCGTCTGCCTTCGAGTCGAACTTACCCAAGTTATCCTTGATGTTTAGGATAAAACAGCAACAACCAAAAACTTTGAAATAAAAAAACATTTGGAATCCATCCAAACCATAATTCATAAGGGGTTTTCTTCGAGATAGGTCGAATTAACACCCTATTCAAAATATAACAGGCTGTACTTACAGCTTCTACCCAAAAATATTTAGGAAGATTATGCTAATACAGCATGACTCTAGCCATATCGCTTAGAGTACGATTCTTTCGCTCCATAACACTATTCTGTTAAAGAGTTCTAGGACAAAAAAAACTCGTGATAATATCCACTATCATCATAAAACTTTTTAAAATAAGTATTTTTGAATTCGCCACCATGATCACTTCGGGTTCGAGTAATCATGAAGCCTTTTTCGTTTTGTACTTTTTACAAAACACTTGGAATTCAAAAATAGCATCACTTTTGTTTGATAAAAATTAACGACAGAAATCATCGACTATAACAAAGACGTAGAGTTTACTGCCAAGACTAGCGACTCTACTATAACCAAACAAATCCATATGAATCAACTGCAAAGGTCTAGACGTGCTTACAGCGTTGATGGATTTAAAGGATGACCTAGTTGCCTTGTTCTTTTTACAGTCCGGACATACCATATCTCTCTTGAAGGTAATTTTTGGGAGTCTTTTTACTAGCTTTTTAGTGCATAGCCTTGAGATAGTATCGATATCTGTATGTCCTAGCCTCATGTGCCATAGCCAGCTTTCATCCGGATTGGCTACTAGGCACTTACATGCATTGTTAGTACATTCTAGAAAGAAAACATAAATATTATATTCCCTGATCCCTTCATATTGGAGATTCCCAGTAGACATCTTATATATAGAGCATTTGTCTTTCACAAAATTGATGCCACAACCATTATCTGTGAAATGACTTCTGTTCAATAGGTTATGTTTCAATTCTGTGACAAGACAAACATATTTTATTTCTGGATAGGAAGACATACCAACGGTGTCGTTACCTATAATATCACCTTTCAGATTGTTGCCAAAGGAAATATATATTTTTTTCTTCATCGATAGCGTAGCGAATAAAGATGCATCACCTGTCATGTGCCATGAACATCTGCTATCGAGTATCCACTTGCTTTTAGCATGAGAGGGTTGAGGGTCCACCTACAAAACGAGTAGATGAATCCTTTGGTACCCATTTCTTTAAGGGTCCATTATGATTAGTCTTAGGAATCCAAGCAAGTAAATTTGTGTCAACAAGCTATCTAGCTCTACAGTACTGTGATATGTGTCTGTGTGTACCACAGTATGTGCATGTGATTTTCGAAATTGTGTTCTTCGTTTCTGTGTTGACAAATTTCCTGTATGTCTTTCTTGGAAACCTGTATGCGAAAGTATGATTGTGAGAAACATGTTGCTTATGTGCTTTTTTTGGTTTAGTCCTTTGTGGTATATGCTTGGTATTAGGACAAACCTTAGGCCATGTAATAGGGATGACCTATTTGCATAACTTGATCTCTAACTTTTAGAGATAGCACAAGACTCCTAGAATTTAGTTGTCATATCCGTGAGTCCTTGCTCAGTGACTAAGTGTCTCTTCTTCTCTATGTCATAAAATTCTTGGACCTTAACATAGTTTTTCTTTCTTTTCTATGGTGAGGATAGCCTCATGATAGTCTAATTTAAGTTTGGCTATCTCTTCCGTGTTACCGGTAGTAGATGTCTTTTAATGTCTTTAATAAGATTAGACAATCTAGCTACTTTGGTTGTGTATACATTAATCTCTTTGCGATATTGCTTATACTTGTCCAACACATTTTTATGTTCTTCACGTAGTTCGCTAAACGCAGTTTCTAATTCATCGAAAGTAAAATTATCATATAGAGGGTTCTCAGATACCTTATCGAATGCCATCAGACAGACATTTGTACTCCTAGTGGTTTTGTCCTCCTCCTCTGATTTACTGGCCTCACATTTGTACCAGATGCTGGTGTTAGCATACTTTCGACCGGTTGTAGCTTTTATGCTCGATCTTGATCAGTCGTATGGACTGATCTTCTTTGATAGTGGACAATCTTTCTTTATATGCCTTGACTTCTTACATTCGAAGCAGATTATTTTTTCTTCACTGCTTTTGTTGTTGTCTCTCTTCTTTCGATTTGATCTCTCAAACTTTAAGAACTTTCTAAAAAAATTGACCAGTAGGGCTTGTTCATCACCATTGGAATCTTCTTCATCAGAATCATTACATGAGACTTTTCTGGCTTGTGCTTTGAAGGTAATTGATTTTTCTTTGGGAGTTGCTTCTTCAAATTCTTTCAAGTCCAGCTCATGGGTCATGAGCTTGCCCATCAGTGTCTCCAAGTCATAGTGGTGAGGTCATTTCCTTTTATGATTGTGGTGGCCTTCGGGTTTCAGTTCTTTGTTAGAGCCCGTAGTACCTTCCTGATCTTTTTATGATTGCTATAATCATTACCAAGGTATTGTAAAGGATTAGTAATATCGAGAAAATAAGTGAATATCTGTATGTTTGACTCACCGGGTTTTATCTTGAAAGACTTGTATTCCTATGTCAATCTACTGATTTTAGATTCGTTCACTTGGAAAGTTCCTTTGTCGTATAGGTTGATACGTGATTAAACTCGGTTTTATCAATTGCACATAATAGTGTATTGATGGCTCGTGCATCTAGACTAGCATGTATCTTTTCACACTCTATTTATTTGTCATGTGGCTTGTCTACTAATACACCATCAATCACTGTTCTAGGCGGTTTCTTGTAACCTTCTATAACTATAGACCAAAGATAGAAGTCCAGTGACTTTAGAAAGAAACTTATTCGTATTTTCCAGCAAGTATAATTTGGTCTATCAAATAGTGGAGGTCATTTGTGGATTGTCCTTCACCGTTGAATATCAATTTAACGGCTGCCATAGATATATACTCTCTAGATGGTTATGTATATGTATAACCTGCTCTGATACCAGTTATATGACCATTGAGCACCTCTAGAGGGGTGAATAGAGTGTGTGCGTGTGTAGCAGAAAATATCACCAATTAAAAATTATCCAACTATATACTATGGCAAGTAAATTGCAATAAATGAATTGTAATGAAGTAAGAGTCAAGAAAATCAAACTCAGTGACACAGCGATATATACTAGTATTCCTCTGAGAGGACTAGTCTAGTCTTGAGTACTCTTGCTCGATGTTAATCCACTATGACATAAGCTAATTGAGAGCTTGTATTCTCTTACAACACCGTACTTGGTGACGAGCGCACGACCGAGTCCAGAAGGCAATTTTGAAAATTGAAACATTTTCTGAATACAGCCTTCGATACAACTCTTCAGTACCAAAACTCTATATTAAACAAAATTGTACTAGCTTTCACAAAGAGTGGCATAGGCTTGATTTGAAAGCTTTAGCTCGTAGAAAACACTTTAGAATGAATAGAGAAGAGAAGGAATGATCACTACAAGAAAACATGATTTTGTGACATGTAAAATTGTCACAGAAGTTGTAAAACTTGTCACGATATATAGTCACTACAAATTTAACTGTGTGACGATAACCAAATTTTGTCACAGAATCAAATTATGAGTAACAATAAAATTTACTTGTCACAAAAATATCCCTTTAAGTGACAAATTTTACACTTGTCACTAATTAATTGTCACGGAAATCCGAATTTTTTGTAGTGGAGTGATGTGGAAATAGAATAGTTCTTCTCTATTTATAGTATTTTTGTAGATCGAATTTGGGCTGAGTTGGGGTTGAGTTTGGATGTAGAAATCTCACATTCGAACGTTGGATGCAGATTTGGAGGGATTTTAAACCAAATATCAAAACTGACTAGACCGAACTCGGGACGAGTCCTGCCCGAGTTCTGCCTGGGCAGGTCAAAATTATTGGGCCAAAATCTGCTGGTTTTGGGCTTTTTAGAAGTGTGGACTTTAGGATTTTGTATATATGGATAGTTAGGCTTTTGTTTGTGGACTGAGAAAAACCTAAGCTAGTACCGATCTTGATCAAACTTATATATTTTTTCTAGACTCAATAAAAATAAAAATACAAAAAAAATTATGAAAAAGCTTGATCTTGATTCCAATGCATTTGGTTCTTGATGACGATGCGATGTTTGTAGCAGTAGGACGTAGATGCAGTAAGACATAGATGTCGATGTTCTTCTTATTTGAAACCTGAAATCCTATAGCAGTAGTATTTTGCGTATCGACCAAAGTTGACGTTGATTATCAAAATCAGTTGATCATTAACCAATGGGCCAACTGACATGATCAAAAACAAGCTCTCCCGTATTTAGATATAAAATAAAATCAATCATAACAAAAGAAACACGGAAATAATCATGAACAACGATCAGGGTTCAAACCAAAATCTGATGAAAAATATAGCTATAGTTTTGAAAGAGACAAGTAAAGGATTTTAATAAATAGTAGATATAGTAGAATCAATCATTGGTCCTAGATAATCCATGAGGATTAGAAATTCGCAGATCTAGTATATACCAATATATATATAAATACCAAATACAGTATATTTTGGAAGATATAATAAGACTTTTAACAATGATCACAAAAAAATATGATTCATAATTTGCCATACAAATTAGTAAATCAATTTCATAAAGAGTATAATCATTGAAAGGAATCAAAATAGATATACTAGAATCTATCTACTTACCCAGTTCATGCATTTGAACTCGATTACCTTAGCACGATATATGAATATCTATTAGATAAAATATGAAGGTAACGGAGGCAAAATACTTAAAAAGAAGAAGTTATGTCGACTTGAATGCTCCCTGGTAAAGTATAACCAGTCTAAATATAGATAATCATGAACTTTGAGATAAAACCTCAATAAGAAAAGCCAAATCAATTTAAACTCAAAAAATCATCAATAAAGATAATCAAATATATTTGGCAAGATAACTTCTAAAACCCATATAAAATGAGAAAATCAAGAAGAATCATATATTCTCTCGTAAACCCTTTCATAAATCAAAATATCATGAACACAATTTGATAAGAATAAAGTAAAAAAAACTCTAGGTCCATGATGAACTAGGTATACTATATACTAAGGGTATAAATGAATCGAAACAACTAGTTTGA